>JAKWJA010002497.1:15757932-16468120 GCA_027704765.1 Solanum habrochaites
TCATCTCTCCTCCCTCTCCTCATCCTCCTCTATCCCTCTCCTCCTCCTCCCTCCTCCTCCTCCATCCTCATCCGCCTCTCCTCCTCATCCTCACTCATCCATTCCTCCTCCTCCTACATCCTCCTCACTACTCCTCCCCTCCTCCTATCTCCCTCCTACCTCCTCCTCTCCTCCATCTCCTATCCTCCTCATCCTCCTCCTCCTACCTCCTCTCCTCCTCCGCCCCTCCTCCTCCTCCTCGCTCCCCCTCCTCCTCTCTCCTCCTCCTCTCCTCCTCCTCCTCCTCCTCCTTACATCCTAAAATCCTCATCCTCACTCCTACCTACCTCTACATTCCTCCGCTCTCACGCCTCCATCCTCCTCCTCTCCTCCTCCTCCTCCTCCTCTCCTCCCCTTCCCTCCTCCTCCATCCTCCTCCCTCCTCCTCCTCCTCCGCCTCCTCCTCCTCCTCCTCCTCCTCCTCCTCCTCCATCCTCTCCACCTCCTCCTCCTCCTCCTACTCCCTACCATCCCCTCCGCTCCTGCCACCCTCCCTCCGCCTACTCCCTCCTCCTCCTCCGACTACTCCTCCTCCTCCTCCTCCTCCTACCTCCCGCCTCCTCTCCTCCTCCTCTCCCAGCCTCCGGCCTCCTCCTCACTCCTCCTCCTCCTCCATCCCCCTCCTCTCCCCTCCTCATACTCCTCTCCGAATCCTCCTCCTCCTCCTCCTACCTCCTCCTCCTCACTACCTCCCCCTAACCTCTACCCTCCCCCTCCTCCTCCTCCTCCTCCTCCTCCTCCATCCCTCAACCCTCATCTCCTCCTCTCTCCTCTACCTCTCCATCCTCCTCCTCCTCCTCCTACCTCCCATCCTCCTCCTCCCCCTCCTCCTCCTCCTCCCCCTCCGCCTCCTCCTATCCTCCTCCTCCTTCCCTACCTCTCCTCCTCTCCTCCTCCTCCTCCTCGACTCTCCTCTCCCCTCCTCCTCCCTCCTCCTCCTCCTCCCTCATCCTCATCCCTCCTCCCGACTACTACATCCTCTAATACTCCTCCATCTCCCTCCTCATCCTCATCCTCCTCTCCTCCTCCCTCCGCCTACTCCCTCCTCACTCATCCTCTCCTCCTCCTCCTCTACCCTCCTCCTCCTCCTCCTCCTCCTCCTCCTCCTCCTCCTCCTCCTACTCATCCTACCTCCTCCTCTCCTCCTCCTCCTCCTCCTACTCCTACTCATCCTCCTCCTCCTCCGCCGACTACTCCTCCTCCTCCTCCTACATCATACCTCTGCCTCCTCCTCCTCCTCCTCCTCCTAATCCTCATCCTCTCCTCTCTCCTCCTCCTCCTCTCGACTCATCCTCTACTCCTACTCCGCCTCCTCTCCTCAGCCTCCTCCTCCTCCTCAGCTAGCCGTCCTACCGCATCTCTATAAGCGCATACTAATCCTCCTCTCCTCCTCTCGCCTCCTCCTCCTATCCTCCTCCTACTTGCAGAATCCACTTCTCCTCCTCCTCCTACCTCCTCGTTCTACTCCTCCTCCTCCTCCTCCTCCTCTCATCCTCCTCCCTCATCCTCCTCCTCACTCCTCCATCCTCCTCCTCCTCCCATCCTCCATCTCCTAATCCTCCTACCCTCCCTCCCCTCCTCCTCCTCCCCCTCCTCCTCCTCCTCCTCCTCCTCTCCGCCTCCGCCCTCCTATACTCCTCCTCCTCCTCTCCTCCTCTTCCTCACCCTCCTCCAGCTCCCTCCTCCTCCTACTCCTCCTAATCTCCGCCTCCCTACCTCCTGCCTCCTCTCCTCCTCTCACTCCTCCTACTCATCCCTCCGCTCCGACTCATATCCTCCTCCTCCATCCTCCGCCCCTACTCCCCTCCTACCTCCTCCTCCTCCTCCTCCTCCTCCTCCTATACTCCTCCGACTCCTCCGCTACTCCGCCTCTCCTCCTCCTCCTCCTCCCTCCAATCCTCTACATACCTCCTCCTCAGCATCCTCCTATCTACTACATCATACTACTCATCCTACCTCACTCCGCCTCCGCACCTCCTCCTCATCCTCCACTCGCCCTCCTCCTCATACTCATCCTATACTACCTCTCCTCTCCCTCCTCCTCCGATCCTACATCCTCATAACTCCTCCTCATCCTCCTCTCCTCCTCCCTCCTCCTCCTCCCTCCTCATCCTCCTCCTCCTCCTCCTCCATCCCTCACTCCTCCTCCTACCTCTCTCACACTCCTCCTCCTCCTCCTCCTCCTCCTCTCCTCCTCCTCCTCCCTCCTCATCCCGACCAAAATACCCTCCTCCTACCTCATCCTCCTCCTCCATCCTCCTCCACTCATCACTCCTCCTCCTCCTCACTCCCCTCTCCCTCCTCCGACTGCCTCATCCATAATCCGACCATACTACTCATCCGCATCCTCCTCCTCCTCCTCCTCCGCAATCTCCCTCCTCCTCCTCCTACCTCGCTCTTCCTCCTACTCCTCCTCCTACCTCCTCCATCCCTCCATCCTCCTACTCCTCCTCATCTACTCCTCCCTCCATCCTCTATCCTCCTCCTCAATCCTCCTGCCTCGCCCTCTCCTCCTCCTCCTTCCTCCTCATCTCTCCATCCTCTACCTCTCCTCCTCCTCCTCCTCCAGCCTCCTCCTCCTCCTCCTCCCTTCCTCTCAATCCTCACTCCTCCTCCTCCTCCAATCTCTCCTCCTCCTCCTCCTCCTCCTCTCCCTACTCCTCCTCATCACTCCTCCTCCCTCCTCTCCTCCTCCTCCTCTCCTACTCCTCCCTACCCTCTCCGCATCATCCTCATCCCTCCTCATCCTCCTCCTCCTACTCATCCTCCTCCTCCGCATCCTCCTCCTCCTCTCCCTCCTCCTCCTCCTCCTACTCCCCCATCTCTCCTCTGGCCTCTCACTCCTCCTCCTCCTACTTCCTCCCTCCTCCCTCCATCATCCTCCTCCTCCCTACTCCATCTCCTCCTCCTCCTCCTCGCTCCTCATCCTCCCTACCTCCTCCTCCTCCTCCTCCTCTCCTCCTCTCTACTCCTACTCCTCCTCCTCCTCCTCACTCACTCCTCCTCCTCCTACTCCCCCTCCTCCTCCTATCATTCCTCCTCCTACTCCGCCTCCTCCTCCTCTCCTCCTCCTCCCATCCTCCTACCCTCCTACTCCTCCTCCTATACCTCCCTACCGCTCCTCCCACGTCCTCCTCCTCCTCCTCCTCCCCTGCCTCCTCCTCCCCTCCTCCTCACATCCATCCTCGCTCCTCCTATCCTCCTCCTACCCTATCCTCTCCATCCCCTCCTCCTACCTCCCTCCCTCCTCCTCCTCCTACCCCTCCCTCCTCACTCCCTCCCTCCTACCTCCCTACCCTCCCCTCCTCCCTCCTACCCGCCTCTCCATCCTCCCTCCATCCTCCTCCTCCCTCCCTCCTCCTCCTCCTCGTCCTCTCTCCACTCCTCCCATCCAATCCTTCCTCCTCCTCCTCCTCCTCTCATCCTACTCCTCTCCTCCTTCCAATCCTCCTCCTCCTCCTCCTCCTCACTCCTCCATACCCTCATCTCCTCCTCCCGCCTCCTCCGCCTCCTCCTCCTCTCATACCTTCCCCTCCTCCTCCTCCTCCTCCTCCTCCTTCTCCTCCTCCTCGCCTCTCCTCCTCCTTCCACTCCTCATCCTCCTCTCCTCACTCCTCCATCCTCCATCCATCCTCCTCACTCCTCCATCCGCTACCTACCCTCCTCCTCTCCTCACCTCTCGCTCCTCTCCTCCTATCCTCCTCTCTCCTTCCTCCTCCCTCCTCATCCCTCCTCCTCCTCCTCCTCTCCTCCTCCCTCCATCCTCCTCCTCCCATCCTCCTCCTCTCCTCAGTCCCTCCTCCCCTCCTCCTCCTCTCCTCTCCTCCTCCTCCTCCCTCCTCCTCCTCCTCCTCCTCCTCCTCACTCCCTCCCTCCGCCCCTCCTCACTCCCTCCTCCTCGCCTACCCTACTCCCTCCTCCCTACCCCCTCCTCCTCCTACTCCCTACCTCATCCTCCCTCCTCCTACTCCTCCTCCTCTCCTCCTATCCTCCTCATCGCTCCTCCTCCTCCTCCTCCTCCTCCACTCCTCCTCCTCCTCCTCCACTACCTCCATACTCATCTAATCATAGTCATCCTCCTACTCCCTCATAATCCTCCTACTACCAAAAACACCAACCCCTTCTCTCCCAAGCTGCATCTCCAGCGGTAGGATCGTTAACCTGCGCCGTGACGTGAACATGGCGAGGGGAAGGGGCTGGAACGTGGCAGAGGTCGGAACAATATCCATACTGGCGTTTGTACACTAGTTTGGCTTCAGGTCGAAGGATCGGATCCACACAAACGCAAAGTGAAAGACAGAGAAGTGCGACGATGAGTGAATGTGAATGTTGAGGTAGCAGGCGATTGAGCTATAATTCAATACTGGCGGAGAGGAATCTTTATGGAACCTCAGATCTACTGCAAAATCAAGCTGAAACAAGATGAAAAACATGGGAACTGTCGCTAAGAATCACTGATGGGCTAAGGAGCATTAACCACTGGGTGATTTTAAGAAACATCGTGTAGCTAAGAAATGGTATGCACTGAACATATTTCCCTCCACAAATAGTTTAATGTAGCAAACTATGTGTACAGTTGGATGAAAGAAGTTCTGGACTGAAGAAGCTACAGTGGAATTGTGCACTCAAGCCTATGTAGGATGGGATGAATGTCCAGGGTTATAATGTCATGATAGATACATAATGATTACTGGTCCTCAAGCTGGGAAAACCAATACTGTTCTTCTTCTGAGAGGGCATATTATCATTGTAAAGTTCCAGAAGCAATGGAGGTATGAATGAATCTAATTGTTCAGGAACTTACACTAGGAATAATAGGCCTATTTTCTGAAACAATGGTCTCCAGATTTTGATTTGGAGGATTTTTTCTTAGCTGAGATTCCATTATGGGTTAATTTTCCCAAGGCTCCACTTAAAATTGTTGGGGAGTAGGGTCCTTGAGTAGAATAACAGTGCTATAAGGAACAAACATACAGGTGCCCTTATTTGGCTGATGAATGATACCAAGCAACAAGAATCTCTTATGCTATTAAGTTGAGGAAAGTGGATGTTTACTAAAGCCATACTCACCAGATCCCAGTAGCAGATCCTACTGGAAGAACATTTGTGTATGTACAGGAGTTGTGAGTGGAATGGAAGCCACAGTATTGTGATAATTCCAAAGATTATTGCCCATCATGGTCAACAGCATCACAGGAGGTAGATGCCTCAGAAGAAAAGCCTTGGAAGAAAGTCACCCGACTTGGCATGTAACAAAGTGACCATACAACAGCAATGAAGACAGATAGAAAGTCATGGAGAAGACTTGGGGATAGACGAGAAATAATTAAGAAGATGGAGAATCAAGGGCATTAGAACAGGCAGAGATGCAGGGTCTAGCCCACACCTGAGATCATCCTGAGGCCCCAGACAGGAAATAAGCAGCTGGAGCTTCAGCCTAACAAATTTTTCCCTATACTTGCAGCTCATACGTTGAATGGGATTTGAAGACCTCAGGCATGTAAACTTGCTAAAACTTTGCTTCACTTCCTGTTGATAGAGGTGGAGATCAAAACATGTTTACTGAGTGGCGTGTGTGGATGTGGGGGTATGATACAAGGTACAAGCAGAGGAGATTAGGCCTGCTTCTACAACAGAATAATCTTCCTAGCTGGATTATTGAACTATGTTAAAGAGGCAAATAGCAAGCACTTTTTAAAAAGCGATTTCTCCAGATGGAAGGATCATACACAATTATAAAGATGCTGTAAATGGAAGAATATGGATAGTAATGGGATGACTCGCTGGTATGAGGTGCGTTTTTGTTAAAAAGATTGCTCAATGGTTCTTGTCATGTAATGAAGAAGCAAGGTATCAGTTTATAATCACATAGTCCTCTATGGGTTGGTAGTACTACAGTCAGAATGAGGAGAAGTTTATGGATGGATTTGAAGATATTAGTTCACAGTGTTTCAGATCCTTGGCTCATCATAGGAGACTTTAATGCTACTTTATCTCCTCAAGATAGACTAGATGGGGTTCCTGTAACTTTGAATGAAATCAAGGAGTTTGAAGAATGTATTAAAGATATGGGGGTTACTGAGGTACATTGGAAAGGTAGTTACTATACCTGGACAAATAAACAGGTTGGTTCAGCCAGAATTGCTAGTAGAATAGATAGAGCCTTTGGGAATGATTGTTGGATGGACAAATGGGGCCATGCTGTTCTAGAATATGGTATACCAGGTGTGTCAGATCATAGTCCTATGCACTTGATACTGCAGCAGAGTAATCACCAGATCAGAGTGGGATTCAAATTCTTTAATGTGTGGATTGAGCATGAGTCCTTTATGGAAATGGTGGATACAATCTGGAAGCAGGAATATGGAAATGAAGTAATGAGAGGAATATGGTATAAGCTGAAGGCCCTTCAGCCAGTCCTGAGGAAAATGAACAAGAAAGAGTTCCAATTTATAGGGGAAAAAATTGAGAAAGCAAGAAGTGAACTTAAAGAAGTGCAAGAGAGGCTTTACAATCAGGCTCAAGATGATCTAGTTATTAAAGAGAAGGAATTACTAATTCAGCTGGAAAAATGGTCAATGCTAGAAGAAAATGCCTTAAGGCAAAAAGCAGATCTCGATGGATCCTGTTGGGACTATTCCAACATAAGTACTTCAGCTCTGTTCTGCTGGGAGAAAGAATCACAAGAAGAATATAAGAAGTATTATCTCTAGAAGGAAGATGGTGTTGAGCCCCTCAGGAAATTTCAATAGGAGTTTGTTAAATTCTATAAAGTCTTATGGGGTCCTCAGCCGGTGAGCTCACTATCAATACTCAGTTGATGGAGAGTTCCAGTGTTATAAGACAACAAAGAATTCACTATGCACAGATGTCACAGAACAAGAGATTTTATGAACCCTGCAGTCATATTGGGAATGAATAAGGGCACCAGGCATCGATGCTATAATGAATATTCTTTAAGGCCTACATGAGAATATTTAGAAAGATTTATTACACATCTGTCCACCACAGTTCTTCACCAAAAGGGAAATTGGTTTAAGGCTCTTTCTCAACTGTAACTCTTGTGTCTCTAATTCCAAAGGTGCAAAGTCCTAAACTGTGAAGGAATCAGCCTCTATAGCTTGCTGTACTGTGTCTATACAATTCCCTAAGGTGAGAAAAAACCAAGGAGAAATGCATTATGTTTTCTGCCTTGATATTATTTGTGAACGTCAGGCTGGTTTATAACCAGGGAGAAAAAGTGCAGATAACATCATATTTAGATATGAGCTGTGTTCAAATCTTCTACTAGGAAGAACATATATCTCCTAGGAGTATGATGAGATAGACCTGCATAAAGCTTATGACTCAGTTTAATGGACCTTTTTTTAGACATGTATGTGAGTGCCTATGGGATTTCCAGCATGTTTTATTCAATGGTATGACAGTGTGTGAAAACAGTGAATTACACTATTGTTGTGAATGGGCAAACCACTCAGAGATTTGATGCAGCAAAAGGATTGAGACAAGGTGATCCTATGTCACCATTCTTGTTTGCTATAGCAATGGAATATCTCAGTAGATTGCTCAAAGGACTCAGAGAAGAGAAAAGGTTCAAATATCATCCCAAATGCTCTAAACTGGCCATCACTCATCTATGCTTTGCAGATGATCTTCTATTGTTCTCAAGGGGAGGATCGTTGAATCTAATCAGATGCTACAAGATGTTTTCTCGACGTCTCCTTCAAGCCTCAGGATGCCAGCAAATCTTAGCCAAAGCTTCTATCTACTGTGGAGGAAGTGCACATGGCAGTACAAGCACAACAGATTATGCAGCAGATGGGCTTATAATGGAGCTGCCTTTTCAAATCAAATACTTTGGGAGTGCCCCTCTCGACAAGAGAACTGAGCATAATACAATGGGTATCCCCCTCATAGATAGATCATGGCACGATCAAGTCATGGACGCAAAAACCTGTCATATGCTGGAAGAACACAACCTTTTAAATCAAGACTGTCCTTGTGTTTTTGGAGTTCAAGCCTACTGGGCACAGTTAGGTATCACATACCAACTAAGATATAAAAAGTGATTGGAAGGACTTTGCAGAACTCCTTATGGTCAAGGGGTTGGAGATATTAACAAAGAAAGCATTGAATACGCATGGGGAGAAAAGTATGCTGTTCCCTAAAAGTAAAGTGGCATAGGTTGTGATTATATGAAACTATGGAATAAGAGCTGCACAGTAATTAGCTAAAATTGTGCTGGGATCTAGCTAACATGGAAGTAAACTCTGATCAAATGGGTTCAACACATAACTATAAAAGGTGACAAGAGAATGGCCTAGGAGGAAACAATCAGCTGGATGATACACACGGTCATGAGTGTTCAAAACAAAGTGTGGAGCATATCCAGCAGCACCAAAGGAAGAACAAGGGGTGCTTATACACAACTGTATGAACATATGAAGGAGACACAAAAGCAGAGTGTGACAAGCCTTATGTTTCAACAATGCTGCAAGCCAAAAACTTACTTCACAATGTGGAATCATACTGAATAAAGGCCTGATGACCGTGGATAGGCTTATCTCAATGGGGGAATTGAGATAGAGAAGATTGTGTGATGTTTAAAACAGTTGAACGAAGAACTGCAGAACAATCTGTTTACCCATGCATATGCAAGAAAGAATTAGGGATAGATTGTTAATATCAATAGAGAGACAAACTCAGTGGCCAAGCCTTGGAACATTGTACAATGGTCCATTATGCATGGGAAAGGGAAGAAGGCAGCTGCAAAACTGTTCAAGACTATGCTTGCTGAAGGTGTCTATGGATTGTGGAAGGAGAGAAATAGTAGAATCTTTGAACACAAGAGTAGAAATGAGGAGCAACTAGCTAACGAGATAATCTACATTACTATTGTTAGAACTAATCATTTGGCAGTTAAGTAGTTAGTAGTGTTGATAGAGGTGTTGAGTCTTTCTTGTTTGTTTAAGTTTAAAGTATGCTGTGATAGCTACTTGGTTTGTAAGGCTTGTTCTTGGTAATTAATAACAAACCACAACACACCACAACAACCAACAACAACAACACCCAACAACAACAGACATCAACACCACAACACAGCAACAACAACATCAACAACCACAACACAACAACACACAACAGACATCACAACAACACAACATACCAACACACAACGAACAGCACATAAACTAACAACAACCCACACAACATCAACATCATCAACACATGCATCACCATCCCCATCACACAACAACAACATCACAACATCCACAACACAAACAACATAAACTACACAACGAACACAACAACAACCACACAACAACAACACAACAACAAGCAACAAAAACAACAACAACAACAACAACAAAAATAACAAAATAACAAAACAACCAAAAACAACACAACACCACAACAACAACAACAACAACCTAAACAACAACACTACAACAACACAACAAACAACAACAGGCAACAACTCAACAACATCATCAACCACAACATCACAACAAATCAACAACAGACAACACACAACACCAACAACAACAACAACACAACACCACAAAACAACAACAACCACAACAACATCAACACAACATGCAACAACAACATCACCAACAACATCAACACACATCAACAACAACATCACAACACATAAACAACATCATCAACAAAACAACGAATTCCAACCTCAACAACAATGCAACAACAACACCCATCAACCACACACAACAACAACAAACAACCACAACAACAACAACAACGAACAATCGAACAACAACAAACTAACAACTACAACAACACCACATTTGATGTAAAATGCAAGATTTTTGTGATCCAATCTTCTTGATTATTTTTGCCTTGCTACCACTTATTTTAATTTCCCTGATGGTACATGCTAGTTAATTACATTTTTAAATCTATCTTGTTTAGATAATTTCATTCTTCTATAGTAATTTTAGATATATTTAATCACATGTTTTCTGGAGTAAAAGTTCAATCTTTGTGTCTAGTGAAGTTGATCTGTCTTCCTGCTGTAGTGTAGTGATAGTGATTTGTGTATGAGTTTATTAAAATGAATGGATTATTGCTCAACTTTAAGACTACCCTTTCGTTCACTATGTTGGCTCAATTACTTCATTATAGTTAACTCTTGTGATAACTTTTATGCTTTGATGTTTCTATGGGAATTTTACCTTTATTTGTTTCAAGTACAATGACATTTTTTTTCTAGGATTAGAATCATAATATGTCTCTCATCAAATTTTTTTCATAACTATTAAAATACTGCTTATCAGCTTGGAGTCTATTCTCGTTTAGGATAAATCTATGGTGTAGTCCAGATGATAAAGCTTCAGTTGTTAACAAAGACGACATGATTTGCATAAACAACTCTCATCTGATATCGAGAATCATACAATCAAAACCTTTTAAATTGTTTCCATGCTCCTGCCAATAATGACAAATCACGACTGTTTTATCTTCAACTTCAATAAATTGGGCAGAGACCCAGTTGATCTTTTATGCTTCTTTGTTGAATTAAATTCTATGAGACACTAACTTCCCATGTGTCTCTTATGAATTTCACTTGCTTCATGTTATTAAAGTTGAAACAGTTTCTGGTCTTCCCCTAAGTGATATTACAACTAAAATAAATAAGTAATGGAAAATAAATTGAAACAAGTAGTCATGTTCATTCATGTTTTGGAGATACGATAATCATGTAAATAACCTTGGAGGTTTTGTGAATTTCATACATATTGTTTCTAGCAAAATTAAATAAATGCATATGAGTAGCAACAATTAATGAACAGAAGAATTTTAATAAGCAATTTCTATAATAGTGTAATATGCATCAATTATTTGTAGAATTAAATATGGGCAGTTGTCCTCAAGAAACAGCGCTTGGGTATGGGGTGGGGGGGTCCTCGAGGAACGACGCCTTGAGGACGGGATGGAGGTCCTTGGGCCACGGCGCATTAAGGATAGGTGGGGTGGGGGTGGGGGTGGGGGTGTCCTGGGGCACGACGCCTCAAGAAAGGGTGGGGTGGGTCCTTGGCAACAAAATCTCGAGGATGGGGTGGGGTGGGGAAGGGGGTCCTTGGGGTACGGCGCGTCGAGGATAGGGTAAGTGGGTGGTGGGGTCCTCAGGGCACGACGCCTCATGGAAGAAGTGGGGAAACAGGGTGAGGGGTCCTAGAGGCATGGTGTCTCGGGGACGGGGAGGGGGGGTGGTCCCCGGGGCTTGGCGCCTCGAGGAGGGAGGGGTCGAGACACGGCGCCTACAGGATTAGGGGGGGTGATGGTCCTCGGGGAACGGTTCCTCGAGGATGGAGGGTGGGGGTAGTGCTGGTCCTCAGCGAATGGAGCCTCGAGTATGGGAGGAGGGGTTGTGATCATTGGGGCACGACGCCACGAGGACGACGGGGGGAAGGGATGGTGGTGGTGGTGGTCATCGGGGCAAAACGCCTCGAGGACATGGGTGGGGGTGGGGATACTCGGGGCACAGTGCCTCGAGGACGGGGGGTGAGGGGGTGGTCCTCAGGGCACGACACCTCGAGGACGGAGGTTGGGGGTTGGTCCTCAGGCATGACGCCTCGAGGACGTGGGGTGGTCCTAGAGACACGACGCCTCGAGAATGGGGGTGGGTCCTCGGGGCACGTCACCTCAATGCGGTGGTAAGGGGGCCGTGTCCTCTGGAACAGCGACCAACATACGCGGATCGAGGGTTAGTGGAGGGGTGGTACTCGGGGCACAGCGCCTCGAGGACAGGAGGTGAGAAGGGGTTGGTCCTCGGGGCACACCGCCTCGAGGAGGGGTGGTCCTTGGGGCAACACTCCATGAGGACGGGGGGTGGGAGGGGGGTGGTCCTCCGTGGCACGGCGCCTCGATGGTAAGGGGTGGGGGAGGGGTTTTGTCCCCAGGGGCACTACGCCTCGAGTACAGAGAGGATGGGGGTCCTTGAGGCATGGCCGCCTTGAGGATGGGTGGGGGGGGGGGGGGGTCATTGGAAACACGACAAAACCCCCCAACCTAAAAAACATCAACGCCTTGCACCAAAAACAGCCCAGAAGAGCCACTATCTGAAATCTCATGTGCTTACTGACCGGCGCGTCCACACGAATAACCCCTACATGCGGTGGGAGGAGGGGAGGAGTAATCCTCTGGGCACCACCGCATTGAGGATGAGGTGTGGGGGGAGGGGTGGTCCTTGTGGGCAAACGAACGCCTCGAGGATGGAAGTTGGTGGCGGTTCCTCGGGGAACGGGGGTTAGGGAGAAATTCGCTCGGGGAACTGCGCCTCGGGATGGAGGTTTGTGGGGTCCTCGCGGGGTAAGAAGCCTCTGAGTATGGGGTGTTGGCGGGTTGTCCTAGGGGTATGACGCCTCCAAGATGGGGGTAGGGGAGGGGGATCCTCAGGGCACGACGCCTCGAGAACGAGAGTGGGGGGCGGGGTGGTCTTTGGGGCATGGCACCTCGATGAAGGGGGAAGGGGGGTCCTTGGGGCACACCTCCTCGAGGAAGGGGGGACAAGGAGTGGTCCTTGGGGCATGGCGCCTCAAGAAAGGGGGGGGGGGGGTCCTCGAGGCATGACACCTCAAGGAAGGGGGGAAGGGTGGTCCTCGGGGTACGGCGCCTTGAGGAAAAGGGTGTGGTCCTCGAGGCACAGCGCCTTGAAGAAGGGGGGGAGATGGTCTTCGGGGCATGGCACCTCGAGGAAAGGGAGCGGGCAGGTGTTCCTCCGGGCACGGTTCCTTGAGGAAAAGAAGGGGATGGTCCTCTGGGCACGGCGCCTCGAGAAATTGGGGTAAAGGGGTGGTCCTCAGGGCACGGCCGCTTCGCAGACTGAGGGTGGGGGGTGCGTGGGGGTCTCAGGGCACGGGCGCCTCGAGGACGGGGTGTAGGGGTGTTGGGGGTGGTCCTCGGGAGCATGGTGGATACGCTCAACTTACTTCTCAATAATAAGTAAAGCGGTCGTGTAATTTAAATAACCCAACTAGTGAGGTCGGGATCGGTTTCCTATGAGGAAAATCGTTTAAGACTTAACTTCAATCTCATCATTACTATTGTTTTCAGTCAATTACTTCCTTCGCAAGCATAAAATGTAAAAATAAAGGGGGGTTTTCCTTTCTTTCTTCTTCCTGAATAAAGGGAAAAAAAAAACAAAAATAACTATCGAAATAAAAGGAGACAACTTAACAGCTTCGAAGGTTTGGATTTTAATCATTAAAATCAAAGTAACTGGGTTTACGTGTTCCCAATGTTCATAACTTGGAAAGTCTAACTATCAACAATTCTTTCCATCCGTATCTTGCATGCAAAGTTATCAGTATGTATTTCTAAATCCTTGGTCCGGCATCTAGAAAATTTCACTTCTTCACTTCGCCACTTGGCCGGCTAACGTGTGTTACCTATCTACCCTTACATTTACCAGCATATTAGCATCGTATCGATATTTGGACTAGTTATTACCTCGTACCAATCAATACGAGCCTATTAGCTAGTATAACACTAACTCTATTTGATATTCTTTTCCTCTTATCTACCCTCCTCTGGTCCCGGCAAGTAGCTTAAGGCGAGTTCTAACGTTGCACATCCCGTTAAAAAGACTTCTATGCGAAAGAATTATCAATATTGCAATGAAACTAATTCTAGACTTTGTTATTTATAGTTAGGTTTTAACCTCCTTATTTGACGATGGTTCCCACAACCCCTAGTTTTATGTAGTTTAGTTACCCTAGTAATAATTACAATATTATATATGTGATATAAAGAAATTCATGCCTTACTCTTCGATGATAAAGATAAAATTCCAAAGTTCACTTTGATAATCAGGCAAAATCAAACCAACAATCAATGACTAAAATCTCAAGATAATCAATAATCTCTCACAAAGTCGCAAAATACTCAAGCGTCTAACAATATCTCAAAGTTCTAACAATATCCAGATCTCCCTAATAATCCAGAGTCTATCCTCAAAAACGGGTTTTTCGAACTATTTATAAAACTAAATAAAAGGCTAATTAACAAGGACTCTATTTGCGGAAATCTATCAAAAATGCGGCTGGATCGACGGACATCGGATGGATATCGTGGACACGACGACCCGTCATGGACTCCGTCGTCCCATACTTGATGAAATTCTCTGCTGCTCGTCTTCATTACCACTCAGACTGCAGGTATGACGGATCGTTACGAGCACAACGTCCGTCGAGGGTCCCGTTCCAAAACACTGAACTCTTGGAATATGGGCTAACGTGGGCTACTTCTCTGATCTTCTGACAACCTGCAGGACGGAAACCGTCATGGCTACGACGGTCTGTCACATTTTCTGTAAACCCCACACTTGGTCAGACTTCCCCATCTTCCTCAGCCGCTGCACTACGCTGCCACCCGCACCTACTACGTACCGTCACAGCATGCCGGACGTCAACTAGCGTCCGTATGTGGTCTCTTCTTCTGATTTCTTGCCTCAAAACCTCACCATTCATCTTTGGAAAGATTTCGCCTGCAAATAAGGTGAACCTTTATAAAATTATCACAAAAGTCTTTTGGACCAACAAACTTAACGAAACAGTAATTAATAATACCGTGAAACCACATATCTCATGTAATCATGTGCGCCATCAAGGATGGTGGGTGGGGGTGTGGGGTGGATGGTTGGGTCAGGTGTCTGGGAACGGCGCCTCAAGTACGTAGGGGAAGTGGTGGTCCTCAGGGACGGGGTCTTTGGGATACGGATCCTCGAGGATTGGGAGGGAGAGGGGTCCTCGGGTCACGGCGCCTCGAGGACTACAGGGTGTGTGGTCCTCGTGGCACGGTGCCTCGAGGACGAAGGGATGGTGTGTATTTGGTCATCGGGGCGCGGCTCCTGAAGGACGGGAGGGGGAAGAGGTGTGGAGGGGGTGTTGTGTGGTCATCGGGGTGTGATGCCTCGAGAGGGGGAGGGGGTCCTCGGGGTACAACGCCTCGAGGATGGGGGGATGTGGTCCTCGAGGCACGGCGGCTCGAGGATGGAGGGGTGGGAGGAGGGTGTGTGTGTGTTCCTCGGGGCACGAGCCTCGTGGACGGAGGTGGTCCTTAGGGCATGGCGCCTCGAGGATGGTAGGGGTCCTCCGGGACGGTGGGGAGGACGGGAGGATTGGGGCGGGGAGTTTTGTAGTGGGTAACATAATTTAAACAATCTCTATAATAGAATGCATCTTTTTGTAAAATAATCATTCTGTCAAGTTTATGTATTTCGGACACGATAAATAAGAAAAACTACATTCAATTAAGAGGTGTAATCAAGAGACTAAGTGTACTAATTTTAAAATGAATCATATGTATATAATCGTTTAGGCTATAAAGATGTGCCACACAGGAGTGGAACTAAGTGAAACTCATGAGTGGAATCCAAATCTTATCCATTGAAAAATCATAGTGAATATCTAATGTCAAATTCTAATTTTATGAACATTTTAATTAATCCCTTTGACACTAAAGAGAAACTCAATGGTTAAAGGGGTTCAAAGTTTGTCCAAACGATTGAAAAGGAAATTTTGACAACTACACTTCTAATGGGGGTAAAGACGATATCAAGAAAGGGATGTAGGTTAATTATGAAAACTTGAGATTCAATCAAGACTCAATGCTATTCAATCCAAAAATCAATTACTAATAAGTAGGCTAGGTCATCTTCAATTGCGCTAATTATCTTTTGATCTCAAAGCGATGATGATATCTCCTTTCGGTCTCAATCACACTAATACAAAATAAGCCCAATCTTAACTAGACAGACCTCCTCTTTACAAGAAGGTATTAGCAATCCAACTGGGTATGTAAGATACATTCATCTGAGGTTTCATAAAGATTCAAGAAAAAAAAAACTCAAGAACATGAGATTTCGTCCTAACCCTAATTCATTCAGAGAGGATTCTTTGAAACCATATAAATATAATTCTTGGGGAGGAACAAGTTATTTCAACACGTGGAGGAACAAGAGTTCTTGTAGAAAAGCTTCGAGCTTGGAACCTGAACTTGGAAAACCCTTCTATGAATTTCTTGGAGAAGAAGTTTGGGAGTGAACCTTGATTCAAAACTCTAGATTTCTTGAAGAGAATCTTGAACTTCGAGCCTTTAGATCTTGGAAAATTAGAAAAGGTTGTTTCTTGTGATCTTGACCTTTGGGAGAAGATGGATTGGGGATCATGAGAGTTAATATACATATTAGAAAGTTATTCGGTTATAATATCGAGTTAGGAAAGTTATTTTGTAATGAACCACGCCGATCGTTATGGTTCGTTGAACCAATGATTAAAGAATCTGGTTAGAAAACATTTACAAAATTGCCCACGCTTCGCAAGGTTGTGAACTTTGTCAATGATCTACTTTTGAACTTTTTATAATATAAGTGTTTTTGAGTGGGTTTGCCCTACGATAAATTGTCAAAAGTATTTTACACAATGATGAATTAATTATTTTTTAAAATTTTAAAACAAAAAAGATTTGATTTTAAGTGTATGCATTTTGTGATTTATTCTTCATTTTACTATAGTTATTCATCACCTAAGTCTTTAGAAAAGATATGTAATTGTTTCATTATACATTCATAAAGTGGTACACACATTCATCAATTGCGAGAGTTTTTTCTTCTATTCTAGGCCTCTACTTACACAATCTATATATTTTAAATCTTTTATAATTAGTTGTGTACTTGATAGGTTAATTAAAATTAGAAAACACATCACTTGGAGTTCAATGGAATAACGTATCCCACTCAAATAATTTGGATTGAATAATGTCTTGGCAAGTCCCTTTTTCAAAATCATTTGCAGTCGATGACACTATTTTCATAGCCAAAATGCATACTTTGTTGTTTACTTGTTTATGTTTCGATAAATATTGTTAAGATTATATTTTTTTGAAGAATTTTTTTTTTTTAAAATAATAAAAATTGGGGTTTGTAAAGATAATTATCTAAATAATTAATATTTTATTAATATGGAATCATCCTACTTTAAGGGGTAATTCATTGACTCCAGTCACCAATTTGAACCGCGCAAACTTTTGATTCGGTTGAGTAAACATACTATCCATCCTATCCATATCCCTTCTTTCGTCGCATGTGACAATCAATTTAATGTTCTCTATGTTACATAAACTAAAGACTCCAACGGAGTGTGAACCCACCATAAATTCTAAGTACTCAAGTCCCTTCTTGAAGCATCCTGATGGCTTTTTAGCCGCTGAACACTCTATAAATATCAACGTCTTTATTTGAAAGTTAAGAAGCAATTCTAATGTACTGACCCATAACGCTAAGGATACAACAAATTCTTGATTAACGATCTTTAACTTCACATACTGATCAAATCATCATATAAATAACAGTTAAAATATGTACTCAAAAAACAATAATTAATAACATCAACATATATTAATGAATGTCAAAAACAGTGCCGAGTGGCTCATGCGTACAATAGAATGAACCCGTGAATGAGGGGAAAATCCCGCCCATTAAGATACTCTGTCCCCTTTAAGTTAAAAAATTTTATCCTCCTCTAGTACTCGAGGTTTCAAGGAATAGATCATCTCAGGATAGAATGATTTTATTCACAAGTGTATTGATATAAAATAGGGTTTTAGTGGTGTGTGCTTAGGGGGTGCTGGGGTCTGAGCGGGGGAGGATCTGATAACTTATTGTGCGAAACTGAAGAAGTATGTCTCAAATTCGTTAGTTTAAGTGAGAGGAGATTCCTATATTTATAGAAAACAAGGGATAGCGTAAATAAATCCTTATTGTGTGTTATCAGAAAAGTCACAACCATTCATAAAATTCACAACTTTTCATAAAAATCGCAACTCTTCATAAAAGTGACAATTGTTCATAAAATCACAACTTTCATAAAAGTCACAACTTTCATGAAGAAGACTATTTTGAAACTAAATAATTGAACGGGACCGGTTTTGTGGTGGTTCCACATAGGCAGATAAGTCGCACTTTTCATACCAGTCCAACTTTTTATGAAAGAAAAACTAATTTTGGAAATAAATAATTAAAAGGTAATCCTGATTTATGGTGGTGGCCCCAATAGGCGGTCTAGTTTCTCATATATATATATAATATATAATATATATATATATATATATGAGATGATATATATATACATAATTAATATTATAATATATACTATATATATATCTATATTAATAATCCTCGGCATATATCTTTTCACTTTTACCCGCCGAGCATAGTACGCAGTCCGCGTCTTTCACTGCATTGCATTTGCCGAGCTGATCGACCCTCTTCTTGAGGGCGAGGGGGGGGGGGGGTCGCCTTCGCTCGTTGGCAGAACACCTTGATGTGTGCGTCTTGTTTTGTTGGGGTGACACTCCCACTCTTTATACTCTTAAGGGAGGCGAGAAACTCCTCGTTCCCCTTCCCTTCCTTACTCTTCCGAGATGGTTCAGGGGGAGCCAGTTCCGCCTACCGTCTGGGAGGGAAAATTTCAATCGATAGGCGAGTATCTTCGCCGAGATGTGGAAGTGAAAACCTAAACTTGAAACCCTAACCCTCTCTCCTTCTTGTTACTCACTAATCTACGGGGCAAATAGAAGTCGGGTTCTCAGGCCGCAGAAGCTCAGGATTGAATACCCCTATTTTCCAGCTGACTAGCTTGGCGGTGAGTGCCTGCACCCACTTGCACGTTTCCTTGCAATGGCCACGAAATTCTTAGTTGCGGCCCGCTATCCGAGCACCTCAACACGGGTCCGTTGTACTCTTATCGCTAACCCCAAGAAGGCATACTCTCAGAGCCACCGACTCATATCCCTTGGACGCAAGGATTAAGAAGATAGCGATGTCTCAGGGCTGAGCGTAAACCCTTGGCCCGCCTCATGGAATACAGGCAAATGGAGCTATTAAGTTAAGGGTGTGATTGCCTTTTTCTAGCCCTTCTTGGGTTCCCTACTCTTGTGTGTATGCCTTCGTCGAGAGAGGTGTAATCACAATAAATTTTCATAGCGACTCGTGGCCTAATTCCAGTCGTGAATCAATTTAAAGAACGAATTTTTCGAGACTAAATCTAGATCTATTCACCTTTAGATGGAATTAGGGCGAAGCCTTGGCGGTCTCTTCCTTGCCTTCTTAACATGCGTCACACCAACTTGAGTCTTTTGAAAATCTCTCTCAACCTTCACAAAACTTCTTGCCCATTCTCGTAGTTTTGACTTGCTCTGAGGTAGGCTACCGTTGACCATCGGACACTCTCGCCGAATAAACCTAATTTCGGATCTCACACACACTGGGTGGCTAAGCGCTATCTCGAAGCGGAGCTTTCTCTCAATCCAAGCTAACTATAGGAAGAAAGAGAAGAACGGAATGCTCATACTGGACTCATCCCCACTCACCCCTCTTTACTCATAAGCTCGCTAATCTCTTGTGTCAAGAGCTCATCACACAAACCCAAGATAGCTTTCACATGGACTAAAAAAAAAAAAAACTTTGACTTTAGAGATTTGGCTTCATCATTATATAAAAGAGAGAGACAAGGGGAGTCTCAGTCTATGTAAGAAGTATTCTTTCTGATTGGGATCAACTTTCGTCGTAGTGCGTGCACGGACATACAAAGCTATGGTTAGTCACTCTCCTTCTAAGGAAAAAGATCCAAGGTCTGGGTTGGAAGCGGGGAAGTGGAGGCGAGAACATCAGAGGCGTACCGCTGGGAGAAAAGCGAATGAAACCCAAGAATGTAAGCGTAGAACCCATACCGGGAAGGTAAGGACAAGGGCGGCAAAGAGCGGATTTCACCAGCGCATCCCCCTTCTTTGTCTGGGTTCTATTTTTCAGTTTAGAAAAATGAGAAAGATCGAACGAGGGTAGTCGCTCGGCTAGAAAAATGATATGAGCGGAAGTTTGCTTTTGTCGCCTGGCTATCTTATCTTGAAACCCCTGGGGGCACCAAAAAAGAGACGGATGACGAAGTGGATGCGGCCCTGAGTTCCCTCACCCGTTGACTTAGATGCCGCAATGGAGTCCTCACCCCTGCCTTAAAAGAAGCCTTCATGACTATTTCGACTTGCTGGGTTATGATGACCTTTCATCACATTGCGGGGGGTCGCTTTCAATTTAACTTTAGGAAGAGAAAGATATAGTTTATATCAAGGAAACCTAGTTTTGGAGTTTTATTAAAGGACCCAAGAAGACAGAGACTGGGCATTCACAGACTGCTTGATTCCATCATATACATTCTTGTAGTAAGCGGGTGGTTGATAAACACGTATTAATAGGGAGGGGCACCAGGCAAGGATATCGTTTCCGCACCCGAGCCTGTAGTTGTAGGTCCCATCGCTCTGTCCAAGTGATTGAGTTGAAGCTTTGGGCATAGAGCGGAGCGAACATGGGGAGAGGAGTAGAGTCCTCGCAACTTGAGTCCCTCATTAAGTTTCTATTCAATTCCCTACTGGCCACGGGTGCCTATGGAGAATCCCGGATCGGTTGCTACGAAATAGCGCGACAAGAGAAAAGCGAGCCTTCACAAAGAAATGTGTGTACTCTAGAGATGGGAAGGTGGTGCAAACGGTTAGCGACTTGCCCGAAGGAGTGAATCCCTCTCTTATTTTCCCTTTTTTTAAGATACGCAAAAACAATAAGCCCGTCAAGATTGAACTTACGCTTTTGTGCAGCTGTTAGTCAGTGAGACGCGTACCCCGCAAGTCGCGGCACCTATATAGCTTTTCATATGTATGTGGATTGGAAGGAAAAACCTGGTCGTTAACACTGTGGGCCGCCACAAAGGAAAATCGGTTTGAATGTTGATATATACCGTCCCCCACCTTCGACTGACCTCAAATCAAACCTATGGAGCTTCGTCAATCAAGCTAGAAGACTAATGTCAATTGTTGTCCTAGTAACATGGAGGATCTTTGTATAACTTCATTCTTGACCGCCTTTTCCTGCTTATATACTAAAAGCTAGTATGAGTAGCTCAGGCCTCGTCGAGCTACTAGCGCTGCTTGACTAAATCGTAGAATGGAAAGCTGGGGAGAAAGATCCAAGGGGCCAAGCTTGATCAACAGCTGATTTTAGGTATGCGATAGTTCTTGTCTCCTTCTTCTCCTACTCTATTTTATATCACTTCTAGCCTGAAAAGATAATCTTCTTAGGTTACACTATCTCACTCTTTTTTTTTTTGCCTATTCAGCGGAATTCAATCCGCAGAGTATGAACAGGGTCAAGACTACATGCTACTTCCCCTGGCCTATAAATGTCGCATCATAGTATGCTTGCCGCAACATAAGATGCCTATCGCATGAAGAATGGATGGCGGAAGCATACGTAGCCATTTATCTCTTTAACGCTGCGGGTCTATGAGACTGTATGCGACGGTTATGTGTGTATTGCGAGTATAGGCTCTGATGTCAGGCGTTAAAGATACCCGGCTGCTGAGGTATTGATGCAGGATGCAAAAATGACTCGATTGTTTTTTTTATATTACATAATATTCTACATTCGCAAATATATCCTAACACCAGGCGAACCCGGGATGGTGCTACCCTTCTTCCCTATCTTCGCAACTATCCATGAAAGCGTAGAAAAGCCGCATGAGACTAGTACTGATTCCATTCGGACTGACTTTTCGCGGAGGACAATCGGGCAAGGCGGCTCACTAAACCAACTTGAATCTGATGCTCACTACTATCTTGGCTCTCACCTCACTTACCGGTAACCATAATTTTATTCACCTTTGCTACATCACCTGTAACCACTAGTATTAGTACGATACTAATAATGTTCGAAAAGATCCAAGCCTTATCCAAACTGTACATAGTACATATTTTAACGCTCTCCTCCCATATAAGGCAAGCATCGTCGTAGAGGCGGTCAAAAAAAAAAAACAAACCCATTTTTATTTGAAGACTAGCAATCATGTCGTTATCTCTCTGATCATGTAGCCGAAATTTTGAACCCTTTAAACGGTCAAGTAGAAATCAAATAACCTGGGACTTAATCGAATCCTGGTATTTTACATTAAGTTTAGCTAGCGATAGGTACACACCCGTTCAGGCCGGTCTCTCAACCCGACGGAACCGCATCGTTTATATACACTACCTGCTATGAGAGTATCTGTGCCTACCCGGACTCGAGATGCATGCAGCAAGGTGAACGGCATGAAACGGCTTTCTCAATGATCCTAGCACCCCGACCGAGGGGGGGGGGGGGGGGGGGGAAAGCTACCATCAAACACTATGGGATTTGTAAACCCTGGGGGAGGAAAGTTTTTGATATGATGCCAAATCAGAAGTGCTTGCCCTAGTGCGCTTGGCTATCAGACCGGGCCACCCCACACCACTGGCTCAAAAACTCCCCTCAAAAAATAAAACACTGCTATCAGGTTGCGAAGAGTCTATATCGAAGGGGTCGCAAAGCAGGCGCTCCCAGTTCCACGTGTTTCCATCTGGGGTCGCACTCCCGCCCCCATCTTGAACAGAACTAAAAAGTTACCAATAAGATCTTGAGAAATTGTCCCTTGAGATTGATGCAACAGGGCTCTTGCTATCCTTTATCGCACCTTTTCTCGATGAAAATATGAATCAAAGGTTTGAAGAAGGGGAGGGAGAAAGGATCCCTGACCCGCAGGAAGGATTTATTCAATCACACTAGTGTTGGGCTCCTAGGAATAGGCGGCCCTTGCGCTTGTCTATTTGATTGTCTCGAAAGGCCGCAAGCAATTGGGATTCCCTAGTGTCAGGTCATTTCACTCAGGTTCAAGCGATGCCTTTATGATTAAAGGATAGAGCTTCAAAGAGACTGATTCGGGGTCTTGGGGCAAAGTGGAACCTGCAGTACCAACCCGGAGAATCACGATATAGGAGAAGGTATAGGGTGTCTAGGAATGAAACTGAGTGTGTGTCTGAAGCTATAATCCTTTTTCTAGTACCAAGATAATGACATTAAGGATTTCCACAGGGTATTAATTCTTTTGAGTGAGTAACTACGGCCCGCGTATCAATACTTGGTGAACAGGGGTCGTACAATAACATCAAGATAGGAAGGTAATGTTGTGATAGGGGCGGCTTTTGGGAAGTTTAAGAGATCCATTCTCTGCCGCCACTAAGGATAATTCCATTCCAGCTTAGAGGCAATTGAATTATTTAGCAGGCTATTTAGTAGGTGGTCGGCACTATGAAGCCTGTCCAAACTACTATTTGGAATGCAATAGTGGAGTAAGTCATGTTTTAATGTAGAAAGTGCTCAAATCCTCTTAAATTTTTACACTTCA
Organism: Solanum habrochaites; assembly: GCA_027704765.1. Classification (NCBI taxonomy): domain Eukaryota; kingdom Viridiplantae; phylum Streptophyta; class Magnoliopsida; order Solanales; family Solanaceae; genus Solanum; species Solanum habrochaites. Next base: position 15,781,236 of record JAKWJA010002497.1, read on the forward strand.
TTGTGGGGGAAATGGAAAGCGATTTAGGGTAGATCCCATAAGTTTTTCCACCAATTCTCTTAACTTGTAATTTGATTCTTAAAGCCTTGGAATCTAGAGTGTTAATATAGGGAGGGTTTTGACTTGAATTAATAGTAGGAAAAGTCCTTATTTTAGGTCAGAACACATAAAAAAAATATCATGAAAATTAGGATAAGTTTTGGGGGGGATTTGAGTATATATGTAGATATGAAAGTAAGTCCAACGTTCATTGATTTCTTTGCTTTTTGTTGTAGGTCAAGGACACGCCAAGATGCATTACAAGGGGGAAGCTCAAATCATGCCGTTCAAGAGGCTGCAATTCATTATTTGTTTCGAGGTGGTGATGTACTGTTTGTTTCCGCAAATATGTATGTGTGCATGTTACAATTGGGGGGGTTTGGGTGTGGTGGTTGGTGTGGGGACAAAAAAAAAAAAATTCCAGAAAAGGCACGAGCATATTTTTTGTAATATTATTTGTGCGATGCATGTGAGGGAAACTAAAACGCTAATTTTAAATGACATCACATGATACTCTCATGCAACGAACCTATTTGTTTACAAGGACCTTATTTGTTTATTGTGATTTCAAGTTGATTGTTCATTTTTATGCTCCCCTCCTTCAATACAAGTTGAGTATAAATAAACCAAGGAACTCTCATTTAGTTTTGGTAAGATGCTAGTATGAATATTCACACCACAAGCAAAGATATTGAGGACGGTCCTATACCACTACCTTAAAGCTAAGAAAATGGTCATCCTCCATGTACTTAATACAAAAGATACATAATGAGAAGGTGATTACTGAGATTGATTCTTTGGTGTTGAAAAAACATTATTGAAAGAGTATGATATACCCCCTGAATGATATTACTATTCATTTTTATTTTGTCAGCAGATTTCACCCTTACACAACCCCTTAGGAAAACATTTATTGTATAACAAAAAGTATTTTACTACACTATCCTATTAAATGTGTTTTTTTAGGTCTTGGAAATGATTTGGAGAATAAGTATTTAACGTTGAGAGTAAACTAAGGGAAAAATTATTGTGTTTTCTTGATATGTCAAATGTGACAAGTAAAAATTTATTTCAGGTATAAGTGATAAGTAAAACTGAACGAGGGAATAATAACTAGAGTGGAGGAACCCTGTATGAGGGTTAGACTTTTCAGACGATGATAAACAAGATAAAAGAAAACCCACGAAAAAAAAAAAAACAAAACAACAAAAAAACAAATAGAGATCAGAAGGGTGGGTAAAAAAAGCTCCTAGTTCAACTCCTAAGGAGGTAGACCAATGTTTACCTTACAACAACAGTTTGTTAAGTTTTGTAGGTATAACAAAATTAATAGATGCAAGGAGTAGATCAATAAACAGGCATCAGAATAAAAAAGAAACAACAATTATAGAACAAAACCCTCAAACGTTGGCAAATCGGGAAAATTTGTTATTGGATATGGTTGGTTACGAAGTTGGTGTTTGTTAGGAATGATATTTGGAGTATTTTGCATTCTATACTAAAATCATTATATACGTGAGAGATTGTAGAATAGAATCATCTAGATTCCATAAAATTTAGGATTCTATAAAATCATATATTATATCATATATTATTATAAGTGAGAAACTCCTAACTTCAAAACTAGATATAAATGGGAGCAGTGTTATGGTATTCAAATGTTGATTATATCATGCAAATAAAGATATTGGAAGATAGAAAGTCATTCAAATTGATAAAATAGCTTGAGTAAGTTCTTAGTGGAAGTCTAAGCATTTCGAAACTTAAGAGTTATCTTAATATCACTTATTTCACATTATTATTGTCAACTTCAAAGTAATTCTTAACATTTAGGGATGTTAGTGGATTATTTGATAAGCATAGCTTGTGAAACAATGAATGCAGGGAGGGAATCAACCCACTCAAGAATTATTTTTCAGTAAGTTAAATTAAAAAATATGTTGCTTCTATTTCCTTAGTTAAACACTTAATATTTAAGTTTCGAATTTTTGACAAAAAAACATTTTCACATGTATTCACCATCTTGACATGTGTATGCATATTTACTTATGAATCATAAGTCGGAATAGGAAGGTCAAAATTATCTATTTATTGTATTTTGTATCATTTCATTTAATTCAAATAGAATACTTTTGAATTCCTTTAAAATAAATTTTACATATTTATAAATTACAATCAAAATTAAAAGAAAATCCACTTTTATTTTGCGTTTATAGATAATTCTAAATTTCCTTTTTTTCTTTTAAGAGTGAAAATGTGAAGTAGGAAGAATTAATAAAAAAATGTGAAGGACATAAAACGAACGAGAAGAACTAAGGCAAACAAAAAATGAATAGTCATTTGGGGGAAATAATATTAAGTAAAAGAAAAAAAAGGATAAAAGATTAAAATATAATAAGTTGAAACTACCATTTGCATGTATTACGGACAACAGATATACTTGTTTACAAGAGTCTTGTGAAATTCAAATTTTGGTAGCAAATTGTAAGGTAATGTATGTGTGTATTGTCCCTTTCTTAGCTAAGTAAACAAAAAAAGTAAACGTAACTCATATATTGGCCTGTTTTTGATCTCATAACTATACAGTGTATTATTTATCACATTAAATTTTGTTGTCCAATTTACATTTGGAATATCTGAATTCTGTTTGCATTTTGTCACGACCGCAGAAACGGGCCGGCGACTGGCACCCACACTTTCCTCTATGTTAGGCAGAACCAACCAATCAATTACAACGTTTCACCATAAAATAACAAAATATAATACGGAAGATTTAAATCATTATGAAATGATAATAACTTATAAAACTCATACTTATTATCCCAAACTCTGGAAGTCATCACACAAACATCTATCGCTCAAATTACTAATCTAGAGATCTAAGAAGCTAAAATAAGTAAAAACTAGTCCCTGCCGGATCTTCAAGGCTCTAAGACAGAAAGAAGATGATCCATCCAAGCTAGAAAGCAGAGAAGCCTCACCTAGATGCCGACGTGATGAAGAACTGGCTAGAGTTTCAGTTGATTGAAACGATGGGCACGTTTGCTGTTACTCCACAATAACAAGACAATCATTACAAGTAAGGGGTCATAACAAACCGAGTACTTAGTAGGTAATCATCGGCCACAAAATAGAAACCGTATATATCAAATAATCTCATAAAACTCAACTACAATACTCAACATGTAGCACAACAAGTTCTATAATCATTAATGGGCACGCCAATTTCACACCCATTGGACTCATAGCCCTCTGCCATATCGCTATGTGGGAATTAGGTTTTCATTGATTGAGTATATTAACGTCGTTTCAGATGTCATTCTGCTTATTTCTCTCGTGTCGGTAAGTGACACTGCCGCTCCATATACTAAGTGTTCGGTTCTGTGCACCGCATCCCCTAATTCTACGTGTCGGGTTCTGAGGCACACGATCCCCAATTCTACGTGTCGGTCGTGACAGACCCGATCCCTAAATTCTAGGCGTGTCGGTCGTGACATACCGTGGGGGGGGGGGGGGGAAGATCCCTAATTCTACGTGTCGTTCGTGACACCCGCGTATCCTACTATCTCATCACTTTAGTTCATCAGGCTCTCTTATATAACCAAGGCATCATCCATCCTCATTACGAAGATTAGGGTTTTTCAGATTTAGGATTCATAGCTTCATCATGCTTTTTATCACAATTATGTAATCACATTCTACATCTCAATTTAAGCATATAGTAAGGGTTTACAAATACTACCACAATACATATCATTTGCTATAAGAGTTTATCTTACGAATGCATAAATCCTACCTACCCTCCACCGAAGAAAAGATTTCGTGATCAAGCAAGTCAAATACTCAAAATCTTTGCTATCAGCTCTCGTTTTCCTCTTCCCTGCGTCGTTCTCCCTCTCGTTTTTCTTCTATTTTTCTCTTTCTCAACCTCTCTTATATTTTTGCCCGAATTAACATATAATTACGTATCAAATGACAAATGTTAAAAACCACTAATTAATTAAGGTTACTCCTAACCCCTCAAGAAATTGGATTTTAGTATTCACGCACTACTTATAATTATAAACAGGAATATCCAAACGCCCCTTAAAACATTTAACGAGATCCGAGCCCAATTCCTGGGATTAACGCATTATGTTGCCGGGGCCGTCGTGCCATGCGACGGTCCTTCTGCTGCTTCCGATCACCGAGTTCATAGACTATATTTTTAACCAAGGGTCTGTGACGCCCGTCATGCCTGGACGGTCCTTTCTGCCAACCTGGCCCACCCGCCGTGACTCAGAAAGTCGATCTCATGTACCGGCAAATTTCTAATCTAAGTGTTTTGGAACGAGACCCCACGACTGGTCTGTCGTTGCCCATGACGTTCGTCGTGGGATCCGTCGACTCAGTCAATTTTTTTCAGAAATAAAATCTGCTGCTCAGCAAACGACTAAACAGGTCGTTACATAATACCAATTTACCCATCGTTCCTACCTGGAACCGATCATAAGGAAAAAAACAAGGGCCCAAGGAGTACCAGCAAAAATGACTCTCGTAAAGCAGGTGTGGGGATCTTTCTTGTTCATATAACCCTCCTCTCCCAAGTGACTCTTTCACTTGGTCGATTCTTCCATTGAACTTTGATGGATGCAATCTCCCTTGAAGCGCAACGTGCGAATTTCTCTATCTAGAAATGGCAACAGGCTCCTCCTTCATAAGTCAATTTTCATCAAGCGAGACTGAATCCCAACGAATGATGGTAGTTTCGTCCCCCATGGTAAGCCACCCCAAAAAAAAAAAAGTTTCAGCATATACACATGAATACCGGATGCACTATCCTGACACGCCCTGGAGGCTCAAGGCTAATTCATAATGCCACCTTCGACTCCCTACTCCGCTGAGTACTTTTGGTCCCATATCCCCGTGCAAGTAGCGGGATCTTTCTTAGCTTTCCTCTTTACAAACGCTGCTCACACAACGAACCGCTTCTCATGTGTGAAAACCCCCTATCAGCAAACTTGCTCACGCCTCCATGACTCAAGTCCCTAAACCTTTTTCGATCCTTCATACTCCTTTGCCTACTTTGAGCCGGGGCTAAAAGCTTTTCTTTAACTTGAAATAGGATTTCACCTCTCTAATGAATCAACCTCACAAAGGTCAGTACCGAAATGCAAGGTAAGCCTCGACTGCATCAAACCACCAATGGAGACTATACATCTCCTCTCATACAATGCTTCGAAATGAGCCATATCAATACTTGAGTGAGAGGCTATTATTTAGAACTCTGCTAAGGGTAAGAGTTATCCCCATGACTCACCTAAATTCTATCACACACATGCACTAAGCATATCTTCCAACCCCTTAATTGTTCGCTCAGGCTACTGCCGGCATAAACGGTGCTGAGGATGAATGGTCAGTACTACGGTCGGCAACTAGTAGCCTGTAATTCAGCATCGCAATGTTTCTTCCAAAACTTAGGAAGTAAACTGCTACCATCTATCTGATAGATGGAAGTGGAACTGACTCCATGCAACCGAACAATTTCTCAGATGTAAACGAGTCTGGCTACCTTCTCTGCATTTAGTCAGCCTAACCTGAATGAAATGAGCATACTTGGTTAATCTGCGCACAGATTACCAGCCAAATGAATCAACCTTGCCCCAATGTCGCTTGGAAACCAACCACGACGTCGCATTGGCATTCTCTTCCACTTCCATTCAGTAATCGGTCATTCTCTGAAGTGTTCTCTCCGGCCTCTTGGTATTCATACTTTACTTGCTGACAATTGGGACATTTGGCAACAAAATCGACACAATGTCGCGCTTCTATTCTTCTCACACCAAAAGTGTTGGGCTTTTATGTCACGGTACATATTGGTTGTCACCAGGATTATAAGAATATCGGAAGCTATGAGCCTCTGTAAAGATATGTGGATCAAATCATCACAACCGGGCACACATACCGTCTTCCCTTAATTCTCAAAACAACCTTTCTCATCCATTATCAATCGCTCTTTAGGCCCTCCTCGCACACCATAATTCCCGTAATTCGGCTTATTTTCTCATCTATCAACCTGTTTCCCTCTTGAGCTGTCAAGAAAAAGAAGATCTCGCCTCTACACTGGCCAAAATCCCCCCTTCTCATTTCACTTCCACCTCATAAGGCTAGGCCAGCAGTTTGAACCTCTCCACCATGGGTCGTCTAAAGTCTTTCAAGTGAGCTAAACTACCCATGCTCGCTGCTTTTCTTGCTTAGGCGTTACCACAACATTAGCTTTTCCTTGGGTGATACAAGATGGTAATTCGTAGTCCTTCAGTAGTTCCATCGCCTCTCCTCTGTCTCAAATTCAAATCTTGGAATCTGAGTAGAGACCGAGACTAAGTAGGCTACGATGATCCGTAAGACGTCACCACTTAACCCCTATATGATAGTGTCTCCATTGCTTTAATGCAAACACCAACCCGCAGCCCACTCTAAATCGTCGGTCGAATAAGTACGTTATATGCAACGTCTTTAATTGGTCTCAGAAGGCATATCAATTACAGTTTTTCGTCATTGCATTAGCACTACCCCTCAAACCAGAATAAGGATGCAATCACACTAAATAAGAAGTTCTTACCGCACTCTAACTGGCAAGGTAAGTGATAGGTGCGGTAGGTCAAGGCAATGCGTCTTGCTTTCTGAAAGTCTTTCCTCAAATCTTCATACCGACATACAAATGGAAGCATTCGTCTTAGTCACGTTCGTCACTCGGGAGAGCAATAGAAGAGAATCTCCCCTTGGCAAATCGACGGTAGTAACTGCTAAACAAGAAAAAAAAAAAAAAAAAAAAAAAAAAGACCAACTTCTTATTTCTGACACATTATAGTCTTTCCCATTCTCACTACTTCAGTCTTAGAAGGCTCCAACGCATCACTCTCTCGCCTTAGAAACCCACTTGCCCCAAGACGGACACTGAATCTAGCCAAAACTCACACCCTTGGAATTTGGCATAAAGTTTTCTCTCCCTCAACATTTCCACACAATTCTCAAATGGCTCCTACATCGTTCCTTCTTACTGTTGTAGTTTATCAGTATCTCATCAATACTGCTTCACAAGAGATCGGCAGCTATGGCTTAAAAAATCCCTTCATCACAGCTCATGAAGAAATGCAGGGTCATTTCGTTATTCCAAGGACAATACGCAGAAGGCATTAATGCCCATGACCTATTCGAAAAAGTGTCAGTCTTTGGCAGCAGTCTGCTGTCCGTATTTTCAATTGATGATACCAACCTCTAAGTCAATTTTTGAGAGGTACAAGCACCGTGTCTAACTGTATACGAACAAATCATCAATGCAGGAAGAGGATACCTGTTCGCTTAACCTACTTTTTAGTTGCCGTAATCATGCAGCATTGAAGACTCCGCATCTTTCTTCTTCCGCAACAAAACCGGAGCTACACCCCAAGGGGATGCACTCGGCCTAATAAGCCTTTCTCCCTAACATTCCTTGAAGTTGGGCTTTTAAAACTCCGCTTAACTCTGCTGGAGCCCTTCTATCAGGGGGTATGGAAATGGGAACGGTACCCGACTCCAATTAAATGCAAAGTCAATATCCCGTCCGGTGGGCAACAGGAAGGTCCTGCAGGGAAGCCATTCTCAGAAACTCACGAACTAACTGCGACTAACCGAACTCAATCAAGGTGCTTGGGTTGTATTCATCCCTGAGGTGTTCCAAGAACGCTAACCCCCTTTACTAACATTTTCTTACACGAAGCAAGGAGATGCTCCTGAACTGGATGGAGTGTAGTCACTCCTCCCAACACGAACGGATCTGTCCCAGGTCTTGGCTAAACGTCACGTTTTAGTCATTATAAGCCTAAGATTGCAAAATTTGGACTAGCAGCCTAAGTCATACCCAGACCACTCCCCTACATCGAATCAACCATTTCTAAGATACAAAGTCACATGATATTGCCCCCGACCAAAGTCACATCCAACCTATAACACCCCTTTCAACTATACATACTCACCCACCGGAGTAGAACACGAATAGTTATGTCAGCAATTCACAATGTAACAGACATTAGCAAATGCGAAATACATATGAAATGTAGATCTCAGGGTCAAATAATACATAAGCCATACAATCAGCAAACCAAAAGATACCTTTTACACATCTGATGTCTCCCGCTTCTGACGGTCGGGCCGGGGAAACGTAACAATGTCCCCTATCACCTGTCGCCTCGCTGCCCCTACCATGTTTTGCTGTAGTGGCTTCTAGTTTTCCCGTCACCCCGGCATTTTGTGACGCACCATACCTCGGGCCACCCCGTCGCTCCAGAATGGTGACCTCTCCATGACCACCTCAATCCTCTGACTATTTGGGTCCTGTACTCTGTTGTGGACATATCTCGTGATATGCTCCAGTATCCCCACATCCATAACTCTATGGATTCAAGCATAGTCTCTGTTAGAATGACGAAGTCTGGGGGTAACCTCCAAACTCAAGAAGTTTTGACCGGTCTGCGGGTGACCCCCCCATACACAGTCTGCATTGAAGACTGAATATGTCGGAGAGAACGCTGGATAACCTCCTAACCCTGGTCCGCTCTGGAGTAAGAACCATTAAACTCAGCCTCCCTTACGAACCTTTTCGATGTGTGCGAGCCATGGTGAAGTCATCTGGCTTCACTCCCTCCACCCCTCTATCACAAGATCTAGCCTAGCCTCTTGAAAGATTTCGCTGTACGCCGCTACCCTGCAGGCTGAAATCCGCAAATCTGACCTCAACCCCTTCACAAAACGGTCGATCCCTCTGTTGACTGAAACAAAGCTGGGTGGAATATCTGGATAATGCACGGAACTTAGTCCTCATACGTAGTCACGCACCTCTTGCCTTTCTCTAGGCTCCAGAACTCATCTCTCCTCCTATCCTCAGGCCCGGGTCTACTCTCTCCATAAATCATCTAGAGAATGACCCCCAGTCATAGGTGGTGGGCTTGTACGGGTTGCACCTCAACATGTGACCCGGTCACACCTACATTTTGGCATTCCCTAAAACTGCATAGTTACAAACTGCAACGCCAAAATCGTTCCCTATGCCCATTTTAGTAGAACTCATGACTTCACTAGAAATCGTAGGCTATCCTCAGAATTCAGGCACCCTTGAAGACTGGAGGTTTCATTTCATGAATTACTAAAAAGTTCATTGCTGATTCACTCTCATTATGGGTCCTGTATTCCAACGAGGAAAACGTGGCCTATTCCATTGCTGCAACCATGCGGGGAGCCTCAGCAGGCAGCCTGTCGTACTTTGCGAACTCCTGAGGTACTGTGCGAAAAACTGGAGGGGTCCTGGCCTTGCTCGCAATAACCCGCTAAGATAGGCAAGAACTGATTATCATTTCTGGGGTGGTTGGGGTGGTATTCGTCATTCTGGGCACTTGCTCACCTTCACCCCTTCCTCCCCGTTCTTATACTTATTCCTCAGTCGGTGGAGGATTCCACCCGTCCCTAGTACCGAGATGGGACAGGGGCTTGCCTCTTCCTCTAGAGACGTCTCCCACGACCTCTGGCCAACGGACCCGTGCCACTGCTCCTCTTCGAGCTAGGCAGTCACCCAGTGGCTGGCTCATCGACGTATCTGCTTTCCTGTGCTGTTGTTGGCGCGTGTTGTCTCTAAGTCTAACCATATGCGAAATAGAAGAAGATGGTCAGTATAACAATTTGTATCTCCTTATGATACAATTGGATCCAAGTAAATAGCAAGGCGAAGAAGAAAAATGGAATTTTCCTTAAGTCGGCTATAAGCCTCTCAAGAAAAGTATAGGCGTCCCCCTACCGTTCCTTCAGAGACTCTCTACTAGAACTCCATTCCCCCCCTTGTTTGATGATACCTAACTAACCTAATGCTTTGATACCAAGTTTGTCACGACCCAACGGGCCGGCGACTGGCACCCACAACTTAATCCATACTATGTGAGGGCGAACCAACCCAATCCAATTCGCCAACGTTCAACGCATACATCAAAAACAAATAATGCGAAGACTTAAACTCATTAATGAAAACCATCGTTAAATAACTTATAAGAACTCATACTTATTATTCCGCGCAAAACCCTGGAAGTCTATCACCACAAAGGAAATCTATATCCTCAAATTACTATCTATAGAGTATCTAAGAAGCTAAAAAAGTACAAAGCTAGTCGCATGCCGGGAACATCAGGCATCAACACTGAAGAAATGATCCAGTCCAAGCTAGAAGCATTAGCTTCACCCTGGAATCCGACTTGATAGACTGTGGCTAGAGAGTTGCGTTGAGTTGAGAGTACGATGTAACGTTTTGCTGTTCACAGCCACAAATACAAAGAAAACAATTACAATTAGGTTTCATGAACCAACACGAGTACTGAGTAGGTATCCATCGGCCAACTCAAAATAGAAACAGTATTATCTCAAGTTAATAATTCATAAATCAAGTAACTCAATACTCACATGTAGCACAACAATGTTCTATAATCAATTACTGAGCACCGCCAACTTTCACACCCTGAGGACTCCAGCCTCAATGCCATACCCATTTGGAATTAGGTCTTAGATTGAGTCATAGTAACGTCTTTCAAGATCATACTCGCTATTCCTCTCGTGTCGGTACGTGACACTCCGATCCATATACTACGTGGTCGTTTCGTGACAAAATAAAAAAACCGATCCCCTAATTCTGGTGTCGGTCGTGACACAGCTAGCAAACGTCCTCCTAAGTCTTAATGCTTCGGTTTCGTGACACCGCGATCTCCGCTAATTCTAAGCGTGTCGGGTTCGTGACCACCCATGTCCCTAATTCTACGTGTCGTTCGTGACACCGTTCCTACTCTCATCACTTTAGTTGCATCAAGCCTTCTTTTTACCAAGGCATCATCATCTCATTACCAAGGAATATATAGGGTTTTTCAAGATTTAGGATTCAATAGCTTCATCATGCTTATTTTATCACAATTATTTAATCACCATTCATGAACAGCATATAACAATTAAGCATATCAACAGGTTTACAATACTCCTCAACTTATCTATATCGTCTATTTAAGAGTTTACTATACAATCGCATAAACCATCTCCTACTCCAACGAGAATTTCGGATGCAAGCAAGCAAATCCTCACAATCTTTTGCTATCCTCTTCGTTTTCCTCTTCTCATCGATCGTTCCCCTCTCTTGTTCTTTTTTAATTTTTCTTATATCTGCCAAAACCCTCTTTCTTTTACCCTAATTACCCTATAATTACTAGTATAAAAGATGACAAAGTACTAACGCCACTATTAATTTAAGGTATCTCCTTTAACGCCTCAAGACTGATTATTGTATTCACCATCTAACCTTATAATTATAAACGGAATAGTCGTCAAAACGCCCTTAAAACGCATGTAAAACCGAAATCGCACAGCCCACCCGCAGCTGGGATTACGTCAGTCTGTGACGGCCGTCGTGCCTGACGACGGTCCGTCCTCTGCTAATACGTCACATGAGTTCGCCTATACTCTTTTTTACCACGGGTCTGTGAGCGGCCCGTCATGCCTGAGATGGTCAGTCTGCCACCAATATATTACACCGCGTGACGTTCAGAGAGTCGATCATCATACCCGAACTTTTCTAAACTTCCTCAGTGTGTTGGAAGCAGACCCCACGACGGTCCGTCCTGGGCGCATGACGTTTCTCCGGGATCCGTCGACTCAGTCATTTTTTTCCAGAAATAAATTCTGCTGCGGCACAACGACTAAAGCAGGGTCTTATCCGATTACACTCTACATTAGAACAAAAAGTCTAATTCTAGGCTTGATTGTTTTTTTTATTTCATTTATACTTTTTTTATAAATCATTTGTGAAATTCATCACAATGTGATTTTAATATAACTCCTATCACATAGAATATTTTCGTGAGGCTCACGTGCAAAACACATGTCCATGACTAATTACACTATAAGTGGAAAGAATGTTAGGCAAAAGTTATATTACTATTTTGTCTCTATGCTAAATCATAATCTAATTAATAAAATATCAGTAAATAAATTTCTAATTCAAAAGTCACCTAAAAATTTGAAAGGTCAATTACTATTAAAATAAATATAAAAAAGATATAAGTCATAAATTTAACTTCACAAGATAAATGTATCTAGCTTTAACTAACTTACTGCTATTAGTCCTTAACACTTCTTATTGTTTGCCGACCATTTTTCCCGTTACGATCCCGTCCCTTTTCTTCTTCCGTGTGAGCCCTTTGCCCGGTTAAGATTAAGACATGCGAATTCGAAGCTTAAATTGCTTGACAATCATATAGTGGATTCCCTACACTTAATCATATCTACATCCTTCCACTCTTCAGTACCTAACTTTCTATTTATTACTATGGACAGGAGCATGACAATACTTTAAACTTTACTTTTGCCGCAATATTGTTACGATCCAATTTTACTGAGGATATTTTACCCCTGCACTATTCATAGTGTACTTTACGGGTACATCATGTGTCCTAACGTGACCACTAACTATTTATATTACTTCACTATTTTATTTATTTTCACATGGGCACACATATAGCTTCAAAATGCACTATTCAATAGTGTAGGGGTAAAATGTCTTTTCCAAAGTTTGATATCAGTACATGCTTTCATTAACTTTTAAAATTAAATTAATAGGTTTCTAAATAATATATACTGAATCTGATTGTACAAAGTTGTTCCATATTCCCATGTCTGTTAGAAGTTGTTATTACCTATAATTCGTTCAACTAAAATGTTTAATTCCTCTCATCTTCTATGAAATTCAACTCATGTCTTTTCATATACTTTATAGGATTTTATAAATTTGGACAAAAAAATTTATATATTCAATCACATAGTCAAATGATCTATCAAACTCATAGTAAAAATCATCTTAGTAGTTTTGTATTCACAACTTATGCAGCTTCTACAAACTTTTCATCATCATGTATTCATCACCCATTTTCTACTTTTGGGTTTCAGTTACAAATCATTATTTTTGTGTTTTGGATTTGAGAGTTATATTTCTTGTAACGATCGGGGAGTACCCCCTAGGCATCACACGACGTACTTGACCTCTCGGAGGTCTTGTACAAGGCTCTTAGCATTCATTCATCACATATGTATGAAAAGTAGTACAGAATTAAAAATTTTCACAATAACAGTCAATAAGAGAATTCTTTTATAAAACGTAAGAAATAAACTAAGTCTTGTCATAAGTCATCTTAACACAAGTCGATATCATAGGGTCACAACCCTCCATCAATTTGAAAAGAAACTTATAGTCTTATAAAGTCTTTTAGAAAGGAAAGTAGAAACATTGTTTCATGTCCTCGACATATCCATTCTTTAGAGAATCAGTTTTCTTCCGCGAAGATTTCAAACTTCTAAAAAATCCCACTGCCACCTACACTTGTAGACCGGAAACATATGGAATTAGGCACTTAATGTAGCTAAGTAAGCGTTAACATGTCAGAAACCATGCAAAAAGGGACATTTACTTTAAGATATGTTTTCATGCTATTTTGATAGAAACCTTCATCAGAAGAGTTAAGAGACATAATACAAGTCAACAATCACATATAAGACATATTCCATATTCAAGAATTAAGCCTTTTCATCACTTTAGACCATCTACCTAAGGTTACTCTAAGACTCACTTAAGTAAAATATGAAGAGACGGCTCATACAACCTTTTCAAGCACAACTAAGTGATCCTCAAAGCTACCCTATGTAAGGATCTTTCTATTGACATAATTTAACTAAGTCAACATTATTCAATTTAGCCATTTTAAGAGACAACTAAATAATTAGGGAACTTCACATAATGGTTTTGAAAGACCTAGGGAACTCATTTTAGCATCTTCAAAACCTACTCATGTCGTGTGTAGATAGCGTCCCATTCCACTACCTACACATTGTAGAACCTATCCAATACTAGAGTGCACATCCCACATATGATGAGAATAGGAATTAACCAACATAGATCATACTAGTTAGGTATGAAATCCGATGTCAGAAGGAACCCACACCGTGGAAGTTATTCTACTTGCCATGGGTAGGATTAGGACACATCCCATATAGGCATATGGTTTAAGAGGCTTACTCAAGTTTCTTTGTACTCTAGCCTCGTACTCAAGCGAAGTTACTACTCCCTTAAGCATATCCACTTGGTGATATTGTGCCTTTGTCTCATAGAGTAGATTTCTTCAATAAGGTGATATTAGAAAGGTACCATCCTAACCCACCCTCATAATTCGGCATTTCAAGAATGCGGTCCGCATATCATCACGGCTGGTCGCAATCAAGGTCTATTTGGATAGCTCTTATGACTTTCTTAGAGATAGTTTCATGGCGTTACAGTCAACTACCTCTAAGTCCATCATTCCGCTCAAGAAGGAGGCACCATATAGGTTTATACCTTCAAGGCTTCTTAATTAACCTTTTTTCATATTCAATGTTCAACATCATTCTGCACATCTCCAAAGCAATTCTTTTCTTGTCTCAACACAATCTCACCTTATTTGCATGATTTCTCAACCAATCTTTCAATTCAAGGTTCCACTTAGTCATTCATATACGGGTACCTACTTTAGGTCTCACTGATCGCTAGACTTTCCTTCATACCTGCATTCTCACTACATTCAAGTACCAAGTAGGAACAACTAGTCTCTACACGAGATACAACATCATTCTAACTACAAAAGTACTCTGCCTTAATCCTTCAAATCAATCATATACGCCACTTAAGGAAGTACATTCCATCATATCATAGTAGCACCCATACAAGATAATTTAGACATCATATGAGCACCTCCACTTTATACATTCATTCATACTATATCATGATAATGTCACAATTAACATAATAATGCCGACAAGGCCATGTTCATAACGTTTATAACAATTAAACATTGCCACAATAAGCAGACATACAAATCAATAGCAAGTGGATATCTATTTTTTTTGTTTATAAGTCAATAACAACGGTATTAGGTACCCTTACCTCGCGCACCAAGAATTCCAATAGCCACGATCACCATTTCCTTGGCCTTTCAACAATTTCCCAAAAAAGAGATCTACAGTGGAAATGTCATAAGACTAGCCAACAATTCTATCGCATACGCAATGATCCACGGAATTCAATATAGCTTATCAATTCCTATAATGCAACTAATGATAAATTTCAAACACTAATGAATCGAACATAATTCAGATCCCCCCCCAAAAAAAATCGTCATAACAATCTCTAAGGCATGAATTCAACTAATTCGGATCATAATTAATACACCCACTTGACCAACCAAATTTGGAATTCAGATACATTTGTTCATCGATTTTTTTATCATACACTCATCATGCTAACACTGATTAATTCATAAACATCAATTTTGTCACACGCCCGAGCTATCCTCGAGACGCGGACGACTGGACCTGATAACACCCTAGTACAAGGCAAAAACAAACCAATCCACTTTACTGAAAAAATCTCAGTGCAACCGCACGGTAGGCATCGACAGTCGTAGGTCAGACGGACGGTCCGTCCTGGCACAACCGTCGATGGATCATGAAACTCAAACTATTCAACGCCAAAAAAATTGGTTAAGTCTTTTGGGACGAGAGACGGACATTCTTACTCGTCTTTAGGTAGACGACGATCTGTAGTCTGTGACTCCCGTCGATCGAGACCCTCATCACCCATTCTGAAACATGCTACCAGATGAACCAGCACAGTTCCGTAGGTGACCCTGCGGTCTGTAGGTGGGAAAAGTTGGCAGACATGTTGTAAGGAGAATGTAGTTGGGTCAAACTTCAAATGTGCATAAATCTTAGCATCAAATATATTATTGTCACGTACCTGGCGGCTTCGCCGAGATAGATTTGAATTCGTCTTTCACTATGCCACCGACGGCTTACTTGGGGGGTTTGTTTGCAAATCTGTATTGCTCCGGTGAGAGGAATTGTGGTATTGTGCGGGAATCCCATTTTTAGTAAATTGTCGCTGGTCTTAAACAATGCTCATTGACGAACTAATGAGGCGCGGTCAGTCACTTATTGACATCATCCTTTCTTGTCGTCGGGGTGTTGTGTGTCGAGAGTCAACTTTCGCAAGGGTCTTTTTGTTGACCTTTCCCATTTCTTACAAACACTAAGTTAGCGTTGTTTTTGAACCCGAAATCATCATATTTTAGTCAGTTTAAGCCTAACATCAGGGTTAAATTACTAAAAGTCCAATTATTAATCAAACTTAGAAATTAGAAGCCAGGAGAGAAAAGCTCACAGAACCCTATTCAAGAACATCACCGTTTACACCAAAACCTCCAGCAGTTCCAAACACCGCCCCGAAAGACCTTTTTCCATGGTAATTTGATCAACATGGTATGTTGGGATTTCACTATTGGGTTCCTTTCACCCATTGGTCCCTAGTTTTTAGTCAATTCTTGATTCCCTATCATGATTAGACCTGGGTTTTCTATAACGTTTGCTAAATATATTTATGAATTTATTAATATATGTTCCCCATCATGAGTTATCTAGGTTATTATCTCAGAGTATCACATTGATTTCCAGAACCGCTAAGCTTTGTATTTCTTTAGAGTTCTTAAATTAACATGCGGATCAGATATTTTGACACTTCAGATATCATGCTCAGTTATAAATGCATAATATCTAGAAATTATTGTTGCATTCTCAGTTTGCATGTTCAGTTTCGAGCTATCCAGTATTTAAAGAAACTCAGACATAGTCAGTAAATTTTACAGAATTCATGGGAGTAGAATAATACTGAGTTGGACTAGGGTTCAGCGTACCCAAATATTCCCAGAACTACTAGCCAATTGGGTACGCTAAACCCTTTTTGGGTCCGTAAGTTGGGTTTCTTCGATAGGAATTCACTAAAATGGACATAACTTTTTACTTGGAGGTCTGATTTTAGAAAAGTTGGTGTCTAAGGAAAGCTAATTCAATTATCTATATTTGGGTATATCATGAGACACCTAATACTTTTTGTGCTAAGAGTTATGATCAATTGAAATTGACCCAACTTCATTTCTCCATAACTGATTGCTAACTTCTACATATGGTTAGAACTTTGGACCAAAGATCGAACAAAGGTCCATGATGGTCAATCATCATTCGTATCAGAGAATGGGTAAATGGGGTGTTGATCGATGGACACAAACGACGGATCGTATTCTGACCTACGGATCGCAGGTCCATCCGTCATTCGACACTTAGTCAAATTTTCTTGGACTGAGATTTTAAGGGTTTTAGGACTCAATCGACGGATGTGCATAACAGACCGTGGGTCAGGCTACAGTCCGTCGATTACAACCGTCGACTGCACCTACAGATTTTCTGAAAAGCTAATTTTTTTTATCTGTTTTGGATATGGGGTGTTACAAATTTAAATCTTTTTATGCAAGAACCCATGCTTAGAATTCAAAATAGAATTTCAAGGTTTTTGGTGATATGTGAAAAGTCTTTGAAATTGGCTCCTTGAATGAAAGAAGAATCAAGGATGAAATCAACATACCTTAGTAGTTGAAATCCCACGAAATTGATGTAAAAATCACTGAAATTCTTCAATCCTAGCTTCAACTTGAATTCAAGCTCCCATGGAGTCTTGAGAGAACTTTATTTGGGAGATGGGTTTTTATTTTGAAAAGTGAGGGGGTCTAGGTGTTTAAACTAACTTAAAATACTTTAAAACACCTAAAATAATTGTCTACTAGTTAATTAGGACGTGGGGTGATTTTTACAATTCACCCCTCACTTGGCCAAGACCCTGCAGATATTGAAGGTGTCAAACGACGGCCACTAATGACGGGGCGACGATGGGACTACAGACTGTCTTGCTAGTCCATGGTTTGGGTGAGACTCCCTAATATGGGGGCTAAATGTAACATTCCAAAAAAAAGACTTAGGTGAACTAGAGCCTAACATTTTGGTCATGATGGTCTAAGGTCCTAAATTGGATTATAATGTGGTATTGAGGCAATGTCTAATAGTTTAGGTGCATTGGAAGTCAAACGTCAAGGGACGACTAAAACATTCAACGACTAAGTCACCTATGTGCCTCATATGTGATTCTATATGTTTATAGGTGGTTCATGAGGTTATAAGGTCCTCAAATGAGTTATTATTGTGTATATAGGCAGTGTGTCAATTTTCGTGAAGTTTGGAGGTCAAACATCCAAGAACATCCATGACGTTTGAAAATTTTATCTTAAAATGACCTTGTGTGTCTAGGCATATTTCGTTTAGTTTTACGTGGTCGTTTTCGATGAAATTCATGTGATAGGTCCTAAAATTGTATACGAGCATGTTTGGGTTGGAAACATCTGGGCAAACATCCCCAAGGACAATCCAAGGGTCCTTGAGAAAGTACCCAAAGTTGGTGCCCAAGACAACCAATGCCCAGTGGGTCAGTCGACACCCCGTTGGTGGTGTCTCGTCGACTAATACTTATTCATGGGAGAGGAGATACCAAATAAAATCCTCATTCCCAGACCACAAACCAGTAGGACGGTCCATTGGTCAAAGGATGGGTCATCGATGGGCCTGTGTCCCTGCGTGTAGTTCACTGTTAAGTTGAGGGGTGAACTTGTAAATTCACCCCACGTCCAAATAAGGATAGTGGCGGTTCCTTAAGGGTCTTTTGGGCATTTTAAATGTTTTTATAAGCCTAAAACACTTCAAAATTTTCATTCTTCAAAATCAAAACCCAAAATCCCTTAGAAATTTCTCTAGAACTCCATTGGAGTCATAAATCAAGGAAGGGATTGGATTGGAGGATTTAGTGGATATTCTTCATCAAATTCAAGAATTAGATTCATTGATGTATGTTTTTTTATTCTTGAAACTCTATTCATCAAGAAGCCCAACTTTCAAAGATGTTTTCTAAAATTTTCAATGATGAATTGTCCAATTTCATAATCTATGCATGGTTCTTGCATTAAAGGTTTTTAAGCATTGAATATGGATTGAATTGTTATTAAATATATGATTTTAACTCAATTAACATATGAACCCATGAAGTCGATGAACCTTAGTTTTTGACTACTTTATGGGTTACTTAATATTGACTTAATATTTATGAATTCTAGTGTAGTTTTACATGGGCTATCTAATGATGTAAAATTTGTATTCAATTGTTGTATAGGTTGTATTATATTGATAAATCTATGTTGAATTAACTTAGTTTCATTGAGTATTATGATTTATGCATTGAATTGATGTTCATTGCTATGAGTAAGGGCCTTATGATATTGAATTGGATGGTTTAGCATTTGATTGAGGTGTTGAGGATGGAGTGGTGGTCCGTACCTATTTCCCTTATTTTTATGTTAATTAGAATTCAATTATGTTGTTATTGGTATGGTCCACTTATGGTGGCGGTGTTATGTGCTTTACTTGCAATGGACGTGGCCCTATCGGCGTTACTTTATGCAATATGATGATCATGGCCTTCTCAGAAAATTACTTGAAGTATTATGATGATTATGTGAAGTATGATAATGTCTATCTACATGATAAGTAATGTGAAAGTCTAGGTGTTTTTCTATTCATGTTAATTAGATGATCATGTTAGACTATGACTATGGCTTTGTATGTACAGTCTTAGGGTTAATGCTTGGTTATTCCTACTTGACTATATGAGTCTATGATGGTCATATTTATGATGATATGATAGTGTATAGTATGACTTAAAGATGATAAGGGTTATTTCTATGTGCTTCTAGAATGACATGTAATATGTGTTAAGGTGAAGTATGTTGTGTCTTGTCTTGGTTGACTTGTGTCCCTTACTTGATGCATGTATGAATATGAATATGTGATGTCTTGACTTAGGATGTTAAATCCTCTTAGTCTTGTATGTATGAATGACATGAGACCTTAAATTAAGTTAAGAGGGTCTTTTATGTGAAACCTTGAACCTAGTGTAAGGTTATGAATGTTGAAAATGAAAGTCATAATGGTATCCGTCAAGTAAAGAAATGATAGACTTAAGGTTGATTGGTTCGAACACCATCATATCACACCTTAGGAAAGTCATGATGAGCTTCTTGTCGCCATTGTGAGGTAGCCCTAGTGGACCTTTCATTTGTAGGGTAAATGTGATTGAGTTATGAACTTGATATGAAACCCCTTTATATGAACCTTAAATGTAAATTACTCTATGAGAACAAAGACTAGAACTGAGTGAGTATGGTAAGGGAAGTAGTTATAGTTAAAGAATGAGACTAGATTACAAAGCACGCCCTTCATATTCCTTAACCATATGCCTACATGGATGTGTCTAAGTTCTACCATTGGCAAGTAGAACAGCCTCATCGGAGTAGGATAGAACTCCGGATTCCATGTCTTGCTATCATGGTATATGTCTATTATTGCGTATTCTCATCATATGGAATACCTATTAGCATTAGAGAAGTTCTATGAAGTTTAGATGGTGGTATAGGACGCTATCTAGACATTGCACAATAGGATTTGAAGGTGTTAGTTGGAGTTCCTATGTCTTGTCCAAGACCATTACTTGAATGTCCTTTATGTGTTGAATGTCTCCTAAATGAACTAATGAATATAATGACTTAAGTAAGAAAGTATGTTAAATGAATAAGTACTTATCTAGAGTAGTTAAGGGTTGTCTAGTTAAGGTGTGAAGGGGGTATAGGAATGGTCACTTCGTATCTTACCTAGATGAGTCTTAAGAATGACTCTAGTTAGGGAAAATGATTGAATATGTAGACATGATCTAAACTTAGGTAGTCTTAAGGATTATTTGGGTAGTATTGAAGAGGTCAATCAAAGACATCATCTTCTTGATTTGCTTAAGTAAGTCTTTTGATAGCCTTTGGAAAGAGAGTGTCATATTATATATATGTGTAGTGTTAAGTGAGAATGATTCTATCCTAGGTAGTCTATAGGATCTCTTAAGTGTGTGTTTAAGCGATTGTATGAGCGGTCACTTCACAACTCACTCAAGTGATACTCTGATACCAATGCAGGGGAAGCGGGAGAGAATATTAAAGAGGAGAGAGTTGCTTGTAAAGGATGATTTTATTATGAGGGGAAGCCCTCTTTTTATACAAGAAAAATATACTACTTTGGCCAAGTGGACGAAACATTCTACTATTCTACTTTACACATTGCCCTTTTTATTTTGGCCGACACAAGAGTACAAAAGACTTTGTATGTGTCTTATTATAAGTAGTCTTTAGGGTCATTTAGGCATGCTTAGGGAGGTTGTATAGGTGGTCTCTCTTTGTGTTGCTTAAATGAGTCTTAGGATAGCTTTTAGTGAGAAGACTATATGCTAGGAAGTGTTAAAAGGCAAGAAGAAAATACTTCACTGTAACAGTGAAGCAAAGTCATTGTACAGTAAGTTTAGGTTACTGTAATGTTACCTCAAAAGTATGATAAATCGTTTAAATGTTATCTTATGTGTTTCTAAGTTGATATATGTTCTTATGATTATATTATGATATTTAAATGAAAAGATGCATATTTCCAATAAATGTCTGTTTTCATGATTTTCATGCATTATGTCATACTTAGTACATGTTGTTGTACTAATCCATGATTTTATCCATCTCTATAGTTGTTGGTAGGTGAGGAGAATTTAGGAAGAAAGACTTGGATCGTAGCATCATTCAAGTGAAGTTGAAGTATGTCCTCATTTTATTCGAGGGCGTAGATGTCTTTTATGTTTCTTTTCAAAGTATTGTAATAGATTAAGTAATTCTATATTTTGAAGTATGGGCCGTGTCCCAAAAGTATTCTTGTGTCTTAAGTTTGATGACATTGAGACTAGTATTTCCTATGATTTTATATGAAAGATGTTATTAATGATATTCTAATATTATGTGAAAAGTTTTAATCCCGCACTACTTTTCATTATGTATATGCGATGAATGATATGTAAGGGTTTGTACAAGACCTTTGAGAGGCCAAGTACGCCGGTTGCAATCCGAAATTGACCCTATCTTCTAGGGTGTGATTTTGGGATGTGACACTAAGCTCCCACAACTAAGTGTGGAGACACGCCCCTTGTTGACGGGGCGTCGTTTGATCAAAGGGGCGTCAATTGAGTCTGTTTGGAAGCTTCATGGAAAATGTTTAGGTCCTCCTCAAGGACCCTTACGGTGGTCCTTGGGGAGCCGTACCTGAACGTTTCGACTCTAAAAAGGACCATCTAGACGCTAGGGTCCCCTCCTATCATTTTAGACACCAAACAACACATAAAACATGCAAAGGAACACTAGCACACACACAAGACTAGTTTACGAACGTCTTGGTCGTTCTTCAACGTTTGACCTCCAAACTCTTCAAACTTCCCTCTAAAGCTATCATTCATCATTTTAACACCTTATTAACTCATAGCACACATGTGAGACTCTAGTTTATCCTAATTCATTTTGAGGATTGTAACATTTCTTCACTGTGGATATGTTGGAGAAAAACACATTATGGTCCTTCTTTCGATTCTGATAATACCTTTATTTGAGTATTAGCAACAGGCCGAATACAATTACATAATTTATGTTCAAATATTCTTATTTTTTTCAATTTATATGATGAAACTACTTTGAAGGTGGATTGTATCATTATTTGTGTCTTGTTATCTTGCTCAAAATATCATTCCTTTTTTACGTGCATATATATTTGCACTTTATTTATTGGTTTTGTATTTCACGATAGGTTTTTTTTACTGCAGTTATTTTCATCTTTTAATAGATTTTGGTATGATCTCTTATATAAAATGAACAAAAAATATTGGTCCACTTCACTTTTGTGTTTCATCATCTTATAGTTATTATAACTTTATGTAAAATCAATTTATTGGTATTTTTTTCCTCATTAATATGGTAAATATATATTTATCTTTTGTCTTTATTAATTTTGTTAAATTGTTTACGTCCATTTCTTAAATTTAGAGAAAGAATTTATATATTTTCAACACTTTTTATTTTGCAGAGAAATAATCAAAATTAAATTAAAAAAATAATTAGCATTATTATATTTGCTCAGAACAACATATACAAAAGAAAAATGTAATTGATAATTATCAACGTTAGATTAGACCTATACACATTTGTATGATAATAAAGAATAAACGTATGGTGCACTGAGGGTTGTGTATCGACCGGTTCGGTTCGGTTTTGAAGCTTATTGAGTTGGCTTATTAGTTATCGGTTTGTAGAGATGCTAAACCGTTATAGAACCATTAAGATATTGGCTTATCGGTTATTGATTTATCCGTTTTTAATCGTTATCGGTTCGATTATCGGTTTAGCCGTTAAGATTTGACACAAAAGAAAAAACATTGAAATTACTTAGAAACAAGTTGATAAACCAAATAAAACATGCACTTGAGTTCACAAGTTACATCTTGCTCAAAAGCAAACACTTTTACATTGTAGAATAATCAAGTGTTTGAAACAACCAAAAATAAAAGTAGGAAATTAAACTCTAAGTCGATGACTTAATATACAAAATGGTTTAAATATAGTTATTTATTTTACTATCAGGTTATCGGTTAACCCGTTAATAAAAAACTTTAAATCGTTAAGAACCGATAACCCGATAATAAAAAAGAATCAAAACCGTTATCAAAACCACTAAACTAATAACCCAATACTATAAACTAATAACTTTTTTATCGATTCGGCTTATCGGTTTCGATTCGGTTTTGAACAGTCCCCCTAGGTGCACATTTCCAGAACTAGCTTTACAAAAGGAGAAAGAATCATAGATATGATATTCTATATTACAATAATTATCTTAAAGACCATAAAGGATCAAATCTCGATACGGAGGATACGCTCTATCATCCAACAATCGGGAACAAATATAGTGTGTGGTATTAGCACTACATAGGTGCTCATTCTTCTATATGTACCTAAGGATTCTTGTAGGAACTCAAAAGAACAGCTAACAAGAAAGTGCAGAACGAGCAAAAGATTAAGGAAATATAGAAACACTCATCATAGAGCGTCGATGAGGAAGATGCAAAGAACAGAAGAGCTGGAGCTTCAAATGTAGTAGAGTTAGTTAAGCTTCAGCAAACTACTCGTTGGTTTAATAAAAGAAATTATAGGGTGGACTCGATATTCTATTATTCAAATATAAATACATCATTAATAGCACAGAAAATGGAAGGAGATCAAGTTACATCAGAATTAAACTTCTCTATTATGCATTCTTCTGAGGTGAATTATTGTCAAATGAGTACCCCTGATAAGTCTGCAAAATTTCTTCCTCTGCTAGCTGCTGAGGACGCGGTTCGTCACCTTGCCAAGTCCATACAATATCTTCCAATGCTGGTCTTACATCCTTCATCATCGTCTTCTTGTACTCTATCGTATCTCCATTCGATTTCTTCATCTCAACAAAGTGAAAATTTGGAGTTACCTCAAAGATTTCTGCATCAATAGACAACACCCCTTTTCTTCCTTCTTTGGATCCTTCCAACTTCAATAACCCTCCATCCTTTTTCATCACCTTCAACTTTAAACGCCTAGCTACATCCTCTAGCTTTGAGATGATTGTTTTCGCCGGTTGCTTTGATGTAAATATAACTTCCCTCTTTTTATCTCTTTCTTCAAAAAAGGCAGACAAGTCAAAACCTGTTGAGAAAGATATAATATCAAATGCATTTACGTGTGCAGGCTTGACCAGTTCTGGCTTTGGTTCTGTTATTGAGTCGGTACTCTCACAGATACCAAAAACTGCATCATCAATTGCTGCTTCTTCAGGCTTCGAGTCAGCA
Organism: Solanum habrochaites; assembly: GCA_027704765.1. Lineage (NCBI taxonomy): Eukaryota > Viridiplantae > Streptophyta > Magnoliopsida > Solanales > Solanaceae > Solanum > Solanum habrochaites. The sequence continues at coordinate 15,806,047 of JAKWJA010002497.1, forward strand.
TCAGAGATTATAGGTTTCAGCTGCAACCCTTTCTTGAACCAAGAATTCTCCATTATCTTAGAAATGGAAATTCTTGAGCTAGGATTTGGATTTAATATTTTTGATATCAGCCTGCAAGCATCAGGAGGGAACCAGTTAGGACATTTGAACTCAGCCTTACCGATCTTTCTGTACATCTCCATTAATTTTGAATCCTGGAAAGGGAGATATCCAGCCAAAAGGACATATAATATCACCCCACATGACCAAATATCAGCTTTCGCACCATCATAGCCTCTCTTGCTTATCACTTCTGGTGCAACATAAGCTGGTGTCCCACATTTAGTATGAAGTAAACCGTCTTGGCATTTCGAATCTGCAAGGGCACTCAATCCAAAATCTGAAATCTTTAGATTCCCATTTTCATCAAGCAATAGATTCTCCGGTTTTAGGTCTCGGTGATAAACACCTCTACTATGACAGAAATCAATAGCACTAATCAATTGCTGAAATAACTTCCTTGCAACATCTTCCTTTAACTTCCCTTTACTCACTTTGTTATACAACTCGCCTCCTTTGACATATTCCATTACACAATAAATCTTCTTTTTGCTGGCCATCACCTCATAGAGCTGCACAATATTAGAATGCCTAACCAACTTCATCGCTGAAATCTCGCTTTTGATTTGATCAATCATCCCAACTTTTACAATCTTCTCCTTATCAATAATCTTAATAGCCACATTCATGCTAGTCTTGACGTCTCTCGCATGATGGACCTTAGCAAAAGTGCCTTGTCCTAACAATCTCCCTAACTCATACCTTTCCATTAGTATACTACTCCTCTTACTCTCCATCTCAACTTCAACAAATTCCGAGTAAATAAATAACTAGCTATTTTCAACACAACAAGAAGTGAACAAATCAACCATCTTCACTAAGATTGTCATACGATACAATTAGAACATCAAAAGAATCTAGTCAGTTTTGACATTTGATGAGTGAACGTGGACGAAGTTGGGACCAGTGATGCAAACTCATCAAATTTAGAGAATAGCTCCAACAGAGCTTCAATCTCAGAGAAAGACTTAGTAGCTCTTAAGCACATCTTTCAGCATTCCCTGGTCCTTTTAATGAACTAGAGAATACTGAAGAAGATCCTATAACTTGTAACAACCCAATGTTTATGTTTACCTGAATAAAATTCAAAAAAGGTAACTAAGAATATACTTCACACTGAAAATGACAATTTGCTTTTACTTAAAGGGAAATGGGGAGGCGATTACAATGTGAGGAATCGAACTTTCACCAACACAGTGAAAATTTAGGTAAAGTTACCAATTTCATCTTTTTTACATACAAATACATGATTTTGAATCCAACTTACTACGGGGGGGGCGGTTCGAACAACGGTTGGCTCCACACCCCAATCAAGATCAGATGTTAAAGAAACAGCAATGTACAATTAAATGGATTTAGAGAAAACAAAAAAAAAGGTTGTATTAGCATAATTTTTAAATATAAATTGAATCTTGAGACAGAAAATTTCACAAAAATAAATAAATAAATGAACCAACTAGTTTATAGTTAAAAGGTTTTCATTAATGGAATTACTCCTAACACCCAATCTAATTATTTTTTTTTAACTCTTCTTTACTTTTTGAACTTTTGAGAAAAAATTGGACTATGGAAAACCAATATAAAAAAAACCAACTTTTTCCAAAATGAATAAAGCATAGAATACATAGTAAACACACGTGCAGAACGATAGAAAATCAATTCAGATGGCGAATGTTGTTGGGTTTTATTGCCCTACAAATTTCTTACCATAAATAGGTTTTCCTTGTAGGAAAAAGTTTTGGATTGACTAATCTGTTTCTTGTAGGAAAGGTTTATGACTCTATAAATAGAGCATGTTCCTTCTAACTTAGATCATGCATTCACAATGTATCTTAAAACTTTGAGAGTTTGTTAGGGGGAGATTTTGTGGTCACAATCTTGATACTTTACACTTGTGTGAACCTCCCTATGTATTCTTGATGAATTTGGTTAGGAGTTGTTTCCTCTGTATTTGTACTCTCATATTTATAGTGATGCCGCTCATCTCCTTTGTGGGTAGGTCGTGACTGAACCACGTAAATCGTGTGCGTTTTGGTAATATTTATCGTTGTCTTCTACTCGTGATCTTTCGAGATTTGCTTTGGGCTAGCTTCCCCTGTTACAACACCTGCTTATTTTCCGGTCTAAAACAACAATGGTGTTTAAACTGGTGAATCTACTTACCTTAAAACTGAAAAAAAATACTGAAAGAAGGCAGACAGATGAGCAATTGTATTTTTGAAAATATTGAGGTTGACACATAAAATGGGAAAAAGGTATGGGCTTTTTATACCTGCTCTGCTCTATTTAAAATGATAAACCCTCAATCCCCATATCTAAATTGTAGCACTAGAATAAGTTTTAATGAAAAATAACGTAAAATACATACCTATACAGTTTTTGATTCTCTAATTTTCTTTTTTTTTTAAAAAATATTACATAATTTCCTGTTTATTTTATTAGAAGTGTATGGAAAAAGCAATTCTCTCGCTCCTAACATCACATTCCCCGCCTATAATGTCATTTTTCTTCACTAAAACACTCAATTTCTAAATCATTTTTGGATTTTTAATTATTATTTAATTAAAACACCCCAATTTTGAATTTTGAATTTCAAAATTCAAAAATTTGAAATTTAAAAACTGGACAATTGCTCTCCCTTTCTTATTGTTCTTTTTACTCCGTCATGTCTCGAGTTCTTCTTACTCCATCATCGTCTTTGTTTCTTCCTAACAGCATCTGTTATGGGTTTCCTCATGTCTTATTACTCCATCATCAGTTCTTCTTTTCTGTCCTTTTTTTGTTTTTTGGTTAATTTTCTCTTACATCAGTAATTGATCCATTATTAATTAATGAAGGATTTGATTCTGACGAGAAAATTGGAAAGAAAATAGAAAAAGTCTTTGCATTATGCCTATGATCTTCAAGGATTAACAAAGAATTCTGACGAAACATCAAATCAAAGGTTGTCAAAATTTACAATAAAAGAAAAAAGAAGCATAAATCATTGTTTGCCAGCCTACACTCGTTTCGGGTTTGTATTTTTATAGCGTATTTTAAATTGTTGTTGACATAGTAAAAATTTAAGAATCCAATATATATAAAAAAAATATGAAAATTATTATCATGTATCAAACACTCGGTTTTAATACATAAGTCCTAGTGGTTAATGTTTAGTCATGCTTTGATACATAATTGATGTGTATCATATGATTTCCTATGTACCCCCCCCAGAGGTTTTTGAAATATTTTAATCATGTATCAGTTGATTAATTCAATAACTACGCCATCAAGTGTGCCTTGCCTGATACATTTTGAATCAGTGTGTATAGTGGTTTTAGACGATGCATTGATAGCATGAATTTTGTTGTGTATCATAATCTTTTTCTATTATCTGGGTTTTGAAATTGTTTAATTATCATTCAATAAATTATAACTGCGCATCAACTTGATTGATGATACATATAGAATCAGTGTACTAGTGTTTAGTCGATCCCTATACATAATATCCACCGATTTCATTTCTTCCTTGATACAATCAAATATTTCCAACTCGGCTGCAAAATTATTTTTTTACGATTAGAAACCGAAATTGAATCTCCAACCACGATTCCGTCGATTTTGTAACTTCATACTGGCAATTCGTTCACGCCCAAATTCCTGAAATGTCTCATCACAATTGATGTATTTCACATGAAACATCCACAATAACAACAATAAAATTACTGCAGTTTTGAATTACATGTATTTTCTAACAAATGTATTCAAAAATAGATGATATAATCTTAGTTTCAAAATTTGAAATTATTATCCAATTACGTGCTAATTAGTGCTGATAATGGCTGTTGCCGTAATTAAGCGATTTTAGTACAAGTTTAATTGTTCCATTTTGTCTTATTTTTATTCTTAATAAAGTTTTTAAATTACCATTATCAATACATGTATCACAGAGTCTAAAAGTATCACGCCACACAACAATTTTAAGAGAAGATTTTAGTAATACTAAATTTGTCGGGACAAAATATAAGTAATTGAATTACACTATGGGAATTCCTTAAAATTTACTTAAAATTGTCAGAAAATCATTACCTGCTATCTTTAACAAATTACCCATCTTTTCAACTTATTGATCCTGTTAACATTTTTATGAATTAGTTTATTACCGGTTATGAATTGAAGCAAAAAATTAAGCATTTTTCAAATTTCTGATTCAAAATAATAAAAAAGACTATTTTGAGTTATTCTACCATCTTTCATGAAGAACAAAATATTTTACTTAATATAAAAAAAGATATCTTTTTTTTAGGATCTAAAAATGACCAAAAAAGAAAATAAGTAATATAAACTGGCACAAAGGGAGTATTTTTTTTATAATTTCATTTGAGAAAAAAATATTCATTTTTTGGCTTTTTATTTAATTTCACTGTGAGATGTTTACTACTCAAGAAAATACCGACTCAATGAAATAATTTATGATTATTGAAATTTATGTTTTATTTTCAAATGTTTTTAAAAGGTCTTTTTCCCTCTTAACTTCATGTCAGTCAAATTCATTTACATAAATTAGAATAAAATTTATATTTTATTTAATGATTTGATAGTATATTATATTTGATCAGATTAGCTGTAAAATACAGAATGTGAACAATTTTAGAAAGAAAGATATTTTTTATTGTAATTATAGAAATGACAATATCTGAATAGTTAAATAGAATGGGACTGTAATTGCCACCGATACAGGCAAGTGGTATAGGTATATAGACAAATTGATATATTAGGATATTCATTATTTGTTTACCATATTGATTTTGTCCATTATAGAAAGATAATTATTATTATTATGATATGCAATGAATGAACATTGGATATAGGACAATTCTTGGCAAAAACTAAATCATCATTGTGATAAGATTTATTTTTTAATATATATATGGTTAATGATGACAATTAAGGTCGATCTTATCCCTGGCCATTGTTTATTTCATTTATTTTCCTTTTTTTCCTTTCCCGAAAAAGATTATTTATTTGTTCATTAAAAGAACGTAGATTTAAATTTTTTAAGAAAAAATCATGGGTAGTTTTTACTTAAAAGCAAAGATAGAGGGGTGTGAATGATTTTCTCCCTTATTTCATAGTTTTTTTTTTCTTTTGGTTAAAATAATATTCCTTTTATATAATTTAAGAAAAATGCATAACTACCTTCTCAACTTATGCCCAAAATCACAGAGACATATATTATACTAAGTTCTTATGACTCCCTGAACTTGTTTTATAACTAATTTTTTTCTCCTTTTCGATATACGTGGCACTAGCTTGAAAAAAAAGTCAATCATCATTGAGCCCACAAGATAGTGTCACGTAAGTTGAAAAGGGATAGAAAATTATTTATAAAATAGTTCAGGGGGTAATAGGACCTAAAGTGTGTTTCTGAAATTTCAAGCATAAATTGAGGGGGTACTTGTGCATTATTCCTTTAATTTATTTGGCAATGTTTGATCTATACAAAGCTAAACAAAAAGAGTTATTTCCTTTAAAAAAACATACTATCCAAAACAAACAATTGCATCCATTTATTCTTTTTTTTTTAAAAAAAATGCACAAGTACTCCTTCAACCTATGTTCGAAATTTCAGAGACACACTTATATTATACTAAGGTCCTATTATCCCCATGAACTTATTTTATAGGGAAAAGGGATAAATATATTCCCGAATCTTTTAAAAGTTGTACGACAATACCCTCTGTCATACTTTTCTTTCATAAATACCCTCGCCGTCCAATAACTAGTGCACATTTTTTCTTCCCACTAACGGAAGAGTCATTTCGTACACGTGGCACAATCCTACACCTTAACTCAGATTGACCAAATATTTAATCCAAATATTACTCGTTTAACCCGCCCTAACCCATTTTACAAACTATCTACAACCCTAAAGAAAAAAAGGTTCATTTACTTTTACCTCTTCTTTTTTTTTTATCTTAAGGTGGCTGCCGTAATCGCCATCATCCCCACCCCTCACCCCCTCTGTCTTTTCTTCTTTTATCTTTTCATATACTTTTTCATTCATCTATTTGAAGATTTAAATAAAAATAAAATTGAAAATATGCAAACCATCTATTGTCTGTAAAGAATGAAAAGATCACAACTAAAATTTTGAACGAAGAAACCATAATCCTTTACCCGCATAGAGTTTCCTACAAATTAAATTAATTAAATCAGCTATAGGAAAAAACTAATTAAGTAATTTGCAATCATTTTCATTGGAGATAAAACATAACCAATCAAAAATATTGCAATTTATTTCATTCTCTACTATGGGTAAAGAAAGGAGGTAGAATTATCGCAAAGAAACGACTTCATGAAGAAAATGGAATTCTAAGGTAGACAACTTGTTTTCCGTCTCCAAATGTAAACAAATTCTGGAAAGTTTTTGGAATCTTTTCTCTTACTAGATCAAAACTGATCAAATCTTCACAAAACCCCATAATCCAGAACTCCAATGCAAATTCAGATTTCAAGCACAGTTTTGAGATTCTACTTGGGTTCTCGAACATGAACATCATAACATCGAATTCTATATGGGTAATGTGCGTATTGGGTAGTTAAATTGTTATGGGCGATTAATGGTCATTGTTAAATATTTGCTGTCAATCCGGATTGGCATCGGATTATCCACGGTGTATGGGATAGGGAAAAAGAAAAGAAATGACTCTTACGTTGTGGGAAGGGCAAATGGGCGCTAGTTTTGGACGGCGAGGGTATTTATTACGAAAAGTTTAACGGAGGTATTGATCGTACCATTTTTAAAAGTTCGGGTATATTTATTTTTCTTATTTTATAAGTAATTTGCTACCCCTTTTCGACTACATTGCCCACACTCGCGTGAAAAAAAAGTCATCAAACGTCATAACCCACTAGATAGTGCGCACGTAAGCAGAAAAGGATAAAAAATTATTGATAAAATAATTCAGGGGGTAATAGGACCGTAGTAATATATATTGTCATCTAATTTCATGATATACGATGAGGAGATACTTGTGCATTATCATTTTTTTTCTTTCCACTCAACATTGCAATTAGATAGACATTAGTGGCAATATTTTTTCTCTTTTAACGATAATATTTATTATTATTCAAATAATTAACTGTAATTTAATAAATATCATTACATTCAAAACCACTAAAGTTTTAAACGGCAAATACATAGAAGATTGGTTATATGTACTCCGCATTGATATTATATTGTTACTACTAAATATAATATACGCATTGATATTATATTGTTACTACTAAATATAATATAATATAATATAATATATAGTTATTATATTATTACAACAATATCTTTTATTTATTTATCATTTGACCTGTCAATATGGGCTAGCCCACCCCATCTTAATTGATCCATACAGGCTTTGACAATTTACGGGTTAGGCCGGGCTAGCCCATTTTTTGTGTGGGTTAAAAATGATCGGTCCAACCCACAAGTATGTGGCTACAGGCTTGTCGGACCAACCAACTTTTAAAAAAATTATATTTCTTATAATTATTAAATTAAATTATAAATTATAGTTTAAAATATTATCATAAATATCGACAAAATAATATTACATGATGTTAATGTTACTACTTTTATCCAATCCATAATAACAAGAAAAATTACTTGATACCTTTCAATAAATAATTATTAGATTTTAGCAATACTTTTTAGTTTATTATCCTTTTAATAAAATAACTATTTAAATTTGAAATATGTATTAACAGTAATATGTATGCAATAATACGCATTATCCCTATTTTTTTAAAATAGATTATGCTTTTTTGGAAGAAATTGATACATTATATATAAAATGTCTCAAGTAAACCCTCTAACCAATGTCAAATCTCAAACACACTTAACTATATTAATGTCCTAATTATCCCCTTGAACTAGTTTAATAGATAATTTCTTCCTTTTCGCTATGTGCACTCGATTAAAAACATGTCAACACGACTGGACCCACAAGATAATGTCAAGTAAGCCAAAGGGTAGAAAATTATTTATAATATATTCAGGGGGTATAGGATCTTTATGTATAGTATAATATGTTTTTGAAAATTGAGCATATGCTGAGGGGTATTCACAAAAAAAAAAATCTTCTGAGTTTTGTTCCTAATCCATACTCCAATTATAATATATTTTTTAGGCAAGTCAATATATGCGGACACTCAAACTTGCACTTGTCCCGATTATTCTTTATACCCTCAACAGACGTACTACCTATTGACCCTTCAACCATTCTGCTGTGAACCATTTGAACATTTTTTTTCTAGAATAACACAAAATAGAGATTTGAAATACCTCGCGCTGACATGTCAATTGACTAGTCAATAATGACATGTGTATTTTTTAATCAACAAATTATTTAAAACATTATATTATAAAGAAACAAAATAAAAATTACGTAAAGTACAAAAAATAAAAAAAAAAAGTAAAACCTAACTTCCCTGCTTCACGGGAACAAAACATTCATGTCCTCTAACTCCATTAATTGCTCCCTCAGAAATGTCATTTCTCTACTCCATTATGGCTCCCCCTGTACAGTTCCATCTTTACCCGATATTTTTTTTTCATCCGCTTTTTTAATTATAATTTGTCTACTTCATCTCATTTTTAGTATAGAAAGATGGGAAAGAATCTCTTCTGAAATTTATAAATGACACACAATCTAAGAATTTTGGGAACCAGTAGAATGGCAGGGAAGAAAAACAGCTGATAATTTAAGAATTGTTGGAAATCATTAGAATGATGGGGGAAGAAGATAACCACGGTGTATGGGTATGGGGTGTTGGGTGGGGTGGGGTGGGATTTGATAGAATAGGGAAGAATAATACGCACAAAAATAAGGGAAGTGAAGAAGCAGACAACTGTTCTTCTTCTTTTTTGTTATTTTTTTTTAAAAATTAACTTAGGGTTATAAATTCTAGAAAAAAAAAGAGAAAAATATTAATTATTTAATAATTAACCGCGCTCAAGGAAAAGAATTACACGTTTTTGCCATTCAGCATTTTGTGTCTAATAGGAATTACTTTTGAACAATAAAGTGTTTCAACCTTGGGGCACAGGGATTAATTGAGGTGTCCTAAATAATTTGCGGACAACTTTGAGTGGCTGCGATGCCTTAGGCCTATTTTAAGAATTCAAATATCAGATACTCAATCTGGCTATCCCCCTTTTTTGTCATTCACAATGTTTCTGCCCTTTAAAGAAGTTGTCGCCTATTTTTTTTATACACCTATTTAGCCTCATACCTATTGAACACCTTATATGTTTAAAAAAAGTTTCTATTCGACATAAAATGCTTACGTGACAAAAAATGTGTATTTCACAGTCCTTAAACGCTTGAAACCATTGGAAATGACCTTTTTTCTTTTTATTTACAATTAATAAACCTAATTAATGAATAATGTATAAAAAATAATTAATTTAAAATAAAAAAGAACGTCTTTTCCCCACATACCTCTCTGCAACTACTCTCATCTCTTTATACACCCACCCCTTCTCATCCATCTTTTCTCCCATCCCCTCAAATTCTTCTTGTGTTTTTATTTTCTTTTTCTTTTTCTATGTAAATCTAATTAAAGCCTCAAATATTTCGGTAAAGTTTTATTGTTTTCGATAAAAATGATATTTCGATGAAGCAATTAATTATTTTCTTAAAATCTATTTTTTTTTTTTTTTTCTTGTTAATTGATGCTAAATAATTATTAGTGGAAAAGAAGATAAAAGATAACGATAGAAGGTTTTGATGCATCATAAGAAAGGTGATGATGAATAGCTTAATTAATAATATCGGTGAATGGAATTAAATTCATGAGAAGAAGAAAAGGATGGAGGCTAGTTTGACGGCGTGTAAAAACGCACCGGTCCGGGGCCAGTGAAAAGAGAATGAAGAAAAGAAAGCATGTAGGTGGCATTCAGTTCACGACGGAGAAGAAGAAGAAGAAGATTGGTGGGTGGACGGTGAGGTGGGGTGGGGGTGGGGTAATTCAATTTTTGTTTTCTTAAATTGCTTTTTGACTATTTAAATAGTTTTTTTTTTACAAAATTAATCCAATTGTGATGTGTCATCGCTTCTTTGGTTCATTTGCTATGTTTGAGCATTTGAAATGTACACATATTTCTCTCTTTTTTTTTATATAAGAAGCTACATAACAAAAACATAGAATTAGTAATTTTGTTATATCTTAAAAGATCTATATGTATACTACCTTTTGATGGGAGGATGTTATATCTGAATTTCTAAACTAACGAGTCTCCTACAAATCTCAAAAGATGAAGTTTTTTAGTTTGTTTTTAGGAAAAATGCATAAGTATCTCCCAATCTATGCTCGAATCTCAGAGATACATATACTATATTAAGGTCTTATTACCCCCCTAAGCTTATTTTATAAATAATTTTCTACCCCTTTTCGTCCTTCGTGGCATAATTGAAAAAAAATAAATTAATTACCAGCTTTGGGCCCCAAGATATTCCACGTAGAGGCCGAAAAAGGATTAAAATTATTTACAAAATAAAATCAGGAGGTAATAGGACCTTAGTATAGTATAAGTGTGTTTCTGAGATTTCGGACATATGTTTGGGGGGACTTGTGCATTTTTCTTTAAAATGTGTGATAAATATATTATTCATCAATAAAACTTGTATTATATGTGAAGAATAAATTATTCTTTGTAATATGTATTAAAATTGTATTATAAATGTATTAAAAGTAATTAAGTGAAAAAAAAATGTTATTGATAAATGATAAATATTTTATAAATATAATATATTTATGTAAGTTTCCCTAAATAAAATTATCTTTATATGTATATTAATTTTTTTTTCAAGTAAAAGTAGAAATATCTAAATAGAAATATTAACATAATTATTTTGAGTTGGGACTCTCGTTAATTTTAAATAATTATTTATTATTTTTAATTAATTTTTATTGGCCCACAGGTCGGCCCTACCGATATTTCTGAAGCCCCACAAATCAGCAGACTTATTAAGATCGGGATAAAAAACTCTTTTTTTAAATGGGCTCCAAAAATCTTAGCTCAACCTTATTAAATTCCGGGTTAGTCCAAGTCTGCCCAACGAGTGTAGTTCATATTGACGACTCTATTTATTGTAATGACTATTTTGATGCCCAAATTTTCCACCAATTCAATTAATTATTTAATTTTTTTTATATAATAATATAAATCTGAATCATAGGGAGGCTGATGTGATTCTTCTAAAGTCAGGACTAATTTTTTTGTTTTTTGATACTTTTTTTGAATTTTCTTCTATCAGATTGTATGTAATTATTTATTGATAATTATATATTCACCTTATTTTTTTGATTAGTTACAAAAACATCTCCACTTTTTTGTTTTGCATTCGCCTTAAATAACATGTCTTCTCTCAACTTCCTCTCCTATCGTATTCTTAGACTCAACAATCTATAAATACAACCATATATGAGTGGTTTGATACTCATTATTATATTTTGTGTTAAAAGAACATTTTTTTGTTTGACATTAATTTTCTTCTCTTTTTATTTTTTTAGAATTTTGCATGAACATCAAACATTTCATTGGAACATACATCATGGCACGTGAGAGAAAGATTCATTCAACAACGCACCAAAACAACAACAATAAGAAAGAAGACAAAAATAACAAGCAACAAAATTGACACAACACATTGCAAGCTAATTTAGAGCTGAGGAGAATAGATATTAGAATGAACAAAAACATGGTGACTCTTTTACTTTGTTTGTCCTTCTTCTGATGATGGAGTGTTATTTTTTCATGAAAAGAGAAAGAAATGATTTCTCATGATATTTCTGAAGATACTGATGTAAGAAGAAAAATATGTAAGGATGATTTCTCATGATGTTTCTGAAGATACTGATGTAAGAAGACAGAGGAATCCTGTAATATCAAATGTCTTATAATCAAATTTCTTTCAAAATATAAAGAGTTTTTTAAATCACATTGCCCTATAATTCTTGCTTCTTCAACAAAAATATATAGTAAAGAAATAATCAGTTTGATTGATAAACTTAGAAATGGAACTAATAAGTTGTCAAAGAGCAAGAAATTTTTTAAGAGAGATTTTAATTTATTTATCTGGAATTCAGATTAAAGTAGGATGAGAATAAGGAAATCTACCAATATTTAATTCCATTTTTATTTTTTCCCTAAAACTATTTCATCATTTATTTTTTCCTTATCCTCTTTAATACAGTTTATTTTAATATCTTCTTTTTATATATCTAACTGAAGTTTGGCTATATTTTTTGTATTTTTTTGGCTTTAAGTTGAATGTTTATTTCAAATTCCTAAACAACCGAAAATGTCACTTTCCATTTTATTGAATAGCAAGCTTACTATATTTAATTTCATTCATCATTAATTTTACTTTCTCGCCTAATTTGTATCTCTTTATTATAATTATATCATCTTTAATTGCCTCTTTTCCTTTTATTTTTTCTACATTATTATTTATTTATTTTTTCAAGAATATGTTTTAGACATTGATAAGATTGCATGTATATTTACAAAATTTAATTTTTTATTTAATTAAATTATTTCTTTTGTCTGTGAAAAGATTCATTCTATACGTATAATAAATCAAGTTAAAGTAGAAAAGATGAAACCTTCTCATATACATATTATGACATTTTATGAATTTTCTCTTAGATGTTCTAATTAATTGCGAAACTTGTCGCTAATTTATTTATTTATTTTTCGAATTTTTTTTTTGTACCTTTTATCTATTTTTAATAAATTTTTAGCTCTTAGAAATTTTGCACCTATACAAATATGACCATACTTAAATCCTTTCATGATAGATTTAATTATTTTTAAATTTTCTTTCATTAAACTCCTCTTATGTAATTTATATTATTTCCTTATTATTTTTTCTTTGTTCTTTTTATTTATTTCATTAATAACTAACGGTTATAGACTTTATAAAAAAATGCATTTTATATATACATAATAGACTTTCATTTGTCTTTATTTCTAATTTCCCTTTTTTTTTTGTTTTTTTTCCTTTATGAACGTTTTTCCTTAGCTATCTTTAATTTTAAGTTGTTTTACTTTTATATAACTTTAATTGAAGTTTGTTATTATATATATCTATCAGCTATAATATGCCTAAAATGTATTTGCTTTTTTTTTTTTTGTGAATTTACTATTGTTTATTTTTACAATAAAATGTTTCGTCAAATTTTACTGAATATCACAGTGACTCCAATTGTAATTCCATTCATCATCAATCATATTATTTTTCTACTTCATTTTGATATTACTTCATTATATCAATTGCCTTTTTGACAATAATTTTTTTATACCGTTTTAAATTTTGAAATTTATTTTTACAAAGATTTGGTTATTATAAGCAAACATCATAAAAAATTTTTATAATATATGTATATATTATGAGGTTTAACTTTTTTTTGGATTAGCTCACTTCTCGGCTAAAGATCCATTTATATTACGTGTACTAATAAAATTAAAATTCTAAAAAGATGAGCAACCTCTTGTTTTCGATATTTGTTATTTTACATCAGTTATTTTGACATTTTCCTTATATTTTTCTTAAAATTGTTTGAAAAATTATTTGGAATTTATTTATTATTTCTTTTTAAAAAAATACTTTTCCAAATTTTGAAAAGACAGAAAATTTTACCTCAAAACTGTATTATCAAATATGCCCATATTTAAATCATTTCATCATTAATGATATTAACTTTTTAAATTTCTTTCTTTAAATTCATCAATAATGTTATGCATTTCCTTAAATCATTTCTTTTCCTTTCTTTTTTCTTTATATTTTTTTGTTTATTTCAAAAATTAATTATCCTAAATTGCACAAAAATGTATTAGAATTCGATTTGGTTGGCCATTTTATTTGATTTTTAGATATTTTTCTACTACAGATCGAATATAGATGTTATCATATAGTCAAGTTTAGTCTAATGTCTATTGAAATCTATATATAATATACCTGAATCATCGGGATGCTGATGTTCATGGCTCTAAAATAGGATTCATTTTTGTTTTTTTTATTTATTTGATAAGTTTTATTTTGTAATTTTCTCTCATTCTTTGTTTTAGTAATTATTTTTTTAATATTATTAAAAATCTACTCATTTATATATCAAATTATAAATTCATCCGTGTTCCCATAAAAAAAAATCTCCACTTTTTTGCATTCCAACTAATAATGTCTTCTAAATTCCTTTATCTGTTCTTAGGACTCAAAAAAGCTATAACTACCATTATATGGAGTATGTTTGATATTTATTTTCATGTTTCCTTCAACACATTTTTGTTTTTTTATTTTTTTTTTTATTATTTCTCATTATCATTATTTAATAACTCAGAGAGAACTATAAAAAGTATTGGAAATTGCATGCTATAACCATTGATGAAGATTATAAGTTTTGTTTTTTTTTTTGTCATAGTATCAAAACACGAGGACAAGGAAACTCTTTTTTTCTTTTGATGACCGTGTCAAATGAGTTTTGTACAAGTTTTGACAACATGGAAGACGAAATTTGTGGCGATATTAGTTTTTTCAATTCAGGTGTTGTATTTTCCAAACATATTGTTCGATAAAGTTTGGGCAATGCACGAAAAAAAAAGAAAACAACAGGGGAGACAAAGCCAGGCAGTAAAGGTGCTCGTCTGAAGAGGGTGGGGGAGGCCAAGACCCGTGGATTTGACAGGAGTGAATGTCTAAGGTTGGGTAGAAGTTAAAGAGTGGAAGGTCTGTCGAGTATAAGGTCCCGTGGTCGGACTGGAGGACGAGTAAGCAGCTATAGGCCGGAGGAAAGGTACGTCGGGGAGTTACCGTGGAAGGTTGTGTAATGACGGGGAGGGAATTTATCAAAGCGTCTACATATATAATTCTTTTTTATACAGGGTAAAATGTTTTCACTTTTTCTTCTAAAATAATGTGTTGATTTTCCTAGGAAAGAAATTCGTTCTTAGGTCTATCTAGTCAGCACAAAACCGAGCCGCCGCATCCCCACCTTTACACCTCCTATGTGAGCCGAACCAACCAATCTAACCCCTTATCATTTCCAATTATATCACCATCAAACACTGCGGAAGACTTAACTCATAAATAAAAGACATCAATAACTTCTAAATTCACATCTTTAATTCCCCCCAATCTGAGTCTCACCAAGAACATCGATATCAATATTACTACACTAACAGATTATTCTACGAGCTAAACAATAAAAGCTAGTCTATGCCTAACGTCAAGGCAGCAGACATGAGGAGGAGATCCAGTCCAATGTATGAGCGTAAAATCAACCTGAGATCCGTGGACAACTGCTTGACTACTGTTGAGTCGAAGAATACGTTCTACCTTTGCTGCACTCCACTAGATGCACCCCCTCCACAAATACCCAAAAGGAAAACAGAAAAGTAGGTGTCATGTACAACCAAAGTACTGAGTAGATGCATCGGCCACTCAAATAGAACCGGTATTATCAAGTAACATCAAAAATTCACTCAATATCCTTAGCATGCCGCTTTATAATTACCGATTAACATCCTTGGTTACAACACCAAGCACTCCATGAGGACTCATCACGCTCCTCTCATACTCGGTTGGAAAACCAGATGTTCTTTAGATGGAGTATTTGTATCTTGGAAGATCATTATGTTATTTACTCTCGTGTCGGTAACGTGACCTCCGCTCCTCATTCTATCCTGGTGTCGGCACGTGACACTCCGACCTCATATTCTATCCTGGTGGGAACGTGACACTCCGATCCTCATATTCTATCCTGGTACCGGAACGTGGCAGGGCACCCGATGCCATATCTATCTGGTCGAACGTGACACTCTCCGTCCTCATATCTACTATTCTTCCCTGTACCGGAACGTGGCACCCACTATCCATATACTATCCTGTTGTCGGACGTGAACCTCTCCGATCCTCATTCTATCCTGGTACCGAACGTGTCACCGCGATCCATATACTATCCTTACATGTCGGTAAGGACGTGACACTCCGATCCTCATATTCTATCCTGTAAACCGAATCCTGGCACCCGTCCTCATTTCTATCCTGGTACCTGGAACGTGGCACCCGATCCCTATTCCATCAAGCCTGTCTTTAGACCAAGGCATCTCATCTCATTATATAATTAGCAGCCTTTCTTTTACTGACCAAGGCATCATCATCTCCATTATTAATTTTATCAAAGCCTCTTTTATACAATGCATCATCATTAACAAGTGAATTAGGTTTTCTCAAGATTTAAGATGTTCAATACTTCATCATGCTTTTTTATCAGCAATCCACATGTAAATATATGAGAAGACACATCATGCATAACACGCAAATAAGCATATAGAAGACTATTAATAACTACGTCAACACATATAGTCGTATATCATTCGTCTATTAAAGTTTACTACGATGTGTAGAAGAAACCATAACCCTACCTCCACGAGATCGTGATCAGCATCGCAATCCTCAATTTCTTGTTGTCCTCTTCGTTCCTCTCTTTGATCCTTCCTCTCTCTCTTCGTTCTTTCTGATTTTCGTTATTCAAACCCTCTTTCTTTACCCTAATTATTATATAATTAAGTTTGAAAGTGGCACTAATAATCCACTTATTAACGTAAGTTGCCACTCTTTTAACCAAGTATTAGACTTATTAACATTAACCTGCTCTACCTTTATAATTAAATTAGCAGGAATCGTCAAAAACGTCCCTTAAACGTGTAAAGAAATCCGACCCGAACTGGATTGCGTCATGCCTGTGACGGCCGTCGCGCCTGCAGTACGGTCGCTCCTGCTGTCGTCACAAGGTCCATAGACTTGTTTTTAAGTGGATGCCTTTGACGGGCCGTCGATCCGCGACGGTCCTCCTGCCATTCCGTCGACGACGGTCAGCAGAGTCGTTTTCATATCCAATTTCATATTTTCTAGTGTTTTGAAACGACAAAACCCTCCAGCCCTCCACGACGGTCCGTCCGTGCCCTTGACTGTCCGTCGTGGCCTGCCGTCACCTCTGCAGTTTTCCGCATAAAATCTGTATCTCCAAACGACTAAACAGTCGTTACATGATTACCAATTTACCCATCGTTTCTTCCCCCCGAACGATCACAAGAAGGAAAACAGGGCGAAAAGGATACCTGATCTTTAAGTCAGTGTGGGTATCTTTCTCGCATATCTGTATTGCCTCCTTCTCCCCAAGTGCTTCTTCAACCGGTCGACTCTTCCATGCACCTTGTGGAATGCATCTCTCTTGACCTCAACTTGCGAACTTCTCTATCTAAGAATAGCAACAGGTTCCCCTCCTCATAAGACAAATCTCATCAAGCAAAACTGAATCCCAACGGATAATGTAATTTCCCATCCCCATGGTATCTTATTCACAGTCGCCACTGCAACACCGGATGTTACTCCCTGACAGCCCTGGAGGCAAGGCTAACTCATAAGCCACCTCCCCCCTACCTCGTTTAAGTATTCAAGGGACCATGTACCTTGGGGGCTTAACGGCCTCTTTTACCAATCCGCATCACCCCTTCATTGGGGAAACTTTTTCCACAAGACTTGTTTCACCCTCCATGAACTCTATCGCTAACCTTCTCGTCTGCCTATATCCTTTGTCTACTTGCGCCGCTAGAAGCTTTTCTTGATGGGTTCCACTTTTCTATCGAAGCCCTCAAGATCAAGTACCGCAAGGTCTAACTCGAAGCATGCAACCAACCATGGAGACCTACATCTCCCTACCAAAAATACAATGCTTCAAGGGAGCCATATCAATGCTTGAAAAATTGAAGGTATTATTGTATGAAAACTCCGCCTAAGGGTAAAAGCTAGCCCAATGGCCACCGATTCTATCACACCATGCACGACAGCTATCCTCCAACACTTGACATCGTTCGCGATCAGATGGGACCATCGTTCTGAGGATGGAACGCTGTGTACTAAGTCCACCCTAGTAACCCAATTATGGGCATCCATCATTTTGTTCCAAAACGTAAGTAAGTAACTGCGTACCTCAATATCTGTATGATGGTAGCTGGAACTCCATGCTCGAACACTTCTTAGAGGTAAAAGCTTGCTAACTTCTCGGCATTGTACTCACCTTAACCTTAACCGATGAAAGGAGCAGACTTAGTTTAACCTAATAACAATCACCCAAATGAGTCAACTTTGCCTGCAAAATGTCTTTTGGAAGACAACCACGAATCCATTGCGTCTCTCCCATTTCCATTCGGAATGGCATTCTCTGAAAGTGGTTCCTGGTTCCTCCGGCCTCTGGTGTTCATACTTTACTTGTTGGACAATTTGGACATTTGGCAATAAAATCCACAATCTCACGCTTCATTCTCCTCAACCAGAAGTGGTGCTTAGGTCACGGTACACTTGTTTCGCCCGATGTATCGAGTACCTTGACTCTGAGCCTCTGTCAGATAGTGTTGATCAATCATCGACGCGGGGTCCACATACCCTTCCCTAACCGCAAACACCTCCTCTGATTGTCGCATCTTTATCCTCCTCCTTGAACACTTTACTCGGATCCGGATTAATTTTCACCATCATTAAACTGCTTTCCCTTAATCTTGTCAAGGAAGGACTATCTTGCGTCCACACAAGCAAAAATCCTCCCTTCTCATGTCTTGCTATCCATAAGGTCGTTTAGCCGAATCTGACTTCTCTAGCCAATGGGCGCCTAGAGCTGCAAGTTGAGGCTAGACTACCACATTGCTCCCGCCTTTCGACTTAAGCATCCGCTACAAACCACATTCGCCTTCCCCGGATGGACAAATAGTTGGAGGTCGTAGTCTTCTAGTTCCATCCATCCCTCTGTCTCAATGCAAACATCTCTCTGAGTGAAGACATCCGTATGACTACGATGAGCCGTATAGACCTCACACTTAACCCCATATAAATAGTGTCTCCATTCTTAGTGCAAACCTACCAGCGGACTACCCTACCAACCGCGGCGCCAATTCAAAATCATGGTTGGGTAGTGTACGTTCATAGCACGTCAATTGTTCTTGAAGCATAAGCAATTCACTTCTCTCTTGCATTACACTGCACCAAACCTAATAGATGCTCAAAGGAAAAAAAAAAAAAAAAAAAAAAACAAAAGAACAATACACAATGAAAGTTCCTTTGCCTTCCCCTGGCAAGGTGAAATTGGTGTCGTATCCAACAAGTCTTGAGCTTCTGAAAGCTTTCCTCACACTCATCCCGACCCATACAATGGAACATTTTGCTTAGTCAATAATTTTCTCAATGGGAAGGCATAGAAGTAATCCCTGACAAATGCGGTGTAGCTAGCTAACCCCAACAAAGCTCCTTATTTCTGAAAACATATAGTAGTTTCTTACTTAGCCCCAATTCTGCACCTACTTCTATCTAGACGGATCCACATCCCTCCATCCCTTAGAAACCACTGACTGCATCTTCAGAAACGCACGTGCCCCAAGAGGAAACTGCATCTAGCCAAAACTCACACTTAGAACTTGGCATAAAGCTTTTTCTCCCTCAACATTTCCAATACAATTCTCAAATGCTCCTCAGTTCCTTCTTACTTTGAGATCTCAGTATCATCACTAATCGATCACAAAGATCGAAGTGACTTAAAATCCGTTCATCAAACTCAGACCACAAGGGGTATTCGTAAGACCAAATGACATCACTCAAATTCGTAATGCCCATACCTGTTCTACAAGCAGTCTTTGGCACATCCGTTGCTCGATTTTCAATTGATGATAACCGGATCTCAAGTCATCTGAGGAAGACACAACACCTGTAACTGATCTACGGGAAAACAAGTCATCAATAAGCTCGGAAGAGGTACTTGTTCTTATAGTCACCACCATTGTTCAACTGCCGGTAGTCATGCACATCCGAAAACTCCCCATCCTTTCATCTTCTTTACAAACAAAAACGGTAGCACCCCAAGAGATGGCCTTGGTCAATGGAAGCCTTGCTCAACAACTCTGAAGTTGGGCTTTTCACTCCTAACTCCGCGGTAGTCATTCTATAAGGGGGTATATGAACGTGCGTGTACCCGTTCAATGGATCAATACAGAAGTCAATATCCCTATCTGGGGCATAACCCGAGATCTGGCAGGGAATACATCCAGAAACTCACACGGACCACCGAACCGAAAGACCTCCAAAAAAATCTAAGGGTACTTGGGTAGTGTCTCCTTGAGATTTGCCAAGAAAGCTAAACACCCTTTACTAACCATTTTCTTGGCACGAATAAAGGAGAATATACGTCACCGATTGGATGTACGTTCACCCTCCCACACTAACGCATCTGTCCCACAGGCTTGGCTAATCGTCAAACGTTTTAGCATTACAATCCAAGATTGCAAATTGCGGAGAAAGCCCAGTCATACCCAGAATCCACAATCAAATCAACCATCCTCTAAGATAACTCAAATCTACTAGTGTTACTCCTCCCACAAAGTTCACTAAAGAAGACCTATTACGCTTTTCAACTACCACCGACTCCACCCACCGAAGTAGAGAATGAACACGATAGGCCGTATCAGATATTACAAATGTAAATTTATACCATTAGGCAAATGAGGAAATACATAAGAAAAATGGTGGATTTCCAGGATGTTTTTTTTCTTTTAAAAAAATAACAGAAAAGACCATGCCAATCAAAAGAAGCAGAAGAGATTACCGTAGTGATACAGCATCAGATGTTTCCGCCTCTGATCTCCCGGAGGAAGATAACAATGGGCCCTTTCGTGTTGTTTGTCCGTGACACCCTACATGTTTGTGAATGTAGTGGCTCCAGTTTGCCCATCACCCCGGCCATTTTGGGACCACCATTACCTCGACCAACCTCGTCCCCCGGAATATCGGCCTTTGCCATGACCTACCTCTACCTCTAACTGTGGGGTTCTATCGCTCTGTTTTGGGCAATACCTTCTTGATATCCAGTCTCCTCCCCACACCATAACACTCTCTGATTCACGCATGGGTCTCTATAGAAATTTGACCGTCTGAGGTGACCCCCCAACTACAGTCTGTAGTGAAGACTAAATGGGTCGAACTGAGTAACCTCCGGAACCTGTCCTCTGGAGTAAGAACCATTAAACTCACCTCCCTTTCGAAACACTCTTTGGATGTCGATGGCCCATGGGTGAATTCATCTGGCTTCTCTCCTTCCACCTCTACCACGAAATCTACCACTTCTTGGAAGGATTGTTAAGCCGTAGTCCTACCTGTAAGGCTAATTCTGCACTCTGATCTCAACCCTTCACACAAACGCGAATCCGCTCTGTGGACTGAAACATAGTTGGGTGGCATATCTGGATAGTGCACAAGAAACTTAGCCTCATATTCATGACCGACATCCTACCATTGCTCTAGGCTCAAGAACTCGTCCCCCTTTCCTATCTCTCAAGGTCCGGGGAGTATATTTCTCCATAAACAAGCTAGAGAATGAGGCCAAGTCATGGTGGTGCCTCTGTTGGTTGACATCTCAACATGTGACCGCCACCACATTTTGGCGTTCCTTGAAACTGATAACTCACGAACTCAACCCCAAACCGTTCTACTATACCCATCTTGTGTGAGTAGCTCATGCAAGTCAACCAGAAAATCGTAAGCATCCTCAGATTCTGCAACCCTTGAAGACTGGCAGGTTTCCAAATTTCAAGAACACTTACCTGAAAAGTTTCATGATGACATTTGTCATTAAGGCCAGCTAGTCGAGTCGTGGAAAGCGTGCTATTTCCAATGAGGGCATCCAACGAGGGCCTAGTGGCTGCCTGTCTACCTCTAAAATCGGGGTGTTGGGTGAGAAAACGTTGGGGGGTCCTGACCCTGTCAACAACCCACTAAGATAATCGAGCACCCTGATTGATCATCTCTGGGGTAGGTTTGGGGTGGCTTTCCCTCCCTCGTTCTGAACTGTGTTCAATTCTCCATCCTCCCCTTCTCATTACTACCTGGGTCCTCAGTCCGTGGAGGAGTCACACGCCCTAGCACTAATGGGCTAGGTGCTCGTCCTCTCCTCTAGTAGGACGTCCTCCTCCCCAAACCTCTAACGAGCGGCCTCTGTCCACTTGTTGCAACTCCGAGCTACAGCACCAGTGCTGGTTCAGATGCATCGTGTGTCTTGCTGATGTTTGATGTTGGCCGTAGTCGTTGCTCTAGTTCTAACCATCTGTGAAAAGAGTGAAGTAGGCAGATACCAATTTGTATCACCTGATACCAATTGATCCAAGTAATAGCACGAAAGGAAAAAGAATGGAATTTCCTAAAGTCTTATAGCCTCTCAAAGAAAAGTAAAGGCGTCCCTCTACCCGTTCTTCTAAGACTCTACTAGACCTGTCTTGTGTTGATGAGACCAACAACCTAATGCTCTGATACCAAGTTGTCACGAACCCAAAACCGAGCCGCGACTGGCACCTCACATTTACCCTCCTATTTGAGCAACCAACCATCTAACACCTTATCATTTCAATTTAATATCAACATAAAACATGCGGAAGCCTTAAACTATAATAAAAGACAATTCAATAACTTCTAAAATTCAACATCTATAATTCCCCAAAATCTGGAATCATCACAAAGAACATCTATGATCAATTTACTAAACTAGAGTATTTAAGAAGCTTAAAACCAATAAAAGCTAGTCTATGCCGAAACTTCAAGGGCATCAAGACATGAGGAAGAGATCCAGTCCAGCTAGAAGCGTTATCTCACCCTGAAGATCCGGTGTGACGAGACTGGCTTGAACTACTGTTGAGGCGAAGATGACGGCACGTTTGCTGCACTCCCAAATAAACAAAGGAAAAACATAAAAGTAGGGGGTCAGACACCACAAGTACTGAGTAGGTATCATCGCCAACTCAAAATAGAAACAGTATATATCAAGTAACATCATAAATAACTAATATCCTTAGCATGCAGCATTTATAATTTACCATAATTCCTTGGTTACAACACCAAGCACATCAATAGGACTCACGCCTCCTCATCATACTCGTTTGGAAACATGTTTCTTTAGATTGAGTATATAGTATCTCAAGATTCATTTATATTTATTTACTCTCGTGTCGGTACTGACACTCCGCTCCTCATTCTATCTGGTCGGACGTGACACCCGATCCCAATTCTATCCTGTGTCGGAACGTGACACTCCGTCCTCATATTCTATCCTGTTCGGAACTGGAAACCCGCCATATACTATCCTGGTGTACGTGAACCTCGATATTCTATCCTGGTACCAGAACGTGCCCGATCCATACTATCCTGGTGTCGGAACTGACCCGATCCCATATTCTATCCTGGTACCGAACGTGGCACCCGATCCATATACTATCCTGGTGTCGGAACGTGACACTCTGCCGATCCTCATATTCTATCATTCCTGGTACCCGGAACGTGGCACCGTCCAAACCCGCTGTTCGTGACAGTCCCTGACGCTATTATCCCTCATCCTGTACCGGGAACTGGCACACCCGATCTTTCTCGGCCACGGACGTGACCTATCCCATCATAGATCACCTTCTTTTATACCAAGGCATCATAATCTCTCTATAATTTCATCAAGCCTTCTTTATACCAAGGCATCATCATTCTCATTATCTAGTTTATCAAGCCTTCCTTTTTTATACCAGACATCATCAGTAACCAAGTTAATAGGGGTTTCTTCTTCCTTCATTGAGATTAATATGCACATAGCTTCATCATGCTTATTTTAGATCACGCAATCCTTATATATATATAGAGATCACATCATTGCATACACGCATTAACCATATAGAAACTTAATACATACTACTCAACCACATATCATTCGCTATTAGAGTTTTACTCGAATAGTGTAGAAGAAACCATAACCTACGCTCCACCGAAAGATCGTGTATCAAGCACGCAAATTCCTCATATTCTTGTTGTCCCGTCTTCTCGTTCCTCTCTTTATCGATTCTCCTCTCTCTCTTTTGCTGTCTTTCTATTTTCATTATCAACCCTCTTTTTTTACCCTAATTAGTGTATATAAATTAGTTTTAAAAGATGCCTAAATACAATTAAAAAAAAAAAACCCCGGGTGAAATAAAACATTATAGTTACGGAGAGCAAAAGGGCAGAAGCGGGGAAATAAAAATACCAAAAAGAAAAAAGGGAAGAAAAGAAAAAGTAGCGCGCGGGGCCCTCACGCGGGCGGAAAATAAACGGCGGGCTAATAAAATATACGAATCAAACAAATCCCCCGCTCGACATCCCACTCTCCCATAAATATGCGATATTTCCATCCCCCCCGGAGAGAAGATCCTCAGCGCATCTATCACCCGCTCTTTTTTGATTCCAGGTCATTTATTATACTACACTAAATAAAATCCTAACGTCGATCGGTTTATTAAAATATAGTAAATTAATTAAACCCATACTTAATTATACATTTCATAATATGTTCTATTTAGTAACAAAAACGTCGTTTGAAGAAAAGGGGGACTAAATAGTAGGTTTGACACCGGTTAGATTATGCCTACCTATATAGACACATACCTCCTAACCCTTCTTTGTACCTTTATAAAAACCCCTATATATCCAGCACTTAACTCTTTTACGAAGGTTCCTATACCCGCATGACGCTCCTTTAGCTTATACAGCTACTTTTTTAACGAAGTTAAGGGTTAAGTAATAAAGTCTAATAGTCTAATCTAATTACTACTTCTGAATTACTTTATTACTACTTGGTGACAGAGTAATGTTCTAATGAGGAGCTCCCCTCCTGCTTCCCTTAAGGTTATACCCCTCTTTTAAACAAATAACCTTTTACCCCAAGTAATTAGACTTTTAATAACATAAAAAATAAAAAACAAAACATTGAACTAACAACATAAACCCTCTATTAATAAAAATAACCCTAATTAGTAAAAACAATTACAACAAACAAACCATTAACAACAACTCTTACCCCACCTTCCCACACCTTCCCCCCCGGCCCCGACTTCCCCCTTCCCCCCTCCCTATCGCCCCCCCCCCGGACCTTCCCCCACCCTCTCGTCTCAACCCTCATCTCACCACCAACTCTCTCCCCCCACCCGCTCCCCGACCATCCCGCCGACCGCCCGCCCGTCCCCGCTCCCCTCGGCCTGATTTTCCACATTCTCTTCAAGCTGAATCACCCCCTAATTTCCCCACCCCGCGCAAAACCTCGTCAGTCCCTACCCTCTTCATCGCAACTCCCCCTCCGTGTCCCGCCTCCGCCTTTCCCTCCTGCCACCTACCCAGCAATCTCCCGCCTCCCGAACCGCCCGAGCGTGGGGGTGTTCCCCCCATAGCTTTGCCGAACTAAACCCTCAACTTTTAATAATTCAATTACAGCAGAATATAGAGTCAAAGCGAGCATGTAAGTCGCTTCAACAAACAAACAACCAACGTTCCCCTTCCCCCTTCCCCAACTTCCCCCCCTTTCCCTCCCTCCTGAGCCCCCGACATCCGACCGACCCGCATGGTATTTGCTAGCCCGTGACGGGCCAATCGCGCCTGCGACGGTCCGGCCCCTGCTGTCCTTTCCACAAGGTCGCAGAGACTTTGTTTTAGTGGATTGGCCTGTGAGCGGGCCGTCGAGAGGGCCTGCGACGGTCCTCCTCGCCCATTCCGTCACGGGTCATCACGACGTTCAGAGAAGTCGATTTTCAGTAACCCAATTTCATATTTTCATACAGTGTTTTTGCGAAAACGACAAACCCTCCACACTGTCGTCCGTTTGCCCTTGACGGTCTTCGTGGCCATCCTGTCACCTCTTCCAGTTTTCGTCCAGAATAAATCTGTTGCTTCAAAAGCTCAAACGACTAACAGGTCCGTTACAATTCTATCTATCTATCTAAATAATAATTTGCAAATGGACTCGAATAGTGTGGTACTTCCTATCTAAACTATAAATAATATCTATAACTAAACAAATACACCTATACTTTGTGCTATTTTGTCCTTCTCTCTATCCTTTATTTTCATTTTTTTTTTTTTTTTTGTTTGGGGTGTTTTTTTTTTTTTTTTTTGTCCTTCTCTGTTTGTTTCTCTTTCCTCTCTCCTCTTTTCTACTCTTTCCCTACCTTACTTCTTGCACCTTCCTATACTCCCACCCCCCCTCCTGTCGCCATAACAACTTTATTTGGCGAATGGTCTTAACAACTACCAAACTTAATTAATCATTGGCTAGGATTCATAGGTATATATTTTGTTCATATCTAACCATTCCTACCCTAATTCCACGGCCGACTTTCCCGTCCCCCCCCCCTCCCAAACGCCGCACGGACCCCAGCGGGGCCCAACAAGGATAAGGTGCCCACGCCCAGTGGCCTATTTTAAACGCCCGAGGTGAGCCTCAGGGGCCTTCCTCCTTCGATTATAATTTACAATGACTCTTCATTCTAGGAATGTGTATATTGAATGTAGTTTGTCAAATTTGCAATATGAACTATACTCTTAAAATCTATTTTTATATTAGCGCCTTAAACAACCCTCAGAAGACACTTCCTATCATTGCCGCCTGCACTCATCCATTTTTACTTCTCAGTGTTTTTTTTCAATTTTTTTGTTGTTTAGCTAATTTTTTTTGTGTATTTTAAATGTATTTTCTTTCTCATCTATTTTATTTTGTTTTTTTTTTTTTAATTTTTTATTTTAAGTTAATTTTTTTTGTAGATAATTTTTTTGATCGATTTTTAGTTGGTTGAACCAAATACAGAAATTATGTAGTGATTATTTATAATTCAAGAGGTCCAGGAAGGAGTTGATTCTATAAAAAAACTGATGTAAAAAACTAAAAAGTTCAACTAAAGAGTAATGTATCCTTAATTAAGATGGACTGGAATAACTATTGTTACAAATATAGATATATAGTTGAATTTTTTAAACTATCTTACTCTTCAGTGTTTTTTTTTAATTCATTTCATAACCGCGCGAAGTGCGATTAAGTACATTAGTATGTTTATAAAGCTGAGGATGTGTCCTCTTTTCTCCGATTAATAAGTAAACCAATCCGCGAGTTATGAAAATCTCAAATATTTATTTTAAATATTTAGTGTATGTTTATAAAGTTGAGGATATGACTTCTTTTCTTTTAACTTTAACATGTACGTAAATCAGCCTGCAAGTTATAAAAAACTCAACTCTTTATTTTGCATATTTGTTTATAAAGTTGAGGATGTGTCCTCTTTTCTCAACTTTAATACGTAAAGCAATCCATAAATTATAAAAATCTCAAATATTTATTTTGTATATATATTTAACGTATGTTTATAAAGTTAAGGATACGTCCTTTTTTCTTGACTTTAACTTTAAGACGTGTATACAAGTTATAAAAATTTCATACATTTGTTTTATATATTTAACATAAGTTTATAAAGTTGAGAATATGTCCTCTTCTCTTTAACTTTAATATATACATAAATCAGTTCACAAAAGTTATAAAAATCTTAAATATTTGTTTTACATATTTAACAGGAGTATAAAGTTGAGGACATGTCCTCCTTTAATACGTAAATCAATCCACAAATTATAAAAATATCAAATATTTATTTTACATTTTAAACATATGTTTATATGGTTGAGGGTATATGTCCTCTTTTCTCAACTTTAATATGTAGACGTACATATTGTAAAAAATAATGATTTTTTGGAGGTACAAAAATATCTTAGATATTTATTAGAATTTTCTAGAATTTGGTAAAATAAATATCGTTGATATTTATACTTAAAGAAAAATCTAGATAATTAGATACTTAGAGTAAAGTATAGAATACTCTTTCTCCCTTCTAGCTTCCTCTTCCTTAATTGAATTTTTCGATCTTAGTTAATGATCTTAGGCTAGCAAAAGGTTTCCTAACTATACTTTTCTTCTACTATTCTCTACATGGTATCAGAGTCATAGCCTTCGATTCTAGCGGGTGTTATTTCAAGATCGGGTTACCGGTATATTCAACTAGTTTTAAGAGAAATCTCTTAACAAACTGTTTGTCTAATAGTAAAATGTGAACTATCTGTTACCATGGATTCAATCACAAGACCAAAAAAACTATGTAGAAAAAAGAGAGAAGATATAATTAGAAGTCTAAATTAAAGACTGGACCTTTATATATAAAAGACGAAATAGTCTGATGGAATCTTATACTTGTATGAATTAATATTCTGAATCCTTCTACTTGACCCTTTATCAAATAAACCCTTGCACTCAATTAAAATGAGATTTTTGAATCCCTCCAATCATGTGTGTACCGCAATCTCTCTTAATGCCATGTCATGTCATGATTATTTCATAAATATTTTTAAATTATTAACCGAAAATGTTATTCTACAAAAGAAAAAAATAATAAAATAAAATAGTTATTTCACTCACCTTTCCTCCACCCCACTCAACCCACAACCACCATTAATTGTTAAAACCGAAATAAGTTGGGGTCATATGGAAGCTAGCAAAGTAGACCTCGAAAGACCACAAGTAAGAAGACAAACGAGAAATATACTAAAAGATACAAATATTTAACATGATTCGGTCAACCGACTACCCTCACAAAGGATATGAGCAATGCTCTATTTATAGAGTTCTAAGCCTTTTCCAACAAGGAAAGGACTAGCCACTCCTAAACATTTTCCTAAAAGGAAAGCCTATTTATTGAAAGGAACTCAAGGCAATTAATACTCAACAAATCTCCCCCTTGGCCTAAATTTTTGACAAAATAAATCTGTCCACCTTCTTTATATAATCTTTAACAGTTTTCTTCTCCTCTTCATAGTCGGCTAGAACTACACCCGTCGAGATGAACACTCATCTCTAACCTGTTTCAATTCTTGATTATCGAACCACTACACCTGATTCGATCATTGAATATGACTCTGATATCACTTATATGATTATAAATAATTAGGTGCAATGCGGAAGCTAGCAAAGCAAGCCTTGAAAGACCACGAGAAAGAAGACAACCGAAAAATATACCAAAAGACACAAAGATTTAACGTGGTTCGGTCAATCGACCTACGTCTATAAAGGAGATGAGAAATCCACTATAAATATGAGAGTATAAAATATAGAAAGAAATAACCTCAATCAATTCACTCATAATACATGGAAGGTTCACCAAGTGATAACGTATCAAACTTGTGTCCCACAAATTCTCCCCCTAACCAAAACACTCAAAGCCCTTAAGATTATATTGTGAATGTTGATTAAGTTAGAAGTGACAAGCCTCTATTTATAGAGTTCTAAACATTTTCCTACAAGAAAAAGACTAGTTACTCCTAAAATATTTCAAAAAAGAAAACCTATTTAATTTATTGTAAGAAACTTAGGAAAATTAATACTCAACAATAACATTCACCTTAGTTTTTTATTCTTCTTTAGGGTTGTTATTATCTATAGTTGTGACCAGGCTCTTCAAGTTCTTAAAAGTAATAATTAATTTTTTTTCTCGAAGTTTCTAACATTCGTAACTCTTAATCGTATTTTTTACCAACGTTTACATCATTCATTTGAATCATCATAAATTTATTTTCTCCATTAATTAATGTCAATAAATTACCATTAAAAAATCACAATAGATCACAATATTTTGTATGCAATTTTACATAACTTATTTCACCTAATTTCACAAAATATTCAACAATCACCTTTTATCCTTCAAGACTATTTAATCTTTGTCACCTTATGAATTTTGATAACCTAGAAAAATGGAAAGAAAAAATAGATCTAACACATTTTATTTATCCATGAAAGAAAAATATGAAAAAGTAAAGAAAGAGATATTTGAGATGGCTTGGAAAAGGAGGGAAAAAAAAGAAATGGGGGTTGGATGGGGAAGAAGGTAATGACAATTAGAGAGAGAGAGAGAGAAATGGGGTGGGCTGGAGGGAGAGAAAAAATAAGTGATTTTCTTTATCTTCTTTTATTTTTGATCTGTTTCTTTACAAAATATTTTTTGTCTAAATTTGGAGTTCACGCTTCTTCTACACGTGAAATCACGTGTTGGTGCTAACTCAATAATTTAATTGTCACATAAGCTTGGTCAGTGATCAACAGGGCTTAAATATCGAGTTTTATTGAGTTTAAGAGTTTAATTGACAAGGAGTCAAGTAGAAGAATTCATAATACAAACTCATACAAGTATAAGAGTTAATCACACCATTTTGTCTATATAAAAGTACATGTTGTGATTTTTCTCTCTCTTTTGTCATTTAATTTAAAGATACAAATATAATAATACAAATATTAGCTAATTATTAATTAGTAAAAAAAAGAAAAAATGCACAAGTGCCCCCAACATATGTTCAAATTTTCAGAGATACACTTATATTATAATAATGTCCTATTACCCCCTGAACTTATTTTATAAATAATTTTTTACCCCTTTTCGGCCTACATGGTACTAGCTTGAAAAAAATGTCAACACGCGTTGGGCCCACAATATAGTGTCAAGTAGGTCAAAACGGGTAGAAAATTATTTATAAAATAAGGTCAGAGGGTAATAAGACGTTAGTATAATATAAATGTGTCTTTGAGATTTCGGGCTTATGTTAGGTGGTACTTTCGCATTTTCCCTAGAAAAATATAAGAACAGTTAAATAGCTGGACTAAAAACATAATTTAAAACATTATATCACTAGTTTATTTATTAAAATTAAACTAAAAGAAAATATTAGTTTTTTTTTGTAATTTTTTCTTTTCTTTTGAAAAAAAAATAAAACTAATCCTAAAATGTGACTTTTTTCTTATTGTAACACCTCACAACTCTACACTTAGAAATCTAATCATTCGTCCTAAGTATATGACTTTGAACCTGGTGATATCCTACTTGATCATGTGTTTCAAGGTCCTTTACCAAATGTAAAAAGGGTATCACCGGTTAATTAGGGTCATAAGGGATATTTAACACCAAGCCAAATCCAATGCATTTTTATCATCTAAGTTTTCGGATGATCATATTAAGGATCAAATTCAAATGATCATGTCTCTTAGTATATAAAGAGTTTAGATGACCCATAACTTATCAAATTAAAGGTATATGAGTCTTCTTTTCAATGCTGCCAAATTTGCGTCAGATTGAATTCAGAGTTAAATGTTATGAATGATTTACTAGAGACGGTTTAACTTGGTAGAACATGAACGATATAGAGTGAATACGGACCTCATTGTCCGCTGGAATAATATTTCGACGTCCTTTTTTAATTATTTAGATGATAAGGGTATTGTTGTCGTAAAAACTTTAGAGGTTATCTAAATGACCCTAAACATGCATGACATAAAATGATGCAAGTAAAATGATATCATCAAATTGATGTATGAGTATGTAATATAGTCGAAGCGAAATACTGAATGAAAGAACTACAATAGATAAAATATATTCAAGTTGAACGTAAAGAACCAAAAAGGACAAATCATTTAAAGTTTTACAAAATATTTACTCATATCTGAACTCAACATAACAATTGATACATTAAAATACACTTTAACTCTATTGGAAGATTCTCTAATCAAACACCATCACTGTCATGCCCCGAGCCTACATCCTGGACATGGCCGACACCTAATGATCATTGTTGGCGTTGAGCGGACCCTTGACCTGACTTACTTAACTCAATGGAAGACTTACTCAATATAAAGTGAAAAACATTCTCATAAAATAACTTAAATAAACGTCTTGGCCAAAATGACACTTATGTCTCAAAATTAGAATATCTAAAATGCAAGATAAAGAGAGACTCAAAAGTGAATTATCTGACTGACTATCTATTCTATGAAACCTCTATAATATTAAGATGAATGTTGGGAAACCCCCCACAACATTCTATAAGTGAAAAGACTAGAAAACAATTAAAGAGTCCTCTGGGTGTAAGCATGCTCACCACTGACTCTGAGTATCAATTTGGATCAACGAGGCATTGGATGTTTATCATGGGTACCTGCATCTGCATTATGATATGATGCATGCCAACTGGTATCAGTACATTGAATGTACGAGTATGCGAGTTGGAATGCTAGCAAAACTTAAGCTTGTAAAGAATGAGAAGAAACGCTTACCCTGTCTCTGCTTAACTCATGAAATACTGAACTTAATATAAAGAAATAAAGACACATGCAATATATATAAATCTTGTAAAACAATATAAACAACTCCGTTCGTTAAAGAAATGCAATAACAAACTTAACTTTACTTATATGAGAAAGTAATATAATTTTCTGTGAGAGATTCTCTAACCAACAACCATCACTGCGAGCCTAAGTGATAATACATCATTTTACCTAACGTTGTCAAGGACCATCCTATACCTTGTCATCGGTATTTGACCTTACTTCACTTAGTGGATCGAATAGCTTAACTTACATGATCGTCTAAAAGGTATGACCCGTTAATTCCCATAGCTACATGGTTTTCATGGAGACTTGAATTAATTGTGAACTTTCATCCCCACATTGGTTCTCAATACTACTCCCAAAATGTACTTTAGCTCATGCTTTTAAAACAACTTCCTTTCTTTGAGTTAAGATAATTTGCTCAAAACTTTAGCTTTACAAAGCTCTCTTGGAATCAATGTTCCCTTTTCTTGTGCAAAACTCTTTTAGAAATTTTAGTTTCTCTTAACTTAAATATGAAATCATTTATAAACTTTTTAGGGAATACTTAGTTCCCTTATATATATTGAGAAATGAACTCAACTTCTCTACTCTTTGATTAACTTGAAACTCGAGTCTTAATCAACTCCTTCAAAAAACTTTAACTTAGTTCCCTTATAACTTTTGAGGAAAGACTTCAACTTTTTTACAATTTACTTTAACTTGAAACTTGAGCCTTAAAACGAAGTTAAAAAATTTAATAGACTCTTGAAAACCTTTAAGAGCTTTGCTTTATACTAGCTTCTTATCTTTATACTTGACTCTTAACTTGTTTGACTTTGATGTTAACTTTCCTAGATTTAGATTATGGATTCAAGGTTATGTTTTGTGTTCTTCGATGAATTCTAGGTGCTTAGAAATCGTTTGAAGTAACTAGAATCATTGGAAGGTGTTAATGTACCTTAGAAGGACTTACAAAGGCTAAACTACGAAAACTGAGCAAAAAAGGCCGATCCGGGCGCATTCGGGGTGTGCCGCACCAACCTCATTGACTGAGGCTTGGTTCTGGCGCCGCGCAAGACCCAGTGACTGAGGCCACTTTTTGGCGCACTGCAGGCGCGATACGCCTGTCCGTGCCAAGGTGCGTCTGACGGATTTTTCAACTCGTTTTTCAATCTCAAAACCTCCACAGTTCTTTAACCAAACACTTGGAAATATTGGTACCCTTAATACCCACTGAATTCAACTAAAAAAACAACCCGAAGAAACAAGAATCATTCAACAATAGGCAACCAACAATTTAATCAACAAGAATTTGACACTTTTCTTCAAGAACTTCAACAACTCATAAATTGCTGAATTGAAATAAGTTGGTGTGTAGGTGAACTAACCTAACACAAAAAATCTCACATACCTTAATATGAATCACCCCCAACGAATTCCATTCCCAAATCCTTGGTGTTCTTGACGAAACCTTATTCTTCCTCCCTTCTCCTTCTTCTCTTCTCTTTTCTCCAAGTCCTAAGCATGAATCAATATTCCAAAAATGACTTAAGGCTTATTTTTACTCCAATTATACCTTTAAAATGAATTAGGAAATAATTGGGTGAAAATACCAGTTTTCCCTTGCTTAAATTCGGAATTAGACTTTCCTCACTTCAAGAGTCCAACTTCCGATAGGCATATCTCCCTCATACAATATCAAAAATGCACAAAATTTGCGGCGTTGGAATGATATCTCCAAGGGCTTTCCAACCATATCAAGAAATACCTCTAAATCCCTTGATCTAGAAGTTATGATCATTTGAAAATGATCAAAACTCATTTCTTAAGCTTAGAATTTTTTTTCCAGATTTTCCCCTTTCTTACCAAAAGTGATTATTTTAATTTCTTAGCTTATTCTTAGTTATTTTGAGTTACGAGATATTACAATTACTATGAGATCGTAATCATAATGCGTCCCACCCGCTCTACCAAAATTATCCTATACCAAGTCGGGGTATAGAACCTCTCAACTAAGTGGAACCACTAAGTAATAAGGAATCATATGAAAAGCATGATCTTTTAACTGTGTTGGTAAGACGTGGTTTAGGATATTTTGAGTTTTCTGAACTTATTCGTATATCGGTGTTCAATACTAATTCCAATAATATATATATATATATATATATGCTCAAATGTGTAAAACATACTCTTCCTCTAGTTTGAGAAAATCGCTCAAACTATCATCTTAATAGAGGTAACTGCTTTGAAGTAACTCTGAACTCATTGCTCATTTTGAAAATGAAATTTCTATTTCCTCAATGTAAAAATTAATAAATTTTGGGATACTTAATTTCCTTATACTCTTGCTTGAATCTTTGTTATAACTCCATTTAGTTTATAAAAAGCTCACCTTAAAACAATCATGTTTTGTTTAAAAGATTCTCAATTAGAAATCAATAAATACTCATGTATAGGGTTCATACTAAAAATAAATACACATGAAAAATGAACTCAATACATATCAATACACAATATAGAATAATTCAATAATTAGGAATAGAAACACAATAATTCGGAACTTAAAACTTATAACTCAACATAACTCATCTCAAGAATACTCAAATCTAAGGATATAACCTAGATTACTCTTTTACTAATTTGAAAGTAGATGTAGGGTGTGAGGACTAACTATTCCAACACTATGATAGTCTTACATACTTGAAAGAATAAAGTTCTTGGCAGAATTAATGCAATTCAAAGAGTTCTTGAAAACCCTATCTTATTTTCCTCTTGGAACCTTGCTTAAAAGACTTGAAGTGTTAATGAAAGTAGAAGAACCGGTTAACACCTTCTATGCCCTTAACTAGGTGTAAGACATCGTGTATTTGTCTTAGAATAGGATTTAAAAGCTCAAGAAAGGACTAAATTAGCCCCGAATGCGTGTAGGAAGTTGCTGAAAATAAAGTGCAGCAAGCCTTCACAGATGGCTCTACAGTATGTGGAATATTTCAGCAGTCGTATTATTGTTTGTGAAACTTTGACTATATGAGAGGGTTTTAATAAAACGAGCATAAAATTTTACTCCAAACTCAAAATGGAGCAAATTTGGTGGCGCTAGAAAGAGAACGTGTAGTCCTTTAATTTGATAGGCCATGAGCTACCTAATTCATGTGCAGAGAGATACAATTAGTTGATTTTTTTCCAAGTAAAATCTCATATTGAAACTCAATCAGTAAGAAAGCTTTCAATCCAACTTTTT
The DNA here is from genome assembly GCA_027704765.1 of Solanum habrochaites. Classification (NCBI taxonomy): domain Eukaryota; kingdom Viridiplantae; phylum Streptophyta; class Magnoliopsida; order Solanales; family Solanaceae; genus Solanum; species Solanum habrochaites. The sequence goes on from JAKWJA010002497.1 coordinate 15,841,466, forward strand.
GGTAGGAGATTCAGTGACCTTAATTCATATAGAAAATTATTTCCACATTTAAAGAATTGGCCTTAACATAAAGCTGATTGGTGACCTATAAGGACCCCTCAATGGGACATACCTGTCACCACGGTTCATCTAGGGTCCTGTCGAAATGACTTAAATCCTAGAAGGCCTGGACAGTTGGGTTATCATGGAGACCCCTAACAGACCATTTAGGTTTACTTGAAGGGTCCATGGTCTATTTTGGGTTCGTGGACTTTCCTGTTAGACCTATTTTGCCTTTTTAAAGATTGAGGTGTTACACAATCCATTCAAATTTTAAAGAGTAGAGTTGTGAGATGTTATAAAATGATTCTGCTATCAGCTTAGAAATCTTTGGAGTGTTACAACATCTCTCCTTGGTATCATTCATCCTCGAAATGACAACTAAATGAAGCATGTAAATGAAATGAGTTACTCTTACTACATTTCTTACTTCTAAACTTTCCTAAAAACATATGTGAAACATATTCGTACTAAGATTTTGGAACTGTCTATAGCACATAAGTCATATTGTTTTGAACATAGCTCTATTTGAAGTTATATTGCATGATAGTAATGTATATTGGCATGAAGTAATAATAGTACAATTATGCCTTAATCAATACAACTGCTATATTTCAATCCTAGCAACGCCTTTAAGTCATGCCCTCCTTTATGAATATCGCACCTCATTAGCTGCAACTCATAACTCTTATAAGAGTTGACTACTTTTATCAAGGTGTAAGTTAAACTGTCTAATCTTATTGTGTTCAAGTCTTATTTCTAAATTACAGGATTCTAAACATTAGATGTTTATACTAATCTAAACCCAAAGATTCAGGTTTTATGTCTCTATAGGAAATCTCATCTCAAGTATACTGCTACTTTCTAATAGATTCAACAAAATTTTGAGTCCTAGTCATGAAACATCTAATGCATCATGTATTTATCCACATGTAACAACACCATTTTCAAGCATAGTACTATAGTCAATCCATGGAATCCCAATCCTTCTAAGAATTCCTCCTTCCCTCGTCATCTCTATCAATTGAAACTTCACGAACTACTATCAAGAACTAACTAAGTAATTTCACTTAACTATTGTTCATAGTAAAACTTCAATTCTCCTTTCTCCACTTTTATAACCTTAGATAGAATAAGCACACTACTACTACAAATATAAGAAACATCAACCTTCTCATCTATCATCACTTAACTACTATCATCTACATTATTCTCTAACAAAAAAAGATCACTGAAAGAGCTTTAGGTGAAAGATCATAATCACGATTCATTCAAGAATTCTTATATAAAAATATGCATGGTAAAATATTATGTTGCTAGCCATTAAGATCAAATCATGAATTTGTGATGCTAAGCTATGAGACAAGAGTGCATATATGAATAGGTTCATACCATGATGCTAATATCCATAATTTTATGGAGTAAAATTGAGATCAATAGGCTAAAGTTTTTGCCCCTCATTCTCAAAACTGAGTATAGATGTGAATCTCTCTGAAGTGTATGTGCATAGGTGATACACACAATTATAATATTAGAAACATCAATAAGATATTGGAATGACTGACTTTGAAGAATACACAAGATTAAGAATGGATTGATATATCTCTAAAACTCTTTTTGAACACATCGCTGCTATCTGATTCTCTACACTTGACTTTGTTTTTCTTCTTATCATCTCTCCCTTAGGTCTGAAGCTGACACTTTAAAGCTATGGATTTATTCCATCATCTCTAAAGTGTTCAACATTTTATTTACTCTAACACTCAAGAAAGGCTTATCGCATGGATACTGAACTCTCTATGTATAGGTACTAGGGTTCTTTCTAAGATGCTTCTCTTAACTTCTTCTCATTGACTAATATGGTCGCTTCATATAACTATTAAGGGAAAAAAATAATGCTTACATATACTATCTAGGAACACATGAAAAATCATAAATTTAATTACAACCTTCTTTGACTACATACGATCTCAGGTACACCTCTTAATGCTCTTGTTAATCAAATGACTTAGCCACACTCCGTTGCTCTCATCAACATCAAATCCATTACTTTGTTACAAACTAACAATTATCAAAATAATCCTAATTTCCACATTAATTTATGCCAAATAGGAATAGAGATGATCTCGGACTAAACATCATCACCTTGGTGCTCATCCTTTGATCACGACACCTATCTCAAATTCAAAGATAGTTTCTATTAAAACACATATATCAATATAATTGCTCACTTACTATAATAAAATTAAGAAACACTCACCCACTAAGATCTCCGGATAAATAGTCGATCTTTATCTCTCAATCTACCTATTTACATATTAACACCTTCTAAGCCCTTATTTAGATGTAAAACGTCATGGTATAGTCTTAGAAGAGGGTCAAAAAGCTTGGAAAAAGACCAAATTAATCCTAGAATGCGTGTAGGAAGTTGCTGAAGAAAGTGCACCAAGCCTTCATGGATGGCTCCACGGTCCGTGGAACATTCCACTAGCCTTATTCTCGTCTATGGAACTTGGAATGTTTGACAAGACTTTACTAAAATGGGCATAAAAATTTACTCCGGACTTGAAATGGAGCAAACTTGGTTGTATCAAAAAGAGGGCTCGTTCCTTTAATTTGAAAGGTCACGAGCCACCGAATTCATTATGTGCCGAGAGATATGTCATTTGAAGTTGATCTAAGTAAAATCTCATATTGAAACTCAATTGGTAAGAAATCTTTCAACTCAACTTTGTGCTATGGGGTTCTAATGACCTTAATTCATATCCAAAATCATTCTCACATTTAAAGAATTGACCTTAACTTAAAAGTTGATGTATGACCTATAACCCTAAATGGGTCGTACAAGTCACTAAAGGTCATCTAGGGTCTCATCCAGGTGACTCAAATCCTGGCATCCCTAAATGGTTGGGCTACCTCCCTTAGAGCTGTCAATATGGGCTAGCCCACCCCATCCGGGCTAACCCATACAAGCTTCTACATTTTACGGGTCAGGCTGGGCTAGCCCATTTTTGGTGTGGACCAGAAAATTACCAGCCCAAAACCACAAGTTACGTGGCTACAGGCTATGCGGGACAGCCACTTTATTCCAACAATATATTATAGTTAGAATATTAAATTAAATATAAATCTAATTTATAAAAACTCATGAATGATCGATTAAAAACAAATTACATGATGTTAATGTACATTTTTTAATCAAATCCACAAATAAAAGGATATGGTAATATATTCTTAAGTTCTTTTCAAGTAAAAGTATAAAATATCTAAAAGAAAATATTAAACCTAATTGTTTTGAGTTTGTATATCTTCATTTTAATTGAATATTATTACAATATTTTGATAATTGATTGGCCACGGGCTGGCCCTACCAATATTTCTCAAGCCCCACAAATCAACATGCTTATTCAGGCCGGGCTAAAAAACTCTTTTCTCAAATGGGCTCCAAAAATCATAACCCAACCCTATTAAATCCCAGTCTAGGTCAGGCCGGCCCAACAAGTCTAGCCCATATTGACGGCTCTACCTCCCCTAAACGAGTTATGGATCCCCAAACAAACTGTATGGAATTCTGTGAAGGGTCCTGCTCCATTTTGAGTTCGTGGACTTACCCGTTAGCCCGTTTTAGCCTTTCTCGAAGTCCGAGGTGTTACACGGAAGATTCAAATTTTAAGAGTAGAGTTGCAAAGTGTTATAGAATGATTCAAGTCTTAATTTAGAAATTTTTGAGGTGTTACAAAATAGGCATGAGTGTAAAACCTTGAGTTGGGTAAACAGTTTGATGTTCACTTTATATCCTTCTTTTCTTGAAATCATGAAGATTTTTTTTTCTAGCAAAGAAGTAAACGAGTGACTAGTTTTATGATTGTATCATATATTCAAATTGGAAAACAAATAAAAGTTAAGAGGTTTCACCGAGTCATAACTTTGGGTAACCAACATATCCCGAGTATAAATGAATTAGGTCATTTATAGTTCAAGTGGATAGAATGATAAATTGGAGAGTCAAAAGAGGTCCTATAGATATTCTGATTTTTGGCTATTTGTTAATAAGAGAAAAGCGAAAGGAAAATACAAAATCCTATATGTTGTATAGAGTCTTCCTCTAAACCTTCGTTTTGGATCATCAATTATTACATCACCATTTTATGATGGATACCTTGATCTTGAAGTTAAGATTTGGGACTTGTACTTGAAATTAGGCCTGAGTCACTGACACTATTCTTTCAAATATCATTCTGTAGAACATTCTTGAATACTTATTTCATAATCAAAAAAATATACATATAATGATAGATATGCAAATATAATTTATATCCTCCAACTATATGAAGTAATCTAGCCTGTTTCCAACTTCAAGAAAATCTTGAAAGCCAAAATGAAGGGAAGCTAAAAGAGTGACACTCAATCAAAAAGGAGTGTGGTGTTGCATTCTCTAATAGCTTTCTTGGAGGTGTCTTGTCAGGGAAAATCTTTCCCCTACTGCTAATGTTGAATCATATGGATTCCGTTAAATCTTTTCATTTCACAATAAGCATATTAAAATAAAATTGAAATAATAGATAAAACAAATTTAACGAAATTTGATGACCCAACATCGAAATCAGGAGGAAGATTTTTTCTAGCCGCAAGAGGTCAAGACACCTCCAAGGGTGCTATCAAAGAATGCAACATCACACTTCTTTTAATTGAGCGTCACTCTTTTAGTTTGTATTCAATTTTTTCCTGAATTTTTCATTTGAAACTCTAACAATCTTGAGCTCTTATATGGCCCTGGTTTAGAAAACTTCATCTTGTGTGAGATTAATGCTAGAATAAACTGAGTTTTTACTTTGAGAAAATTAGATAATGTGATATTTGATCTCAATATCAAGGGTATATTTATAGTGATACAATTACCACATTATTTTGTGGAAATGGACTCAAATAATAAAAAAGTAAAAAACATTTTATATTACTTCCTTTTCCAAAAGGATTTGACCAGATCATGTAATATTAATTAAATTTCCTTTTCTGTTTTTGTTTATCCAAGAGGATTTGACCAATCTCATAATATTAATTGGGTTTTCTTTTCTTTTTCTTTGTAAATATCATAACTACACATTCTATACTTTTCCAAATTAGAACTATATTCTTGATTTTTTAAAAAATAAAAATAAATTGGGTCATTCTTTAATGGAATCTCTTAGTAAGTTCATATGTGAAGTGATCTTAATTTATCAGGTAATTTTTTGTTTGGTTGTATTTGTATATTTTAAAAATTTGCTCTCGTTCAAAATAATATATATATATATATATATATTTTGTTTATAGTCATGCTTAGTAAAAGACCTTTCACTATAAGTTATAGCAATGCAAAAATATATATTATCTAATTCATATTAATGTAACAAAAAATTAACACCTAAATTTAAAATGATAAGATAATTAATATGGATAAAACATTTATAAGCTCGTATAATTTAATCATAACTTACTACAAGTAAAATGATATTGTAATATAAAACAAGGTATTCTAACACAATGACATATGTTTGAACCTCTTTAAAATTCTCTCAACACTAAATCATACATTATAAAACTCTAAAATGATGCAGCAATTTTTAAATTTGTTTAACATCTTATATTTGGATTAGCTATTGAAATTCTCTTCAATATATCTCTTACAAATGCATATTTGAATCCTAAATTACAGAATTATATGCATTACATTCTTAGAACATTATTTATCTAATTTTGCGGCTTGAAAGCACTTTAGTGGAACTCATTCTACCTTTCCATAACGATTGTTTTTTTTGAGCCACTAAATAATTGAAAGAGTTGTAAATGTAGATTTTTTAAAAAAAAGTTTCTAACCTTTTCATATTTATTTGTATCATGTAGAATTAATTTCATATGTATATTGAACAATTTATAGAACATTCCATGAGTGATTAAATTGTTATACTTAGTCGGAGTTATTACAACCCAACTAATCGGGTCGTGAATACACCTGCTTCAACATCTAGATAGGAGTTTATTCGAAAAATCAAACATAAAATACGAAACTGTATAAAATTTAAGTTAAACACTTAAATTAATTATCAAAATGCTCAAAGTTAGTTAAAATAAAGTACCTTTGTAAAAATGTTTTGAACCCTCCCATAGAATTAGTCTAAACAAGTACAAGAGCTCTGGAAGATTACGAAATTTAAAAATAATAAAATATAATTCCGACTTATCTTTTGATTAGGAAAGCGGCACATACCAGGAGGTAGCGACTGTTTATTAAAAGAAATATGAAACTTGAAGATATATTGTAATACACCCACCACCCTTACTGCCGGATACCACCATCTTTGGATTGACTCATTCAGTCTCAAGTCACCTCACCTTCCTCTGGTGCCAAATCCACAATCTCGGACATTCCATCTTATCATATCATAACCTAATCCTTCTATCACATAGAAGCTGAATTTGTAATATATCATAATAATATGGTTTTTCTAAAATTTTATAAAATTAGTATAAACGTAATCCACAGTAACGTTTTAGGATATATTTTATTATTTAAAAATCTTACGACGTTAGGTTTAGAAATGTTACTCAAAGTAACGTTTTACACTAAAAACGTTACTCATAAATAAGTTTTCTAATATATGACTTTGAGTCAGGTTTTACTCTTAAAACGTTACTCACAATAACGTTTTTTAAGAATTCAATCGCACAAATATAACTATATAGTAATGTTTTACTGTAAAAACGTAATTTTCAATTATGAGACCGTGAATACCGTTTTTATTATAAACCTTAAATGTGCTACCATTGCTATTCTACCTTAAGTTCATCAGAAGACTAACCTGTTGTTTTTTCTAATGTTTTTATAAAGCATTTAATTTCTTTCCTTTCTTTTGTTTTTAGTGGACCGCCTGTTTACTCCTAAAATTGCAAGTTTCTACTAAGAATTTTAATTGATTTTAATTGTGCTACCATTTGCTTGCTTCACTTCGGTGACGTTTGTTTGATAGCATTTATGGAAAGTGCTTGCTTGAACTGCTTTTTCATTTACCTCTTTTAGAACATTTCCAATTTCAATTTTAGTTGCTTTGTTAGTGCAAACTCTCTGAAAACTGCTTCTTCATTTTCCTTTGAATAAGAAAAGGACACAGCTAGCTAGCATCATTTCTACCTCTTTTGACTTAATCAAGATCAGTCAGGACACAGTAATAGCTATTAAGTCATGCAATATGCAGGACATAGCTAAACACATGACTACATGCTAACGGAAGAATAAGTATGGCCACTTAATCCCAAAGTAATTTTAAGACATAAGAATCAATAATCGCAATGAATTCCTTTCATATAACCAAAATATATATTCATATAAAGTGCAATGACTTCGATTTGAAGGAATCACAAGATAATTACAAAAGGACGAGATAGTATTGTGAGCAACATTTTAGGAATAAAACGTGACTCAAAGTCATGTATTAAAAAATGTATTTGTGAGTAACGTTTTTCGTGTAAAACGTTACTGTGAGTAACGTTTCTCAACCTAATGCCGTCAGATTTTAAAAAAATAAAATATATCCTAAAACGTTACTGTGGAATACATTTATATTAGTTTTATAAAATTTTAAAAAAATATATTATTTTAGTGAATTACTTTAAATAATGACTTAGTTTGTTAAAAAATTCGATAGAAGCTTCTCCACCACTCATTCTACCAACAACAAAATTCCTCTGTTAACTCCATTCCTAATCTCATATCCGCCAGCTAACAATAATTGACCAACAAAACTCTTACTTATTTCTCCTTTAACTTAACCTACACATGGTTTAATACTAGTTTGGGTGACTCAGACCACCCCAAGGATTCCTGAAATATCGCTTATGGCATCTCAAATGCAGTAATCGGCCCACACAAAAGCCATCCCAACCTTTAATTACACCAATACGACTACTCAAAGAAGACCAACATAAAACAGTCACATTATGAAACGTAAATTCAATTTACTCATGAAACTAACACATAAATAATCAATGTAGTAGGCGTGGTACACGAGTCAACCATTAGTATGTATCGACATGCTTTATACTTACATTTTACTTTATTACTATTACTATATTAAAAAAAGCTTGATTTCAACGTGTCTGTTTCATCTCTAGGGATCTATTTTGTTTCCGCGTGTCTGTATAGTCACCCTTCTTTACACGTGGCTTACATGCCTGACCTTTTATCTCTATTGTATGCTTTCATTTATGTTGAAGAATATTAGAAGGTCTTTAGCAGAATCAAGCATGAAAACAACATTAAGGTATTTCTTTTCTCCTCTTCGTCTTCAATTTTTTTTTTCGAATTTTGTTTGTGCATAAAGATGAGAGTTCATATTTATAAATCTTTCCTGCTCTAATTTTTGGGTTTATAGAATTTGATCGTTATGTTAGTTAAAATCTGAAGAGAATTTGAATTAGGGCAAACACTGAGATGAAATTTACCCTGTTATCTCTCTAGAGTTATAGTAATCCGACTCACTGCCTCACTTATCACCATCCGAACCAAATTTGAAAATTGTATTTCTCAATCAATTTTGTTACTATTAAGGTTCCTATCGTTCTTATTGTTTTCGGGTAGGTTTAGTCTGTGTTATTGTGGTTAACTTCGGAGTACTTATCAATTTTTTTTGCGTTGATTATGTTGATTGTTTGTTATTCTTGGATTCACATGTCTGCTTATATGTAAAAAAAAAAATTATGAGCCAGTCCACTTTTCATTCAAACTATTTATCCCAAATTTGAAACTATGTCTCTATTGTCCTACACTCGATGCTTACAAAACTAACTCAATTGTTGTTTCAATTAAATGCTAAAAGTGAGTTTTTATTCTCCCCTGTTTGTGAATTTATTTTGAAAAATAAATCAGCTGTTGAAAGTTCTTTAACATTTTAATTGTGATGAGGCACACTTAGATGTCGATTTATAAACATGGCATCTAACTATGTATTTTTATAAATTTTTCAAGTATTCTGCTCTTTTTAATTTGTGATGAACAAAGTTTTGGTGTTTTGTGCAATGGAAAAATGTACTTTTAAATATATAAAGAAAATGTTATTAAAGATGTTTGAGATTGTAATGAAATTAACTAATGTCTATATTTTAGTACCTTGGAGGACTCATGTTATTCGGAGCAACATATTTATTCTCGATGGTGATTAAGAGTGGCCAGTAGGAATAAATGGTGGTATCAACATATCTTTTGTTTATCGATAAATTTAAAATTAATGAAATTTAAGACTTTCTGCCTTTTATTGACGGGCTATGCAAGTTGGGAAATACCCAAACAACAGTCAATTTACTGGGAAGCACGAAAAGAGAAAATCGTGAACCTAACATTCTGTCTTATAACACCATAATTGACATTTCACTGAAATGGTAGAAGAGACCCACAAATTTTTCACTGAAATGATTGATGAAGGCATTCCTCATGATATTGTTTTATACATTACAATTATTCAAGATTTCTTTTTATACTTTTGGGCTTTGGGAACAAGTTAAGAAGCTACTAAATCAGATGAAACGTCATCAATTGTGTCCAGATATTTATACTCAAATTTCAGTCTCATTAATTGGCAGAGAATGGTCGTTGCTCCACAATCGAGACAACATGGGAAGAAGAGTAGAAGACTACACATATGCATCCGCCACACTGGATGGTGAGGCTCTAACATCTGGTCAGTTCTTATTTATTTATGCAAAGAGGTTGAATACACTATTCCGCAAACAATAGTTACTAATTCACTGTAATATACGTGTTCAGTTGAAATTAAGGAAAAATATATAAAGTTTTAGCGAGAAACTAATTGTAATTTATATGATATAATATATATGTAAGACACCACAAAAAATGTGGCATGTCACATAAGACACGTCTGTCTACTTGTTTCAACTTCATAAAAAGTTATACCCCTCCTACCAATCATAAACACCCCCCATTACGAACTCCCATTCCCCTCTCCACCTCCCCCACCTCTCCCAAGACCTTCTCCGCTTCCACTCCCACTGTTCCCCTTACTACTTATGCTTCTATCCCATCTCACAGCCCTTTAATTGCCTTACTTGCGACAAGTTGCTCGACCAGAGGTAAGGTTGGGTCCCGGTCTTCCTACTTCCTCTTCGCATTCATGAAAGGGTGCTAAGACTAAAGGATAAAGGATAAAGGAGTAGGGTTGGAACTGTAAATCGAGGACACAACCAAGATCACTTGAGTAAGCAAATGTGTTTGTTATATGCAACTGCCTTATTTATTTAAAGTTATATCATACATTGTCCATAAATTGTTTCTACGTAACTGCAAGCTATTGACTAATATGTAAACTTAGTCGTCTTGTCGTTAATCTTGTTTCTTTACATACAAAGAATGGAAAATAGGAAACTTATCATGACTGTTACTTCACTCGTGAAGGCAAAATCTATGAATTTTCGCTCTTCTTTAACTCAACTTTGATGCTTTCAGTTAGTCTGTACTCCCTTATAATACTACTGGTAAGCAATTGTTTAGCAGAGATTTTTCATTTTAATCATATATGCACTATTTTGTTCCATATTTGCTTTCTTATTTGATAAAACATTTTGCTTTGTAATATGTTGTTCTTAGAGTAATTTCATCATATTATTTATTGTCGTTTCTTTTTTATCCTTCTGTTGGATAAGCAAAATGCATGTCTTTTTCTTCCTTCTTGGACAAACTTTCTTTGTGCCTATTAAATAAGTTGTGATTGTGGAGAATTGCTTTGGGAAAGGTTTTTTTTTTTTTGGAAGAATCAGTTAGTTGAGGGTGCTACTTGGAAGGATCTCCTGTTATCCGAGTATCCCCTCAATCTATGCCCGAAATCTCAGAGACACACTTATACTATACTAAGGTCCTATTACCCCCTGAACTTATTTTATAAGTAATTTTCTACCCCTTTTCGGCCTACGTGACACTAGTTTGAAAAAAAAAATCAACCATCGTTGGCTCACAAGATAGTGCCACGTATGTTAAAAAGGGGTAAAAACATTATTAGTAAAATAAGTTCAGGGGGTAATATGATCTTAGTATAATATAAGTGTGTTTCTGATTCGGTCATAGGTTAGGTTGAGGAGGTACTTGAGCATTATCCCCTGCTATCCTCATATCATCTCTTTCCCTCTGCAAGTTATTTGTTTACATCCATTAGTTTATAAGGGTTTTTGGAGGGAACAAATGACTCCTGTAGATCAACCATTTACATTTCTCGTTGGATCATTTATTTTATTTGGAAGATCAGTCACCTAAAATATGATAATCACGTGATTTTAATTCCATTTGTATGTTGCAGTAGCATTGAACTTTCAGGCGAAGGAAGAAAGTAACCTATGGAGTTTAGAATTGAACAAGTTATCTTATATGTAAGACAAGCGTCTTCCTAGCATAATTCGATCTTGTTCGATCTAGCTATAACAAGAAGCAAGGTACATAGATGGAATTATTGTTCTTGTGAATTTGTTGACGCATAGTCTGTATTTTGCAGATATTTGTAAAGAAATAGCCAAATAATGTCCATTTGTATGAAAACTCTCCGTCACAAATTTTTTTAGTTCAATACGTGACTACTTGTTATGTAGAATTGTGCATGTTGAAACCAAATACGCTATAAAGAAGAGTGACTACACAGACACATGGAAACAAATTAGATCCCTAGCGATGAAACATTTCAAGCCTTTTCTAATATAGTGGTAATTTAGGTAGAAAGTTTGTAATGAATCTTTGTGTAGAAAATGTAATATATTGTTACCTTATTTAATGTGGGGATACTAATAATAATAATAATTGAGAAATGAAATGATTTTCAGGTATTGTTGTATCCATTTTTACGTGGCTATTTATTTTGTTGTCTCATTTATATTTTGTTAGCTGTTACACTTTTCACTCCCGTCTCCGGTGGTGAATTGAACTCACTATTTTAAGGATTGGAAGTGGCTGGTGGTTACCATCATGAGCAGTTATCTAATTGTTGAATACATTGAAGTCTCCTAAAGATTAAATATTTTGTTAGCAAAATATGTGTCTTTTCTGTTTTTAGAAAATAATATTCAAAATGATCTTTTGAGCTTCTTCAGATTTCAAGCAGTGCAACAAGTTATCATTATATTGAAGCAAATAACATTATTTCAATATCATATATCAACTTATCAAATTGAACGCAATGCTATTTCGATATTATTTTATTAACTTATCTCATTAAGTGCAACACCATTTCAATATTTCTACATCAATTTATTAAGATAAAAGTATTTGTTATCCCCTTGAACTTGAAATTTTTTATTTAGTGTACACCTAAATTTGATTTCGTTTTAATTATCTCCCTGAAATTATTTATTCATTCAACGTGTACACCTTTTTTGACCGATCACTACAATCGTGTCTACATGCGCATGAGATCTAGATAAATATTTTTCCACCTAGATAAATATAAGTTACATTGATTAAAACCTCGGCACCTAATCTCAAAACTTCACAATCACATTGATCAAAACTTCTCGAAGAAGCTTTGCTCTAAACCTTTCCACTTTGCTCTAAACCTCTCACCGTTTCTAAGAAGTATAATCGATGACGAAGTTCAAAACTTTTGGCAAGTGTAATCGACGGAGTAACGAGTAGATTTGGGTCAGTTGCAGTTCTGGAGTAAAGACTTCTAGTTTTCATGAAGTGTTTGATCGATTAGTGTCGATTGAACGATTTTATTTGGATCTTGTCTTAAATTGTTACCAAGTAAGGATTATACACTCGCCATGATTTGACTAGGGTTTTGCCATAGTTTTCAATTGAATTTCCAATTAGGGGTATGATAGTTTTATACTAGAATTTTCACTTAATGAATGTATTACTATGAAGTTGTTCACCTTATTCATGCATGAGTATTAAGGTTTCTAATAATCAATATAAAAAATTAAAGCTTTTTAGTAAAATTAAGTTTCTAAGTATTAGGGTTTCTAATATTGTTAAATGATGGAGTATTTTGTAATTTCCTTATGTATATTGTGTGGGCTGCCTATTTCATGCTGATGAGTAACACATCTACTATAGTAAGTATCAATTATTTTTTTGTTGCTTCTGTTTTGGTGTTATTGTGTATGTTTTAGTTTTGTCTTGGCATTGTACAAAGAGTGAGATGTTATTGTGGTCATAGGTTGACGGCTCCTAGAGGACCTCAATTAAGGTTCAAATTGGCGGGTATCTTGGTGAATGAGCTAGGGTTCAGTATATGTTGGGGTTAGGAATGAATATGATAGAGAATGTGGATGAAGATCATTTATTGGTTCATGAACTTGCAGATTATGCAAGTCTTTTGGATAGTAAGTAGGAAAAACATACTGCAACTTCCATCCTAGGGGGTGATTTGGTGGAATGGTTGAAAAATGGACATGACACATTTGTAGCATGATCATATTTATGCGTGGGATGGGACACAATAGTATTTATGTGGGTGATGACACAATTCTAGATGATGTGGGTTGTCCAGTGAAGGTCAACAAGAAAGTGATGATTGATTAATTCTTCAATTAGAATTGGACTATAGAAGAAGAAAGTTGAACCAATGTAAGGAACCTGCTATTCAAGAATAAGTTGAGCCAAGTGCCCCAAGGGAAATGTTAGAGGAAGACATAGACATGATTTTTATGTTCTGACTAGGTCTATGACTACGGAAGTGATGTGGCATGAGGAGTTGAAGGATATTAGGAAATGTGAGAAAGCTTTAGAGAATGTAGGAGGAGTAGGAGGAGAAAGAAAAAGGAAAAACCAAATGTTTTTTTAGGTGGAAATTGGATTGATGAAGGGTATGAGGATATGAAAAGAAAAAAAAATTCAACGGTAAGCTAAATAGAGAATGAGCATCTATGACAGTTCTGACTTTTAATAGTTTTCAAAGTGATGAAGAGAACCTATTTCTGATGATTGAACTTGAAGGAGGGGTTTAAGGGGGACAACAAGAGTCATAGGGTGATATATGATTCTTCTTGGATATTGTAATATGGTCGAGTGCTTGGTATTTGAAAGTGTAAAATAATTAGAGAGGGCAGTACAAAATATCTTATGAAAAAAGGAGTTGAGCTTAGACAAGTATGTGAATGAGAGTACTGAAAGAGTGAATGTAAAATTAGGTTTCCAGGGCTGTTGTTGCAAGGCCAAGGAAGGAGGAGTGAGAAATTTACTTTGAAAGACATACAACATCAAGGCACACAAATGTACCACAACCACCAATAATATTTTGTGTTTAATTCAATGTTCTTATCTAAGTATCTGAATCAAAGAAATGGTGAGGAAAAGTTTGAATGTCATGTAGGCAGGCAGTTTATTTAAATCAATGCATGAAAAATTATTTTAAGGGAAATTTTCGGGATCATGTGACAGAATTTAACAAAAATCTAGACTACAAGGATCGTGTGCGTTACTCCAAAAAAAAATTCTGGAAACTTGAATTGTGTTGAGATTGAGAAATAGGAAAATGGAATGAAATAGTTTCACTCTTACATATGTGTGATGACTATGAAAAAGGTATTCCACACAGACGCAAAAGATGTATAGGGCTGGATGGGAGTTTCTAAGGGAATTTGTTAAGGGTCAACTTGTGGTTAGCTGTTTGATAAAGATGCAAACACAAAGTATCCAATAGCATGGGCAGTAATTGACACTGAAAGAAGTTTACATGGAAATGGTCGGACCCTTATAAGAGATTTCAATCTAGAAGTGGTTCCCAACACACTATCATTAGTGATATTAAAAAGTTAATTGAATATCTTTCTTTTATTTATGTTTAATTAAATTTGATCAATTTAAGTGTTGTATAAATGCACTATCCAATCTGGGAACAAGTATTGTTGAATCTCTTATCAAATAAAACAAGGCGACACGGTGCAAAGCTTTTCTCCAAACATTTTGAAAGTGTAATAGTATAGATAACAACATGGCAAAAAGTTTCAATTCTTAGATCTTGGGACTAGGAACAAGACTATTGTAACTATGTTGGAAGAAATTAGAGTTAAGGTGATGAGTAGGGTAAGTAAGTCAAGATCATTTGCTGAAACATGGACAAATGAAATATCTTCAGTGGCAATGATGGTATTCAGTACAAATCTAACAAGATCAATGCAGTGCAACATTGAATGGAATGGTGATGTTGGATTTGAAGTGTTAGAAGGGGCATACAAGTATACTGTGAACTTGGGTCAACAGAAATGTAGTTGTAAATCATGGTAATTAAAAGGTATTTCATGAGCACATGGTATAACAACAATGAACCATTTGAACATGAATGCATCACAAGCAATTTCTAGCTAGTATAGAAAAGAGACATATATGAAGACATATTCTCATTTCATTCAACCAGTACCCAACATGGAAATGTGGCCTGAAAGAAGACACCTAATGGTGAAAGCCTGAGGCAGGGACAAAGGTCTGGTTAGGCCACAAAAGACACAAAGAAGAGAAATTGGTTGACGGAGATAAGTTGAAAGTTGACCAAGAATGGGACGGTAATGATATGTTCATTTGCAAAGGACAAATCATAAACAAAGAGGAATTGTCCAAAAATTTAAACCTAAGTCTACACCAACACCCACTCACGAGGGGTACATTTATATTGAGTGCTTTATGAAATTAGGTTAGCTAATTACTTAATTTAACCTCTTGTTGTACTCTTTTTCAACTCACATTAGTCCACCACTGGAAAAAGAGGGGTAGAGGTCACTATGAAAGAGCAAGCACCAGTAAGACTGATACAAACAACAACAACGTTGATACAAGAAGAGGTGAACGAAATGGTTACAAGAAGAGGCCAAAAGTTGTTGGACAAGGTGTATTTGTTGTTGATACTGGATATACATGTATTAATGTAAGTGTCTTATAAAACTGTCAAAATTATATTTTTCTTTTTAATGTGAGTCTCAAAATAACTATGTACTTAATATTGCAACAAAGATTGTCTAGTAGTAGGAGGGTTAATACTGATGTGGTGAGTTCTGTGCTTGTGACAGGTGATATTGATTTTAAACCTACCATGGGACTGGAGTGTCAAACAAACATGCCATGACTCAAAGAAAACTTCAAGTCCAAAGTGTTATAGGTCATATTCAAACCAAATCAAAAGCTGCTGAAATTCAAACAAGGGCATAAGCCAATGGAAAATCACCCTAAAAAAAATTCTTAGTTTTGTGGTTGTGTGGGTGTAATAATCAAACTTAAGTTGGTGACTGTTTTTATTTTGGTGTTTGTGTGGTTGTTCAACCAAATTTAAAATAATGTGTTTTATGTTTTAGTGATTGTGTGGTTGTTCAACCAAACTTAAAGTAGTTACTGTTTTGTATTTAGGTGCTTGTGTGGTTGTTCAACAAACCTTATAGTAGTGACTGTTTTTTGTTTTGGTGGTCAACTTAAGTTATTGTGGTTGTTGGTTGAAACAATGAAACACTATAATGTTTCTTTTTGATGATCAAGAAAGCATTAGTTATGTAATGCCTTTACGTTAGGCTGCCTTCATGTTATTTTTTCATGTTATCATATTACCTATTACTGTAATTGTAGTTTTATGCAAAAAGACAAGTAAAGTGAACATACACAAAAGACAATATATATATATATATATAGATATATATATATATATATAGACTATAATATATAGAGATATATAATATATGATATATATATTTTATTTTTTTTATTTTTTTTTAATCAGCAAAAACATAATTCAACTACAACACCAAACCAAATAATCACAAAATGAGAACCCTAGGAATCGACGATATGCCTTAATAATAATTGCAGTTCACAAAAAAACAATCAACGAACACTCAAGAAAAGAACAACATCACATTAAATATCACAACAATATCCAAAAATCAGCTTCCACATCATTTAACTCAGTGTTCGTCTGTTTGTGGTCTCTCCAAAAACCAAAAAGTACAATATTCGCTTGGGGCGAAATTCAAGATCATACAAAATCAATAAACTTGACAAGAACTTTGAAATGAGGACTGACATTCATAAAATCAAAGTTAAAAAAAAGGAAAATGCATATGACGGAACTGACAAAATAAAACAAAAAAAAAAATTAGTAACAATACATTACCCCATAGTGTCTAGAACCGCGAAATCTCTTTCGAAATGTCATTATCCATGAAATTTCAGAAATTGGAGAGCCCTATAAACAACAAGTCTGCTATTATAATTTATCCATTTAGCAATAAACATTTAACCACATAAAACTTGTGGGAGAAAAAAAATCTGAAGTTTGAAAAGGGAGGAAGGGATAGAAGAAAAATAGTTAGAGTAATAAGAGAGAGGAAAAATACGTAAAATAAGTTTCAAATATTAAAAGAACCTAGAATTTTACGTATATTACTGTGTAGCTTTATGATGTGGCCCAAAAAATCGCTCTCTCACGCACATTGAGAGGTTGTGATTTTCATTTCTATGCCAGGTGGACAGAAGAAAAAAACGTGTACGCGTTGGATGAATAAACAAGTTCAGGGGGCAATTAAAACAAAATCAAGTTTAGGTGTACACTGAATAAAAAGATTCAAGTTTAGGGGGTAATGAATACTTTTGCCATTTATTAAATTCTTCAATCAGATTTTATTATTCTAAATATTTTTTTAAATTAGAAATCATAAGATCTATGTACATATTACGAACTGAGGACTGCATTTCAAGTTCAGGAGGGTAATGAATATTTTTTTAATTACAAATGAGGAATGCATTTCATAAAATCAAATTAAAAAAAAAGAAAATTGCATAATACGAACTTGACAAATAAAAAGCAAAAAAATGAGTAACAATACATACCCCATAGTGTCTAGAAAACGAGAAAATCTCCTTCCGAGATTGTCATTTGTCCATGAAATTTTCAGAATTGGAGGAGCCCCATATAAAAAAACAAGTCTCCTATTATAATTTATCGATTTAGCAATAACAATTAAAACAAAAAATTGTGAGAAAAAATCTGAAGTTTGAAAAGGGAGAAGGGATAAAGAAGAATAAATAGTTAGAGAATAGAGAGAGAAAAATACTTAAAATAAGTCAAATATTAAAGAAAGATAGAATTTTACGTATATTATTGTTGTAGCTTTATGATGTGGCAAAAAATCGCTCTCTCACGCACCTTGTAGAGTGTGATTTCAGTTTCCATGTCAGGTGGACAGAAAAAGTGTACGCGTTGGATGAATAAACAAAATCAGGGGGTAATTAAATCAAAATTAAGTTTAGGTTTACACTGAATAAAACGATTCAAGTTCAGGAGAGTAATGACTACTTTTGCCATTTATTAAATTGTTCAATCGGATTTTATTATTCTAAAAAAAAAATTGATTAGAAATCATAAGATCTATATACATATTACGAACTGCAAACCTCACTTATAGGATTACATAGGGTATGTTATTGTTCTTATTGTGATTCTAATTATATATGTCACGTAGAGATAAAATTAAGATCACTTAATAATATTTGACTTAGTTCCTAATCTTATTGAGACGACCTATATTTATGTATCTATGACTTCATTTCTCAGTAAAATTATACAATGAAAAATCCTCAATACATTATTACTGAAATTTCTTGTCGGCTCTCTGTGAAAATACTCATTTAGCCGAGGGCTTCTAAATCCATCGTAAATACATAAAAATTAATGTTCAATGCTCATTTTATATGAATATTAATATAGGTCAATGGATCACACCCCTCAGTTTATTGAACTCTACTAGTTGACACATGACTCAATTAGTTAAAAGATAAGTCTGCTTTTGGTGTTAGATAAGCATAAAACTGTTGGGTATGTAGCAAGAATTGATGGGAAATAGAGGGAAGGAGAGGAATTTGAAAAGTTTAGAACTTGAAAGGTGGGGGCGGAACTTGAAAAGTCCTCTAATGCTTTTATTGAAAAAAGACAACAGTCCCTCATCGGTAATGGAAATGACAAATAGGAAGGTTTAAAGAAAATTAAACACTCAATTAATTGTTTAAAAAGGGTGAAGAGGGACCCCCCCGCGCCGTCGTCGTCGTCGATCGCTCGTTCGGCTCGGCTTTGGCAAATGATCGAGAGAAATTTTTGGACAAAATTTATTTTTAAATTATTTATTTAATTATTTAAATGCCCAAATATTATTTTTAATAAATAGTTAATAACTATAATTTAACGAAATGTTTTCAACTTTTTGGTACCCGACCCGAATCGAATCTGCCGGAGTGACCCGTTTTCTAAGACCGTTAATTCAAAATTCCCGCCATGACTGTTCTGAAAGGTTTGCAACTTTCAGGAAGAACAGCAATACCCATTTGAATGTTGACATTCATTAATGGTCGTGGTCAATCTGAAAGGGTTAGCAACCTCAGAAGATATTATTCTTGCCGATAAATACCATTCAGTTTCAGAATATTTCTAATGAAATTTTCTGAACTTCCTTCTACTTAAAAAACAATATTCTTGTGTGCTTTCCTGACTGTGGAATTGATTCGCTGTGACAGTAGAGTTTGTATCTATACTCGTACTGTTAAGATCATTCTACCCTGGGGGTTATATTCAAATCAAATCTGGATTCTAGAGGGGAATAAATTTCCTTAAGGGGACACTGATGAATTTCAGTGGATTGATTTTCTTCCTCAAAGAAAAAAATAAAAGAGTATTTCAACTTATGGTAAGTTGTCACAGATAAATTATTTTTACAAAATAATATGTTCTGTTCATTTATTTACGGGTTTAAAAATCTCAGTACTTCGTTGTTCTGAATGATTTTAATTACAACTCAGAATTATGATTTTTCTTAAACACAGATTGGGCAAAATCTTAAGGAACTTATGATATTAAAATTGTGTTCTGGTGGAGACAAAATCTTGTGCTTTTACTCTTTAAGTCTGCACTTATAATTTATTGGCTTCTTATATTGCTAAAAATTTGTTTATCAGAAAGGAAAAACACTGGTGTTACCGTGGTTGTTGATGCATCTGGACCCGAAACTCTTGATCACAAGCAGAGAAACGGGATTACATCAACAGGGGGATATTTCAAAGGATGGCAGCAACGAGATTTTTCTGACTACCACTCTTTGGTCTGTAGAATTTATAATTTTTTTCCTGATACTCCAGTAGTACCTGCTGATGCTATGCCAGACAGGGAAAAAAGTATGATTGTTGACAGCATGGAAACAGTCAGAATGTCCTAAGTAAATGCTTACATTTGAGTGCTTTAGAGGATGACTTATATAATGTCTCTAGTTGCATAAACACTTCAAAAGAGTTGGGAAGCACTTGAGAAGAGAAAGATATAAGACAGAGATGCATGCTTGAAAAATTTGTGAGAGGTCGCAAAGTTTTTAGACTATAAAATGGTAGATAGTAAAACTGTGGGATACAAGTGCAGGGAAACTTCAACTTATTATCCATGATCTTGATTGATGAAGCATTTTAATGGTAGTAAATGAAGCTTTTCAGTGGCTGCCAATGAGCGGAAGTGCCTCCTTGTGGAATGATTCAAGATTATCTAAAGCACAAGCGTTAAAGAAAGAAAGCTTGAAGATCTTGGCTGGTCTCAAGATTGAGGAAGATAAAGAAATGCCGAAAAAAGAGTCGCGTAGAGTTCAACAATCATGGAGTTAATATGTGAAGAAGATCCTACCCCAAGTTAAAAAGAGAAAGACAGTCCAACGGGCAGAAGTCAGAAAGGCCAGAAGAAACAAAGGCAATGTTATTCATTGTGCAAGGCAGGGCTGGTCCAAGATCTTCTGATTGTCATGCTCACAAGAAGGAAGGACAAAAAAACAAAAGGCAAAGCAAAGTCAAGCAAAACATCGTGGAAAAGATGGAAGATGCAGATGGACTGTGTGCAATGATATCAGAATGTAAATTAGTTGAAATCCCCAAGAGTGAGTGGGTTTCTCGACTCAGGTGCGACTGACATAATTTGCCTGCAAAAGGAAGCCTTTGCAACGTTACACTATGCGAGTACGGATTGAAGATTATTCATGGGAACACAGCAACAGCAAGGATTGCAGAACTGGGAAAGAAATAATGGTGAAAATGACTCGGGCAAAGTGTTGACTTTAAACAATGTTCGCAGTCCTACTATAGGAAGAAGAATTAGTTTTGATGCCAATACTCGTTAAGAACGGGTTTAAGTGAGTTCCTAATAGTGATAAAGCTGTAATAAGGTAAGAATGAATGTTTATAGGAAAGGCTACATCAAGGAGGGGTCTGTTAAAAACAAAATGTAATGGTTATTGACAGTATTAATAAAAATTCTGTTCTGTTTATTATTGGAGTTTACAAGTGAGGAGGCATGCCCGCTGGGGCACATGTAAAACAAAAGTCTGCGAAAATTGGTTAATCTAGAGTATTTGCCTCCTGATTTTAATGCGATAAGTCGACAAATCGTGAAATTTGTGTGGGAAAGTAAGTTGAGTTTGTTAAAATCCTTACAAGCCTGTGTTGAAGAAATTCTAAAACTTTAGATAATTCACACAGATATATGCGATAGAAGTATAACACCATCTCGTGAGTGGGAAAAAGTATTTATAACTTTTATTGATGACGCACTCGATTTTGTTATGTATGATTTGCTTAATAGTAACGATGAGCAATGATGATGAAGCAAACAAAAAGGAAGTGGAAAACCAATTGAATCTAAAGATAAAATGATTTCGGAGTGAAGTGATAGGGGTGGGAATAGAATCTCTTTTTGCAGAGATATGTGTGGGAATATGGTATTATTCATCAAACTACTGCACATATACACCCACAGTCAAATGGTTGGCAGAAACGGAAGAAAGAACATAAAGGAAAGATGACGCCTTAATGTCCAATTCTGGTTCACCGCGAAATATTTGGGGGGAAGCCATCCTACAGCTAATAAAAAATACGCAATAGAGTTACCCCATCGAAAAAACACAATCAATTCCACATGAGATTGGGAAAGGAAGAGTCAACTCAACTGAAATATTCAAAGTGTGGGGGGTTAGCCAAGGTAGAAGTTTCCTGACCAATAAGAGGGTTAAAATTGGACCCAAACAATAAGATGTGTGTTATTGGGTATGGCTGCTGAATAGTAAAGCCTGTCGATTTTTGGTTACAAATCTGAATCCTGAGATTCATGTTATACGATAATTAATCAGTTAATGCACGTTTTTGAAAAATTATCCGTCTAAAATGAAAGGAGTCAACCAAAGTGAAAAGACCTAAACGAGCCACGAGAAGAATCAATGGAAAATATTGTAAGTAGTGAGGAACATAGGCGAAAAGTACTTGACAACGAAAAATCTGTTTTCTTCGGAACCAGATTTTGTAGCACTTAGTTGCTGGAAAAATGAGCTCAAACAGATTTAAAGCGAGCTATGTCTTCGTCAGAGTCAACTTTATTGGAAAGAAGCAAGTCAATAGTGAGATGAATCATTTTAAGTTAATCCCACTGGGGAATCTGACTGATCTTCCTCGAGGAAATAAACCTTTAGATCAAAATGGATCTTTAAAAGGAAAATGAAACCTGATGGACTTTGACAAATTATTAAGGCTAGACTGGTAGTAAAAGGGTTACAGACAAAAGGAAGGTCTGGACTACTTTGATCATATTCTCCAGTAACAAGGATAACATCAATTACGGATGTTAATCGCATCGCAGCAGTGCATGATCTTAAATCCATCAAATGGATGTTGTAAAGGACAACTTTCTTAAATGGAGAGGTAGAGGAAGAAATTTACATGGAACAAACTGAAGGGTGTAAGTTCTGGAAGAAAAGAAAGTGTGCAAATGTGAAGTCACTTATGGACTCAAAAAAGCACCCAAAACATGGCATGCTAAATTTGATCAAATAATATTGCAAATGGTCAAGATATTAACGCAATGTGATAATGTGTTACATAAAACGGTATGCAATCATGATAGTCATTGTTTGTGTGTTTTTGTATGGTTGATGACCTGTTAATAATGAGTAAAGAAATTGACGATATAAATGAACTAAGCGCTGTTGTCGAGCAAGTCGATATGAAAGAACTGTAGTTGCTTTATTTGATTTAGGGTCAGGGATATCAAAAATCCCAGGGACTAGCATTATCCAATCTCTTATATTGAAAAAAAATATTGGATAAGTCAATTACTTGAATTTCACGTCGTCAAAACTCAATTGATTTAAGTTGTTACATTTAAAAGAATGAAGGTCAAAGTGACTCTCAATTGGAATATGCCAGAGTGTTGGAAGTGTGATGTATACTATGAATTGCCACGCGACCAGATATAGCATGTGATATAGTAACGGAGTCGGTACACTAGGTAATTCGAAATAAACTCACTGGATGGCTATTGAAATGTGTGTGGGTTATCTAAACCTGGACACAAACATTATGCTTTGAATTATAATAATATCCTGTGTGATTGAAAGGGGGATATAGTGATGCAAATGGGATCACCGGGTCAAATGATTGTAAAATCCACGAGTGTGGTTATGGGATTCATAATTGGTGGAGGAGCTGTCTCTTGGACACTTCCAAACAGACATGTATGCGCGCTCCCAATGGAATCTGAATTCATGCTTGGTAAGGCTGGTGAGAGCGGAATTGCTCCGGAAGGAATTCTAGAGGATATTACATTTCTGGACCAAACCTGTTGGACCAATTTGCCATACAGTGCGATAGTCAGAAGCAATAGGTAGGGCAGGGGAGCGTTATGTACAACGGGAAGTTTGTCATATTCCGAGTAGACATAACACCATAAGACAACTGCTCTCCTAGTGGAATTAATCACAATTGACTATTAAAGTCAAGCGATAACGGTTCAGGATCCATAACGAAAGGCCTAGTGAAGAATGAGAGAGGCAGTTGAAAGATATTAAGGAATGGGTGCGGCTTAGGAAAAGTCAGCATGACGGAACTTCTATTAGCAGACTGGAGATCCCAAGAGCTAGATTCAGGAGAAAAAAAAGTGTGGCTGACGATTCGACATTGTCCATTAACTCAATCCATTCTCATGATGAAGACCATGTTCAGGAAAAGGTTAAAACTTTAAGGCTTGTTAATGAGGTAATAAAGCTTACAGTTTTATTGAGTTGCTAAGTTTGGGAGATTTGACCAATTAGTGTATATCTACGAGATGACACGGTAGAAATCACCTATGTGAGTGGGAAGTGGAAGCGCTTCAAAGAGAAATTTTATGTCAAAAGCCTTTCTCTATACACTCATGAAACCAGGAGGTGTTCATGCGATGAAAACGAACACAACCGTAGAATTCATAAACAGTAAAGGGTTAAGTGTGTGACATATGGTTGTATAGGTCTACACAAAAGTTCTACGGTCAAGATATACATCTACCGATTGACCGGTATACCGACCATTGTTCACACGAAAAGTCCAAGGGGAAACCTATTATCCAGATTCAATTAATCTCCTTGCTTGTGTAAAGTACCCAATTGTCCATGCATGCTAGTGTTTTTATAATACTACCTTTTCCCCATCAATGTGGGAGTGTTGGGGTCTGTAGCAAGAATTGATGGGGAAATAGAGGGAGGAGAGGATTGAAAAGTTAGAACTTGAAAGGTTGGGAAAACTTGAAAAGTCTCTAATGCTTTTGAACAAAGGCAATTCGTCTCTCGGTAATGGAAATGAAATAGAGGTGTTAAATAAATAAGCCACTCATATTAATTGTTAAAAAGGGTTGGAAGGAGAAGAGGGACCCCCTGCACCGTGTCGTCGTCGCTCGCTCGCTGTGGCTTCGGCTTCGGGCTTGGAAATGATCGAGAGATATTTTTGGACAAAAATTTAGTTTTAATTATTTAGTAATTAAATTTAAATGGTCCCAATATTGTTTTTAATAACTAGTGAAACAGAATTAACCGAAATATTTTTTCAACTTTTAGGTTTAACCCGAACGAACTCGATCTGCCGAGTGACACGTTTTTTAAATACCGTTATATTCAAACTATCCCGCCATGACTGTTCTGAAAGTTTGAAACTTTCAGGAACAGTCAATACCATTGAAAAGTTTGCAACCTTTTCTTAAGGGTGGGTCAATCTGAAGGGTGAGCAACCTTCAGAATATATTATTTTGCCTATACAACCATTCAGTATTCAGAATATTTGTCTAATGAATTTTCTGATCATCCTTCTACTAAAAAACATCTATTTCTTCGTGTGCTTTCCTGCTGTGAGAATGATTCAGCTGACAGTATGAGGTTTTGGGATCATACTCTACTGGATTAAGATCATTTTGACCCTGGGAGGTTATATTCCAATCAAACCTCGGTTACTAGAGGGGAATAATGCCTTAAAGCGGACACTGTGATTCAGTGCGAATTGATTATTCCTAAAAAGAGAAAAAAAAGGAGTATTAATCATTCTGGTAAGTTTACAGATTAAATTATTTTTTACAAATAAATTCGGTTCATCTTATGTACTGGTTCTAAAAAATCTCAGTGACTTTCGTGTTTTGGAAATAATGATTTAGTACAACCAGTAATTTCTGATTTTTTTAACACAGATTGGCAACAAAAACTCTGGCATGTCTTATCTTAATTGTTGCCCTGCGTCTAAACTCATATTAAACCAATTAATTCATTTTACTAAAAGCATAAAATTGTCTTCTATCAATGGGCGTGACTTATGAACATTAGATGCGTAATATCCACTAATTTTTACTAATAGATACACACTTATCTCACACTAAACAATACTTATCATAAAAAATAGTTGGATAAATACTTATTCTCATCAGGCATTTAAGTTCTAAGTTACTATGATTATTGAATATATAATTAATTAATTATGATTAAGTGATCATTATTTATTTTTCAAACAAATAAGAGGTATCGAAAATATTTATAAATTTGGTGAGAATTAGTAATTTTATCACTAACGTTAGACACCCTTCCCCAAAACACTTTCTGTTAACACTAATTCAAAAAAACACTATACATCAATCTGTACGTTGGTTAGAAACAGTATGAGAATATTTGTAGGTAAAGAGATTAATATGAATGTCTTAATGAAATTAGTTTTGTTTTGTTTAAATATAACAGAGGCCCATGTCTTAATTTTAGATGCTTTTGTGGATAAATTAAAGAGAAGTTGCATTTCCTTGACAAAGATAAGATTACAAATATTTTGAAGGTCCTACACTGATATTTATTTGAAAGATCTTTTTATGAAAAAATTGTTTCCAGGATAATTTAAAGTGGATTTTAATTGATTGTTGAAAAATATTTTATTTTTAAATTTGAATAATTTTTATAGTATATTATATATATATATATAATATATATATATAATATATATATATTATATATATATTATATATATCGATATATATATTATATAATATTATATATATTAGCAACACGTTCATATGCAACTGTAAAAATGAATCCCTGATAAATATTACTAGTTTTGATGATTTTAAGCTAATTTTTAATTAACTAATTAAGATTTAAGTTATTATATTGGTATAAAATGAATACCTGATAAATATTACTAATATTGATAATTTTAAGTAATTTTAATTAAATAATTAAGATTAAATATATATATTTGTGTAGTAGTATAGTACATCATCTCACTTTTTTCCTCAAAAATCTTATGTGAGTGAACATTATCCTTTATTTTTTAAAATTGAAGTTCATATATAAAATCATTGTTAAAATTTAATATTTGTTTGTTTTTCTTGTAAATCGGGTAAGTCATGCGAAAATTTTATTATAATTGCATTACTAATTTGTGGAACACTAATTTTTAAGTTAAAATTTAATTTTTACAATAATATCTACAATGTTAATTCCTATATAGTTTGTCTCTTAAGTATGAACTTAGTTATTTTGAGGTCTTTACGTTTACACAATTCTCTTCCTGGTATCATAAAGAAAAAACAATTTCCCTATTGTTTAACGTCTGTCGCATCTATAATCCCTTGATTCTTTTTAAAAATTAACCGCCCTCCAAACTTGCTGACCTCCAAAAGTATTTCATTGTATTTATAATATTTCCATAATAATGTGGAAATTTGTATGGTACACTGATTTTTTCTCATTCTGGAGACTAATATTGCTTGATTCCTTTGGATAAAACTTATTCTATTATTAAGTTTTAATAGAATAAGTTTGTTAAAATTAACATCGTGCAGTAGGGCCCACACTTCGAAGAAAGTTAAAAGTGTATAAAAGAATGAAATAGCAGTCTGATTATTTTGCCTAATTAACTTCCAGGAAAAAATGTATATGGGTGAATTCTTCCTTCAGTTCCCGATTGTTATATGTTATATTTTATTTTATATTGTATTAAAACATAGAACAATTATAGAAAAATCTTCTTTTTTTTTAAATTGATATTTTAGTAATTAGTTTTGTTGTTTTTTTTTTTATTACCATTTATAGCAATTATTATGATTAATATGTATATATAATTAAAAGTTGTAAATTAGTATGCCGAATACAGGTTGCATTTATAATTGTTTTTTGAAAATGCTATGTGTGTGGTAAAAAACAATTGTCACATTGTATTATAAGTGTATTAAAATGTGTGATGACTAAATGTATTATCCATCATTAAAACGTGTATATTTTGAATAATACATTTATCTTTAATCGTATTAAACTTGTTATCTAAATGAATTAAAAGTGGTCAAGTGAAAAAAATGTTATTGCTATATAATGGGTTAAAATATTTTTTAGTATAGTTATATTTATGTAAGGCTTCCCTTATAAGTCTAAATTTAGTAACTTTAACCTCGTCACTTCGTATTATTTTTTTGAAAAACTTCATAGTCATGGATACAATTTTAATTATTTTTGATTAATCAAGTTTATCCAATGTGCACACATGTAATCATTACTTAAATATTAATTTTTTTAAGTTGGTCAAATGTATGTCTTCTATTGGTTCTTAAAATGTAAGAATGAAAAATGAAAGTTGCGGCTCTTATAAAGAGTTGCGAGTTTTATGAAAAATTGCGATTTTTATGAAAAAATATGTCTTTTATGAAAAAACTGTGATTTTTATGAAACATTGTTATCTTTTTGAAAGATTGTGACTTTTCCAAAGGTTTGTGGCCTTTTCGGTAAGGCACAATAAGAACTTTTTCACACTACCCTTTGTTTTCTATAAATTTAGGGATTCCCTCTCATTTTAAGAACGAATTTCTGGACTTCTTCTTCTACTATTACTACTACTAAATCTAGTATTCTAAGAGTATTTTACTGCCATTGAGTGACTAGCTGACGCCAGTGTTTTGGGTATCAATACGTCAATGATTGAGAACATTTTATCCCGGGATGACATATTCCAAATCAAACCTCGGATACTAAAGGAGAATAATTTTTTTCAGCGGACACTGTGCATTCAGTAAACTTGATCTTTTTTCTTATTTTTCAGATTCTGGTATGTGTTACATATTTTAGATTTGTGAATTAATTTATGTTCTTCTTTTCTTCACTGGTTCATTAAACTTTGGTAACTTCGTGTTTCTGCAAAAATTTGTTGAGTCAGTAAGATTCTATAAACACAGATTGACAACAATTCTTCTTTAAGAAAACTATTTCATATATTTTTTCTATTCTGTTTCTAATTCTAGTTTTTCTACTAGTTTTAATTTTCAAGTTGTAAAAATATTCTTAAACTTTGTTGTGTCTTACCAAGTTCTTCAAAGTTTTGTTTTAAGTATTTTTGAAATACAAGATGAACAACAATCTTAAGGAAATTATTAGACTGTTGGTATGTCTTATATTCTACTTAATGAGAGAAACAAATCATGGAAGTAGAAGATAAATGAATTACTTTTTCATGATTTGTTGCTTGATTTAGCAAGGTCGAAGCGAGAATGTACAGAAAAAAATTACTGATATTCCGGTTAAAGATTACACCAGGTAACCTTCTTACATTTTTTAAGGAGGAAAATAGTTTCTAAAATTTAACAACTTTGATTTTTTATCATCCGTATCTTTGGAAAAAGATTCGCAAACCATGTGTTGTGGAATGAATTTTGCTTGGCCTCTAAAATTCTTTAGTTTGCAAAATGAGAGATGCATATTTTTGTTTGATAAATTGTATGTCAAAATGTTATAGTTGGAAGGCTATTGAAAATAAAAATATTTCTATGTGATAAAGAATATGTTTAATTCTGTTTGGAGACTAAAAAACTTTTATAGTTTTGTACTACAAGTGAAATTTGTTTGAGTCTGATTTTTGTAGACTGAAAACTTTTGTAATTTCTAACCTGGATAAATCAGATTATGCAATTGATTTATATGAAAACTTCACATAATAAGTCAATGTTGTACTTTTGACTTTCTATTAACTTCATTGTTATATTAAAACAAATTGTACAAACTTTCTTTTTGTCTTTATTGTTAGTATTTTCAATACTACGTGGTATATCTATTTGTGATAGAGGAAAAAATACCAGTAAACTAGAGTTAGTTATTTTGTGTCTCTATGGAATGAACTTTGACATTATATAAAGATTTTCAAAGAGAATTGAAGCAATATAATTCTTTTGTAGAAAAATATTTTCAAAAGAGATTTCATACTCATTTTGATATTCAACTATAACATTTATACTATTTTATCAAATAAATATGTGCATCTCTAATTCTCCAAACTAAAGAATTCTAAAGGCATTACTTTTTGCCAAGGAAAATTCATTCAAAAATCATATGATTTGCAGATCTTTTTCCAAACACATACATAATAAATATGAGAACTGTTGACTTTTAGAAAGTATTTTTCTCCTTGAATAAATAATAATAAGGTCACCAAGTATAATATTTAATTGAAATACAACCTATGCTTCTAGTACATTTTTCACTTTGACCTTATTAAAAAAAAACACTAAATTCTGAAAAAGTAATGCATTAAATTTTTTATTTCCATGATTTTTTTCTCTCAATCAGTAGAATACAAGAAATACAAACAGTATAATAATTTTCTTAAGATTGTTGTTCATCTTGTACTCCTAATATACTTAGAACAAAAACTTTGAAGAACTTGATAAAAAAACAACAAAGTTTAAAGAGTATTTTTAAAACTAGAAAATAAAACTAGTAGAAGAAATAGAACAAGAAACAGATCAGAAACAACATACAAAATATTTTTCTTAAAGAAGAAAATCGAGTCCAATGAATGCATAGTGTCCCTTTAAGGAAATTATTTCCCTCAAGTACCCGAAGTTAATGGAATATATCCTCCAAGATAGAATGATCTTACTCACCGATGTATCGGTGCCTAAAACCACAGTGTCAGCGAACCATTCAACAACAGTAAAATATACTTAGAATACTAGATTTAGTAATAGTACTAGAAATCAAGAAAATTCATTTTTCTTATAAAATTAGAGTAAATCCCTCAACTCAAAGAAAGAAAAGGTAGTGTGAATTTTTTTTTATTGTGCTTTACCGGAAAGAACACAACCCTTTGAAAAAGTTTGAATCATTCGGAAAGGCCACAACCTTTCATAAAGGTCACACATTTTCATAAAGTCGCAACTCTTCATAAAAGTCGCAACTTTTCATAAAAGTCACAACTCTTCATTTTCCATTCACACCTTTTAAAACTCAACATGTTACAAATACCCACTAAGGATAAGGATAAAACGTTTCAGTTGAAAGACAAAAAGTGTGTCCTTTATATGCAATAGTACAAGAGTATACAGGTCCGCCATGGGAAAACAAGAGCTCGCCGAACTATCATTCTTTACTTCCGGGGTCATCAATCGGTAGTCCTCCAATTTCCCCTCGAATGTTTATATATAGGAAATAACTTATGCATCTCAAATTACCCCGGATTGAAAAATTAAAAGACGTTTGGATAGAAGATTCTTGTGTAAACATTGAAGTTGAAAATCGTCGTCTTGACAGTCAAAGAACTTTAACATGATCAAAGTGATAACTTATGTATGGCCGTTAAACTACTTTAGTCCTTCATAATATCGTGTAGCAGAAAGTTCTTAATGCACATAAAAAAATAAATATTTTGCCCTTAATTTATACTACCTTCAATGGTATTTCTTGTACCAATAATCAATTTATGTTTGAACCAGAACACGGCTTAGTCCCTCAAACAATTGCAAGAAAAAAAAACAAAGACAAGAACTTTGAAAATAGTTGCAAAGTTTTTAATTAAAAATTCTCAACCAAAATCCATATGTCTAGAAAAACTGTCTAAGAAGATTAACAATAGGTAAATGAGAGCAATATTTGTCTAATATAATGGATTAAGTCTTCAAAAATCAAGTGCAGCAAATCATAACATATGATCTGTGAACAGGTCATGCAGATTAATCATCAAGGGGGACTGTAAACATTCACAAAAGCATTTTGACCTGATAGCTCTCTCCCAACAACTGTTGTCATCTGCTCAGCATTAGTGCTTTCTCGAGGATACATGCTCTCATTGCTACTATTAGGCATTGCTTGTGATCCTCCGCAATCAGGTCCAATCATGTCCATGGTGTTTGGATCTTGGAAAGTTCCACGAAATTTAGCATCCACACTAATTATATCAAGCACGCTTGGTTTTTCTCTTGCTCTTCTGTTCCTTTTGTGGTTTGCTTCAATGCACTTGAAATATTTTTGGGCATGGGTAGCTACCTGCATTGCTGTTCTTGTTATCACACAATGCCTAGATATACTCTTCCAGTCACCTTTTCCATATTTACCTAAGCCTCGAAGAAATGACCTATAGTAGGAAAAATAGAGAAATAAGTTATTATATGGGAAACAAGATGCAGGACAACATTTAAGTAAAAGTTCTACCCTCTTAAAGCCTTTTGCGTGCACTGTGTAAAATCACAGAGAACATGCAAATAAAACATTAAAAAATAAAATGACCAGACTCCAAAAAAAAAAAGAGCAAATAAACTAAAAAACTGTACACAGAAAACCAACATGTGTTCCTCCTCTGTCCATGGAGTCCCTCTTCGCCATTCAATATATGCTTTCGTATTCTAGTTGCCATTGTTTTGCATTTTTGGATAATTGGGTAATGGAACGTGTCCAGAATCGATGGCACCGATATCTTCTAAGAGTATATTGTAGTGATCCTTGATATCATCAAGTGATTTCCCAGGAAGTGCTTCCTCCATCTCCGTGAATAGATTTTTATCATTATATGTAGATCGCTAGGGTATTCTCAAAGATTTTATCCTCATCCCTAGTACAGAAGGAGCTATTGCATGTCTAATCGATGCTCATTTCTTTTATATCTACAAGGAAAGACTCAAGTATGAAAGGGAACTTCTTATAGAGGATTCAGTAAATGGATGAGTTCCAATATATGAAAAAAAAACACCACAAATATTATATATCTTTTATAAGATCTTCCTGACAATGAGTAAACAAAAAGAATCGCAACAAGGCATATATTCTTTTAAATCAGTTATGGATACTAAGAGAAGTAATGAGTTACTGGTAAAAGGAATAAACATGAAGATCCAAGTGGTATAATACCCACAGAAGTCCCCAGAGATACGAAACATATCATGAAAACATCTACGTTCTTTACCTTTTCTCTAGGATGGAAGGTCTTATAATAAGAAAGAAGAGTACAAAAAATAAAATTATTAGATAGGAAAATAATTTTATCACTGAAATATATAATTTTGTTCTTGGTAGTGATGTTAAAATAAAAGATCTATGGCCCTGTACCAAATAACGGGAGAGAAATCATGTCAATCCAACACATGTATTTAAAAGAAATTTAATACTTACAACTTTCTCTCCTGAAGAAGTAGAAACTTAACAAGATGAAGGTAAGCAATATTATATACGATAGTATCATTTCGCATCCCTTCATAATCTACCCTAGAATCCAAGATATAAGTCAATCATTATGAAATTGTCAATACAGTTTATATGATATTTTCTTGTTACTTTTATACAACTTCAAACAGTAAATAGAAAAGGAAAAACCGAGAACGCTTGTCAGACAACCTAACCATTAAAAAACTAGGGAACGTGCAATGACAAATTATATCCAGGATAACAAATTAAAAGGAATTTCATACAATTTTTTTCCTTTTTTTGAGAAATACTCAATTCTCTGGCCATTAACATTCAACAAAGGAAAGTATTTCAAATATGTGTCCTTGACATAATTTTTCTCTCTTGTAAGATAATATAAACAAGACGAATCTTTTGATATTCAAGTTGATGACAGGGGCGGACCCACATTGTATCCAGGGTGTTCACCCGAACACCCTCGGCAAAAAAAATACGATTTATATAAGGTAAATTTTTTGTATTTCTATAGATGCAGATATTTTGAACCCCCTCAATAACAAATAAAAATAGATTGCTCAATGGTAAGACCCTTGAATATTAAACTGCATGCCCTAGCTTTGAATCCCTCCAACAACATTTATTTATTTTTCTTTATAGTTTCAGTTTATTTTTGTTTTAAAAAATCAGTTATGTTTTTCAAGCATTTTTTATTTTTAAAAACGTGCCAAAAGTGTGGTTTTAAACCCAAAAAAATTCAAACGACCCATTTTGAAAGATTTTTTTACACGTTTATATTTTTATTTTTCAAACCCTCTAAAGGGAAATCCTGGGACCGCCAGTGGTTGATGAGTATCACTTTGCATATCTTTAGAATCTACCTCAAAACCAATATACAAATCAATCATTTTCTTATTGTTTGCAAATCAATGTTCATTTGAATAGAAGATTTGTAGAACAAACAATATATCAAGTGTAATTTGACAAGTAAGGTCTGGGGATAGTATAGTGTACGTAGACCTTACCCCTACCTTTGGAGGTAGAGAGGTTGTTTTCAATAGACCTTCAGGTTAAGGAAAAGCCTATTAAAGAAGATCGAAAAAGAGAATATTTGTGTAATCCCACAAGTAAAGTTTTGGATGATAGAGTGTACATAGACCTCACTCCTACCTTGGGAGGTAGAGGGACTATTTCAAATAGACCCTCGGCTCAAGGAAAAACATACCCAGTGCAATCTCATAAGTAAGTTTTGGGGAGGATAGATTGTACATAGACCTCACCCCAACCTTGGGAGGTAGAGAGCTATTCACAATAGACCCTCGTTTCAAGGACAACCATATCAATGAAGATCCAAAAAGGGAAGATTTAGATAACAATAACAACAAACCAAAAAAGGTAAGTCATAAAAGATCTTAGTTTTTGCCTTTATAGAACTAGTGATATATATATATATATATATATATATATATATTCAATAGACCTAACGTTGGATACGACTGTCAAAGCACTATAAAAAAAAGGGAAGATTTGCATAACCGTGACAACAAATCAAAAAATAAATCTTACTTGTTCATAATATTCATATCTCTATAAGTTAAAAATTTTAAGAAATAAAAGCATGTTAAAGAAAATTATTGTCAAATATCGGCACAAATGAGGTAGAACCTAATAATCACAAAGAACAATGAAAGAAACCTTTTTGATGAAACAAACAATGGTGATAAGCATCTATGTCTAGTATTCAACTAAAAGGGAAACACATACATATAAATATAAATAATCAAGAAAAAGAAGCTAGAGAAATTTTGGCAGAGATTAATTTCACACCTTAAAATTGTCCTTAAAATAATCCTAAAGATTGTTGTACTTGTTACTTCACCAAATAAATGAAATGTTTGTATCAGGGTTTTTATAAATATTTAAAGAGATAAACATATCATAATTAACATAATTGGAAATTTTTTAACCGTTAGTGTAATACAAACGCAAAGTTTAAATGTGCTGAGTTGTTCTACCTAACCTTCCAAAACCCAAAAAAATTCTTGTGAGGTTTCGAGGGGACATATTGTGGTAATGACTAAAGTCAAAGAGGGGGTGATCAAATTGACAAAAAGGAAAAGCTCCCCTCTTTATTTTTTTCCTTATTTGCAGAAGCCAATTGTTTTCATATTTGATGGCCAAGTGGGGTAAGATTTTCCCTAATAAAGACGACTTACTATCCACAGAGAGATAAGTTTGCCCTACAGATTCTTTTTTGAATACAATGTATAGATAGACAGTAGACCATACATTAGCAATTTGACTGGAAAACCTACAAACAAAATAAGTAGGATACGACAACCTAGAGATATTATGAAAAGGTAAGATAAGAAAAATTATTGGATAATTTATTTCTTGGTCGAACTAACTCATTTTATTGAAAAACATCCAGAGCATCATCACACAATCTCATAAGACTAGTCTCAACCTGATCCAAACCTATACGATTCCAGTAATATAATTGGATATATTCCCTCTACCGAATTCCTATCTTTTGCAAACAACTTTGTGAAAATAAATGTTCGGTATTTTCAGGCGGGTCACCACATAACAAGCAAGATGTATCCTGGAACATATAGTCATCGATCTTAGCCATTATCTCCCTTGCGAACAGTCTTCTATGCATTGCAATTCAACTAATAAAAATTTATCGTCAGTAAATGTATCTTTTGTAGTAGTGCAAGTGGACTTCAAATAGTTTTATGTAACTTGAAGATAATCTGATTGGGCCTTTTATAATTTAAACAACCATCTAGATGTAATTGTTAGACAATTGGCATTTTTTTGAGCTTATTATTTTTAGTGTTTTTTACTTATTTCAGTTTAGTGCTTCCTATTTTCTAGCTAGACTTAGTCAACTTTAGTTGTTCAACTTTCTGAAGTTAGTGGCCCCATTTATGGCTGTCAGTGGCCCCTTTAATGGTAGTTAGTGGCACATGTTCTTATTTAGTTTTAACATCCAATTTGTAAATGGCTACTAATAGGAAATGATTATGTTTTCTCCTTGTATAAATTTAGACCTTCTTAAAATTAATACAAAGTTGGAGTTTCATATGTTCACTCTATTTTTATTTTTCAAATCAGTTCCTTGAGTATTTTGTTCTAAAAGTGGTTTTAGAGCCTCTAGTTGATCTTACAGGATCAAAAGGTTTTAACCTATAAAACAAATGACATCCAACAAACCTACTGTAAATCACACCATCATTTTAACGTGAAAAATTACCAAATTGGTCTATGAGATGCAAAGTTTTCATAGAAGCTATGAACTTGGGAAATATGAGGAAGACTAAAACCACTTGTGCTCTACCAGCAAATCCTACCTTGGCTCATATCTCATCTAACAAGAAGAGTGAACAAAGAATCTAAAGCCAGTCACTTATGAGAATGTTGTGGCAGATTTTGTGTTTTAGAATCATGGCTTGCAAAAATGGCAAAAGCGGCATTGTTAGGGTGAAAGAAGCATATAAAGGAGCGGATAGAACAAAGTCAACGCAAGTGCTGAACCTGAAAAGAGGAGTTTGAGTCCTTGAATATGACTAGGAGTGATGAAAATACCAGTAAGTTGCCTGATCAAGTTCCTTATGTTAATAGGCTAGACTTCTTGGTGAGAATTTACAAACAACACGAAATTGTGAGAAGTTCTATGACTACTTCCTGAGGGTTTGAAATAGATTTTCTATCTTGAAATCAAAGGACCGAGCAAAACCTTTCATTAGGTAACTAATGAGTGCTAGCTTCAAGAACAAGACAAAGAGGACTATGAGATGGGAAATTCATTGAAGGAGCTTTCCTTGTATAAAAGCAAAAGGAAAGAAAAACAATTCAACTAAAAGAATAAGGAAAGCATGATGGAGGAACAAATAGAGGACGATGTGAAGAGAAGTCCCTCCGTGCAAAGCATTGTAAAAGAAATACACATCTGGAGAAGAACGGTGGTGGAGAGGTGGCTACTATATTTGCAACAACTGTAAGCAGACAGGAGTATATATCCCAAGGTCTACACAATCAAGCAGCAAAGGTCTCTGGATGCTTTACCACGAACAAGTAGCAGAAGTTGCAGAGCACATGAGGAACAAATCCTGCCAGTTTCATACTATTTCAAATCATGAATCATCTATTCATGGCTTTTGAATTGTTTCACCAATCACATGTGCAATGATGTTTGAAATTTTCACATTACTCGATGATAATTATTCAATGTAAAGTAAAAGGGGAAACGATGAGGAAGTAGAAACAAAAGGTAGAGGTACAATGTCTACACTACAACAAATTTTATTATTAGAGACAAATAATATCGACATTTTAAAATCATATTGCATCACTAAATATCTTGTGAGACAAAAAATAATTCGTCACTCAATCGTCACTAAATGCATGTCTCTAAAACTATACAAGGACAATTTAGTGATTCGTCAGTGAGTATTATATTAACTAATGTAACAACCCTCAAAATGAAATAGGACAAGCTAGAACCTATCATGAGTTAT
Source organism: Solanum habrochaites (assembly GCA_027704765.1). Lineage (NCBI taxonomy): Eukaryota > Viridiplantae > Streptophyta > Magnoliopsida > Solanales > Solanaceae > Solanum > Solanum habrochaites. The sequence continues at coordinate 15,878,758 of JAKWJA010002497.1, forward strand.
ATTAATTAATAAGATCTTAAAATGATGAATAATAGTTTTAGAAGTCACTTTGAAGAGTTTGAAAGTCAAATGTCGAAGAACGATCAAGACATCCGAAAACTAGACTTGTGTATCAGCTAGTGTGTCCTTGTTTGTTGTGCATGTCTTTAGGTGTTTTATGAATTCTAAAATCAGTGCGGATGACTCTAGCACCTAGAGGGACATACCTAGGGTCAAAGCGTACGGGAACGACATTGGCGGTGAAAAAAAAGTATTTCATAACTTTCAATGATAATTGCATTAAAAATGACTATGTCTATTTGTTGGATGGTAAGGATGAAGCAATAGAAATGTATAGAGAAATATAATATCGAAGTTGAAAATCAGTTGGGAAAAAGATAAGAAGTGATAAGAATGTGCAGAAATATGTTTGAAAAGTGGAATTATCCATCAAACTGCTGCCCTATTCACCTCAATCTAGTGAAAACCTGAACATTGAAAGAAATGATGAATGAATTATTTATAAGTTCGGGAATAATCCTTATCGCACAGAGGAGAATGTTCTTAATAAAGAGATTCAGAGGTGTAGTAAATGTCAAAGGACATCTACTTCTTTCGAATATGATTTTGTAACATTTCTTATGTCTTCTGTAAACTCATCCTTTTGGACAGATGGTGTCAATAGCGAGATTGGTTCAATCTTAAACAATCCTATTTGAAGTTTGTTAATCTTCTTCCAGGAAATAAGTCTTTGGGTTCTAAGTGAATCCTCAAAAGGAAAATAAAATGCAATGGAACTGTTTACAAATATAAAGCAAGACTTTCTATCAAAGGTTTTAGACAAAAACAATGTCTTCATCTTTTCGACACATACTTGTCAGTAACTAGAATTATATTCATTTGGATATTAATTGTGTTAGCTGTGGTATATGACCTCCAAATTCATCAAATGCATGTGAATAATAATCTCTTAAACGGAGAATTCAAGGAAGAAATTTTATATGGAACAGCCCGATGATTTTGTGGTTTCTGGTAAATAAATAAAACACTGAGAACTTGTTTAGTCACATTATGGACTAAAACAAGCACCCAAATATGACATAAGAAATTTGACCAAACCATGTTGAAAAATTGATTTTAAAATGATGAAAGTGATAAATGTGTTCACATTAAAATCACAAGGTCATTCTTTGTTTGTATATTTGTGATAATTTGATCATCGATAGAGATGCTAATGATATAAATGATGCTAAACGTACACTAGAAAGAAAGTTTGGAATGATAAATCTTAGAGTTTCTGATACGATCTTAGGTATAAGAATCCATAGAACTCCATAATGTCTAGCATTTTCACGGTCTCATTATATTAAAAAGGCACTTGACTAGTTCAAATATTTGGACTTCAATATTGTCAAGTCTTCAATAAATGTGAGATTTGCATTTCAAAAGAGTGAAGGCGAAAGTGACTCACAATTATATTGTTATACAGTATTGGGAAGTATGATGTATATCACGAAGTGTACGTGATCAGATATAACATTTGCTATTAATGAACTGAGTCGGTTCACGAGTGATCCCAATCGAACTCATTAGATGACAATTAAAAGAGTTTTGCTGTAATTAAGAAATTCTTAAAACTATGTCTTGCATTATAACAATATTCAACAATATTGAAAGGATATAGTGATGCAAATTCGATTACCGGACAAATGCAATAAAATCCACGAGTGGATATGCAATACTCTTGGTAGAGGAAAAGTCTCTTGGAAATATTTCAAAAAGACATATATTGCTAGCTCTACAATGATCTCTTTGCTAGGTGCTCAAGATAAGGTCGGTGAATAAGTTGAAAGACTCCAAAATTTCTTGATAGATATTCTTTTTTGGCCCAAACCATTGGCATTAGTATGCATACACTTTGATAGTAGGATGCAATAAGTAGGGTATGGAACATGATGTATAACTGAAAGTCTCATCACATAGGACATATACATGATACCGTCAGAAAATTACTCTCTAATGAAAATATCAGAATTGATTGTTGACACAGAATTTTGACCCTCGACGATATGAATTAATTAACAAGCTTTTAGATTCTAAATGATTCGAAATAATAAGATCTATAAATTTAAAATGTTTTAAGTTATTTTAAATTAATCTCATCACTCATTATAAGTTTTTAGTTAATATATACGATTTGCATAGTATATACGATTAGTATATTTTATGTTTATTTTAAAATTGCCTCGAAAAGATTTTACTTCATTTAAATATTTTACTAATTAGTTCGGTTATATAATAGTCAATGTTTTAAATTATTCAGTTTGTAATTAAATTTAGTTATTTTATTTTGTCAAAATTAAGAAGCTGGTTAATTTATTTTTATTGATTCATTTTATTTAACCTCTAGTCGAATTCATCGTCCAGATTCGATCAGATTACAATCCAAAATTAGTTTAACTTCGATAATTTATTTCAGCCATTTAAAGGCACAAATTTGGACCATTTAACCCACAACGTTCCCCAACGGCTCCCAGAAAGCGACAGTAGCGTGCGTCAAAGCTAACGGCGTGAGAAACACGTGTCTACATTGCGTCTCATCTTCTTCCTCACTGCAACAGTACTACAAGGCAGCAAAAGCCTGAGGTAGCTGTGTCTCGTCCTTGCGCCTTATGATCATGCCATACCAAGCGCAAGGACTTTTGGAAGTGAATCCAGTCCGTCCAACACCGCTCTTGCCTGGATTTCGCGGGTTTTGGTTTGAAAATTCACCCAAGACCCAGCTGTTCTTTGGTCCTGGAGGATTTTGAATTGATTTTTTTTATTTTGGGGAATTCCATTTTGGCCCTTTTCCCCCAAAAACCAAATCCTAGTTTTTGATATATATATATTCTCTTTGGTTTCACTGTAGTGGAGAGAGGAAGAAAATTGGGAAAAAAAATTTAGTTTTGAGATTTTTCCACGGACAGAACTGAGAGAAAAAGAAAATTGTGGTGAAAAAGAAAAAGAAGAAACAGTGAGATTTTTTCAGTTGGAAAATTAGTGCGAGTTAAAGGTTAAAAACTTTAGAAGCTTTCGTTTGGCTGGAAATTTTCCTAGTAAAAATACAGAGCCTTTTTTGAGGAACTAATAGCGATACACTCGAAATACACTTCTCAGTAGAGAGCTTCTTGGAGTTTGCCCAGCTTTCTTTGATTTCCACTCGTTTTTGGTGCTTGACGTGGTAAAGGTCGTCCTCCTATTTGCTGTCTTTGTTTCGCTGCATCAAAAGAAGGTAATATTCCTTCCTCTGTAATGTCTTTTCTCGTGTCTAAAAGATATGTTATTTGGCGTCGGAAAAGTCTGTTTGCATAGTTGTTTTGTTGTTAGTCATTGCTGCTCAACAGATGCGCCGGTGTGACATTTCGTTTAAATGTGGTGTCTTTGTTTTGGTTTATATGTCTTACCTTCACTAGCCTCAGATTATTTTCCCCTTTTCTTTTACTTTCTCTCTTCATTATGCCTACTTGTGAAGTTATTTTCGTTTCTTTATTTGCACATGATCTGTTATGGTTACTTGAAGTAAATTATCATTATTTATTTATATATTTTTCTTGTTTTCCAGTATCCATTTGTTTATTTCTTGAGTATTAGACATGATATGTATTGAGTTGTTCCCATGTTGTGAGGATTCATGTTTCGAATCTAGTTTCCTTCTTACTTTCTACGTGATGAAATGCCTTAGATAGCTATGTATATTTTCGGCATTCTTGTTTCTCACAGAGAGTTATTTTAACTTTTTCTTAAGGATCTCAAGTTTAAGGCTAATATTTGAGCTTCCCCTTTCCTATTTATTTTGTGATCTTTTGCTTTAATGTGTAATAGTTCCCAAAATTGCCGTTCTAACTTATCTATATGGTGCTATCAAGTTGATAGTTGTTTAAATGGCTTTTATGAAGTGGTTGGTTATTTAGAAGTGACCAAATGATTATCATCTCTCTATTCCCTGTGAGAAATATATCTTGATCGTTAAATGTTCTTAATCATCATTAGTTTTCATGTTATAAGTTTACTTTGGGATTAATTCTAATTTTTTTGCAGTAGCTTAGTAACGGGTTTGTTAGTTAAGTCACTGTGAAGGATATGTTGTTGAGTTGATTACCTTTGAGCTTTATAACACAGTTTAATAAGCAATAGTTTGTTTACTAACTTTATTTCTTCTTTGCATGAACTTGCGCATTCAAGTCAAAATTGGACTCCCTTTCCTACTTGAATTCCACCTTGTGGCCGTAAAGGCCCAAATTCTTTCTTCATCGAGTCAAGCGGTCCCTAGAATCGATGAACAGATCGTTGAGTCAAAATTTCAAGAAATCAGAGATTTGAAGAAGTTGGGCCAAGAGGGGCTCTTTTATTTTTAAAATATTGTATTTTATTTGGGCCTAAGACCTTTTGTATTACTATTACCTTGAATAGTTTAGGACAGGTACAAGTCGAGTGGGCCTAAGGCCCACAAACAAAGGATCCAAATACCAGATCAGGCGGATAGAAACTGGATTTATACCCAACTCTCTCTCTATCTCTCTCCCTCTCCCTTTTACTTTACCACATATTGTTTGTTGATATTTGTTGTTAGTTTTAGGGTCGAATCTTCGAGATCCTCGAGCAGCGTTGTTATGTTTTGTCCGCCAAGCCTAAAATCGATCGACTTTAAATAGACTAAAAAATGATAATAAATAAATTTGCAAGTTAACATAATTCACTTAGTTAAAAGTTGATATTTTAGATTTATCAAAATTAAAGTTATTTTAGCCAAGCAAGTTAGTTGCCGGAAAATCGTATTAACGGATATTTTAGGTGCCTTAAACACCTTCCTAAAATATAAATAGGAATCTCCGAACCCCTTGAAAATTTTCTTAAGCTTTTTGCTTAAATCTTTTTGAAAACTAAGTTTTCTTGATTTTCCTTAAAAATTAAGTGGTGACTCTTCAATAGTCAAAAAACTTGTAAAAAATATTATTCCGAATAAAATATTGACTATGTAAAGTCAAAGGCTAATGTGTGGGATCCACTTACCAAAAAGGCCTAACTAGAGAGAATTTAAAGATCATCAAAGAAAATGAGTTTACGGCTTAGGAGAAGTCATCATGTGGGTAACTTTATCTAGTAGACTGGAGATCCCAAAAGGTAGATTCAAGGAGAAAAACAAAGTTGTGACTGACGGTTCGACATTGTTAACAAACTAAATCCATTTTTATGATGAAGACAATGCTTAGGAACACCCGATACAACATTTAGGCTTGGAAATGAGTTAATAAAACTTAATGTTTTTAATTATTTGCTAAGTTTGACAGATTTGACAAAATAGTATATCTATGCGACAACACGGCTAGAAATCACCTATGTGAGTATGAAGTGTAAAACGCTTCAAAGATAATTTTTGTCAAAAGTCTATTCTCTATACTCCCATGAAACTAGGAGGTGTTCATATTTGAAACGAACACAATCGTAAGAACCATAAAAAGTAAAGGGTAAATTGTGTGACCTATGGTTGTCTAGGTATATGCCAAACCTCGACGGGTCAAAGATATCAACATCTACCGGTTGATCAAATATATACGGTATATGTTCACTATGGAAAGTCAAAGGGAAAACCTACTTATTCAGATGCAATTAATTCTTGCTTGTGAAGTACACATACTTGTCCGTTTCTTTGTCTTGGAGTCATTCCATTCATGAGGGGATTGTTGTGTTTTAAAATGTATGAATGGAAAAATAAAGAGTTGCAACTTTTATTAAAGGTTACGATCTTTTCGAAAGATTGTATTGACTTTTCCAAAAGTTTGTGACCTTTCCAGTAAGGCACAATAAGAATCTGTTCACACTATCCTTTGTTTTCTATAAATTGAGGGATTTCCTCTCATTTTAAAAAAAATTGATTTCTGGACTTCTTCTACTACTACTAAATCTAGTATTCTAAGCGTACTTTACTGTCATTGAGTGGTTCGATGACACCAGCGTTTTGGGTTATCAATGCGCTGGTGATTGAGATCATTTTATCCTGGGAGGACATATTCCAAATCAAACCTCGCATACTAGAAGGGAATAATTTCCTTAAGGGGACATTGTGAATTCAGTGGGCTTGATCCTCTTTCTGTTTTTTCAGATTTTAGTTTTGTGAATTAATTTTTGCTCTTCTATTCTTGACCGATTCGTTAAACTTTTGTAACTTCGTGTTTTTGCATAGTTTGTTGGAATCAATAAATTCTTTAAATACAAATTTACAATACTATAAACATTTGTCGATGTAATAAAGTGTACATTGTAAACTGATTAGTTTCAATCCCAACCAACTCTAACCTCCTCTAACCAGTCTCAAATTTAGACATGAGTTTCTCTCAATATTTTAAATCTTTTGATATATTATTGACTCAATGATTCACATTTGCGTCATGCCAATAAAATTTTGAAAAATAGTGAACATGATAAGGCAAGGCCAGTCAATGTCTTAATGGGTCAAAACTTGCCGTAGCCCTGGCCCAACTGTCATCCCTATCTGTTAAGAATTCTAAATTGGTGAAACTTGAATGTAAATTACTAAATGACAGTACTAACATTTAATATAGTTACCATTTGCGAAAATGAAATTTGGAATTCAAACATATTAAACTATATACATTATACACAATATTTCATACACTATTATGCTGTTTCCAACCTAGTCTGAATACCATTATTCTTTCGTTATGAGGCAGAATGCTAGAAGTTTTTGCTTGTTTGTGTGCTTGCTTCATTAAATCTTACTTGAAGGCTAACAAGCCATGAGAATAGACATATGTCATTTTGTTCCAGAAATTGTTCAGCATTTACGAGAATCACTGGCGCAAACTCAAACACTAGTTTCTTGCACTGCAAAAACACAATTGCGTATGGACAAAAAGGTTGAGTGTGAGACATGAGTAAAAACAACCACATAGATAAACAGGTTGTGTAATCTATTTTTCGCAACGGAAAAAAGGGGGCAGACTTGACTCAGCGCACCCTAACGATAGATCCAACACCAATTACAGTTAACATGCTTTTAAGAATTTTCAACTGAATTTCATAGGATAGCAGATAATTGATACATAGCATAGTCTTTATATTCTTCAAATTAATAGCATAGTCTTTATATTCTTCAAATTAATAGCATAATCTAGTTTATCCAAAGAAGAAAACTACAAAAAATTTAGTCAACAAAAACCAGACACTATAAAATATCACATGGAGTACAAAACTATAAAAAATAATTTTTTTGTCTCCAAACAGAATTAAAAATAATCTTAGATTATCACAAAAATATGCTTTTCTTTTAAACTACCCTTCCAACTATAACATTTATACTATTTTATCAAACAAATATGCGCATCTCTAATTCTGCAAACTAAAGAATTTTAAAGACATTACTTTTTGCCAAGGAAAATTCATTCAAAAATCATATGATTTGCAGATCTTTTTCCAAAGAGATACAAAATAACTATGAAAACTGTTGACTTTTAGAAAGTATTTTCCTCCTTGGATAAATAATAAGAGCATTACCAAGTGTAATCTTTAACCGAAATACCCACCTATTCGTCTAGTTTCCATTTTTGTCACTCGAAACACACCTATAAAAAAAAACGACAAAGTCTGGAGAAGTAATGCATTCATTTTTTTACTTCCATGATCTATTTCTCTCAATCAGTAGAATATAAGAAATACAAAAAGTAAAATAATTTCTTCAAGATTGTTGTTCATCTTGTATTTCTAAGATACTTAGAACATTAATTTTGAAGAACTTCATAAAAAACAATAAAGTTCGAAGAGTATTTTCAAAACTAGAAAATAAAACTAGTAGAGAAAATAGAACTAGAAAAAGATCAGAAACAACATACAAAATATTTTTCTTAAAGAAAAAAACCGAGTCCATTGAATGCACAGTGTCTTTTTAAGAAAATTATTTCCCTCAGGTACCCGAGGTTAATGGAATATATCCTCCATGATAGAATGATGTTACTCACCGAGGTATCGGTACCTAAAATGACGGTGTCAGTGAATCATTCAACAACAGTAAAATACACTTAGAATACTAAATTTAGTAATATTACCAAAAATCAAGAAAAAATCATTTTTCTTAAAAATGAGAGGAAATCCCTCAATTTATAGAAAGAAAAGGTAGTGTGAAAAAGTTTTTATTGTGCCTTACCGGAAAGGTCACAACCCTTTGGAAAAGTTTCAATCATTCGAAAAGGTCACAACCTTTCATAAAGTTCACAAATTTTCATAAAAGTCAAAACTCTTCACCAAAGTTGGAACTCTTCATTTTCCAATCACACATTTTAAACACAAACATGTTACAAATACCCACTAAGGATAAGGATAAAACGTTTCTGTTTAAAAAGGTTGTTAAGGTTAAAAAGAGTGTCCTTTATATGCAAGAGAACGAGAGTATACAGGTCCTCCATGGAAAAACAAGAGCTTGCCGAAATATCATTCTTTACTTCCAGGGTCAATCAATCGGTAGTCATCCAATTTCCGCTCGAATGTTTATATATAAGAAATAGCTTATGCCACTCAAATTACCCCGGATTTAAAAATTAAAACACGCTTGGATAGGAGTTTCTTGTGTAAGCATTCAAGTAGACAATCGTCATCTTGACAGTCAAAGAACTTTAACATGATCAAAGTGACAACTGATGTATGGCCGTTAAACTACTTTAGTCCTTCATACATATCATGTAGCAAAAAGTTCTTAATGCACATAAAAAAAAATTTTTTCCTTAATTTATAATAACATTTAATTGGTGTCTAATTTAACTCTCTTGCTGTTATTTGTACCATAATCAATTTATGTTTGAAACAGAGAACAACGCTTAGGCCCCTCAAAACAGTTACAAAAAAAAAAAAAGACAAGCGAACTTTTGAAAATAGTTGCAAAGGTTTTTTTAATTGAAATTGAAAATGCTCAACAAAATGCCACATGTCTAGCAAAAAATTGTCTAAACCAGAGTAAGAATAGAAAATGAAGAGCAAATATTTTTCTAACATAATGGATTAGTTCTTTAAAAATCAAGTCAGCAAATTCATAACATTGCTCTGTGAACAGGGTCATTGCAAATTATTAAATAGTCAAGGGGGGGAGGGGAGTGTCACATTCACAAAACGTATTATTGACCTGATAGCTCTGCCCCAAACAATTATTGTCTCTGCTCCAAAATTGGTGCTTTCTCGAGGATAAATGCTCGCATTGCACTTGTTTAGGCCCTTGCTGTTATCCCCCCCCTCCACAATCATGTGCCAATCATGTCCATGGTTGTTTTGGGAACTTGAAAATTCCACGGAAATTCAGCATCCACGATAATATATAACACTACAACAAAAATGAAACATTAGTGGATCATTTAATTCTTAATTGCCGCTAAATTATATATTTTTTAGCGGCAGGCAATTGGTCAAAATTCATTCTCCCCCTGTAATGTCCTAAGCCTTTAGCGGGGACATTGGTTCTAAGGGCACTTACTAATGCCGGTAAAGACTTTAGCACTCTTTATTCGTTGTCCAATATTTAATGACGCTTAAAAGTATTTTTGTTGTAGGTGCTGCCAAGCACGCTTGGTTTTTATCCTTCTCTTATGTTCCTTTTGTGGGTTTGCTTCAAGCACTTGAAATTATTTTTGGGGGCATGGTTAAGCTACCTGCATTGTGGTTCTATTAATCACACAATTCTAGATATACTCTTCCAGGGACACCTTTCCATATTACATGAGCCTCGAAGAGAGAGGATAACATATAGAAGGAAAAAATAGGAAGAAATAAGTTAGTATCCAGGAAAAAAAAGGAAACAAGATCGCAGGACAAAAAAACATTTCAATAAAAAGTTTTACCCTCTCCAAAGCCTTTTGCTTGCAATGTGTAAATTCATAGGAAAACACACCAAAAAAACATTTTAAAACATAAACATGGACCAGACTCCAACTCCCAAAAAACAGGAGAGCAAACAATACCGCAAAAAACTGTACATTAGGGAAAACCAACCTGTGTTCTCCTCTTCAGTCCAATGAGTCCACCCTCTTCGCGGCTCATCATGGCAATATATTATGCTTTTTCATTAATTTTTGTTTCAGTTTGCTGTTGGCAATTTTTGGATAATTGGGTTAATGGAACGTTGCCCAGGGGGGGAATCAATGACCCCTTATCTGTTGGAAAACGCGGAAAAACACAAAAAATAATATATGGTTAAAAGTAATGGAAAAATTAAAATGGGAAAAAAAGGAAAATAAATGGCCACCAAGAGTTTGACGTGGAAACCATTCTTGAATAAGGGAAAAAAAAAAAAAAAAAGAAAAAAACACGGACAAGAGGAGCAAAGATATGACTATAAGTAAAGAGCAATTGATTATTACTCTAGGAAGGAATTTTAACTGTGGGAGTCACGACTCCAATATCTCAAAAGAGTGATTACCCCTACACCACTCAAAAGGAACAAACTCTTTTGGTTGCCGTTCTTACTAAAATATCGCGCACCCACTCATTTTTCTTTCACCAGGGGGGACATTTTCTTTTATGTCTATGGAAACCTAACTTTGCTTCTCAAAATGGTTTTTTTTTCTCTCTAATTTGGTTTTGGGTGGTTATAAAAATGAGCAAGAATGCCTATTTCTATTTATGAAGGAATAAACCATACATATGTCACTAATGACATATGTTAAACCCATAGCCAAAGTCCAAAAATGGTTGCAAATCTTACCAATTTGCCAACTACCAAATCTTTTCTTTGCAACTCCAAATTTACTTTCCTTGTTAAACAATTGCTTGTACCAATTGAGTAGCTAAAGTTGACTAAGAAATGGGATGGATTCAAAAAACACATCTCCCCCTCCACGTCCCAATTTACTGGAAGAAGGTATCTTCAAACTTCTTTAGAGAGAGCTCATACCCCACAAGTTCTTGGCATAACTCGAAACGTTGTCTTTTGGTGTATCATTTCTGGTCAGCATTATCTGCAGGATTTCACTTGTGTATCTTTTGACGTGAAATGGTTTCATTCTCCACTTTCCACGAATACCAATGATATCTGGACGTCAATCAATGTGTTTTGTTCTTGATGGTAAATGGAGTTATTTGCTCAAAGGTTTAACTCTGACTGCACAATAGACCCATATACTCCATCGTGATTCCAAACAAGCTCTTGAAGAAATCGCTTTCTTTCTTTAGCCATTCATCTCATTGCGGTTCAGTAGTCCACGCAATATATCAGCTTCAGTGTAGCTTAGTGCAAAACATTGTCTGCAAATTTGACTGCCATGATATAGCCCCCCTGAAAAAGTATAAACAAATATCCCAGTTAGTAGTTGATTTTCTGGTTATTTCAAGGTCACATGCCATATCAGAATCTGTATAGCCTTTCAAGATGGATTTGATGCTCCAAAAACACCAAGATTCATCGGGACTTCCTCCCCCCTAAGATACCTGAGGTATCCCATTTCACAGCTTCCCAATGATCTGTCCCGGATTTTCGGAAATCTAACTGACAACAACCAACTGCGTGAGGCAGCAAAGCAATAATCAGGTCTAGTGCAAACCATTGCCAGTACATTATGGACTTCAGACAAACCTGATGGAGGAATATGGAAAACTTTTGGCCATTGATATCTTTTTTTTACTCCCTAGCTGTAGGGGACACCTCTTCTTGCTCACTTTCATCTATGGAAACAAACCAGCAAAGAGGTATTTTTTTTTTTTTTTTTTATTACTAAACGGCTTTCCTTTAGAAATAGAATGTCTTCATATTGAGCGCTCCAGACGCGTTGGCAATTGTACTTCTTCTGGGACAAATTAAATCTTCCTTTATTCTCTAAGACGAGTAATTCCTGCCCCAAAGCCAAAATTTGCCTTGGCATGACCCAAGCTTTAATAGAAAAGACTTACACCAACAACTCTTTCTTTAGCTTCGTCAATCTTGGAAGTATTTTTGCACCAAATCAACATATCACCACATTTACACAAAAGGATGATAAAAACCTTGTCAGAAAATTTTTGTACAAAAGCAATGATCTGAAAGAAGTCTCTTATAGCCTGCTCACCCATAACAGATTTCAAACTTTTGTTACCCAACTGTTCTGGAGCTTGTTTTAGGCATAGAGACTCTTTTTTAAGTTGCATACAAAATTTTCTTTACCATCTACTTTGAAAACCCCTTTCGGTTGTTTTTGTTCCATATTAAATCTTTCTTCTAGGTCACCGTGAAGGAAAGCCGAAGGAAAGGAAAGCCGTTCTTACATCCATTGCTAATCTATAAATTAAGACTAGCAGCCAAACCCTAGAACTGTTGCGAATCGAGGGGACATTTTCCCACAACAGGAGAAAAATCGTCAAAGTTCAATACCTTTCCCTTTGAAAAGATCCCTTAACAAACCAATCTTGTAGCTTTGTTACCTGGGGGCTCAAGTTGTGTTCTTTCAACTTTAACTTTGAACACCCATTGTTTTCTTCCAAGCTCTCATGCCCTTGGAGCAATTTACCAACTCATAAGTTGGTTCTCATGCAACGACTTCATATCGTCTTGCATGGCTTCCAATCCATTGTTTCGTGTGCTCATCTTCCAGGGCCTCCTCATAAATCAGGTTCTCCCCAGGTTCAGGAAGTAACACAGACTTCATTGGGTGGAAATAACGGGAGTGGAAGGAAACCGCTTTGTCTTGTGGGACATACCGAAGCGGCAATATTGGATTCGTTCAACAACTTCATGAGCAAACGGGATCATCAATAACAATATCATTGTTATTATCAACATCAACAGGTTTGATTTGATACATGATTCTGGGCGTCACCATGATATTCAAACCCAATAATAAATAAAAACATCATGCCACACACTTTGTGTTGTGGAGGGGAACTTCATCATGATGGACTCTACCATAAAAAATTTGAAGATTCTTTACTTCTCCGCTTTGTCAAATCTTCAATTTTTTGCGATTCTCCATGAAAATAGATCACGGCTTTCTCACAAGTTTCTTTTCAATTGGATAATATAGCCTTTTTGTTGTTGTAACCAAATTCATTCTAGGCCATTCCAATGAAGATGGCATTGCCGTGTCTTGGCATCTAATTTTGACCCTTCATCTTTCGGCACATGTACAAAAAGCTTTGCAACCAAATACTCTTTCAAATGGTCATAGGAGGGAAAAATCTTTCCATCCACAACACTAATTTGGACATCCACTTTGCAAAGCAACAGCAAGGAGGGATAGGATATTAAATTAAATAAACATGTGCAGCGCGCGTGGTCAATAACGCCTCACACCAAAATGAGTTTGGCAACTTTGCTTCAGAAAGGCAAAATCTAACTATTTCCATCAAGGTCCTGTTCATCCTCTCAGCCCAAAACATATTAAGCTGAGGAGTCTTGGGAGGAGTCTTCTGGTTTCTAATACATGATTCTTGCATATTCGTCAAATGGTTCACAGCAATATTCCACCACCATTATCAGTACCGAATACATTTCAATTTCTTTCCAGTTTCTCTTTAAACTGAAGCCTCTGAATGCTTCTTCTTAAAGACACTAACACTGGGTCTTAGGCTTCAAGACCATTTCGATAGGACCCAAAGTTTTCTTAGAGCAATCATCAATGAAAGTGACAAAGTAAAGTGCACCCACCCAATGTCGTTTGTCTTCATTGGACCACCTAAATCAGAAGTGCACTAACCTCAAGCAACTCTGTCTTTCTGAAGGAGGGTAGGACTTAAACGAAACTCTTATTTGTTACCAGCCAAGCAGTGCTCACATTTTTCTAATTTAGCACTTTGGAAATTTGGACAATATTCTTCTTGGCTAGAACATTAAGTCCTTCTCTCTTAATGTGGCTAAGCCTCTTGTGCCATAATTTGGAAGAGCTATCGCTCTCAACCGCATTTCACCATATCAACACAGCAGAGGCCGTAGTCCGTATAGACAACGGACTTGGTTACCACGAGCCAAAAACCAAGGAAACCCTTAATGGCTCCATTTTTCCTCAACGTTTGGTACTAACATATCCTTCATCATCTAAAACACCAAAGAAAAATTAGTGCAGGACCGAAAATCAGAGACGCGAAACATCAGGCGCATGTTTACATTGTTCAAAACTAGTTTAGTTCCAACACTAGTTTTCCAACAAATTGTACCAATACCACCACCCTAGGAACAGGTCTCCTTACCCATTACCAAGGTTTTCCAAAATCACCAGGAGTGTAGGAAGAGAAAAAATTCCTTCTGATGTCACATGAGATGCGGGGCACAGTGTCCACAAACCCAGCTTGACTCATCACAAGCAATATTTATCATGTTTGCATTCAAGAACGGTAACGAAGATTCCGGGTGGTGGTGACGGTTGGCCTTGGCTAGGCAATTTTCATGCCATTCTTCTGTAGTTTCCTCTTTGTTTTTGTCTCCCTCTTCAAACTTTCCTGCAGACTCTTGTGGCCTTTCATGCCACAATGATAGCACTCAATTATCCTTAAGTCTGCCTTGGATTTGCTCATATTTTGTTCTCTTTGCGAGAAACTAGATTTATTCTTCCCCCTGGGGCCAGTTATCAAGGACATCCGCCGAAGAGGAAACTTGAGTTTTTTCTTCTCATCTCTTCGTTCAAAAAAAAAGACACTACTCTTGGCGGAATCCATAGAGATCACACCATCCGGAGCAGAATTTAAAAAGGGACGTTTTCTAAAGTTTCCATTGGAATCTGGTAGGGAACCAAGAAGAAGCAAAAGCCTTGAATTTCTTCATCCAAATTTGCTGCCCATAGCGATAATTGGTTCAAATCCCCGGAAAATTATTCAGAGGTCTGTCATCGGAGAGTAACCATCTTATACTTCAAACTCAACATCTGCTTATTAAGAACATTGTTGTTGCCAGTCTTTCGAGCCCATACAAACTTGTCAAGATGCTCCCAAAGGGTTTCGAGCAGTGTTTTCTCCAGAGATGTGGTCAACCACATTATCGTCGACCCTTAGCTAATGAATCCCACAAACCTGGTCTATGCAACAGATTCCATCTTCATCTTGTCATATTATCAGGGTTTACAGTGGTAAAATAATTGGTTTATAAAACTTCTTGACAGTTAAAGCAGGATCTTCCATTTTTCCCTTCAAATGGCATAAATTAACACCATTCAAGTACCCAATTCTACTTGTGTTGGCTCCATGTTTTCCCCAAAAAAATTGTTATGCACAAATAAAAGTAAATCTTTTCTGATGTGAAAGTTCAGACTGTGCTTGCAACACAGCGCATTATCAGATAAAACCTTGGCTTGATACCAGTTTGTTGGAAACAAATTGGCGGACAACACAAAATATAATATGGTAAAAGTAATGGGAAATAAAAATGGGAAACATAATGACACCAAGAGGTTTTACGTTGGAAACCCTTCTGAATAAGGGAGAAAAAAACCAACGGAACTAAGAGGAGCATGATATTACTATTAGTAAGGGAATTTTACCACTGTGTAGTCACGAATTACATACTAAAAGTGACTACTACACCCATAAAAGGAACAACACTCTTTTGGTTTCAGTCTTACTAAAATACGCTCACCTCTTATTTGTCTTCACAGGGATATTTCTTGTATAGTCTATGGAATACCTCACTTTGCTCTCAAAATGGTTTTTCTCTCTAACTTGTGTGTTCTACAAATGAGCCAAGAATGGCTCTATTTATGGAAGAACTTACAAAACCATACATATGTCACTAATGACATATTAAAATAGCAAAGTTCAAAAATGGTTGCTGCAAATTCTTACCAATTTTGCCAACTACTCAAATCTTTTCTTTTCAAATCCAATTACTATTCCTTTAACAATTGCCTTGTACCAATTTGAGTAGAGTAGCTAAAGTTGACCTAAGGAAATGGGATGGGGATCAACAAATATTTCTAAGAGTATATTTAGTGGATCCTTGATATCATCAAGTGATTTCCCAAGAAGTGCTTCTTCCATCTTCATAAATAGGTTGTTATCAGTAAAGTAGATCGCTAGGGTATTCTCGAAGATTTTATCCTCATCCCTAATCCAGAAGGAGCTATTGCATGTCTGATCGATGCTCATTTCTTTTAGATCTACAAGGAAAGACCCAAGCATGAAAAGGGAAGTTCTAAAAGAGGATTCAGAAAATAGATGAGTGCCAATATATGAAAAAAAACACAATAAATATTAGACATCTATAATAAGATCTTCCTGACAATAAGTAAACAAAAACAATCCGCAGCAAGGCATGTATCTTTTTAAAATCAGTCTGATACTAAGAGAAGTAAAAGTTTAGTAATGAGTTTTTTGGTAAAGGAATAAAAACATTGAAGCTCCAAGTGGTTCTTACTACCCACAAAAGTCCCCAGAAGATAGAAACATATCATGAAAACATCTACATTATTTACCTTTTCTATTGGATGGAAGGTCTTATAATAAAAAAGAAGAGTATAAAAAAGAACTTATTTGTCTCAAGATAGGAAAAAAATGATATCACTGAACTATATAATTTTGTTCTTGGTAGTGACGTTAAAATAAAAGATCTATGGCCATGTACCAACTAACGTGAAAGAAATCATGTCAATCCAACACATGTATTCAAAAGAAATTTAATATGTACAACTTTATCTCCTGAAAAACTAGAAACTTAACTTGAATGTAAGCGACATCATATACGATAGTGTAATTTCGCATCCCTTCATAATCTACCCTAGAATGCAAGAGATAAATGAATCATTATGAAATTGTCAGTACAATTTCTCTTATATTTTCTTGTTACTTTTATACAACTTGAAATAGCAAAAAAGAAAAGGAAAAACTGAGAACCTTTGTCACACAACCTAACAATTCAAAAAGTATGGAACATGCAATGCCAAATTATATCCAGAACAATAAATCAAAAAGGCATACAAGTTTTTTTTCCTTTTTTTTTGAGAAATACTCAATTCTCTGCATATTAACTTTCAACAATGGAAAGAATTTCAAAAAAGTGTCCTTGACATAATTTCTCTCTCTCTCGTAAGATAAGATAAACAAGACGAATCTCATGATATTCAAGTTGATGAGTATCACTTTGCATATCTTTAGAATCTACCTCAAAACCAATATAACAAATCAATCATTTTCTTTTGTCTGCAATCAAATGTTCGGTGATAGAAGATTTGTAGAAAACCAAACAATAAACAAGTGTAATTCAACAGAAGGTCTGGGGATAGTCTAGTATAGTGTAAGTAGACCTGACCCCTACCTTTGGAGGTAGAAGGGGCGTTTCAATAGACCTCAGGTCAAGGAAAACAACAACCTATTAAAGAAGATTTGAAAAAGAGACTATTTGTGTAACCCACAAAGTAAAGTTTGTGGATGGTAAGAGTGTCCGTAGACCTCAACCCCTACTTGAGAGGTAAAGGGACTATTTCCAATACGACCTCGGCTTAAAGGAAAAAACATACCCAGTGCAATTCTATAAGGTAAGTTTTTGGGGAGGATAGATTGTACATAGACCTCAACTCCCAAACCTTGGGAGGTAGAGAGCTATCACAATTAGAAACCCTCGGTTCAACGGACAACCATATCAATGAAGATCCAAAAAAGGGAAGATTTACATCCAATAACAACACAAACCAAAAAAGGAAAGCATAAAAGATCCTTACTTTTTGTTTTTGAGAACTAGTAATATATATATCTATTTAAAAAAAATTCAATAGACCATTTCAACTTAAGGATAAGCATGCCAAAGCACAAAAAAAAAAGGAAGATTTGCAGAACCGTGACAACAAATCAAAAAATAAATCCAAAGTGAATCTTACTTTTTCATAACATTCATATCTCTATAAATGAATTTTCAATAAATAAAAGCATGTTAAAGAAAATTATCGTAAAATATTTGCACAAACAAGCGGGGAAGATAACCTAATAATCACACAAAGCATAGGAAAGAAAACTTTAGATGATAAAAACTACGGTGTGGTGATAAGCATTACTATGTCTAGTATTTAAACCAAAAGGGGAAAACACATACATTAACCTATTAATAACCAAGAAAGAGGAAGAAAAACTAGAGAATTTTGGGGCAAAGCGGTAATTTTTTTCAACACCTGAAAATTGGTACCTTATACAATAATCCAAAGATTCTTGTTACACTTGTATTCACCAAAAGAATGGAATGTTTGTATACAGTTTTTTTTTAAACAGTTTAAAGGATTTAAAAAACATATCAATATTACTTAAATCTGAAAATTTTCAACCGTTAATGTAATACAAACAAAAAGTTTAAATGTGCTGAGTTGTGCTACTTAACCTTCCAAAACACAGAAAATTGTTTTGAGGTTTTGAGGGACATATTTTGGTAATGGCTAGAGTCAAAGTAATGAAAAGGAAAAGCTTCCCTTCATTAGTTTTATTTCCTTATTTGCAGAGGCCAATTGTTTTCATATAGATGGACAAATGGGGCAAGATTTTCCCTTATAAAGCCGACTTAGTTTCCACATAGATAAGTTTGACCTACAATTTTTTTAATACAACGTATCGATAGGTCTACGAGAAAACCTACAAACAAAATAAGTAGGATACAACAACCTAGAGATTTACGGTATTGAAAAAGGTTTAAAGAAAGATTTAAGATAAGAAAAATTATGGGATAATTTATTTCTTGTTCGAACAAACACATTTTATTGAAAAACATCTAGAGCACCATTACAACATCTCATAAAACTAGTCTCAACCTGATCCAAATCTATATAATTCCTCTAATATAATTTGATATATTGCGTCTATCGAATTCCTATCATTTGCAGACAAGTTTATATATACAAATGTTCTGTATTTTCAGAAGGGTCACCACATAACAAGCATGATGTATCCTGGTACATATAGTCATCGATCTTAGCCAATATCTCCCTTGTGAATAGTCTTCTATGTATGAAATTCAACTAATAAAAATCTATTATCACTAAATGTATCTTTTGTAGTAGTGCAAGTGGACTTGAAACAAATCTGTGTAACTTGAAATCATTGTACTGGGCCTTTAGGTTTTAAAACAATCATCATCTAGATGTAATCTCCAACTTGTAAAAAATTTATCTCTTGCAACGATAAAAGTGACTTAATAGTGTAAAAGATTATGTATACTAACAGAGCATATTACTTGAGCTAGTAAGAAAAAAATGTAAAAGAAACAAAAATTGATATCATCAAGATTCCAAATACCGTCAAAACTTCTCTAAAGGAGAAAAAGACAAGACAAATATGATAATGGAAAGATAATTCGAGGTCAAGGAGCATGTCTTTTTAATCAGCAAAAGTTAACTACAAATAGAGACATAAAGTGTTGTTGAATCCTTGAAATTCTGGAAATTGACTCCCTTTTTTGTGCCTAAATCAGCTCACCATTATACTTCACAATTATTCTTACATTCTAGAAACTTTGTGTAGGAAATATTCTAAGGAAAATGATACTATTTAGAGAAATGCTAAGTTTCTCATAGGCTACTTAAAGGCCCACTTGAGATGATTACAAAATTCCATCAAACTATATACGGATTTATAGACTCATAATAGAAAATTATAAGTCTTGCACAAATAACTAAATACATACAATTTACTGATACATGTTACTAAAATTCTAAAGAGACTTCTTGAAAAAGTAAAGAGGACAATTCGGAAGACTAACATTCAAGTGTATAATTCCAATAGTCCCTTAATGGCATTTGCTTAATAACTCCAATGCGTTTTCTCGAAAGATAGCAAAGTTTTTGCTCTAGGAAGTTTTCTTTGGTGAAAGATGTCAGCAAGTGTTAGTTGTTCTCTTGTAGATAGTATACAAACTGATTTCGCCTTTCTCTTGTGCTTCTCGAAATAAAATGAGAATGGATGAAAAGCAAGTGGGAGGGGGTTTACATACCATTTCCACATCCCCTTTCCTGCGTCTCAATTTAAAAACTTATCCCACTTTCTCCCGTCTCTTCTCTTCTCCCCCCTCCTTCTTCTCATGCACCCTTTATTCTCGTACCTCCTATTGTTTTCCTTATCCTCTTCCCGTCTACCGGTTCTGGCCTAATCCGCTCTCGTTCCTCCTCTCATTACCTTCCATTATTTTCTAAATAGCTTCTCCACCCTTCCCTCCCCCCTTATCTCCCTCCCCTCACTTACTTCCTTTGTCATCTCTATTCACGTACTCTACCCTCTTCCAATCCTACTACTTTTACCCCCCTTTCCCCTCTTCTACTTATTTTCGACCTTTTATCATTTTCCACGTTAACCCTTCACCACTTCTTCCTCACATTTCCCTGACCCGGTTCTTTTTATATCTTTACTCACATTCCTTAACCCCATCCTCCCCACCCTCTCATCCCCCCGCTTTCACGTGCCACCTGTCCTGCCATTTTCATTGACCTAATTGCCCTCTTTCTGTCCCCACTTCTCCTTTCACTTCTCTTCTCCTTTCTTCGCTCAACATTTACGCTCCTTTCTCTCGCATTGAAGAAGAGAAAGGACTGCGTTTTCCTTTATCCCCCAACCCGAATCTTTTTCGCGTCTTCTGTCTGCCCTCAATCCTCTTTGCTCCCCTCTTCTTCTCCGCTTAATTTCTTTCCCTCCTGCACTTTCCACCTTTTTCTCGTTAACTTGTCATCTTTCCTTCCCTTCTTCTATACCCTTCCTCTACTACAATGTTCCCCTTGACTCATTTTTCTTGTCAACTCGCTGTCATCCCCTTACCCACTCTAGCCTTTTTCTCTCAAGCTTCTCCACTCCTCTACGTACACCTCCCCTTCATTTTCCCTCAACCCTTGTATTCTTTTTTCTTCACGCATATTTTCTCCCCCTTCCCTTCCCCCCTTCTTCTCCCTTAATTCTCTACCTTCCACATCACCTTTGGCTACCAGCCCCCGAACTTTCTCTGCCGCTTCTTCCAATTTCTTCCTTATTTACTCTTGGCCTTCCTGTCCTTTCTCCTGTCCCCCCTTCTCACTTCGTTCCCCTCTCCCTTTGAACACTCCCTCTTGCCACTCCCCTCCCGTCCTTCACTTCTTCCGGCTATACTTTCTCTCGTGTTTGCTTATTTTTCTTCTCTAAATTTCTCTAACCCCACATTTATACTGTTCCTGCACCCTCCCCTACGCCTTGTCTCCTTCTCAACCCTTTTTTTCTTCTCCTCGTAACACCATGCTTTATGCTCTCCTCCTGGTGTAGTCTTTTCCCCCCTTCCGTCTCTACTTCTCTGGTTTTTTTTTCCTTTCTTTTTTCTCCGCGGTCCCTTACTTCCCATTTTCCCCTCTCTCCTTGTACCTTCTTACCTCTGCTGCTTCTGTCTCCATCTTTTCCGCCTCCCAGCTCTCCTTGATTTCCTTCCACTTTTCCCACCCCCTATCCCCCCTTCCTCACTCCTTCCCTCCCCCGTCTCTCCTCCTCCTATTCCCTCTTACCCCCTCTCCTTCTTCGTCCGCTCCACCCTCTGCCCCTCTCCGCGTCGCCCCCACATTCCTTCTGTTCCACATTCTACACGTCTTTTCCCCCAAGCTTTTCTTTCTCTCTTCTCATTACCTTGCCTCCATCTTTTTTTATCTCCTCTTCTGAAACGTGGTCCCCCCCACCTCTCTGCTTCTTCTCTCCTTTTCTTACTGCTCTCACCTTCCTCCGTTCCTTTCCCATTTGCCCATCTCCCAACCCCCGTTTTCCCCCCCCCCCAACCGCATTTCGTCCCCTCCTCCCCTCATCTACCTCTTCATATTCCCCCTCCCTCTCCTTCTCCTTTTCTACTCATTTTTTCTTTTCTGGCCCTTTTTTCTATTGCTCGCCCACCTTGAATTCTAGTCGTCCATTTTCCCGTTCTTTTCCCCCCCGCCATTATCTCTTGCTAACCTATATTGTTACCTTCTTCCTACTGTTTTTCAATTTATCCTCCCTTATTCGTCCTTCCCCCCTTACACTTCCCGCCATTGGTTCTCCTCTTGTGCTCCTTTTCTTTTCCTCCCCCTAATCTAAATTGCCTCCCCATCCTCTTCTTCCTACTCTCCCGCTCCTCTTTCTTTCACTCTAGAGGGACCTCAGACCTCTTCCTGTCTTCTTCCCTACTTATCTCATAACCGGTCCCTGTTCTCGCGTCGCCCTTTTGCTTCACGCTCTCTCCCACCTGTTTCCCAACGTATCCCACCCCGCATCTGAGGAGTTTTCTTGGCCTCGCCTTGTTCCGACCATCAGCACCGACTTTCTCCTCTGTGCCGGTTTTCCTTCCTGTCCTCCCTCGTCCAATCGTCCATTTCTTATTACCCGGTCCCGTCGTCCTACTAATCCTCCTTCCTCCTTATCTTTTCCCCAGTCTCCAACTTCCCCTCAGTCGTTTCTCGCGTCTACCAAGTGCCTCTCTATCCCCCCCTCCTCACTTATCATTTCCAATCCCCTTTTTTCTCTGAGCTTATCCTTTTCTATCACCTTTTCCGGTCTTTCCCCCCCCCTTACTCGACCTCCTCCTGTTTGCCCCACCCTTTCCCTCTTGTCTTAGACCCTCCTATGGTGCCGCCCCCCCATTAGCTCCCCACCTGTATTCCCCCCTACTCTTCTCTTTCCTTCCGCCGCTGCCTCCGCCTGTCTCCTTTTCCTCGCATTTTAACCCCAACCTTCATTCCCTTCCTTCTGCCCATTCTTAATTATCTTGTTCCGCTCTCACTTCTCCTTCCTTTACCTTACACTCTCATCATCACTTGTCCCCCCTCCTTTCCACCCTCTGACTTTTCTTGGTTCCCCCCACCCTTCCTCGCCACTTTCTTTTCCCTGCCCCCCCCAACACCTTCTCCTTTCTTCTCAGCTCCCTCCGCTGTCTTCCTCTCCACCCTTCTACATCCTGCATCTTTTCATCTTACGCTCACCATTTCTAAACTTCTTCTTGCTTCCCTGTCCCATTCCCCCCCTCCCTTCCTCCTTTCTGCTTATACTCTCCTTATCTTCTTGAGTGGCGCTTTGCCAACCTTGTTCTCTTTGCTAACTTTACTTTCATACTCAAACTAGCTCCCCTTCTCCCTTTCTTGTCCCCCCCATTATCCCGAACATTTTACACACCCACCCTGCGCTCCTTTCCTCCTCCCCCCCATCTATACTTTTCTCTTTCTCTCCCTTTGCTCCTCATCTCAATGTTCTAGCCCTTTTTGCCTCATTTCGCGACCCATACCACATCCCATTTCCGTTCAGCACTTTAGCTTTACTCTACCCTCTCCTCACCTCTTCTCCATCATACTTCTTATGTTCCCCCATCAAGTTTTATCACTCTGTCCCTTTCGTTATTTTCCTTCTCTCTCTCTCTTCGCCTTGAACTTCCCCTCATTCTTAACCTTATAATTCTTTCATGGCTGGCTGGATTCTTGGCCCAATTCGAATTGCTGATTTATTATCACAATTACAGAACAAGTCCCTTTTTTTGTTTGCACCAATTGTATCAAAATCTCATAAGCCAAATAGCTCGAGAAGTAGCCTTGGATGAGAAACTATGTGCTTCGGCAGGGGATGAGCAACAACACTTTTCTTTTTTTGATAACCAAGAACAACATACTGGATCCAAATAAGAAGCATACCAAAAGTACTCTTCAGTCATCTATACTTCCAGCCCAAATCACTATCAGAATAACCAATTAAGTTCAAAATCTCCACCAAAGTGTAATTAAAATCCAATTAATCCACTTGGTCCTTGAAAAGTAGGTCAAAACACGCTTTGCATCTCCAAAATTGCAATGGGCTTGGTCTTGGCATGGAATGTGGATAATAAACTAGCAGCAAACATACTTATATATTGCTTGTTGAAGAAGAGATTATAGCAAAAATTCCAGTCAAATTCATATAAAGTGAGGCTATTAAAACTTTCTTTTTCTCCATCATCTTTTCTAAAATTCTCATATCGCTAAACGGTTATTGTCACAGACATGCAATCCATTCTTTTGAATTTTGAAGCAAATACTTTTAGTATACTCTTGGAGAAATAAAAATCTTCTTTCACTTGAGAAACTTCGATGCCCAATAAAATAAATTTGCCACCCAAGATCACTCATTTCATAAGCTTAGACAACATATCTTGTTTGAATTTGCATCATCTTGACATCATTCCTGTAAAGAGCAAAATCATCCACATGGAGACAAAGCAATGATTTAATGTTGCCATGTTCTTTATTCACATACAAAGTGGCTTCACTTTTACTGTTCTGAAAATTGTATTTTCAGAAAGCATGTATTAATTTTCATTATACCAGGCTATCTCTTCGGATGTTGCTTTAGCCCGTAAAGAGCTTTTTAGCCCTGTACACCTTTCTTCTCCCCCTTGAACAAAAAATCCTTGAGGTGTGCTCAACATAAATCTCCATCATAAAGTTTTTAATTCAGGAAAATGTTGATTTAACATTCAAGTGAAATTATCTTCCATTTTTTTGCAGCAATAACAATTACAGTTCTACTTATTCAAGACGAGCAACTGGAGAGAAAGTTTTTTTATTTAAAAAATCAATACCTGGTTTTTGCGTGAAGCCTCTAGCAACCAAACCTTGCTTTGTGCTTTGAATAGCTCCTTCCTGATTGAGTTTTGAGTTTGTAAATTCCATTTTAGAACTTTACACTCTTTCCTAGGAATACCACAAGCTCCCAAGTATGTATTTTTCATCATTCAAATTTCTTCCTCCATTGCTTTTCTTCCAAAACATCAATTATTTACTTATGCTTCTTCATAATTTTCTTGCTCAACACAAGCAAAATTATAATTTGATAAATGTCACTCAACATGTTTGGTACTCTTGGGAGGACGGTTATTCATCATTTAGAATCTGGGAGTTCTCCCCCCTTGAGGAGACCCCATCTTCTCTTTCATTCTCTTCTGATTGAAAGAGATATAATAGCAGTATTCTGTATCTTTTTTTATCCCAATTCCATGTTGTTTTTCATCAAAAATGAACATCTCTTACTAAACAACAAGTTTTTAGTTTGACATCGAGGAAACCTATATTCCTTGTATCCACATACTATAACCAAGAAATAACATTTTTTGTTACCTTTTTTAATCCAATTTTGTTTCTTTTATTAGCAGCTAGATGAGCATACAAATACACCCAAAAAATTTAAATGAATTACAGAAGTTTACTGTTCACTCCCAAGATACAAACTGGTGTCTTGTCCTTTAGTCCTTGGTTGGACCACCTGTTAAGGATGTGAACTGCTAATGCACTGCTTTCTGCCCAAAAATATTTTGGCAACACTTTCTCATACCATAATAATGGCCATTTCAAAATTGTTCTATCCTTCTTTCAGATACACCATTTGTTGAGGGGAGTGTATACCATGTTGTGTAAGTGCTTCTGAATGCCTTCATTTTTTGCAAATTCTTCAAATTCTTACTTGTGTACTCACCTCCTCGTATCACTGCGAATGGTTTTGATGCTCCAATCTTGTTTGCCTTATCAACAAGGGATTTAAATTTCTTGGAATGTAACAAAGCTTATGACTTTATTTAAAAAAATAACCCGAAGTCATTCTTGATAAATTATCAATAAAGATTAGAAATACCCTTGACTTCAAGATATGGAAAGTCTATATATGATCTCCCTACACAAATGTCGGTTATGAAGTAGTTCAAAAGTACACTTGCTCTCCAGACACCCATTTTGGAATACGTCCTGTGTTGCTTTCCATTATACAACTTTCACATGTATCCACCTCAGTATTGTAGTATCAGGAAGGCTGACCTGCCCTTTTGCTGAGAAGCTTTAACCATGAAATTCAAGTGAAAAAATCTTTGGGCCCAAAGCCCATGAATCATCACAATTTCTCATTTTTTAATGCATTGCATGAAATTGCAAGGGAAGTTGAGTTTTTATCATCTTCACTTCAAAATAGACTGTGATTTGGCTCAATTTTATCATAAAGCTGCAATTAGTTATCTCTAAACAAAAGAGATAACCATTTTTCATGAGTTGCCAACATTAAGCAAAATCTTTTTAAGTCAAAAAAAACATAAAGAACATCATGAATTTTATTTACCGCTCCTTTCATGTTGATCGAACTAGTACCTTACCTTTGCATCAACTAGCTCTATTCCCCATGTTCACTTTTAGTGGGGATGCTATTATTAATGAGAGGAAGAAGCTTTTATCTCCAGTAATATGATTACTACAGCCACTATCAACATACCCTTTATTGTTTTTGTTAAAGCATCAGATTAGAAGAAAGAAAAAAGGTTTTCTTCCCTTTCTTCCGTTGTTTTTCACAAAAAATTGCTGATCCTGTTTCTTGGGTCTTGTGCCAGCAATCCTTTTCCAATGTTGCCAAACTTTTACAAAGGTTACATTGGGGGATTGCCTTTGTGCCAACTTTTTCTGCATTTGATTAGGTCCTTTTTGCCAAACCTTTACAATAAAAAAACTAGGGAGTTTTCTCACATTTCTTAACCTTCTTCGAAGAACAAATTAATGACCTGCTTCTTTTTTGAGCTTGTGATTATTTCTTCTGAGAAATTTGAGAAAATTTTAGAATTGTCAGTTGTGTTTAGGATGGAAAAGCCGTCTCTTTGGGTTGATCTTCACGAAAAAAATCTTTGCTTCGCAGTGTGCACGAAATGATTCACCAATAGCTCTTGATGGAAAGTTAGAAAGATTTTTCGTTTCCTTCAGTAAAGTAATAACAACAATGTACTCTACTTTTATGTGACACTAATAGAATCTTTGTCCACAACTGTTTGGTTCAGAAAATTGTATCACTATGATTCTATTTCATTACCAATATTCATGACTCTTGTTGCATGGGCAATATCCATCAATTTTTTTCCGATTCAATCACTTAAATTTTGAAACTCTCTTCGAAGAGTTTGAAGATTTATAGTACAGTACCTTTTCGTCACCATACACCTCAGTTTCCAGAAAATATTCAGCTTCCTTTGCAGTCTCACAAGTAGCAAATTTGCAAATATGATCTTGAGACTCCCATTTGGAGTTGCTCAAGTTTGCATCCTGACGAGACTTAGCCTCAAAAGTTTCATCTATGCTGTTGTAAGATCACCATCGTTGTCTCTGACTTTTTAAAAGTTATTTTGGCAACAATAGTCCACAAAAACTTAAGGTTTCAAATGTTGTTTTCAGTTTATCTTCTAGTGATTTCAAAATACAGTCCCATCAAAAAAAATGGGAGGAGTAAGTTAGAGTAAGTAGAGTAAGAAGTAAGAACAACTGTAGAATCAACACTTCATTAGTTGTGGAATTGTATATTTTTTTCTTCACCAACCCAAGATTAAGAACGAAAACCTGCTCTTGATACCAATTTGTAGGAAATATGGAAGAAAATAATATATTTAGAGAATGCTCAAGTTTATTATAGTCTACTTAAGGCCACTTGATATGATTATAATCAGCAACTACATCACTATTATACTAAAAATAGAAAAAACAAAAATTCTTTCACAAATAACTAAATACATGTATCACAATTTATTAGATACATGTAATACGAAATTCTAAAGAGACTTCTTAAAAAACTAAGAGATAATTTCGGAGGACCAAACATTGATGCATTAATTCCAACACTTTGCAGTACACATAATTCAATAGTTATAACAAAAATATCCAGATAAAAGTACTAACATGAAAAAACTTAGCATCACATACAAAAAAACAACATCCTTCATCACTTCTCCTTGATGCAAGTGCTGCTAAATACTTTATGTTTATCTCTAAGAAACTCAAATCTTTATTTCTGTAGCGCTTTTCTAAAATTATGAGCTAGTTGATCTTCACAACGATAATGCAAAATATGACTTCATTTTCCCTTTTAACTTCTTGAATGGAATGGCATTTAAGTTTAATGTGTTTAGTCTTTCCATGAAATAATGGATTCTTTACCATGGCAACAACAATTTTTTAATACAAAGGACTGCAGTTGCTTTGCTTGGATGAAACACCAAGTCAATCAAGATTTTTCTCAATGATAAAACTTGATTAACAACATCAGAGGCATCAACGTACTTTGCTTTAGCTGTTCATTGAGACACATACCCTTGCTTCTTTATGCACCAGCAAATAACACCTTATCCGAGAGTGAAACAGTATGAAGTAATTTTCATGTCGCCTTGTGACCCGATCCAGTCACTATCAGTAAACCCCAACAATTTCATAGACTTCAGTTGCTTTTCTTGGATGAAACCCCAACATATATTCCTTGAGGAGATTGATTAACCTCCTTTCCAAGAAATAAGTCACTTTCCCCAAATCATTCATTTGAAAGACCGTTATTTGCTCCCTGAAGTCTGTGATAAACTATGTATTATTGCCAGTCAGCAACGAATCATCAACATAAAGAGAAACAAGGATAAAATCTTCATTTTAAAGTCTAATATACAAGGTTTCTTCATTGCAACTTCTGTCAAACCCCAAATTCAGTAAGTAGTTATCAATTTGTGCATACTAGGCCATAGGTTCCTCTAAAACCTTGAGGCTGCTCTACAAAAATTTTCTCTTCAAGATACCCATTAAGGAAGACAAACTTAACATCCAATTGAAATGCTTGCCACTTGTGGTGGGCTGCAACTGAAAGCAGAAATCTGATGGTATCGAACCTTGCAACTAGTGCAAATGTTTCATGAAAATAAATTCCATATTAGTGCGCGTACACCTTCACAACAAGCTTTGTTTTGTACTTGTTGAGTGTTCCATTTAAATTCAACTTAATCTTGAACTCCTTCAATAGAACCCGTGTTTTATTCTTGTTAATCATATTGGACTCCTCCTCTAGGGAATCCCTCCATTTCGGGATGTTCCAATTCATTTGACTAAATTGTGGGCATCCAACATAGCGATACTTGCCATCTAATATATATATAATATATAAATATATATATATATAATATATATATATATATTGGGGACCCCTACACAAAAACCATTGATCCTTCTCTTCACTAAGGAATCTCTTCTTTTTGGGCACTTTGTTCTTCCACTTATATATATTTATTGTGAAATAGGATTTAAAACCCTATAGGATTTAGAAATGTTGGTGTATCCCACAAATATGCCAACATCAACTCTTTGATCAAGTTTATCCCTTTTAATGTCAACAATATAAGAGTAAAATATACAACCAAATACTTTAAGATGAGCAACGATGGCTTGTTCCAGTCCATGTTTCGTATGGAGTCTTTGCTTCAACTTCTCTCATCGGCAATCTTTCTGAAGATAGACCGTGGTATTGACAGCTTCAACCCATAGCACCTTAGGCTTACTAGTTTTGTTGTGGTGTGTAAGTGACTGTAAGTTGATCATTTACAGTCGATGATGAACTCCTGCTTTCTAATGAAAATCCTTGAATTGATCGGAAGTGAACTTGGTCTCATTATCCGACCTTAAGATTATCAAAGAGCCACATTGGTTTTCAACAGTTATTTTAAATCTTTGAAACACCACAAATACTTCAAATTTATGTTTCAAAAAGTAAACCCAACAAAAACTCTGGAGGTCTTAATGAATAAAAGAAAATATTATTTCTTGTTATAAGAAGGAGTGCTCATATGTTCACACACATCATTGTGTATTAGTTTGAGCTTTTTAGTACCTCTCCATGGCTGATTTTTATGAAATGGTGATTGACTTAGCTTCACATACATTAAAGGTTTATTTATGGAAGGCATACCTGCCACATGTTCCTTATTTTGCATCAATAATTATTTTGACCAAGCCTTTTATGGCAAACGTAAGTTCATCTTGTATGTCGACATAAATTCCAATCTAAGTATGTTTCGAATCAAGAGGGAAGCTTTTGTTGTTCATTTTGACTGAGAGCAATTTTTAAGCCAGTTGGGACAATGATTTCACATGTTTTATCTTTAAATTAATTTTTATCAAGCAATTGGCCAACAGAGAGAAGACTTTGGCTAATTTTAGGAACAAATAATACATCAAATATAAACTTTATACCTTAGGGAGTTTGAATAGCTACTGCTCCTTTTCCCTTTGCATCTACGAGTCTGCCATCTCCAAGTCTGACTTTGGAGAAATAATTTTTGTCCATCTATTCAAAAATGTTCAAGTAAGCTTTAATTTGATGTGTGCATCCACTATCAACAAGCCATACATCATGATCTTGCGCTGCAATATTGCATTCTCCAACAATAGAAGCAGCAAACAATGTCTCTTCATGATCTTCAACATTTTCAATAACTTGACCTAGGTGGTTTTGATTTGTTTGCACACCTTATCCACATGAACAAACTGTTTTCACACCTTGCACAGAACTGCAGGTCTACACCAATAAAACTTGTGTATATATATATATATATATACGGTCTTTTTACGATAGGTACAATGTGGATACTCGGATCTTCTATATCTCCCTCAGTTTTTATATTGCTCCTCTTTAGCCTATGAATGTCTTTTCCATTTGGTGCCTTTGTGATAACCATCAAATTAGGTGAGCTTTTTTTAGATTTAGATATTTAAAACAGCCAAAGAGTGATGTTAAGTTGTACTCTTTTCCTTTCTAAAAGCTTCTCCTTTACCCCCCACAGCTAGAAGACAAAGAGTGTTAGAAGAGTGTTTGGATAGTTCATCCAATGTGACCGAGGACATATTCCAAAGTTATCTTAAGTGAGGAGGAGGGAATAATTTTTTTTTATCAAACTTTTTCAGGGAGGGTCACCATCCACCGTCTGAACAAACCCGTTGCTCTCTACTTTTCGCCCCCTCCGTCCTAACTAACAATCTGATCTGCCTAAACAATCTGATCTGATTGACAATTTTCATGATTGATTTGGATTCTATTGCGATCTCTTATTCATGACATTTTGATCTACTTGAGGTTTTGGTTTGCTCTTAAAGGTTATGGATTGTTGCTCTTCCTCCACAAACATCCATATTCCAAGACCCTTTAAGATGTTTTAATTTCCACTCTGCCATTATTTGGTAGTTCTTAGTTCTCTCCTATTAAAGATAGGGGGTGTGTGAAGGTGAATGAAAGGGAGGAGGGAGAGAGGCTGATACAGGAGTGAAAGAGGAGAGCTACTACTAAAAGCCAATTGTGAAAGGGAAATAAAAACAGCAAGAGATTCTTGCTGATAATTTTGCTCTTAATAAAACAGTCCTGTGAACGGAAACTGAAATGTTAATTTTTCTCTGATGCCAATTTAAAGAGAGAAAAAGAAGACAAATATGATAATAGAGAGATAATCTGGAGAAAGGGAGAAAATCTTTTAATTCAGCAAAACCTTACTACATATAGATGTTGCCAATCTGTGTTTGGAAATAAAATTATCGATTCTAACAAAACTCTGCAGAAACACGAAGTTACAAAAGTTTAATGAATCAGTCAGAGAGAAAACAGAAATTAATTCAGAAGAAACTAAAGTCTCCAAACATACAAGAATTTGAAAAAATATTGTAGAAAAAGATTAATGCCACTAAATTCACAGTGTCCCCTTAAGGAAATTATTCCCCTCTAGTATCCGAGGTTTGATTTGGAATATGTCCTCAAAGGATAGAATGATCTCAATCAATGACGTATTGATACTAAAAACTCTAATGCCAGCTAACCACTCAACAGTAGTAAAGTACACGAAGAAAGTTTTGTGCAGAAGAAGAAGAAAAAGAAATCAGAAAAATTCGTAAATAAAAATTCTGAAGAATGAATGGTATTTATAGGCTAGAGGAACAGGTTCCGAAAGGTTGCAACCCTTTCAAATCCATACGACCATTAATGAAAATTTGCAACCTTTCAAACGGTCCTGGCTGTTCTTGAAAGTTGCAACCTTACAGAACATTCATTTCCAAATGGTGGGAAATTTAAGTAAGAACGGGAAAGATTTTAAATAAAACGGGTCACGCGGATCCGAGTCGAGTCGGGTTAATCAATTAAAAAGTTGAAACGTTTTGATTAATATCAACTAAATAATTGAAAATGTTTATGTTATCAACTAATTAATTGAAAATATTTGAGCATTTTATTTAATTAATTAATTAAATAATTAAAATAAACTTTGTCCAAAAACTAATCTTTCGATCGATCATTTTCTGAAGCTGAGCCGAGTGACGACAACAATGATGCGAGGGGATCCCTCTTTCCAACGCTTTTAACAATTAATAGGAGTGTTTCTGTATTTAAACTCTCCCCCTTTTCTTTCCACCACCGATGAGGGACAAATGCATTTTTATTAAATCATAAGAGGACTTTTCAAGTTTCCAACTCTTCAGATTCCTCTCTTTTTATCTTCCCTTCATTTCCCATTAATTCTTGCTACATACCAAAAATTCCGCACATTAATGGGGAATGATTTAATTATAGGAAAGCACGACATATATGTACTTTACAGGAAAGGTTTAATTGCATTTAGATAAGTAGGTTTCCCCTTGGACTTACGGTAGTGAACATATGTCGGTTATACTCGGTCAATCGGTGGATGAGATATCTTTGAACCGTCGAGTTTTGGTGTATACCTAGATAATCATAATTCACACAATTAACGCTTTATTGTTATCGTTCTTACAGTTGTATTTGTTTTAGGAACACCTCTTGGTTTCATGAATGTATAGAGAATAAGCTTTTGACATAAATTCTCTTTGAATCGGCTTACACTTCACATTCACATAGATGATTTCTAACTATGTCATCTCGTAGATACACTATTTGGTCAAATCTGCCAAACGTAGCAAATCATTAAAAACCTTAAGCTTTATTTACTCATTAACAAGCCTTAAAGTCTTAACCTTGTTCCTAAACATTGTCTTCATTATGAGAAAGGATTGAGTTGATTGACAATGTCGAACCGTCAGTCACAACTTTGTTGTTCTCTTTGAATCTAGCTCTTGGGATCTCCAGTCTGCTAGATAGAGTTAAAGCCATGCTGACTTGTCCTAAGCTGTAAACTCATTCCTATAGATGATCTTTCAAATGCCTATCTCATTGGACCTTTCGTTAGTGGATCTGACACATTATGCTTGACTTCACATATTCAATTGTGATAATTCCACTAGAGAGCAGTTGTCTTATGGTGTTATGGACTTACCGTTGTATATGACGCTCCCTACTCTACCCATTGCTGCTTGACTATCTTAATGTATGTAAATATGTTCCACAGGTTTTGGTCAAAATGGGATATCCTCTAGGAAATTTTGGAGCCATTCAACTTCTTCACCAGCCTTATTTAAAGCAATAAATTCACATTCCATTGTGGAGCGAGCGATACATGTCTATTTAGACGATTTCCAACTCCTCCACCAAGTGTAAGCACATAAC
This sequence comes from Solanum habrochaites, assembly GCA_027704765.1. Taxonomy (NCBI): domain Eukaryota; kingdom Viridiplantae; phylum Streptophyta; class Magnoliopsida; order Solanales; family Solanaceae; genus Solanum; species Solanum habrochaites. The sequence continues at coordinate 15,911,962 of JAKWJA010002497.1, forward strand.
CATTTATGGGTTTTACTTCACTTGACCGGGTGATCCAATTGACTTCACTATATCCTTCAATCACAACAGGATATTTATTATAATGCAAGGCATATTGTTGTGTGTGTTTCAGATACCCCAACGCACGTTTTATTTCCATCCAGTGAATTTGATTCAAATTACTAGTAAACCGACTTAGTTTGCTAATAGCACATGCTATATCTGGTCTCCTACACTTCATAATATACATCAAACTTCTCAACACTCTAACATATTCCAATTGAGAGTCACTTTCATATTCATTCTTTTGAAATGTAAAGCTTAAATCAATTGGAGTTTTGAGAACATTGAAATTTAAGTACTTGAACTTATCCAATACTCTTTCAATATAATGAGATTGAGAAAAATCTAGCCCCGGAGGATTTTTGAGAATCCTTATTCCTAAGATCAAATCAACAACTCCTAAGTCCTTCATATCGAACTTGGTGGACAGAATACGCTTAGTATCATTTATATCATCAATATCTTTACTCATTATTAAGATGTCATTAACATACAAACAAACAATGACTTCATGATTCGGATGTAAACACACTTATCACATCCGTTAATCTTGAGTTCATTTACCAATATTGTTTGGTCAACTTTAGCATTTCGTTGTTTGAGTTCTTTCTTGAGCCCATACAGCGACTTGACAAGTCTACACACTTTCTCTTCTTTACCAGGAACGACAAACCTTTGAAGTTGTTCCATGTAAATTTTTTCCTCAAACTTTCCATTTAAGAAGATTGTCTTTACACCATTTGGTGGATTTTAAGATCATACACTGCTGGTAGTGCTATAACATCTTATGTTGATGTTATTCTTGTTACTGGAGAGTATGTGTCAAAGAAGTTCACATCTTCTTTTTGTCTCTATCATTTGACTACAAGTCTAGCCTTACATTTGTCAATAGTTCCATTAGCTTTCAGTTTCCTTTTAAAGATACACTTTGATCCAAAAAGGTTTATTTCCTAGAGGAAGATTAGTCAATTCCTAAGTATGCTTATTTAAAATTCATTCAATCTCACTATTGAAAACTTCTTTCCAATAAGTTGACTCACACAAAGACATAGCTGCTTTAAATGTTTGAAGCTTATTATCAAGCAATAGTTCTGTAAAATCTGGTTCGAAAGAAGTGACTTTTCGTTGGCGAGTCCTACGCCAAGGATCCTCACTAGGGAGTGTATTTTCCGTTGATTCTTCCTGTGGCCGTTTAGGTCTTTCACTTGTCGACTCACATTCAGTTTTATATCAATAACTATGTCCAAAGAACTCTATGTTATCTGACTCAATTATCAAATTAATATAAATCTCAAGATTATCATATTTGTGAACCAAAAATTGGTTGGCCTTATGGTTCACAACATATCCAATAAATACATAATCTACCATTTTGGATCCAATTTTCATCCTTTAGGGTAAAGGAACCTCTACCTTTGGCTAGATACCTCCACACTTTGAAAATTTCAAGTTGGGTTTCATTCCTTTCCACAACTCATATGGAATTTATTGTGTTCTGCTAAGGGGTACCCTATTGAGTATCTTATTAGCCGTAAGGATGGGTTCCTCCAAAGGTTACGCGGTGAACCAAAATTGATCATTAAGGCAGTCATCATTTCCTTTAATGTTCTATTCTTTTGTTCCACCAAACCATTTGAACGTGGTGTATAGGGTGCAGTAGTTTGATGAATAGTAGCATATTCCAACCGTATCTTTGCAAAAGAAAATTCGTATTCTCCAACCCTATCACTTCGAACTATTTTTATCTTTAGATTCATTTGGTTCTCCACTTCATTTTTGTATTTCTTAAATTAATCAATTGCTTCATCCTTAAATACACATATCGAAATCGAGTGCAATTGTCAATAAAAGTTATAAAATACTTTTTCCCACACGAGATGGTGACGACTTCATATCGCATATACTTGTATGAATTAAGTCTAAAGGTTTTCAATTTCTTTCATTAGACTTGTAAGGATGTTTAACAAACTTACTTTCCACAAAAAATTCACATTTTAATTTATCGCATTTAAAATCAGGCAATACTTCTAAAGTAACCAATTTTTTCAAGACTTTGTAATTTACATGTCCCAAACGGGCATGCCATAAATCATTTGAATCCAATAAGTAAATAGAAGTAGAATTCTTATTAATACTGTCAAAAACCATTACATTAAGTTTGAAAATGGCCTTGAGGTAGCCTTTTCTTATGAATATCTTAGTCTTACTTATTACAACTTTATCACTAACTCGGACACATTTAAACCCATTCTTAAAGATTAGTGCAGGAAAAACTAAATTCTTCCTAATAGTAGGGACCTGCAGACACTGTTCAAAGTCGACACCTTTTCGGATGTTATTTTCAACATTAATTTTCCAGTTCTTGCAATCCTTGCTATTGTTGTGTTTCCCATGAACAAATCTTCATTGTACTCATCACGAGTGTATGTTGCAAAGGCTTCTTTCGTCGAGTAAATATGTCGAGTGGTACCTGAGTCGAGAAACCACTCTTTGAGATGTTTAACTTAGTTATACTCCGATATTATTGCACACAAGTCATATGCATCTTCCATCTTTTCCACGATGTTTGTTTGACTTTTGCCTTTTCCTTTGTCTGTCTTTGTCCTTTCTTGGAGCACAACAGTAAGAAGACTTATGACTAGCCTTACCACAATTGTAACAGTTGCCTTTGAATTTCTTCTTGGCCTGTTCTAACTTTTGTCCATTGGACTTTTTTCTCTTTTTGTATTTGGTAGGAGCTTCTTCGACAATATTAACTCCAATTATTGTCGAACACTTACGAGACTTGTCTTCGACTGTTTTATTATTTCCTCAATCTTGAGTCGAATTACCAGATCTTCAAGATTCATTTCCTTACGCTTATGCTTTAGATAATTCTTGAAGTCGTTCCACGAAGGAGGTAACTTCTCGATTATTGCAGCCACTTGAAAATCTTCATTTACTACCATATCTTCAACAATCAGATCATGAAAAATAAGCTGAAGTTCATGCACTTGTGATCTAACAGTTTTACTACCTACATTTTATAGTCTAAAAAACTTTGCTACCGCAAACTTTTTCAACCATGCATCTTCTGTCTTATATTTCTTCACAAGTGCATCCCACAACTTTTTTGAAGTTGTCAGTGCACTATAGACTCAGAAAATAGACCTTACATAGGAAGTCTCTCTTTTTCCCTGCTTCAATAATCATGAATTTTTCTCTATCTGGCATTTCAGCAGCAGGCACTGGAGTTTCTTCGTTGGTAAAATTCTGCAGATTAAGAGTGGTAAGCAATAAAAGTACCCGTTGCTTCCATCCTTTGAAATTCACACCAGATAATTTATCCAATTTTTCTTCTTGTGGTACAACAGTTCGGGTTGGTGCATCAACAACCACTGTAACATTGTTGTTTTCCATTTATGATAAACAAAAATCGATAGTCTTAGTAAGTAATAACTCAAAATTGCATAGTTAAAGGAGTATAAAACCATGAAGGTTTTTCTCTCCACTAGAAACATACATTAAAATATAATAATTTCCTAAAATTGTTATCAATCTGTGTTAGAAAATAAAATTACTAATTCCAACAAACTTTGTAGAAATATAAAGTTACTAAAGTTTAATGAATCAGTAAGAGAGATGAAAAAAATTAATTCACAAGAAACTAAAATCTTTAAACGTACTAGAATCTCGAAAATTAGAATAGAAAAAGATCAAGCTCAATGAATTCACAGTGTCCCCTTAAGGAAATTATTCCCCTCTAGTATATGAGGTTTCATTTGAAATATGTCCTTCCAAGATAGAATGGTCTCAGTCACCAGCGTATAAATACCAAAAATTCCGGTGTCAGCGAACCAATCAACAACATTAAAGTACAAAAAGAAAATTTTGTGGAGAAGAAGAAGAACAAGAAGAAATCAGAAAAGTTCGTAAGAAAAATTCTAAAGAAGGTATGTTATTTATAGTCAAGAGGACCAGGTTCCGAAAAGTTGCAACCCTTTCAGAATCCATGCGACCATTAATGAAAGTCTGCAACCTTTCAAACCGTCCTGACTGTTCCTGAAAGTTGCAACCTTTTAGAATTGTCATTTTCAAACGGTGGGAAATTAAATAAAAACGACAAATATTTAAACCAAAGGGGTCGCGCGGATCCGAGTTGGGTCGTGTTAATCAATAAAAAAGCTGAAACATTTCGGTTAATCTCAAATAAATAATTGAAAAATGTTTCTGTTATTGACTAATTAATTGAAACATTTTGTAATTTTAATTTAATTAAATAAATAAAATAAGTAACTAATTAAAAGAAAACTTTGTTCAAAGAAGATCTCTCGATCGATCATTTTTCAAAGCCGAAGCCAAAGCCGAGCCAAGCGAGCGACGACGGTGCGAGGGGGGTCCCTCTTTCCAACCCTTTTAACAATTAATAGGAGTGTTTCTTTATTGAAACTCTTCTATTTTTCTTTCCGCCACCGATGAGGGACAAATGTCTTTTATCAAAGCATAAGAGGACTTTTCAAGTTCCCAACTTTTCAAGTTCTTCTCTTTTCATCGTCCTTTCATTTTCCATTAATTATTGCTACATACCCAAAAATAGATACATAAAGTTTTGTCAGAACCCTTAAATTCAGAAAATTGACTCTCTATTTTGTGCTTAAATCAAGCTCCACCACTAATAACAATATCTTCTGTATTCTAGAACTTTGCAGTAAACATAATTCAAAAGTTAAAACAAAAATATACAGACAAAAGTACTAATATGATAACACTTAGCATCACATACTAAAACAGAGCACCGTTCATCAACTTCCTTGATTTGAAACCACTAAAAGAATAGCAAAATTCATCTATAATAGATATTTAAAAAAAAATTCGGAAAAATTGCAAATCATAACATCACAGTAGGATTGAACAGCATCCATTATTAGAAGAATAATCTATAATGTTAGCTGCTATCTCACCGGTCACTTGTAGTCCACCTAAGTTGGATAAAGATATCGGAAAATATTTAAAATGCCCTTAAAATATGTAAAATTGAACAAAAATGTCATATTTAATCATTTTCGTAAAAAGAAAGTACTTCAAACATTAAAACAAATATCCTCAAACAACCAAAACTAATAGTACTACCACGCGCATTCCACAAATCTATGTTCTCAAAAACAAGAGGGAGATATATAGTACAAGAACCAAAAATTCACACAAATTAATATGCAATCTATAGAATGTGATTGCAAATATAGAAAATACAAAACAGATAGGGTAACTATGAAGTTTTATAGGAGGACTTGCAAAGAACAGTTTGCTAAGAAATCAACAAACACAACCTCAATTTCTTTTATTTTCTTCTTCTGTGGACTAATTGAGTATCAATCAACAATTATGATTTGAATCCTTCATGCTTGATACTCAAGATTGGTATATACTAACATATGATTTTTTTTTATCAGACTACTAATCTTATATCTACCTAAATAGGATTGACTCGGTTATTAACTCTTGAAATCATCGTTACATAATTCACAACCCATAAATTTAAAATTTTGGTTTCATTTCTAACAACCAGTCTATTCTCCCAACCTATTTGGAGCATAACCCACTCCAACAATTAAGAGAGCCAACCGATTGTTAATGCTCTCATGAGTCTTCTTCTGCAATTATCACATGTAAAACAAAAGGATTCTTACATCACTCTGATCACGCCCACATTCACACACAATGTGTATGTATAGATATAGATATGGAGAGAGATTCCGGAATTTTCTTTGCTGCAACTATGGAAGAGGAAAATGCGTTAACGGAGGTAATGGAGGATGTTTTCTCCTATATCTACTTCTATGCATACAAAATATAGTAGTAGTATTTCTCATATACCTTCTTGTCCTACAATTTTTGTTACTATATCTTGATTCATTGTACCTGGATTATCATATTGTTTTCTCTTGTAATACTATCTTTGTTATTGTTGTTGTCGGAAACAACCTCGCAACCTCTAAGGTAGGGATAAGTTCTACATACACTCTACCCTCCTCAGGTCTCATTTAGTGGGACTAAACTAGCGTATGTTGATTGGTATAACATAAGTGGGGATAAGCACATACCTCACCCTTTTAGACCCTTAGTTTCCACTTCTCTTATGACCTTCACTTACTGTAATTACTTATAGATTTCCAATGCCTCTAGAAACTGATCGAGATAGATGAAAGCATCGTTTTTGCCACTTCCTTATCTATAGCATAATTTTCTCTTATAGCTTTCACTATAGTTCCCAGAACCAGAGAAGTAGAATGCAAAGAATGTAGACAGAGATAGAAGGGAAAAGAACTGAACATTTAAGAACTACCTAATTTGCCAAAGTAATTAAGTTCATCAACGGGAAATGTTTGCAACTACAACACACAGTTGCTATCACCCAACATGACGTTTTAGATTTAGACATTATGCTTGAGAAGTTTCTGATGCTTGTGGATGCTTCGCTATTGAGTTGTCATCCGAGGAGGGCTTAACCTGCAACCAACTAGTGAAAGATTACAGTTTCATGGATCATTTGATGTATATGAAGGATCCGATTCAGTCTACTTTTAATGGAAGCAGCTAGCCATAGCCAATTGAAATAAGTAAAAGCCTACAAATTTGATCGATAAATCTCGTCTGGAACTCAGCACTCAGAAGTTCAATTTACTCTTCTTCTCCTGTTCTTCCTCTCCCCCACGTTATGGATTCAACATCTCGGAGGTCACTTGCTCCTTCATGTGATGAATGTACAAGGTTAAAGGCAATAAAAATTATTTTAAACAAAATGGTCATATGTAGATATAATGTATCAATATTGTACAACTATTATATATTCATGTATAGATGATGTATAACTATGTAATATACATCTATATACATTGTCGATATAAAAAGTGTACATTGTAAACCTTTTCTTTTGAATCCCAACCAACTCAAGTCTCCTCTAATCAGTCTCAAATTTAAGCATAAGCTTCTCTCAATATTTTGAATTTTTTGATATATTATTAACTCGAAATGATTCACGTTTGCGGCACGCGAATAAATTTTTGAGAAACTAGTGAACGTGATAAGACAAGGCCAGTCAAAGTCTTAATGGGTCAAAACTTGCCATAGCATTGGCCTAGTGGTGATAAATGGGCGGGTTGGGTCAAATTTGGGCGGGTTGAAAATGAGTTAACATAAAATGGTAATAGTTCAACCGCCCATATTTGATATGGATAAAAATTGATTAACTAAAAATGGATTGGGTAAAATACTAGTTTATCCATATTTTACAAATATTTTCATGAGTAAATAGTTCTCTATTTAAGAATTAAACATGAAGAAATATATTTGAGTCTTTTATTAAATGAAAATTGTTTAAAATACTTTATTTAGTTATATTGTATCATAAAAGTTTAAAAAAAACTCCTATTATCATTTCCTTTGTTGGGACTAGGTCGATTTTGACCGAACCACGTTGAATTTTTGTATCTTTTGATATATTTCTTGTTGTCTTCTTACTCGTGGTCTTTCGAGAATTGCTTTGCTAGCTTCCGCTCTTACACCTGCTTATTTTCAGTCCGAACAAGTGGTATCAGAGCCAGATTCAATTATGGTCAATTATGGAGTCAAGTTCAGTGGTTCAATAATCGATGATTGAACTAGATTGAAAGAGGTGTTCATCTTGGTAGGTATAGTTCTAGCCGCAACTTTTTTGACAATAATGAAGATTCTGTTGGAGATATTGTTTCAGAGAGGTTCTCTGTGTTGAGACATAAATTCTTTGCAAAGGAAATTATGGTGAGGAGAAACAAATTGTTGAAGATTAAGTGAAGAAGGTGAACAAATTTATTTTGTCAGAATTCAGACTAAGAAAAATATTTGTTGGGTTTTATTTGCCCTAAATTTCTTATCATAAATAGGTTTTCCTTTTAGAAAAAAGTTTTGGATTGACTTATCCTTTTCTCGTAGGAAAAATTTTAGGACTCTATAAATAGAGACATATTCTTTCTAACTTAATCAGGATTCACAATGTAGTCTTAAAAATTTTGGTTAGGGAGATAATTTATGGGTCACAAGCTTGATACGTTATCACTTGTGTGAACGTCTATATTATTTCGATTCGTGAAGTCAGTTAATGTGTTTCTCTCTGGATTTTGTTTTTACTCTTCATATAGAGTGGACTGTTCATCTGCTTTGTGGACGTAGGGCGATTGACCGAACCACGTTTAAAAATCTTGTGTCTTTTGTATATTTCTCGTTTGTGTTCTTATCGTGGTCTTTCGAGGTTTGCTTTGTTAGCTTTCACATTTACACTTGCGTTATTTACTGTCCTAAAAACAAAATGACCGATAAGGAAATTACCGTTCGATTGACTAAATCTTTCATGTTAAATAAGATGAATTTTATAAATTAAGCTTATTATTTGATTAATTCATTTTAATTCTATTTAATTTATATTATAAATTAACACTTTTACTAAGTGTGTTTACATGTAACCAAGACTTGCTTCTTTGAAACTATTTGAAAGGAGTTCGAATTATATTTTTTAATTATTATTGTGTAATATCAATGTTAGACCAAAAACTTTAGACGATAATTTATTATTTTTATTTATGTTTAATATTGCATTATTATATATTTGTTTACATTATTATATTTCTAATTATCAATTTGAAAAAACGAACTTAATCGGGAAACCACAGTTGTGAATTGTGAAGGGCGCCTGCCCCTTCTCTTTGAATAATATTCTGAACCCACTTACCTAGGGCATCAAATTGGTTGCGTAGAACATTTCTTTTAAGTTAAATGAATAATCGATTTCTAGTTTTCAAAAAAAAAAAGTAGTTGGCGACTCACTTTTAATGTCCTTAAAAATCTGTGGGACCCTGTGCAACACCAGGTTACCGGTGGTCAAGTTGTGGGCAACGAAATGCTGGTTGTAATGGAGGTACACCGCGACGGTTGACTTCCATTCAAAAAGATGTCAATCACATTATAAATTACATTTCAAAAAATCAAAGATTTGAACGAAAAGTATGTTTAAAATATCGGACACAACAGATATGATCACAAAGCACAGTGAAAAGGAAAATTATTTTGTATGAATCAAACTAATAGTAATAAGCATCTACGTCTAGTATTCAACCAGGAAGCGCGCGCGCACACACACACAAGTGTTACTATATATATATAAAATATATATAGTATATTATATATATATATAATATATATATATCAGATATATGATATATATAGAATATATATATATATATCTTATATATATGAGATATGCAATGTGTCCTTACAAACACTCCTAAAGATTTTGGTTACTTGTTACTTCACCAAAATGATGAAATGTTTGTTTTAGGGTTTTTTTTCTTCAATATTTAAAGAGATAAACGTATCAAGATTATTGCAATCTGAAATTTTTTAACCGTTAGTGTAATACAAGTAAAAAAAATAAATGTGCTGAGTTGTGCTACCTAACCTTCCAAAACACAGAAAATTGTTTTGAGGGACATATTGTGGTAAGGGCTAAAGTCAAAGAGGGGGTGATCAAAGTGATGAAAAGGAAAAGCTTGGATTCTTTATTTTTTTAACCTTATTTTGCAAAGGCCAATTGTTTTCATATTTGATGGCCAAGTGAGGTAAGATTATCCCTAATGAAGATGACTTAGTATTCACGGAGAGATAAGTTTGCTCTACAATTTTTTTATGACTATAACGTATTGATAGACAATAGACCATACATTAGCAATTTGACGGGAAATCCTACAAAAAAATAAGTAGGATATGACAACCTAGAGATATAACGAAAAGGTAAGATAACAAAAGTTATTGGATAATTTATTTCTTAGTCGAACAAACACTTTTTATTGAAAAACATCCAGAGCATCATTACAACATCTCAAGTACCCAATGTTAACGGAATATATCCTCCATAATATGACGATCTTACTCACTGATGCATTTACAACTTTCGCAGGCATTCCTTTATTTCTTATCGAAAAAAATTTACCAAGATATTTTCTCGTGCAATTTTGTCTAGTAGACCTTCATCGTAACAAATCAATTTTGTACTAGATCTAGAGAGACTTTATCATGAAACCCTCCAAGAGTGTACTTCTTTTCAGGAGCTCTATTATAAAAGTTCTCTTTCAAGCATACAAACACAAACTCAATTTCGTTATGATTCTACACAGTACGGACTAAGTACTGCTATATAATCACACGTCATGTTCTTTGAGTTTAATATTTTCTAAAAATCTTTCGATAATGAAAATTATTAAAACTTCTCATGGGAAAAAATGTTTCTTTATTGCTCAATATCACTCCCAATACTTGGCTAGTAGTTTTCTTATGTCTATAATGGTTTTCCCACTACTTAAGTGCAATGGGACGTCAATTCTGACAATTAACCATTAGATGTTATTGAGAGTATGAAGTCAAATTGACTTATTTGTTAGTCTTTGTTCAATTTTCGTAAAGATAAATTAATTCTTGGGAACCCTATGGTTCTTATCAAAAATTATTCCTTTTTCTAGAAATCGAAAGTTGTGTTAACAATTGACTTTACTTCTTTAGGACACTTTAATAAACCTTGTTTCATTCTTTGGATATCCAATTAACACACAAATTTCCGTTCTTAATTCATTTTTTTATTCTCCCACTTAGCAAGAGATGCAATATTATCGGAAACATTGTCACAGATTAGATTTACTGTCAAATCACCAACTAGTTTCTATAGTTGCTCAAGGTACTAATATGAAAAAAATTGAATTCAGAATGTGCTATGTAGTTATTAGAAACTATCCCAAAAAAAGAAAAAAAATTAACTAATAAGAAGTCAATAATTAATCTCATCATTCTCAGTAAAGTGTCTAATTCTTTCTCTTCCACACCAATCTATTATAGAGGGTCTAATGTAGACAATTGAAACACAATTCTTTTATAGATAAGTGACTTATGAGCTAAGAGGTTTTAGTCCAACTACAATCATATTGTATGACTTTATATATTTGTTATGGTGATACTTTCACATGTTTTAAAGATTTTTGGATTTATCAAGGACATTTAGACTTAAAAAAACTCAAAAAATATACTCATATCACGAGTAATTTCTTTCAAAAAAACTCAAAACTCAAATTCCCTCTTGCCCAGTGCTTTATTTATTACCAAATCAGACACTAGATTAATTAACTATCAATGACATCTTAAATTCGTTTTTAAGAGGGAAAACTAAGGTCTCTTAAGTAATTGTTTCTTCTAAAACAAACGTACATGTTGGTTAGTGACTTTCACTTTCACATGAACAGGTATGTTCATCCAATTAACCAACCTCATAATAATAAGCAGTAGTAAATGGACTAAGACCCTAAGTACAGATAAGTTCATTGAAATTTAAAAGATATTCTCCCTTATGAGACAAATTAGTATAATTTTATTTTCTCATACTGTAAAATAATAATGCATCATATACCAAAAGAAAAAAAATATTTATCAAACCCAAGACGAGAGTTACAAAATAAAAATATATTAATACTATCTCTTAATCTGGTTAGAAACGTCAACTAATTTTCTTCTAACGTAAGGTAACAATACAAGCATTCATTAAGTTAATATTTCTTATCTCTACCCAAAAAGAACATCGTAAGTAGTACTAAGTGGGGTTGGTAAATGTCTATTGAGAATATGAGACACCAGTACTTTTAAAATAGATTCATTAATTATTTGAATAATTCGTGAATAACGAAAATTCAAGACCACAATTTATACTATAATCCTGCATCTCTAATAGCCAATCATGGGATTGGAGAACTACTGAGGCACTAACATGTACAGTGACATATTATTCACTCCATAAATAATACAAAATCTAATTCAGTTGGAGAATCTAAGGGTAGTTTTGTCGGTTTAAAGTCAAGTGAAAACCTCTTAGAACATTGATTTGTAATCTTAACTCATTGAAAATTTAGGGAGTTAATATAGATTATAGATTATTCAAAACTAGAGAACTAAATACATAGTGACTTGTATTAAATTTCATCCGTTTAGGGAGGACGGTCTAAGCCATCCATTAAAAACTAAGACTTAACTACTAATTTAATCAAATTATGACTAAACAATCATTATAACGATACAAAAGTTAATTCTCTACTAGGTTGTTCTTATAAAATCTACCAAATTTAGATCAATTGAGTTCTCTTTCTTTTGCGAATTCCCAAAACTATGATCAAGTTGGTTTTTAAAAAAATGTTGTTTGGCCATAATAAAAATTTAAGATGTTTTCCGCTTCAATAAATTCTATCCTATATCGAGCATTTGGTGAAAATAGATATAAACGGAATCAAGAATAAAAGAACGAAATTTCTAAAATTCTAAAAGAAAAAACATGTTATGGTATACATTAAATCTAAAATTCAAAAAACCACCTCATAGGTTTCTGCATCTTGAACAATGCAGTTTGATGAAAAAATGACCCTAACTCATGGAACATATATGTATTGGGTGGTAGATATATCCCTTCAACAAATTTTAAAAACAAAAGCAAACTCAGATAGAGAGGTATATTGGTAAATTAAGTCAGTTGATATTATTATACCTAGATACATTGATCCAATCAAATATAACTCAGTTTAAGAGAGTCAATACTAATAACCAAAACTAGAGCTTACATTTTAATGACTTGCATTAATTTCATAACGGAGATTAAATTTTAATGACTTGCATTAATTTCATGCTTTATGGAGGAAGGTCTAAGCCAACACATGAACTTAATACTTCACAAAATTTAGTCATCATGACCATAGAGAACAAACTCTATCACCACTATATCATAGTCGAGTAATTTTTCCGGGTAATTTAAAATTATTTTTTCAAGATTTACAAAAGTATTAAAAACATAATCTGAACGATCTAAATTACCAATCACTGCATAACATGAAACATTTTAAATTTTATCGTTTCAAATGAACCTACAGAATTTCTGATAAAATTAGAGTTCAAAGTATAATTATCTCATATCTATGATCAAATATTTTTAGATTCAAACAATTTAAGAAAAAATGGAATTAGATCCACATCCTTATTATATATCCAATTTGATGTTAACTCATCATGTGTAATTCATGTACTACAGTCTAAATAAATAAAAATAGTTATAAAGGATGACATCATTACTAAATCACATGTGAATACCAAAGACACGACTTTAAAATCATTTAACGACCACAAAAAATATAATGACATAGCAATGAATACTTCTTACTTGACCGTTATCAATGAACTTACCAAATTTTAGGTCAATTGAAGTCTAGAAGAATATTTATTTTCAAATCTATGACCAAATTCAAATTCAAGTGATTTAAACATCTTTAGGAATTAAAACAATATTGTCTACATTCTTATCACATAAAAATTCATGTCAAATAACCATGTGCAATCATGCTCCAAATTTAACATAAATCTAACTAACATAAAGAATGATCTTATCATATTCAAATCAAATTTTAATCCGTCATACTACCTATACCCATCTAGACGATTTTCAGTAGTACCATCAAATTTCAAGTCAATGAAAGATCATAAAATTCATGACCATCTAAGCTACCAAATTTAAAAAATTAATTGTTTTAGGCATAGTTTTTAGATTAAAAATTTTCATTCACTTAAAATAATAATCTCATTAGCATAAGGCGTACTTGTGTTCTTTCTTTGGCTAAGACACACAACACCTTCTTGTAACAAATTGTTCTTTCGATTAATACATCTGAGTATTCTAGATACTATTTTTTCTCCGTGAGTGAAACTTTAATATATTTTCTCAGGTGAATAATTTAGCCTCGGCTAGCATCTTAAAGAAATCTTATTTAAAAAAAATTACACTAGTATTCACTTAAGACGATGAGATATGATTATCTTGAAAGATGTGTGAAGACTTCAATAATATAAGCACTTAAGGAATCCTATCAATTAATCATAATTCTCAATTCAGTATAAAGTTGGGAATCTCACAGGAGATGAAAAACTGTGGAAGAATGGATAAGTGAAATTTTAAAACAAAATAGACCATTAATATTAGCACTATTTATTAATCACAAAACTCTCAACTATATGTAATTATGCACCTATGCAAAAAAATGGTGTCATGTAATATAAACAATGCCCAAATAATTCAAGAAATAACAATTGTTGGTCAATAACTGAACCTTTTTGTCACTAATTTGACTAAAAGTTACACAGTCACCATAATACCCTACTGTATAGTTGTTGCCGTTGACTTACTCTAAAAAAATTGAAAAACAAACTTGGAATTTTTTTTTAGGTTTTCTTTGTTTTTCTGAAAATATCAATCAACAATTATTAATTACAAAAAGAATCAAGAAAAAAGCGGTGCTGAAAATTGGAGTTTACACTTATGAACAAGTTGGGGGGGGGGGGGGGCAGATTGGGAAGATATATGTGAACGATTGGCGGGGTGGGGTGGGGGGGGGGGGGGGGCCGGCGGGGACAGAGGAAAGGGGGGGGAGATTGAAGATTGGCAGACCTGGTCAGATTTGGGGGGGAGGGGAGTTGAAGAGGGGGGGGGGGGGGGGGGCGCACAGGGGGCAGGGCAGTTGGGGGGGGGGGGGGAGCAGGGGGCAGAGGGGGGGGCGGCAGGGGTGGCAGGGGTCAGGGCGATATCTACGTCCACAATATTTAGCACGATCATTTCTTTTTTCTGTTTAATTTCTTTTAAACTTTGCAATTACAACACAACTTCATCTTGCACTAATTACAGAACTTTTATGATTGGTTCAACATATGCCAATTACAATTGATATACACCACTATTAACATCAGTAGTTAAAACAAATTGAACTGGGCTATACACGAAACTTTAAGATGATTACTATGCAATTACAGCAGTGGATATACCACCACTATTAAAACCAATCAGTAGTTAAACAAAAATTGAACTTGGCTTATAAACAAACTAAGGTAAAAAACTGCATATTAATGTATATATCGAAACCATATACTCATCGTATATCATGTATCAATAAGATGTAGTGTAGGCAGTCTTGATGTCCAAATTGTTAGAATGAATTATTTGGATCTTTACAAATTACATGAATAATCAGACAATCAAGACCGTCTAGGCTAGTTAGAACACTAAAAATGCAGAGAAGGGAAATTTTCATTCGAGAAATAATACCTGTTGAAGCTGTGAGCGGATATCCTTCCAAGCGAATCCCCAAGATAGACAAACCTCGCAAGCGAAATCTAAAGATAAGCTATGTCTTCCCAGTGATCCCAAAGAGTCACCTTCAAACTCTCTCAATACTTGGGTGAACAAGTATCAAATAGAAAACTAATCATCTTTTTTTTCTAGGAAAGAAGAATTCTGATTGTAGAGATTTTTTCCTAATCCAAAAAGGACTAGAAAACCTTGTTTTTCTAGAAGACTAGAAAAACCCATATTATTCTTCCTTTTTGTATATAAATAGGATTTTAAGTTCTAGTTAAATATGGGCACTATAGGAAACACAAAATTAATTAACGAAGCCTCCTATTATGGAAATAATTCCAAAAATTAATTTGAATTATTCTTACCATAATAAATTATAAATTATTCCACTAGAAATTCAAAATTACACTCCTCTATTTCGTAATTCTCTATTAAACACTTATGTAATTCCCCATGCTAAGATTTCATATACTAAGCAATAAATTAAATTATTGACGAATTTAATTTAATGATTAATTTCATTTAGAGCACTATGTAACTTATTTCATGGTCGAATTCATTAAATCCCTTGCAAGATTGGAAACAATGAAAACTTATAGTTTTCTCAGAAAGGGAATCAATCAATCTTATTATACGAGACATAGATTCTATCAACCATTTTATTATTTACCAATATGGCTTATTGATGATCCAAAACTTACCCGGCATATTGACCATCTCAGGAATCTCACCTTTTAATAAATCAACCGCGGAAAATTAATATATACAATCATAATAGTTATACAGATTATGGATATGTACATATAATAGTTAGAGAATATATTTTTGTCGGTCAAGTCTAAAACAAAACTATCTCTAGTCGGTCGCGTTCAATGCCATACCCCCCCCAAAATGTACAGACAAGAAGTTGGAAACTAATTCGCTCCATAAATCAGGACAAATTACATATATCTTATGACTACCCAATCATATCCGATGGCATGTCCATTTTCAATCCTAGATTGTGAACTAAAACTTATTTACTTATAAGAATTGATGATTTAATTCCTCTGTGTATAAGCTAAAACTCTACACACAAATCATCTCTAATAGTAAAATAGGACACCATAAAACGAATATATGATCTATTGAATTTAGCAAAATATTCTTCTCTAAGTAATATTATTTTCTTAACCACATGGTTAATAGTATATATCCAACAATACTGGTACCATGGTGTCAATCAACGGTAGTAAAATACATTTAGATACTAGATTTAGTATTAGTAGAAGAGATCCAGAAAAATCATTTTTCTCATAAAATGAGATGAAATCCCTCAATTTATAAAAACAAAGGGAAGTGTAAAAATAATTCTTATTGTGCTTGAAGGTTTAGACTCAGAGATTAATGTGGAATTATACATAACTTCTTGTTGTAGGATCAAGTGTTGTCGCCACCAATTGCCTAAGCAGTTTCTTACAAGATCACTATGGAGTCTTGTATAGTTTTCCATAACAAATACACTCTTTCTAAATACTTTCTTGTGTTATTTGTGTTGTCTATGGATGACCCCGAGTCCTCCCTTTCATAGGACAAGGTTAAGGCTTGTAACTCATATTCATTTAAGAGTTATATCACCCCTTATCCTATAACTCCCGCTCCATTCATAACTCTTATCTTTTACAATTGGGAGTTACATAGTGGAGTTGTAACTTACTTAATGAATGAAGCAAGTTACTAGTTACACCATCAAAAGGTGTATCTATTTATAACAACGCCTCACAAAAAATGTCACAACCCATTGGAAAAGAGTTACACCATCAATGGGTGTATCTATTTATAACAGAGCCTCACCAAAAATGTCACAACCCTTTGGAAAAGTCTGAATCATTCGATAAGGTCACAACCTTTAATAAAAGTCAACTTTTTATAAAAGTCATAACTTTTCATAAAAGTCGCATCTCTTCATAAAAGTCATAACTTTTCATAAAATTTGCAACTCTTCATTTTTCATTCACACCTATTAAAACCAACATGTTACTAATACCCTATAAGGACAAAATGTTTTTGTTCAAAAAAGGATTTTACTTACCACACTTGTTAAGGTAAAAAGAGTGTCCTTTATATGCAACAGGACAAGAGTATACAGGTCCGCCATGGGAAAACAAGAGCTCTCCGAACTATCATTCTTTACTTTCAGGGTCAATCAATCGGTAATCCTCCAGTTTCCCCTCTAATGTTTATAAGAAATATCTTATGCCACTCAAATTACCCTGGATTGACAAATTAAAATACGCTTGGATAGGAGTTTCTTGAATAAACATTCAAATGGACAATCATCGTCTTGACAGTCAAACAACTTTAACATGATCAAAGTGATAACTGGTGTATGGCCGTTAAACTATTTTAGTCCTTCAACATATCACGTACCAAAAAAATTTTTATGCACAAAAAAACTATTTTTCCCTCATTTATACTACTGATGGTAACTCTGTTACCAATAAATCCCAATTTATGTTGACCAGAACACTGCCTTAGTCCCTCAGAAACACTGGGTAAAACAAAAAAAAGACAAGAACTTTTGAAACTAGGGTGGAAAGTTTTTAATTGAAAATTTTCAACTAAAATCCACTTCTCTAGCAAAACTATCTTAAGCAGATTAATAATGAGAGAAATATTTGTATAGCATAATGGAGTAAGTCTAAAAAAACCAAGTGCGGCAAATTATAACATCTGATTTGTGACAAGGTCATGCAGATTAAATGTGCCTTCATCATCGAGGGCGAGTTTCAACATTCACAAAAGCATTTGATAGCGCTCCTCCAACAACTGTTGTCATCTGCTCAGCATTGGTTCTTTATCGAGGAAACATTCTCTCATTGCTACTGTTAGGCACTGCTTGTGATCCTACGCATTAATGTTCAATTATGTCCAGGGTGTGTGGAAATTGAATAGCCATCGAATTCAATATCCACGTTAATTATATCAAGCACGCTTCTTTCTAAGGAGTCCCTCTTCGCCATTCAATATATGCTTTCGTATTTTGGTTGCCATTTCTTTGCATTTTTGGATAATTGGGTAATGAAACCTGTCCAGCATCGATGACACCAATATCTTCTAAGAGTATATTGTAGTGATCCTTGATATCATCAAGTGATTTCCCAAGAAGTACTTCTTCCATCATTGTGAATAGATTGTTATCATTAAAGTAGATTGCTAGGGTATTCTCAAAGATTATATCCTCCTCCCTAGTTCAGAAGGAGCTATTGCATGTCTGATCGATGCTCATTTCTTTTTGATATACAAGGAAAGACTCAAGCCTGAAAAGGGAAGTTCTTAATGAGGATTCAACAAATTGATGAGTGCAAATATAGGAAAAAACCCATTATTATTAGGCATCTATAATTAGATCAATAGTAACCCTAACATTTACATTTACTAAACAAAAACAATCAGCAAGGCATGCATTCTTTACATCATTTATGGATACTAAGAGAAATAATGAATATTGAGAGAAGTAATAGTGTCATTTCACATCCCTTTATATTCTACCCCAGAATAAGATATAATTAAGTCAATCATTATGGAATTGTCAATACAGTTTCTCTGACATTTTCTTGTTACTTTTATACAACTTGAATAGCAAATAGAATAGGAAAAAACCTAGATCCCTTGTCACGCAACCTAACAGTTTTAAAATTCGGGAACGTGAAATGACAAATTATATCTAGGACAACAAATCAAAAGGAAAGTCATACAAATTCTTTTTTTCAAAAACACTCAATTCACTACACATTAACTTTTTTCAACAACGGAAAGCATTTCAAATAGGCGTCCTTGGAAAATGTTGACATAATTTTTCTCTCGTAAGATAATATAAGCAAGAAAAATCTCATGATATTCAAGTTGATGAGTATCACTTTTCATATCTTTAGGATCTACCTCAAAGCCAATATACAAATCAATGTATTCTTATTGTCTGCAAATCAATGTTCATTTGAATAGAAGATTTATAGAACCTAAAACATATCCAGTGGTATGGTGTACGTAGACCTTACCCCTACCTTGGGAGATAGAGATGTTGTTTTCAATAGACCTTCAGTTCAAGGACAAGCCTATTAAAAGAGATAGAAAAAAGAGAATATTTGTGTAGCCCCACAAGTAAAGTTTGGGATGGTAGAATCCTCATAGACCTCACCCCTATCTTGGGAGGTAGAGGGACTATTTCCAATAGACCCTCGACTAAAGGGAAAACATATCATCAGATTGAGAAAAGGAAAGATTTACATAACAAAAAAACATATCCAATGTAATCTCATAAGTAAGGTTTGGGGAGAATAGATTGTACATAGACCTCACCCCGACCTGGGAAGGTAGAGAGCTATTGCCACGCACCGAGCTACCCCCAAGATGCGGACACTGAACCTAGGACCACAAGTGATCCCAAGCTAACCCTGGTTGCATTATCTTGAGCATACTAAAGATAATTAATTGAATGCTAAACCTAAACCATAATTTAAACTAAAAAGATGGGCAATACCCATATTCTAAATCTGAGATAAATGAAATACTAATAAGTTTAATACAAAGAAACTTTTAACTCAACACTAAACTGAAACTAACTATGTATGAAATAAGCCTATAACTAACTAGAAATACTGGGACAAGCCCCAACTAGGTGTCACGCCCCAAGCTACCCCCGAGACACGGACACGAAACCTAGTTCTACAAGTGATCCCAAGCTAATCTTGCTGGCATGATCATGAGCATACTATAGAAAACAAACTGTTGCGGAAGCTAAATCATAACTTATAATGAAAAGATGGGGAATACACATATGCTAAAACTGATATAATATGAAGACTAATGAGTTTAATATAATAGAAATATAATCAACGCTCAGCTGAATTGATGAAACTAACTTGTCTGGAAATAAAGCTCATAAATTGGACTAGAATCTGGGAAAGCCCCAGCTAATCTAAGCAAAAAAAACTAAACTAAATGCTAAGACTAAAAGGGACACTCGTGAATTGTTGTCTCGGAGAATGAACGACTCCCCACATGAATTGCTGAACTGGAGATTGGAAATCGATCTATGTGTGATCTGGAGGGGGGGGGAGCTGAAGAACCTGATTGGAAACATTGATATAATAACGTGAGAAAGATGTAAGCGCAGTATGATCAGTACGTGAAAGGTAATGAGCATGTAGGAATAATAAAGTGAAAATAAAACATAACCTGAACAATAGATAAAACAAAGTATACTAATTGACATGATTAAAAACTGAATTGTTGAGCTAACTTGAGCAATGACCATTTATAAACATGACTGAAACTGAATTATGAATCTACTGATAAATGATCAATGAGAGGTCTTGACTGATTATGTGGGAGATAATAATAACTTATAATAATACCACATTGAGATAAATTGTGGAGTCCGATGTATTTACACCCCATCAGAGGACCCAATATACCCTGCCAAAGGTATAAAGGGATGCTGGGCGTTATCAATAACGGGATGGCCCAAAAAGGGGACTTACAACCTACTTGGTAGTAGTTCGGAACTATTGGGTAAGTTAAACTAGTCAAACTCTGGTATATGCTACTCCGTGAATTCTAAAAGGAAATGATTATTGTCTGAGTTGGAATACTAGAAGTCGAAACTGAAAAACTGCAAACTGAGATGCAAATATTTATTTGGTAATTATGCATGATAACTGAGGCATGCATATCTGAAGTGTCTGAAATATCTGACCTACCGTTGTGGTTCAAGACTAAAGAATACAAAGCTAGGTTATGTGAAATCAGCGATAATTCTGAGTAATAACAGGATAATCTGATTTTAGAGATATATTTAATTTAAATTCATGGAAGTTCTATCAAATTTTAGAAAACCCTGTTTAATCATGACAAACAGAATCAAGAACTGACTGAAAACTAGGGACCCAATGGGTTCAAAGGAACAAACTAGTGAAATCCATATGCCTGTTGATGAAATCACAGAGAACAGACAAATACTTAGGTTTTGGGGATGTGAAATTCATGGCGTCTTGACCTAGGGTTCTTTAGCTTTTTCTCCTCTCTTGCTTCTAATTTTCTGAGTTTTGATTTGATGATGACTTAGATATGTTTTAGTTATGTTTCTAGGCTTAAACTAACTGAAATATGAAGATTTATGGTAAAAAAAACGTAACGTAGGGTTTAAACGGAGTTGGGAAGGTCTAAAAGACCCCTGGGAAAGTTGTTATCGGACCAATCGACGGTCAGGATTAACGGTCTGTCAATTCACCGATGCCCCGTTGGTTGGTCCATCGGTTGGGCCTATTCGTTAGGCTTTTACTAAAAACAGCATAACCTTTTACTTGGATGTGTGATTTTAGCAAGGTCGGTGGATATGGTAAGATAATTCAATTATCTATATGTGGGTAGTTCATGGGTTACCTAATTCATTTCTTGCTAAGACTTATTACTATTTGAAATTGATGCAACTACATTTCCACTTAATTGTCTGCTAATTTCCCACCTAAGGACAGTAGGTCCACCTACAGACCGTGCTGGTCATCCGTAGCTCTTGTCAGAGAGTGGGTGAAGGGGGTCTCGATCGACGGTCATGGACTACAGATCGTAGTCTGACCTACGGATTGTATGTCCCTCCGTCGACCAACACTTAACCAATATTCCTGGCGGAGATTTTTGGGAGTTTCTGATCCCATCGACGGTTGTGTAAGACGGACCGTGGTCCAGGCAATGGTCTCGTCTATTGCACCTGCAGATTTTTCTGAAAAATTGATTTTTTATCTGTTTTAGCTACGGGGTGTTACATTAGCTCCCCCTTGGGAACATTCGTCCTCGAATGAAGACTAAACTA
Organism: Solanum habrochaites; assembly: GCA_027704765.1. Classification (NCBI taxonomy): domain Eukaryota; kingdom Viridiplantae; phylum Streptophyta; class Magnoliopsida; order Solanales; family Solanaceae; genus Solanum; species Solanum habrochaites. Next base: position 15,934,062 of record JAKWJA010002497.1, read on the forward strand.
GCTGAAATAGAGGAAGAATTGCAAACCCCACTACTAAACACTGATAACTGATTTTCTAACTGAATTGAGTTTTGATTACATTCAAATACGCTGAAAATGCAAGTACAAACTGAGGGACATGATTTTAAGACTGAATTTGCGCATGAATGACTTAAAAAACTGAAGAGAAACTATTACCTCAAGCTGGAGTGGAATCAGAATGAAAGAGGTGAGGATACTTGGATTTCATGGTTGCTTGTGCTTACCAAGTCGCTCCCTCTACGGACTGACTCCTCCACAAAACCTTGACTGAAGCGACCTCTTTGTTCTCAACTTGTTCAACCTGACGGTAAGAATCTTCCAAACTGGTACATCCTCATAAAAAAAACTAATCTTTCACCGCCACACTCTCTAAGGAACTAAGAGGCGGGTCACCAACATATTTCGTCGAGTGAGATGTGAAGGACGGAATGCACTGCTGCTAATTCTGTTGGAATCTAACGCATGTGTCACCTTGTCTACCACTTTTCAAGATCTTGTAAGGGCCCGACATATCTAGGACTGAGCTTCCCTTTCTTTTCCCAAATCTCATCCACCCCTTTTATGGATGAGATTAGAAAAAACCCATTATCAACTTGGAACTCTAGTTCTTCTCATTACATCGGCACAAGATTGTTGACGACTTTGGGCTTGTTTAAAGGTCTATCTCTAAATGAGTCACTTTCTCCATAGGCATAAAGGACTAATCTGGCATTATCCAAGCTGCTTTACCTTACTTCAAAACCAACAAATAGGAGCTTCTACATTACGCGCATATAAATCCTCTAGGGGTCATCTGAATGCTGGAAGGTTAGCTATTATTGTTGGCAAACTCAACAAGAAGAAGGTGACTCATCCCAAACTACCCTTGAAATAGATCACACAAGCTCTCAACATATCCTCTAAGGTATGAATCTGTACGATCTGCTGCCTATACATCTATGGATGAATGTTTTACTAATAGATAACTTTAAGTACACAGGACATTTATAAATGACCTCAAGAAAAAGAGTAAGGCTGAGGACCTCTATAGAGAGATTGTCAAAGTAACCCCATGCAACCTTAAAATTTCATTGATGTAAAACTTGGCATAGTTCTCCGCCGAATCTGTAGTCTTAACCGCTAAAAAATGAGAAGACTTAGTAATCCTATCAACTATCACCCAAATTGGGTCATGCTGTCTACGAGTACGAGGTAACTCTATGATTAAATCCGTATTGATAACATCCCGCTTTCAAGTAGGAATATTGATCTCTTGAGTCATACCTCCTTGTTTCTGATGTTCTACCTTGACTTGCTGGCAATTGGGGCACTTACTCACAAAATTTGCTATGTCCCTCTTCATGTGATTCCATAAATAGACTTCCCGCAGATCACGGTGCATCTTAGTGTCACCTGGGTGAATAGAATATCTGGAGTTATGGGATTCCGCAAGGATATGCTTTTCTCAACTCGCCCATATCAGGAACACACAATCTACCCTAGTAGCAAAGTACACCATCTCCCTCTTGGGAGAAAACCTCCACTCTCTGATTGTGGAATGCATTCTTAAGTTCAAGAAAAATTGGATCACTGTTTTTCTTTTCCTTAACCTCCATTACAAAAGACGATTCTGCCCCATTCTGAATTGTTACATCGCTGTCTAATATGCTCATAAGGTGAACTTCCAAGCGAGCAAGCCTGTGAACATCCTTCACTAGCTCCTTCCTTTCTTCCTCAACATGGGCTACACTACTCATAGATAATATACTAAGAGCATCTTCTACTACATTCGCCTTACCCGGATGACAATTCACACTCATATCATAATATTTAAGGAACTCTAGCGATCTCCTCTGGCGAAGATTCTACTCTTTCTGGGTGAACACATACTAAAGGATCTTATGGTCTGTGAACACATCTAGGTGAACACCATACAAGTAGTGTCTCCATATCTTGAGTGCAAACACCACTGTTGCAAGCTCGAGGCCATGAGTTGGATAGTTCTTATCACGAACCTTAAGTTTTCTAGAGGCATACGCTATAACCTTATCTCGCTGCATAAATACACAACCTAGGCCAACTTTGGTGCATCACAATAGATCACATAATCATCTGAACCCTCTGGTAGAGTCAATACAAGAGATGTAGTCAATCTAATTTTTAATTCTACGAAGCTTTTCTTACAATCATTTGACCATTGGAACTTGACCATCTTTTGAGTCAACCTAGTCAATGGTGAGGCTATGGATGAAAATCCTTCCACAAACCTTCTGTAATAACCTGCTAGACCTAAGAAACTTCTGATATCTATAGCACAAGTAGGTTTGGACTACTGTTTCACTGCTTCCATCTTCTGTGAATCAACTCGGATCCATTCACTAGATACAATGTGACAAAGAAAAGCAATGAATTGTAACCAAAACTCACATTTGCTAAACTTAGCGAGTAACTGGTGATCCGTGAGATTCTGTAGAACAACTCTAAAATGACTTGCATGTTCTTCCTCACTCCTAGAGTAAATGAGGATATCATCAATAAAGACGATAACAAACAAGTCCAAGTACTGTTTGAACACTCTATTCATCAAATCCATGAAAGATGCAGGAACATTAGTTAGTCCAAACAACATAACTACAAATTCATAATGACTATCTCTGACTTTAAGCTGATGATAACCCGATCTGAAGTCTATCTTTGAGAAATGTCTAGCACCCTGAAGTTGGTCAAACAAGTGATCAATCCTGGGGATGGGATACATATTCTTGATTGTGACCTTGTTCAACTGTCTATAGTCAATGCACATTATGAGAGAATCATCTTTCTTCCTTAGAAAAACAGTGGTGCACCCCATGGTGAAATATTAGGTCTAATGAAACCCTTATCTAGAAGGTCTTTCAACTGCTCTTTCAATTCCTTAAGATCTGCTGGAGCCATTCTTTAAGGAGAAATAGAAATAGGCTGGGTATCTGGAAGGAGATCAATTCCAAAGTCGATTTCCCTTTTGGGAGGGACTCCGGGAAGATCTTCTGCAAATACTTTTAGAAACTCACTGACTATTGGAAATGACTCAAGAGTTGGGATTTCAAGGCTAGAATCCTTAACCCGAACTAGATGATAGATATAACCCTTAGAGATCATCTTTTTAGCCTTAAGGTAAGAAATAAATTGACCCATGGGCGCTAAGCTACTACCCTACCATTCTAAGATTGGTTCATGTGGAAACTGAAAACTAACAATCCTAGTTCTACAATCGACTGAGGCATAACATGAATGTAACCAATCCATGCCCAGAATAACATCAAAGTCTAGTAATCTACTAGTCTGCTGAGGTGACTTTCTGAGATACCGTGACAGGGTAATTTCTGTATATCCGTCTAGCTATAACTGGGTCACTGACTGGAGTAGACTGAGAAAGGTTATGAGAGAGTTTCTGGACTAACACTAAATTGGACTGCTATTTTGAGTTACAAAAGATGAAGTCATATCTGTTGTCTTTCCACTGAGTAAACTATATGTGAGTCACATCCTTAAGCTGGTAGAATACCAAGTTCACCTATCACAATCAGTTACTTGCATCACACCAAATATTTTCTTGACCTCACAATGAATTTCTATGGGTTCGTACCAAATTGCGACCCTAAAAACATAGGCGGATTCATCCTAACAAAATCACAAACTCTGGCTGCGACTGATTGATCATTTCTATTAGTAGGACTAGAATTGCTGATTGTTCTGGTTTGTTATACTCTGAGCCAAAAGCTGAATCAGCATTCTAAAACTCTACATTTGAACTTCCTTATCTGGTACTAGAGGAACTGCATTAGCATTGCATGCATTAACATTCCATGACTAATCTATACAAGAAGGCATGATGTCAAGCGCAACGTCAAGTTAGAATTGAATTTTATCATACCTTACGCACGATAAGAGTAATAAGAAAGTAAATTTTTTCCTAAAACATTTCATAGCCTCCGTCTCATTAGATGTGGTGCACTTGACACCCATGAAAAGGACTCTACTGAGTGAGGCTTTACAGACATCCTAGGACACTTAAACCTAGTGCTCTGATACAAAGTTTTGTCACGCCCCAAGCTATCACCAAGACACGGACACGAAACCTAGGACCACAAGTGATCCCAAGCTAACCCTAATGGCATGATCATGAGCATACTATAGATAATAATCTGATATGGAAGCTAAATGATAACTTACAATAAAAAGATGGGGAATACCCATATGTTAAAACTGATATAATATAAAGACTGATGAGTTTAATACAATAGAAATATTAATTCAACACTAAGCTGAAACTAACTATGTCTAAAATAAGCCTCTAATTGTTACTAGAATACTGGAGAAAGCCCCCACCTAAATCTAGCAAAAACTGAAAAAAACTAAATGGGACTAAAGAATTGAAATTGACACTCATGACTATTGTCCTCGGGAGAAGTGAGGACTCACCACTGAATCTGCTGAACTGTAGATCAGACATTGTCAATGGGGGGGATCTGGAGCTGAGGAACCTAAAACCTACATTACGAGATATTTAGCGCACAATGGGTTAGTAGTGAGAGATACTAAGCATGTGGATAGGAATTAAAGCATAATGGACAAGCATAAAAAAGCAAGTAAATAATTGACATGATAAAATGAATTTTGAGCAACTGGGAGCAATGGATAATTTAACAGGCCGAAAACGTAAATTTGCTATACTTGATAAAGGGGTCAATGCAGAGAGTCTAATGGATTTGTTAGGGAAGGCTACTAAATAACGTTATATTAAAAACTACATGAGATAAATGTGGGAGGTCCGGATGTATTACGCCCCATCGTGAAGGACCCAATATACCATGCCAAAGGTATAAAGGTGCTGAGTGATCACTAAAAGAATGTCCACGAAGGACTTACAACCTTACTTAGCTAGTATTTCTGTTTTGAGACTATGGGTTCTGCTAAAACCCTAGTTTCCTAACTCATATTATGTACTCCATGAATTCAATAAATCTAAATGATATAGTCTGAGTTGTCTGTTGTAAATACTAGATAGCTCAAAACTGGACATGCAAACTGAATTATACATTTATAACTGAGGCATGTATATCTGAAGTGTCTGAAATATCTGACCTAGAATGTGTAATTCAAGAACTAAAGAAATACAAAGCTAGGGTTCCAAAATTCATGCGATAATGTGAGTAATAAAATGATAATCTGATGGAACATATATTTAAAAAATTCATGAAGTTCTATCAAAGTTCTAGAAACCCTATGTTTAATCATGACAAAAAAAAAATTGACTAAAAACTAGGGACCCAATGGGTTAAAGGAATCCACTAATGAAATCTCACATACTTGGTGATGAAATCCACAAAAAAAATACTTAGGTTTTGGGACTGGAACTGCTGGAACTCGTGGCATTCTTGAACTAGGGTTCTTGAGCATTTTCTCCTCTCTTGCTTCTAATTTTCTAAGTTTTTACTTAATGATTTGACTTAGAGATATTTTAATTATATTGCTTAAAATGACTAAAATATGATGATTTAGGGTCAATACGACATAACATAGGGTTTAAACGAAGTGGGAAAGTCCAAAAGACCCCTGGGAAAGTTACTGTCGGACCAATCGACGACCAGGATTGACAGTCTGCCGATTGACCGATGTTCTGTCGGTTGGGCCTGTTCGACAAGCCTTTACTAAAACGGACATAACTTTTTACTCGGAAGTTATATTTTAGTAAGGTCAATGGATATAGAAAGATAATTCAATTATCTATCTGTGGGTAGGTCATGGGACACCTAATTTATTTCTTTCTAAGACATTTGACCATTTGAAGTTGACCCAACTACATTTCCCCTTAATTGTCTGCTAATGTCCCACCTATGGTCCGACCTACTGACCGTAGGTCCACCTGCTGACCATGCTGGTCATCCGTATCTCTTCTCAGAGAGTGGGTAAAGGGGTTCTCGATTGACTGTCATGGAATATGGACTGTAGTATGACTTACAGACCGTAAGTCCGTCTGTCGACTAATACTTAACTAATATTCTTGGGCTGATATTTTTGGGAGTTTCTGATCCCATCGGCGGTTGTGTAGGATGAACCATGGGCAAGTCTACGTTCCGTCGATGGTCTCTCCTGTTGAACATGCAGATTTTCTGAAAAAAATAATTTCTTTGTCTGTTTTAGCTACGGGGTTTTACACTAAGTCTATCAAAAACTTAATATAAATGACTAAAATACTGAAATAAAATTATGACTATTGTCCTCGGAGAATGAGGACTCACCACCGAATCTACTAAACTAGAGATTGGAAATCGATCTATGCGTGATCTGGATGCTGAGAACACGAACCTACATCACGAGAAGATGTAGCGAACGTATGCGTTGGTACTTGGAAGGTATTGAGCATGTAGGATAGAGTAAAGCTAAAACAAAACATAACTGAACAAGAACAGAAGCAAGTATAATAATATGAACATGATATACTGAATTCTGAGCGAACTGGATGCAATGACCAATGTAAATTGTGTGGATATCGAAACTGGATCCGTGTTTGTGTTTGTTTTTGGGGTATTCTCCACCGACTGGAAAACTGAATACTGAATATACTGATAAATGGTGAATGCAATAGAGTCGGACTGAACTGTGGGAGCTACTAATAACCGATAATGAAACCACATGAGCTAAATGTGGAGTCTGATGTATATTCCCTATTGAGAGGACCCAGTATACCTTTCTAGAGGTTCAAAGACATGCTGACATGATCACTAAACTGATTACCCACGGAGGGGACTTACAACCTACTTGGCTAGTAGTTTAGGGACTAACTAGGTGCGCTCCTTAGTTCAACTCGTTATTATGCTACTCTTAATGAATTCTGTATATTAACTGATTATGATTGAGTTTTCGTAAATACTGGATAACTAAAAACTTAACATACAAACTGAGAATGCAACAATTAATCTGGTAATTATTCATTTACAACAGAGTTATGTATATCTGAATCAACTGAAATATCTGACCTAGCATGTGTAATTCAAGAACTAACGAAATACATAGCTAGGGTTCTGAAATTCATGAAATAATCTAGATAATAACATGGAAATCTTATTTGGAACATATAAATTACTAATTCATGAAGTTTTGTTGAAGTTCTAGAAACCCTAGGTCTAATCATGATATGAGAATCAAGAGTCTGACTGAAAACAAGGCACCCAATGGGTGAAAGGAACCTATTAGTGAATCCCACATACCTGGTAATGAAATCCAAAGAGAAATATTTAGATTTCATGGCTGGAACTGCTGGAACCTTGAGGCGTTCTTGAACTAGGGTTCTTGACCTTTTTCACCTTGAGGCGTTCTTGAACTAAGGTTCTTGACCTTTTTCACCTTTCTTGCTTCTAATTTTCTAGGTTTTTAATTAATGATTTGACTTTGGTAAGTTTTAAGTATATTTCTAGGCTTAAGCTGACTAAAATATGATTATTTAGGGTCAAAACAACGTATCTTAGGGTTTAAATGAAGTAGGAAAAGACCAAGACCCCTGAGTCAATTTCTATCGGACCAAACGATGACCTAGATTCACGGGCTGTCATTCAATTGACGTTGGTAATTTGGGTCCGTAGGTTGTGTATGTTTGACAATCCTTTACTAAAACGGGCATAACTTTTTACTTGGAGGTCTAATTTTAGCAGTGACTATGGAAATTTAATTCAATTATCTATATTTTGGTATGTCATAGGACACCTACTCTACTTTTGTACTGAGAGTAATGATCAATTGAAATTGACCCAACTGCATTTTCACCCTAACTGTCTACTAATTCTCACCTGCGGTCATACCTATTGTCTGTAGGTCCATCTACAGACCGTGCTGTTCAATCATGGTTCATGTCAGAGTGTGGGTACATGGGGTGATGATCGACGGACAGACTAATGACATTAGTCTGACCTACTAACCGTAGGTCTGTTCGTCGTTCGACACCTAGTCAAATTTTCTAGGCTGAGTTTTTGGGGGTTTCAGACTCAAACGATGGTTGTGCAGTAAGGACCGTGGGTTAGGCTATGGTCCGTCGATGGTAATCGTCGATTGCACCTACAGATTTTTGAAAAGCTGATTTTTGGTCTATTTTGGATACGAGATGTTACAAATATTCACAATAGACCCTCGGTACAAGGAAAACCATATTAAAGAAGATCCAAGAAGGGAAGATTTACATTACAAGAATAACAAACCAATAAAAGAAAGTCATAAAAGATCTTACTTTTTGCCTTTAGAGAACTAGTTATATATATCTCTATAAAAAAAATTCAATAGACCATCAACTTAAGGCTAAGCATGTCAAAGCACATAAAAAAAGGGGAAGATTTGTAGAACCATGAAAACAAATCAAATATAGTAAATCAAAAATCAAATCGTCATTTTTTCATAAAAGTATAATCTCGTATTAAATTAATTTTCAAAAGTAAGCAGAGTTGTTAAAGGAAAATTTCGTAAAAATATTGGCACAAATGGAGCAGAATCAATGTCACAAACCAACAATGAAAAATAAACCGTTTTGATGAACAAACATAGTGATAAGCATCGACGTCTAGTATTAAACAAAAAGGAAGCACAACACATATACAATATTATAATCAAGAAAAAGAAAATAGAGAATTTTGGGAAAGGAGATTAATTTCAACACCTGCATTTTCCGTACAACAATCTAAAAGATTATGTGGACTTGATTACTTCACCCAAAAATGATGAAATGTTTGTTTGAGGGTGGTTTTTATCAATATTTTAAGAGAAAAAAAACATTTCTAAGAAAGGTTATCGGAAAAATTTTTTAAAAAACAGTTAGTGCTAATATAAACAAAAAATTTTAAAAGTGCTGAGTTGTGTTGTTTACCTAACCTTCTAAAAACACAGAAAATTGTTTTGAGGTTTCGAGGGACATATTGTGGTAAGGTCTAAAGTAAAAGAGGGGGTGATCAAAGTGATGGAAAGGAAAAGCTTCCCGTCTTTATTTTTTTACCTTAATTTGCAAAGGCAAATTGTTTTCATTTTTTATGGCCAAGTGGGGTAAGATTATTTCCAATAAAGACGACTTAGTATCCACGGAGAGATAAGTTTACTCCACATTTTTTATGAATACAATGTATTGATAGACAGTAGACCATACATCAGCAATTTGAAGGAAAAACCTACAAAAAAGTAAGTAGGATACAAAAATCTAAAGATATTATGAAAAGATAAGATAACAAAAAATATTGGATAATTTATTTCTTGGTTGAACAAACACCTTTTATTGAAAAACATCCAGAGCATCATTACAACATCTCAAGTACCCACATTTAATGGAATATATCCTCTAGGATATGACGATCTTACTCATTGATGTATTGGTACCTAAAATAACGGTGTCAGCAAATCAATCAATGGTAGTAAAATACATTTAGAATACTAGACTTATTATTAGTATAATAGGTCAAGAAAACTCATCTGTCTCATAAATTGATATGAAATCCCTCAATTTAAAAAAACAAAGGATAGAGTTAAAAAGTTGTTATTGTGCCTGATGGGTTTAGACTCGGAGATTAATGAGGAATTATACATACCTTCTTGTTGTAGGATCAAGTGTTATCACCACCAATTACCTAAGCGGTTTCTTACAAGATCACTATGGAGTCTTGTATTGTTTTCCATAACAACTACACTCTTTCTAAATGCTTTCTTGTGTTATTTGTGTTGTCTATGGATGACCTCTAGTCCTCCCTTTCATATGACAAGGTTAAGGGTTGTAACTCATATTCATTTAAGAGTTACATAACCCCTTATCCTATAACTCCCGCTCCATTCATAACTCTTATCTTTTACAATTGGGAGTTACATAGTGGAGTTGTAACTTACTTAATGAATGAAGTAAGTTACTAGTTAAACCATCAATGGGTGTATCTATTTACAATAGTGCCTTACCAAAACTGTCACAACCCTTTGGAAAAGTCTGAATCATTTGAAAAGGTCACAAACTTTAATAAAAGTCAACTTTTTATAAAAGTCATAACTTTTAATAAAAGTCGCATCTCTTCATAAAAGTCATAACTTTTCATAAAATTTTCAACTCTTCATTTTTCATTCACACCTATTAAAACCAACATGTTACTAATTACCCTGTAATAGCAAAAAATGTTTTGTGAAAAAAAGGGATTGTACATACACACTTGTTAAGGTAAAAAGAGATGTCCTTTTAAGCAAATAGGAACAAAGAGTATACAGGTCCGCCGGGAAAAACAAGGAGCTCGCGAACTATCATTCATACTTTCTGAGGGTCAATCAACTCGGTTAATCCTCTAGTTCCCCTTCTAATTTTTATTAAGAAATAAGTTATGCCACTCAAATTACCCTGGATTACAAATTAAAAATACGCTTGGATAGGAGTTTCTTGAATAAACATTCAAATGGACAATCATTGTCTTGACAGTCAAACAACTTTAACATGATCAAAGTGATAACTGATGTATGGCCGTTAAACTATTTTAGTCCTTCATACATATCACGTACCAAAAATTTCTTAATGCACATAAAAAAAATATTTTTCCCTTCATTTATACTACCTTGAATGGTAACTCTTGTACCAATAATCAATTTATGTTTGAACCAGAACACGCCTTAGTCCCTCAAACAATGGGAAAAAAAAAGGACAAGAACTTTGAAAATAGTTGGAAAGTTTTTAATTGAAAATTTTCAACTAAAATCCACTTCTCTAGCAAAACTATCTTAAGCAAAATTAAGAATGAGAGAAATATTTGTAAAACATAATGGAGTAAGTCTAAAAAAACCAAGTCGGCAAATTATAACATCTGATTTGTGAAAAGTTCATGCAGATTAAATGTGCCTTCATCGTCGAGGGCGAGTTTCAACATTCACAAAAGCATTTGATAGAGCTCCTCCAACAACTGTTGTCATCTGCTCAGCATTGGTTCTTTATCGAGGAAACATTCTATCATCGCTACTGTTAGGCACTGCTTGTGATCCTACGCATTAATGTTCAATTATGTCCAGGGTGTGTGGAACTTGAATAGCAATCGAATTCAATATCCACGTTAATCATATCAAGCACACTTTATTTGCTTTTGCTCTTCTGTTCCTTTTGTGGTTTGCTTCAATGCGCTTAAAATATTTTTGGGCATGGGTAGCTACCTGCATTGCGGTTCTTGTTATCACACAATGCATATATATACTCTTCCAGTCACCTTTTCCATATTTACCAAAGCGCCGAAGAAATGACCTATAGCAGGAAAAATACTGAAATAAGTTATTATCAAGGAAATAAGATCGTAGGACAACATTTAATAAAAGTTTTACCCTCTTAAAGCCTTTTGCGTGCACTGTGTAAAATCACAAAGAACAGGAAAATAAAGCATTAAAACATAAAATGACCAGACTACCAAAAAAGGAGAGCAAATAAACCCTCAAAAACTGTACACAGGATACCAACCTTTGTCCCTCTTCTGTCCAAGGAGTCCCTCTTCATCATTCAATATATGTTGTCGTAGTTTGGTTGCTATTTCTTTGCATTTTTGGATAATTGGGTAATGGAACCTGTCCAGCATTGTTGGCACCGATATCTTCTATGAGTATATTGTAGTGATCCTTGATTCATCATGTGATTTCCCAGGAATTGCTTCTTCCATCTTTATGAAAAGATTATTATATTTAAAGTATATCTCTAGGGTATTCTCAAAAATTTTATCCTCTTCCCTAGTCTAGAAGGAGCTATTGGATGTCTGATCAATGCTCATTTCGTTTAGATCTACAAGGAAAGACTCAAGCATGAAAAGGGAAGTTCTTAAAGAGGATTCAACAAATGGATGAGTTCCAATATATGAAAAAAACCATAATTATTATTAGGCATCTATAATAAGATCTTTTGTAACCCTGATATTTACTAAACAAAAACAATTTGCAGCAAGGCATGTATTCTTTTAAACCAGTTATGGATACTAAGAAAAGTAATAGTTTCATTTCGCATCGCTTGATAATCTACCCCAGAATCCAAGAGATAATTAAGTCGATCATTATGGAATTTTCAAAACAGTTTCTCTTACATTTTCTTGTTACTTTTATACAAATTGAAATAGCAAATAGAAAAGGAAAAAACGAGATCCCTTGTCACGTAAACTAACCATTTTAAAATTAGGGAACGTGCAATGACAAATTATATCCAGGATAACAAATCAAAAGGAAAGTCATACAAATTCTTTTTTTAACCTTTTTTTCAGGAACACTTAATTCAGTGCACATTAACTTTTTTCAACAATGTAAAGAATTTCAAATAAGCATCCTTGGAAAGTGATGACATAATATTTCTCTCGTAAGATATAAGCAAGACGAATCTCATGATATTCAAGTTGATGAGTATCACTTTGCATCTCTTTAGGATCTACCTCAAAACCAATATACAAATCCATCATATTTTTATTGTCTGCAAATCAATGTATATTTGAATAGACTATTTATATAACCAACAACGTATCCAATATAATCTGATAAGTGAAGTCTGGGGATAGTTTGGTGTACGTAGACATTACCCTTAGCTTGCGAGGTAGAGAGGTTGTTTTCATTAGACATTCAGCTAAAGGAAAGCCTACTAAAGGAGATAGAAAAAAGAGAATATTTGTGTAATCCCACAAGTGAAGTTTGGGATGGTAGAATCCACACAGACCTAACCCCTATCTTAGGAGGTAAAGAGAGTATATCTGATAGACCCTCGACCTCAAGGAAAAACATATCATCAGGTCGAAAAAGGAAAGATTTACATAACTAGAAAAATACCCAATGTAATCTCATAAATAAGGTCTGGGGAGGATAGATTGTACATAGACCTCACCCGACCTTAGGAGGTAGAGAGCTATTCAAAATAGACCCTCGATTCAAGGACAACAATAACAAAGAAGATCCAAAAAGGGAAGATTTACATAACAAGAAGAACAAAGCAAAAAACGGAAGTCATAAAAGATCTTACTTTTTGCCTTTAGAGAACTAGTAATATATATCTCTATAAAGCCTTTAGAGAACTAGTGATATATATCTCTATAAAAAAAATTCAATAGACTATCAACTTAAGGATAAGTATGTCAAAGCACTTAAAAAAAGGGGAAGATTTTGAGAACCATGACAACAAATCAACAAATAAATCTTATCTCAAAGCACTTATAAAAAGGGGGAAGATTTGCAGAACCATGACAACAAATAAATCTTACATTTTCATAAAATTCATATCTCTATAAATTAATTTTTAAAAAATTAAAGAATGTTAAAGTAAATTACTGTAATATATTGGCACAAATGGAGCAGAACCTAATGATCATAAATCACAGTGAAAGAACCCTCATGAATCAAAATAGAGTGATAAGCAATACGTCTAGTATTAAACCAAAAGGAAGCACACACATATTCATATATATTTAATCAAGAAAAAGAAACTAGAGAATTTTGGGCAAAGATATTAATTTCACACCTGCAATTTGTCCTTACAACAATCCTAAAGATTCTTGTAGTTTTTACTTCACCAAAATGATGAAAGGTTTGTTTTAGGGTTTTTTTTATCAATATATAAAGAGATAAACATATCAAGATTACTATAATCTGAAATTTCTTAACCATAGTGTAATACAAACAAAAAATTTTAAATGTGCTGAGTTATGCTATCTAACCTTCCAAAACACAGAAAATTGTTTTGAGGTTTCGAGGGGTATATTGTGGTAAAGTCTTAGATCAAAGAGGGGGTGATCAAAGTGATGAAAAGGAAAAGCTTCTCTTCTTTATTTTCCCCTTATTTGCAACGGCTAATTATTTTCATATTTAATGGCCAAGTGGGGTAAGATTTTCCCTAATTAAGACGACTTTGTATCAAAAGAGAGATAAGTTTGCTCTACAATTTTTTTTATGAATACAACGTATTGACAGACAGTTAACCATACATTAGCAATTTGTTAGGAAAACCTACAAAAAAGTAAGTAGGATACACAACCTAGAGATATTACAAAAAGGTAAGATAACAAAAATTATTGGATATTTATTTCTTGGTTGAACAAACACCTTTTATTGAAAAACATCCAAAGCATCATTACAACATTTGAAGTACCCAAGGTTAATGGAATATGTCCTCCAGGATATGATGATCTTACTCACTGATGTATTGGTACCTAAATCACAGCGTCAACAAATCAGTCAACGGTAGTAAAATACACTTAGAATACTAGATTAAGTATTAGTAGAAGAGGTCAAGAAATATCATTTTTCTTATAAAATTAAAGAAAATCCCTCAATTCGTAGAAACAAAGGGTAGTGTAAAAAAGTTCTTATTGTGCCTGAAGGGTTTAGACTCGGAGAATTATGCGGAATTATACATACCTTCTTGTTGTAGGATCAAATGTTATCACCACCAATTTCCTAAGAGTTTTCTTACAAGATCACTATGGAGGCTTGTAATGTTTTCCACAAAAATGACACTCTTTCTATATGCTTTCTTGTGTTATTTGTGTTGTCTATGGATGACCCTATTTCCTCCCTTTTATAGGACAAAGTTAAGGGTTGTAACTCATATTCATTCAAGAGTTACATCACCCCTTATCCTATAACTCTCACTCCATTCATAACTCTTATATTTTATTATTGGGAGTTATTTAGTGGAGTTGTAACTTACTTCATGAATGAAACAAGTTACTACTTCACCCATCAATGGTTGTATCTATTTCCAATAGTGCTTTATCAAAAATGTCACAACCCTTTGAAAAAGTCTGAACAGCCTTTCATAAAAGCATAACTTTTCATAAAAGTCATAACTTTTTATAAAAATCGCATTTCTTCATGAAATTTGCAACTTTTCATAAAAGCCACAACTGTTTCTAAAAGTTGCAACTCTTCATTTATCATTCACACTTATTAAAACCAACATGTTACCAATACCCAATAAGGACAAAATGTTTCTGTTCAAAAAATGATTTTTCACACCCCAACCCTAGGTGAGGTGGACAAGAATGCTATGAGCACATGCTTTACAAGTAACCTATGATAAGAAGTAAAATGATATGCAGGGTTACTGATTGAAAAGTTTTTATATGAAAACAATGTGAATAGCTGACCCATACATGTGACTAGTGAAATTATGAATATAGATTATAGTTTTACAATGTCTACAAAGATTTTATTGGAATCCATGAAAATACGAATAGTAAAGACTCGGCAAAGCCTCGAATCAACCTGAAGCTCACCAACAACAACTGAGTATCCTGTGCTTCTATTGGGGAGATCTGCTTTTGAATACTTGTACATGCAGCATGAAATGCAGCACTCCAATAAGGGACGTCAGTACGAAAGAATGTACAGAATACATAAGGCATAATACAACCATATGTGAAATCAGAGCTCAAATGAAACCAAACACAAATAGATAAGGATTAGAAACCATCTTTGCTTATACTTGTTGAATTGTGTATGTTACGTTCTTTTCTGTGCGTTATAATTTTTGGTAAGCCATATGATACAAATGACTAGCTGATAAGTGGTTGGAGAGGATGACCCATGACGCATTTTAACCCCTAGGATATTGTCCTCACAATTCCATAGATTGGGATCGGCCAATGCTAGACTTTCTCCCCTGAGTTGCAACCCTTCCATACCAATTGGGATCGGCTCATGCTAGGCTTTCGACCCTGAGCTGCCACCCTCTTATACCAATCGGGATCAGCCCATGCTAGGCTTTCGTCCCTGAGATTCCACCCTTCTATACTAATTGGGATCGACCCATGCTAGGCTTTGACCTGAGCTGCCACCCATAATTATACAAATTGCTTCACGTAGATTTTTTTTAATCTTTGAGATTATGCTGTTGATGTATATAACTCTTTTGAGGACTGTACTTTTGGATAATCGTTACACTCTTTTGAGATTGTTCTTGATTAATAATAAGTAATAGGGAGTGAGTTTGTATCATAATCATTGTTGAGATTTGGAACTATAAACCAGTAGTAGAAACATCGAATATGGACAACAATAATGACAATGCGTGGGAAAGCAATCTGTCACTAACGTAATACTTCTTATATGACTCAATACACATTTTTGACCATCTAAAAATTGAAGCACCTATCAAAGTGAAGATATTATAAACCATTTCAGACAAGATATTTGACTCTATTTATAGAAAAATACTCACAACCTAATTCAAAGACAAGGGTAACATTCAATGTGGAGGAACCAAGGAAATAATGTGGACAAGATCAACTTAGAAACGGAGTACATATTCCATGTAAGACATACAGATTAAAATTACAATAGAACAAGTAGACATCTGGTGAAGGTAAAAACATAAAAGTCTTAACACAATGGTAGTAGTAAACCAAAAAGGGAAACATGAACTGTGAAAGATGACAATATGATGGGAATAAGACTATTGAAAGGCAAGTTTGAAAAGATATGGAAAAGATCGGTTGTATCCATACTATAAACCATATGTTAAACCCTGTGGAATCTAGGATCATTTTGACTTATATAAGGGAAATACGTGCCAGGGGTACTTCGATAATGAAACAAATTTAAACCTTGCATGCTAACACTTGGTAGAATAAACACATACATTTCGTAACAAACTCATAGTAGAGTGATCACTTTCATTCTCTTGGGAGTATGAACTGCATTTATGGATCATTCACTACCAAGATCACTTAGAAAGATTACAAGTGTTGGATTCAAGCCAAATAGATAGGAAATCGAATAGTCTTACATACCTTGCTGCACAATAATGGATATCACAATGAGTTAACCATGTTCCTTTATGATTATCTATCTACAATGGAGTAAATAATAAGAACTAATATTAGTTTCTAAAAAAGTTTGGACTACTTGATCAGACCAAAACACTAATTTGTAGTATATCTATAATTGATCCCATCCAGAGTTCTTCCCATCCATTTTCTCCTATCATTTTTATAAGGTCCTTCAAAACCTCTTAGGGGGGGGGGTGTCTTCCATCACGTCTAGGAAAACAGTTAAGTTTAATAAAGAATGTCGGGGAAGTAAGCTCATGCAACCTCAAATTAAGTTGGTGTATCACTACACTTTTCAGGGTGTTTGGTACTGGTAGAGTTATTCAATGGTTAGTAGGCTATGCATGGTTTAGTAATAACAGGTATAGTTATTGCAGGAGTTTTATTATGTTGCTTAGTTATGCAGGGTTTCGTTATAGAAGTATTAGCTATTCATGATTAGTTATGCAGGGTTTAGTTATGCAAGTATTACTTGATGCAGGGTCTTAGAGATTACAATATATGGAATTATTAATTAATTGGAATTTAAAGCTGTGTTAAAAATTATTGTCTATATAATATTTACAACAATAATAATTAAAATACTAATAAAAATGTAAAAAAATATATGAATAATTTATAATGCTAATATTTGATTAAACATATGGTACCATTAAAAAATATACAAAACAATTCTAATATGAAAAAAATTAATTTTGTATTTGCATAAATCAACTAAAATGGGTAGTAGATACAAAGAAATGAAAATAAATCTATATATAAAAGAAAATAAAACAACAAAGGTGATAGGAAACAAAAAGTTTCAATTTAAAAAAATTAAAAGAAATAAAAATAATGAATATATAAAAAGAAATATAAACAAACAAACAAAAGTATAGATAAGGAAACAATTAAAGTTGCAATTTAAAAAAACAATAAAATAAATTAATACGGAAATATGTAATTTAATAACTTTTAAGTACAGGGTGATTAAACGAAGACGCACAGAAATGAGGCAAACCGGCGAGCCGCTAGGTGGCATGCAACCAACACCCCCCCCCCCTAAGAAACTTTATACATAAAGAAGTTGGGTGATGAGTATGGAAAAAACTTACAAAAAGGCAACCAAACATAGTATAAGTTTTGACTTGTACCTAAACAAAAAATTTATGTACAAACATGTTTGTTTGATATGCACTTGGAAAATTACAGTATTTGTAGGACATGAATTAAGAGATAAGGTATACCGAGCCCAAAACGGCAGCACCCCTCAATGTTCTATCCTCTAACCCGTTTTCATGACTTCTCTACATTCCAGCCAGACATCTATTTTTATGATAACACAAAAACAGCCCTAAGGGCCTCCTTATTTGTGGAAAATAGGAAATATGAAAAGCATGCATTCAGAATGCAACATCCCGGGAATTCCAACTAACATATAAATTCTCAAAAAAATCTTATAATCAAAATTTAAGGGGACTCCACTCCATGCATGTCCAAACAAGCACCTTCTTTCTGAACATTCACAAAAATCACACCATACAGACGCAACACCCAACAGTTCATTAACACATGAAAACTTTTATAAATAATGTAAGAACAAGAGAGGGAAGAAAATATCCATAGCTTACCTTGCTAGACACAAACCTCAATTGACAAGACTTGGATTCTTCAAGGTTTAGGTTGTTTTCTTCCACTTACCTTGATGTTAATTCATATTATTTACTTGAATTCTTTAAGATGGAGATGTTCTACCAACTTGTACTTTAAAAAAGACATGTATCCTTCATATTCTAATGGTGAAGTTGTAGAACAGAACTCTTTGGAGCTTCTATGGCTTTTCGTGGAAGTAATTTTCTTGAAAATAAGTGATGAGGGAGAGGTCATAGGCTTGAGTGCTTTACAGGTCCCTTTGGAAGTTTTCACTTAATAAATTGGACAAATGATATGGTCCTTTACTTTTAAGCAAAACGGTGCATAACCTCCTTAGTTTCTGCCACATGTTTTTAAGTAGATGCATCAGCTACTTGTTCTTTACCCTTAAATTCAGTCCACTTATTCTAAGTAGGTGCATCATCTACTTACTCCTTTAAAATTCAGTCCATTAATTCTAAGTAGATGCATCACCTGCTTTCTCCTTTTGACTTAAAATTTAGTCCACTAATTCTAAGTAGGTGCATTACCTACTTTCCCTTTTTTTAACTTAAAATGCAGTCCACTAATTCAAAGTAGGTGCATCAACTACTTTTCACCTACTAGCATAGTTTAGTCAAGCAAGCACCTCAATTGTTTTACACCATTTTCCCCATCTTAAATTCTTTACAAGACCATATCACTAATACACACTTGACCACTTTGACTTTTACATCGAATACCACTTTTTACTATCTCGAGTTTGAATTATTTTTTAGTTCAGTTATTCGTATATGTGTTGGAAGACACAAGGTATTACAACTTCAAACATATTCTATTGTCATCAGTCGCATAGGAAACCGAGTCCATAACTATATTACAAGGGAATTTTCAAGCGACATATACATAGAACTAGTTCGCGTAGAATACGAGGTGTTACATCCTACCCTCCTTATGATCCTACCCTCCTTATGATAAGTTGTCCTTGAATGATGGGTGAAGCTTATAGTTTGGTTAATCTAGGAATTTCATTTGGAGATTTGTGAGTGTTCCCATGATAAATAGGACTATGCAAAATTCATCGACTAATCTAAAACACGTATAGAAAAGTCTAGCATGAAGTCTCAACAGATATGGTTCATAAAATAATAAAATGACAAATTAAACCCCTTTCTTAATCATATAAATCATTGATCATACACAAATAGAACTCATACAAATAAGAAATTTAATACACCTACTAAACTCAATAAATGCAAATGACATATCAAATGAACAGATGCTAGTAGGACTTATGATTATATAAGGGAAACACATGATCTCAGATCCTTATGTTGATGTTTTGAATGAGGAGGGTTACTTAGGATCTCTACCATCTTCTATTCCCAAGTATCTTATGTCATATTCTATTCCTTCCTCAATACTTAAATAAAGGTTACATATTTTGAGCTTAGCTTTCAGGCCTTAACAATAAAGAATAACTATAGTATCTCCCAATTTTTTTGTATATGGAACGGACACATAAAATCATAGGCATAACCTATTGGGAAATAATTTCCGTTCTATTTTATCTCATGACACTTTTTCGAGTCTCATATTATAAGATCGCCTAGCTGTTAATATAAACTCTGAACTTTTATGCCGCACCTTTGAATAGGGCATTATGGTTGATTAGATTTACATATATATGCCCAACCTTTTCTAGTCAAAATCTTTACTACATAATGATACAATGAATGTTTTCCCAATTTTTTTTTCTGAATTCAAATCAGTAAGCACAAAGGTGCATAGTATACGGATGAATAAGTCACATTGGACATGAAACATAGGCACACTAGCCCAAAAGGGAGTGTACATGTTATACGGGCATTAAGATATAGAAATACATGGTGTATGCATGCATATGAGCTATAAGGTAATGTGTGAGCGAATAAACTCCAGGGAATGTAGGAATGGACTAAATGATCACATGATGCATGAGTACATAAGCTAAGACATGTAGACTATATGGCATGTAAACATATAAGAAAATGAACTATGGAACACAAATCACATTGAGCAAGTGCGTTGTATCGCATAGATAGGGGGACTAACATGGAAATGAGTACACATATGAAATATGAGCAAGCACATGAAACATGGCCAGAAAAGCTATAAGGCCTGTAATGTTTAAGCAAGTAGGCGATCAGACATGTAAAATATATTAAAATGGTTTATGGTGCGCATATGACATGTCAACAAGTGGTATGTGATTAATATAACCCACGAGCACTAATTTTGCCCATATCATATGATCAACTAGGCTGCAGTACCAACACAATTGGACAAGTGACATGTGGAAAGTAACCAGTGCAGTAAATAACATGTAGGGAAAGGTCCTACGAAAACATATGACAATAAACAAGGGTGCTCCAAAGTGGATAACACTTACATGCAAGAATTCTATGCCATTATCTAACATTTGAGAAAGTAATCCATAAAGGAAAAATGTCATACAAATATATGAGTTATAGAACATGTAGCATATATGATTCTATATCAAACCATCTTTGGAAACTATGAGATATCCTATAGAACCACTCTTTATATCAAGGGAAAAAAAACGTTGTCTTAAGAGTTAGGTTATAGAAGGGATAATTCTGCTCATATTCCTTACTCACCCCAAAGAACATAAAGTTTATTTCCCCATATACTCTCTTCAATCTCCTTGAAATTCTTATAGATGTTCTGCTATTGGGGCTTTGCTTCGCTCTACATCAATATAAATACCTTAGTTAAGATAGAAAAAGAAAACCCTAAATAGTTATTTTTGGAGTAGAAGTCTGAGGTGAACTTTTCCTTCATTACTAGTTTGTGTTATATCATGCTCAATGCCTGGTGCCCATTGAGGGTCGAAATATAAAATAATTAGTAAACATCGAACACACCATAAAACATGAGCACTAGTAACATGTAATTGTCAATTACCTATAAAGTTATATCATGATTCATAAAATCTTAGAGTGCTCCCTTTGGGATTAACTAGATAGAGTTATGTCCATACCAATAGTTTTATTAGAAAATAAACAAGTTAGGGTGCTCCGACTCTTTTCTCATGCTATATAAAAAAAAACTGGCATATGATCAATTTTTCCTTTCACTTAACTAGACTATGATTAATGAATTACTAAATGCATTTATTAAATGAATCATGTAATAGCTCTATTTAATTTGATAGAAGTCTATACATGTGTATGATGCTCAACTTTCCTTTTGTACTAATGATATGGATGAAGTAGACCCATATATCTTCTATCTAGTTAACCTTTATAGTAACCTTTTTTTTTCTTGTAAAGGTTCACAAAGTTGTTCCCAGGTGCACCATTATAACTCGTTAGAGTTGAAAAATTGATAACATTTTCTTGCCTCATACACTTAGCAATCACTATTTCATAACCACTTATCTCACTCCTCTATAGCATCATCATATCACTCCTACTCCTATGTTTAGGGAATTTGACATATCCCATCTCTCAAACTTCATTCTCACATGTTTCCTATCTAACAAGTACCTTTTGATCAAAACTAGTAGCTTCATGCACTCTGATCCCACTACGTATAACCTACCTAATTACAACTTAGGCTAACCAATTAATTTTCCTTTTGCTAACCTTACCCTTTAGTCACATCCCGACTATTGTACCCAAAACATAGATCATAATAGGAACTGCCATACTATATCATTTTCAGCAATTGGCACACTTATCCTAAGTTTTATAAACATGAAAACAATACAAAAAGTTATTAGTACTTATTCGGGGTTGTTGGCACATACTATATAAATGCCAAACAGTAACATACTCTGGAGGACATGCGGTGATAATTTGAGCCTTTCCAGCCAATTAGGGGTATATCTAGTAACACTATTGCACTGATACATCCATTTATAAAATTAAGAAACTGGTTTAACTACATCAATTTCGCGAACATGTGTAACACTGAGAATTCTATGTATATCAAAGACTAGGAATAAGTGCCCTCTATAGGAATAGATCCTGCAATTATGGAGGAAATATAGAACTCAAGAGCTGGTTACATCCTCTTAAGAAGATGTGCTTGGAAATGATACAACAAATATATGTAACTACGTAACAAATAATTTTTGAACCAACATGATGCAAATGGTACCAATACAACTTTAGATGCAAATAACATAAAAGCATTTACAACTGAGATGGTTGAATAAAGTGAGCTCAATTTAGTCAGACTTTTGATAACTTGAGGTCCTTTTTGTATGTCACATGCTGACACTTTAACAATCGTTAACCTTAACCATAGTTAATATGAATAGCATGATCCGGTACTACTGGAAATTTGCTTCTTAACTTCGCTCTATTGCATGATTATGATTATGAAGGAAGGTAACTTCCCTAAATGTCCAAGAAGCCTCCTAATTATAAATGTGGTGCACAACACATTCATAACTAAGTCTCTGCTAGACACGACTTTGTAGACTCCATAGGATGAACTTCTCTGATACCACTTTTGTCACACCCTAACCATCGGTGAGGCGGACAAGTACCTTATGAACACACGTTTTACAAGTAACCTATGATGAGAAAGTATAATATTATGCATATTACTGATGAAAAGCTTTATATACAACACATGTTGACTAGCTCAACCAATACATGTGACAAGTGAAACTATGAATACATATGATAGCTTTACAATGTCTACAAAGCCTCTATTGGGATCCATACTATGAAAATACGCATAGTAAATACTTGGCAAATCCCCGAATAAACCTGGATCTCACCAACAACAGCTGAGTATCGTGTGCTTCTATTGGGGAGATATCTTCTTGAATACTTGTATATGTAGCATGAAATGTAGCGCCTAAGTAAGGGACGTCCGTACGAAATAATGCACTGAATATGTAAGTCATAATACCAATAGATAAGGATTAGAGACCACCTTTGCTTATACTTATAGAATTGTGTTTGTTACATTCTTTTTTTTTTACTTTTCTGCGCGTTATAATTTTTGGTAGCCATATGATACAAATGACAATCTCATCAGTGCTAGGAGAGGATAACCCATGATAGGCAATTTAACCCCTGGGTTGTTGTCATCATAATTCCACAAATTGGGATCATCCCATACTAGGTTTTCGCCCTTGAGCTGCCACCCTTCCATACTAATTGGGATTGTCCCATGCTAGGCTTTCGCCTTTGAGCTGACACCCTCTTATACCAATTAGGATCATCCCATGTTAGTCTTCCGCCCCTGAGCTGCCACCCTTCTTTACCAATTGGGATCGACCCATGCTAGGCTTTGCCTCTAGGCTACCACCCATAATTATAAAAATTGCTTCACTTAGATTTTTTTTAATCTTTGAGATTGTTGCTTTGATGTTCATAACTCTTTTGAGATTGCACTTTAGATAATCATAACTCTTTTGAGATTGTTCTTTTGTTTATAATAACTCATTTGGGATTGATGTTTTGGTGGTCATAATCATTGTTGAGATTTGGAACTATGAACCAGTAGTAGAAGACAAATGAATATGGACTAATGATAATAACAATGACGTGGGAAGCAAATGTGACACCAACATAATACTTTTTTTATGACTCATTACGCATTTTTGAAAATCTCAATTGAAGCATATATCAAGTAAATACATTTAACTTTCAGCCAAGAGATTTGAACTCTATATGATAGCCAAATACATACCAACTAATATCAAAGACAAGGTATACATGAATGTGGAACCAAGGAATAATATTGACAGATTCAACTTAAGGACGGATACATATTCCAAGTAAGTACATACATATAAATGTACAATAGAGCAAGTAGACATCTTGTGAGGTAACATAATAGTTTTAACACAATAGGAGTAATAACCAATAAAGGGAAGACATGAACATGTGAAAAGATGATATATATGATTGAGTAGATTATTGAAGAAAGTTGGCAAGATATGGGCAAATCGTGTATCCATCCTATAAACATATGTACCATGTGTAATCTAGGATCACTTTGACTTGTATAAGGGAAATCTGTGCTAGGGGTACTTTCAAAATGAAATAAGTTTAAACCTTGCATGCTAACACTTGTATAGTAAACACACACATTTAGTAACAAACTCATAGTAGAGTGCTCACTTTAATTTCTATGGAGTACGAACTGCATTTATGGATCAGTCACTACCATGACCACTAAGAAAGCTTGCAAGTGTTGGATTCATGCCAAATAAATAGGAAATTGAATATCCTTACATACCTTGTTGCACAATAATGGATATCATAATGAGTTAATCATCTTCTTTCAGATGGTTTATCTACAATGGAGTAAATAATAAAAACTAATATTAGTTTCTAAACATGTTTGGGCTACTTGAACAGTAATTCACAATATATCTATAATTGATCCCATCCATTTTCCCCTAATCATTTTTATAAGGTCCTCCTAAACCCTCAGGCTTCATCACGTTAGAAAACGACATTAAAGGAAAGGCAGGAAGTAAGCTCATGCAACACTCAATTAAGTGGTGTATCACTACACTTTCAATGTTCTATCCTCTAACCAGTTTTCATTACTTCTCTACATATCCAGCCAGATCCTCTTATTATTATGATACACAAAACAGTCCCTAAGCTTCACAATGTGGAAATAACAATATGAACTTATGACCTCTGATCAACATCCCATGAATTCCAACTAACATTTAGATTCTCAAAACAAGCTCACAATAAAAATTTAAGGGGACTCCACTCCATGTATGTCCCAACAAGCACCTTCTATCTAAACATTCACCGAGCTCACACCATACAGAGGCAATACTCAACAGTTCATTAACACATACAAACTTTTACAAATAATGTAAGAACAAGAGAGGGATGAAAATTTTCATAGCTTCCGTTGCTAGAAAGAAATCCAAGTGCCAAGACTTGGATTCTTCAAGGTTTAGGTTGTCCTCTTACCCTTACCTTTATGTTAATTTATATTATTCACTTGAATTCTTTAAGATGGAGATGTTCTACGAACTTGTACTTTAAAAACACATGTTTCCTTCAGATTCTAATGGTGAAGCTGTAGTAAAAAACTCTTTGGAGCTTCTATGGCTTTCCGTGGGAGTAATTTTCTTGAAAATAAGTGATGAGGGAGAGGTGATAAGCTTGAGTGATTTAGAGGTCCCTTTTGGACGTTTTCTCTTAATAAACTGGACAAATTATATGGTCCTTTACTTTTAAGCAAGAAGGTGCATACCTTCTTAGTTTCTGCCACATGTTTTTAAGTAGCTGTATCAACTACTTGCTCTTTTTGTTTAAATTCAGTCCACTTATTCTAAGTAGGTGCATAACCTACTTGCTTCTTTAAAATTCAGTCCATTAATTCTAAGTAGGTGCATCACCTATTTGTCCTTTTTTGACTTAAAATGCAGTCCACTAATTCTAAGTAGGTTCATCACCTAGTTGTCACCTACTAGAATAGTTTAGTCAAGCAAGAACCCTAAATTATTTTACACCATTTTCCCATCTTAAATTCTTTACAAGACCGTAGCACTAATACACACTTGACCACTTTCACTTTTACATCGAATACCACCTTTTACTATTAGGAGTTTGAATTATTTTTGAGTTTCGTTATTCGTATATGTTTTGTAAGGCACGGGGTATTACAACTTCAAACATATTCTATTGTCACGAGTCGCACAAGAAACCAAGTCATAACTATACCACAAGGAAGTTTTTAAGCGACATATACATAAAACTAGTTCATGTAGAATACGGGGTGTTAAATGATTTTACTTACCACACTTGTTACGTATAAAAAGAGTGTCCTTTATATGCAACAGGACAAGAGTATACAGGTCGTCCATGAGAAAACAAGAGCTCACCAAATTTTCGTTCTTTACATCCAGGGTCAATCAATTGGTAGTTCTCCAATTTCCCCTCTAATGTTTATAAGAAATAGCTTATGCCACTCAAATTACCCTGGATTGACAAATTAAAATACGCTTGGATAAGAGTTTCTTGTGTAAACATTCAAATTGACAATCATCGCCTTGACAATAAAAGAACTTTAACATTATCAAAGTGATAACTAATGTATGGCCGTTAAACTATTTTAGTCCTTCCTACATATCACGTAGCAGAAATTTCTTAATGCACATAAAATATAAATATTTTTCCCTTTATTTATTTTACCTTTCATGGTAATTCTTGTACCAATAATCAATTTATGTTTGAACCAGAAAAAGCCTTAGTCCCTCAAACAATTGCAAAAAAAAAAAACAATTAAAGACAAGAACTTTAAAAATACTTGCAAAGTTTTTAATTGAAAATTTTCAACCAAAATCCACCTCTCTATCAAAACTGTCTTAAGCAGATTAAGAATGAGAGTAATATTTGTGTAACATAATGGAGTAAGTTTTCAAAAAAAGAAGTGCAGCAAATCAGAACATCTGATATGTGAACAGGTCATGCAGATTTAATGTGCCTTCATCGTCATGATCGCGAGTGTCAAAATTCACAAAAGCATTTTGGCCTGATAGCTCTCCTCCAACAACTATTGTCATTTTCTCTGCATTGGTGCTTTCTTGAGGAAACATGCTCAGGTTGCTACTGTTAGGAACTTCTTGTGATCCTTCGCAATCAGGTCCACGGTGTTTGGAACTTGGAATATTTCCACTGAATTCAGCCTCCACGCTAATTATATCAAGCACGCTTGGTTTTTCCCTTGCTCTTTTGTTCCTTTTCTGGTTTGCTTCAATGCTCTTGAAATATTTTTGGGCAAGGGTAGCTACCTGCATTGGGGTTCTTGTTATCACACAATGCCTAGATATACTCTTCCAGTCACCTTTTCCATATTTACCTAATCCCCGAAGAGATGACCTATAGTAGGAAAAATAGAGAAATAAGTTATTATCCAGGAAACAAGATCACAGGACAACATTTAATTAAAAGTTTTACCCTCTCAAAGCCTTCTGTGTGCACTATGTAATCACAGAGAACACACAAATAAAACATCAACACATAAAATGACCAAACTCCCAAAAAAGCAGAGAAAATAAACCCTCAAAAAGTGTGCACAGTAAACCAACATGTGTTCCTCTTCTGTCCAAGGAGTCCCTCTTCGCCATTTAATATGCTTTCGTACTTTGGTTGCCATTGCTTTGGATTTTTGGATAATTGGGTAATGGAACGTGTCCAGAATCGATGACACTGATATCTTCTAAGAGTATATTATAGTGAACCTTGATATCATCAAGTGATTTCCCAGGAAGTGTTTCTTCCATCTTCGTGAATAGATTGTTATCATTAAAGTAGATCTCTAGGGTATTCTCAAAGATTTTATCCTCCTCCCTAGTACAAAAAGAGCTATTGCATGTGTGATCGATGCTTATTTCTTTTAGATCTACAAGGAATTATTCAAGCATGAAAAGGGAAGTTCGAAAAGATGATTCAGTAAATAGATGACTGCCAATATATGGGGAAAACACAACCATAAATATTAGGCATCTATAATAAGATCTTGCTGACATTTAGTAAACAAAAACAATCGCAACAACGCATGTATTCTTTTAAATCGGTTATGTATACTAAGAGAAGTAATGAGTTACTGGTATAAAAGGAATGAACATGAATATCCAAGTGGTATACTACCCACAAAAGTCCCAGAGATATGAAATATCAAATAGAAAAGGAAAAATCGAGAACCCTTTTCACTCAACTTAACCATTTAAAAACTAGGGAACATGCAATGACAAATTGTATCCAGTACAACAAATCAAAAGGAAAGTCATACAAAATCCTTTTTTTCCTTTTTTGAGGAACACTCAATTCTCTGTGCATTAAGTTTCAACAGAAAGCATTTTAAATAAGCGTCCTTGGAAAGTGTTGACATAATTTTTCTCTTGTAAGATAATATAAACAAGACGAATCTCATGATATTCAAGCTGATGAGTATCACTTTTCATCTCTTTAGAATCTACCTCAAAACCAATATACAAATCAATCAATTTCTTATTGTCTTCAAATCAATGTTCATTTGAATAGAATATTTGAGAACCAATAATATATCAAGTGTAATCTGACAGGTAAGAACTGGGCATAGTATATTGTACGTAGACCTTACCCCTACCCTGGGAGGTCGAGAGGTTGTTTTCAATAGATCTTAAGCTCAAGGAAAAGCCTATTAAAGCAGATCGAAAAAAGAGAATATTTTAGTAATTCCACAAGTGAAGTTTGGGATGGTAGAGTCTACATAGACCTCACCCCTACTTTGGGAGGTGAGGGACTATTTTTTATAGACCCTCACTCAGGGAAAAATATATCAAATCAGATCTAAAAAGGAAAGATTTCATAACCAAAAAACATACCTAGTGTAATCTCATAAGTAAGGTTTGGGGAGGATAGATTGTACATAGACCTCACCCCAACCTTGGGAGGTACAGAGCTATTCACAATAGAACCTCAGTTCAAGGACAAACATATCAAAGAAGATCCAAAAGGGAGACATACATAAAAATAAGAACAACCAAAACAGGAAATTCATAAAAGATCTTACTTTTTGCCTTTAGAGAACTAGTGATATAAATCTCTATAAAAAAACTTCAATTGAGGATCAACTTAAGGATAAGCATGTCAAAGCACTTAAAAAGGGGGAAGATTTGCAGAACCATGAGAACAAATCAAAAAATAAATCCAGAAATAAATCTTACTTTTTCATAAAATTTATATATCTATAAATTAATTTTCAAAAAATTAAAGCATGTTAAAGAAAATTACTGTAAAATATCGGCACAGATGGGGCAGAACCTAATAATCACAAAGCACAGTGAAAGAAACCTTTTAGATGAATCAAACTATGGTGATAAGCATCTCTGTCTAGTATTTATCCAAAAGGGAAATACATACATACACATATAAATAATGAAGAAAAAGAAACTAGAGAATTTTGGGCAAAGAGATTAATTTCACACCTGCAAATTGTCCTTACAATAATCCTAAAGATTCTTGTGTTTGTTACTTCACCAAAATAATGAAATGTTTGTATTAGGGAATTTTATCAATATTTAAAGAGATAAACATATCAAGATTACTGTTATCTGAAATTTCTTAACCGTTAGTGTAATACAAACAAAAAGTTTAAATATGTTGAGTTGCGCTACCTAACCTTCCAAAACACAGAAAATTGTGTTGAGGTTTCAAGGGACATATTGTGGGAAGGGGTAAAGTCAAACTGATGAAAAGGAAAAGCTTCTCTTCTTCATTTTTTTCCCTTATTTGCAGAGGCCAATTGTTTTCATATTTGATGGCCAGTGGGGTAAGATTTTCCCTAATAAAGTCGACTTACTATCCACAGAGAGATAAGTTTGCCCTACAATTTTTTTTATGAATACAACGTATCTATAGACAATAGACCATACATTAGCAATTAGACGGGAAAACGTACAAACAAAACAAGTAGGATACAACAACCAATAGTTATTATGAAAAGGTAAGATAATAAAAATTATTGGATAATATATTTCTTGGTCGAACAAACACATTTTATTGAAAAAAATCTAGAGCATCATTACAATATCTCATAAAACTAGTCTCAACCTGATCCAAATCTATATAATTCCTCTAATATAATTTGATATAATCCCTCTATCTAATTCCTATCGTTTACATATAAGTTTGTGAATACAAGTGTTCTGTATTTTCAGGAGGGTCACCACATAACAAGCATGACGTATCCTGGTACATATAGTCATCGATCTTTGCCACTATGTCCCTTGTCAACAGTCTTCTATGCATTGCAATTCAACTAATAAAAATCTATTATTACTAAATGTATCTTTCGTTGTAGTGCAAGTCGACTTCAAATAGATCTGTGTAACTTGAAATCATTGGATTGGGCCTTTAGGTTTTAAAACAACCATCTAGATGTAATCTCCCAACTTTCAAAAAAAAAATCTCTTGCAACGATAAAAGTGATTTAATGGTGTAAAAAATTACGTATACTAAAAAGCATATAACTAGAGCTAGTAAGAATTAACAAAATGTAAAAGAAAAAAAATTGATATCATCAAGACTCCAAATTCTATCAAAACTTCTCTGAAGGAGAGAAAGACAAGACAAATTTGATAAATAGAGAGATAATTGGAGATCAGGGAGCAGGTATTTTTATTCAGCAAAATCTTACTACATATAGATACATAAAGTGTTGTTAAATCCATGAAGTCCTTGAAATTAGCTCCCTGTTTTGTGCCTAATTCAAGCTCCACCACATATTACAATATCTTCTATATTCTAGAACTTTGCAGTCAAAATAATTCAATAGTCATAACAAAAATATCCAAATAAAAGTACTAAAATGAAAAAAAAACTTAGCATCAGATACGAAAAAACAACACACTTCATCACTCCTCCTTGATGCCGGTGCTGCTAGACACTTCATGCTTAGCTCTAAGAAACTCAAATCTTTATTTCTGTAGCACTTTTCTAAAATTATGAGCTAGTTGATCTTCACCGCAACAATGCAAATATGAACTTCATTTTCCATTTCAATTTTTTGAATGAAATGGTATTTAATTTTGATGTGTTTAGTCTTTCCATGAAATACTGGATTCTTTACCATGGCAACAACAAATTTTTATCACAACGAAATTAAGTTACTTTGCTTGGATGAAACACTAAGTCAATCAAGATTTTTCGCAAAACAAGTAAGATTGGAGTACAATAGGAGCGCGGCAGCAAGTTATGCTTTAGTTGTATTGAAGCCACGCTACCCTTGCTTTATTATGCACCAGCAAATGACACCTTATCCTAGAGTGAAACAATATGAAGTGTTTTTCATGTCGTCTTGTGACCCAATCCAATCACTATCACTAAACCCCAACAATTTCATAGACTTCAGGTTACACTCTGCCTTGGCTTTGACAACCCCAACAAAGTTCCTTACAAGATTTGATATATCCATTCAAGAATAAGTAAGTTTTCCAAAATCATTCTTTTTAAAGACCTTTATTTTCTCCCTCAAGTATGTGATAGACTATGTCTTGTTGCCAGTCACCAACGGATCATCAACATATAGAGAAACAAGGAGAAAATCATCATTTTGAAGTCTAATATACAAGGTTTCTTCATTGCAACTTCTGTTAAACCCCAAATTCAGTAAGTAGTTATCAATTTGTGCATACCAGACCCTATGTTCCTCTAAAATCATTAGGCTACTCTACATAAAATTTCTCTTCAAGATACCCATTAAGAATGAGAACTGAACATCCAATTTAAATTATTGCCACCCATGGTGTGCTGCAACTGCAAGTAGAAATTTAATGGTATCAAACCTTGCAACTAGTGCAAAGGTTTCATGAAAATAAATTCCATGTGTGCGTGGTACCCCCCTCTACCACCCAACCTTGTTTTGTACTTGTTGCGTGTCCATTTAAATTCAAAGAAGCGGAAAAGCCGGAGGGCCCAAGAGCCGCTCGGGGGAGAAAGGCGAGGACAAGACCCGAGGAGGAGGCGGGGGAAGCAGGGGAGAGGCCAACAGAGAGAGAGAGAGAGAGAGAGAAGAGAGAGAGAGAGAGAGAGAGAGAGAGAGAGTCGGAGAGAGACTAAATACCCCGCCAACCACATCTACCCCACAATCTACGTTCTCCACCCGTCCACCCCCAAACTCCTATCATCCGACTTTGCGCACCCTAACTCTTCCCTATATCCCTTACCTTACTTCCCTGCTTCAACCTACCACTCTTTTAATGATCTCCCCTCCCCACCCACCTAACAAGTATCCCCCCCGTTTGCTTCTTCCTTCCCCCTCACGCAACTAATCTATGACATACTTCCCCTCCCATCGCATCGTACTATCTTAGATTATCTTCAATGGATCTGGTAATCTTACTACAAAATCATCAGATTCTCTCTCCTCTAGAATCAACTCTTCTTTTTGGGAACTTTGTTCTTGATTAGTTATCAGTAAAGAAAAAAAAAACATCTTCTTCAAGTCCCATGAAATATCCTCATCAAATTTAACACTTCTTCTTACATGTATTTGTTGTGAAATATGAATTAAAAACCTATCGCCGTTAGAAGTGTTGTTTTATCCCACAAATATGCCAACATCAACTCTTTGATCAAGTTTATCCCTTTTACTATCAGCAATATACGAGTAAAATATACAACCAAATACTTTAAGATAACGATGGCTTGGTTGCAATCCATGCTTCGTATGGAATTTTTCCTTCAATTGCTCTCGTCGGCAATCTATTATGAATATAGACAGTGGTATTGACAGTTTCAGCCCATAGCACCTTAGTCAGGGCTTTCTCAAACAGAAGACACTGAACCATATTCATAATGGACCTATTTTTTCTTTCACTTACACCATTTTGTTGTGGAGTTTAAGGTACTGTAAGTTGATAATGAATTCCTGGTTTATGATGAAAATCCTTGAATTTATTGGAAGTGAACTCGGTCCTATTACCAGACCTTAAGATTATCAAAGAGCCACATTGGTTTTCAACAGTTGCTTTAAACCTTTGAAACACAACAAATACTTCAGGTTTATGTTTCAGAAAGTAAACTTAACAAAATCTCATAAGGTCATAATAAAAAAAAATTGTTGTTTTTATAAGAAGGAGTGATCATATGTTCACACACGTAAGTATTAGTTTGAGATTTTCAGTAGCTCTCCAGGCTTGATTTTTAAGAATTGATTATTGACTTAGCTTCTTAATTTGACAAACTCCACATACATTAGAGGTTTCATTCATAGATGGAATATCTGCCACAAGTTCCTTATTTGCATCAAGAATTGATTTGACCAAGCCTTTTATGCCAAACATAAGTTTCATCTTGTATGTCTACATACCTCCTATCTGAGTGTGTTTTCAATCAAGAGGGAAGTTTTTGTTGTTCATTTTGACTAAGAGAATCTTTAAATGGCCATAATATTTATCAAGCAATTGGCCAACATTGAGAAGACTTTGGCTAAATTTAGGAACAAATAATACATCAGATACAAGCTTCATAGCTTAGGAAGTTTGAATAGCTACTGCTCCTTTTCCCTTTCCATCTCCAAGTCTGACTTTGGAGAAATAATTTTTGTTCATCTATTCAAAAATGTTCAAGTAAGTTGTTGTCACGATCCAATTTAGAATCATGACCGACTCTAAGGAGAAGAGTTCCAAAGCAAGCCTTAACCAGAAATCTATAGAAAATCAGACAAAGTTTCCTGTGTTTTTGGGCCAATCAAGAAATTACCAGTAACAGAAATCAATAATGCAGCCAACCAATCTCATCTTTTTCCACCTTATTCATCAATAAACTAGTCGAAGAGTAAAAGTACTGATTCCAACACCAAAACATAAGTCTCATACTAGAACCAATTAACAATACGAAAGAATATTGATAAATTCTAATAAAAAGAAATGCCTATGGAGCGAATCTAAGAATTCCAATAAATGTCTATAACAACTAATAAGCTTGTTATCCATGAACAAGTGCGAGGCTCACCGGAAATTATCAACTTGAAAGCTATAGACCTTACCCAAGTCACCTCTCTTCTTTGTAAAAAAATATAGTGAGGAGTGAGACGCTAGCTCAGTGAGTAATAATACATAACCACAACCATTTTTATGAGAAACAAGTTAGAAAACATGCTAGTACAATATTCATAATGATGAAATAATGCTCTTTCAGAAACAGTAACAATATTCAATCTTTTGTGCCTAATACAAGCAAAAATTAATATAAATACTTAATAGTACACTCAGAGAAATCTTTCATATCAAATCTTATAGTTGTAAACCTAGAAAAATGCTTTTATATCAAATCTTATGTCTGGGAGGTTTCCAAGGATGAATCATGTAATCAGAGTGACTTTCTTTTAAGAAGTAACCAATAAAAGTGAACTCCTCGTAAAGGAGTTAAATATTCATACTAGTGGATCCAACTCGAGGGATTTCAGTAACAGTATACTAGTTACATATCCCACTAGCAAGGGCTTTATTAGAAATCAGTAATTACAAAGTGCACCAGGTCTAACGATCCCACCGTTAGCTACAGAATTCATCAAGTTGTACTCCCATTTATATTCTTCTTGTAATCAATACAAGCATTTCAAAATTGAACAGAGTACTTAAATCTTATCAAATCATATCATTTCAAAGTTTAACAATTACCTGTCCAAAATACTATTTTTCAAATAAGTATAAAACCTTTTCAATAATAGAAACCATATGTTATAAAAAATGAGATCATCTCAAATAATATTTTCAGTATCATATCCAGTAATAGACTTGTTCCACATGCAAGTTCAAAAGGTTCAGTAACACATTTACTTAATATACCATGTGAAAATCATGCAAATTATAAAATATCAATTATGGTAAGATTACTACTCACAGTACTTGTATTGATGCACCAAACTTGTCAGAGAAATCAATTAGGTACCAAACTCGCAGAGAAATCTATAAGGCTTCCTTTGATCAATCTACAATCATATGACATGGATCTCGAGTTAATTCTTTGCTAAGACTAATTCAAAACTAAGATAAATATTATTTTCAACTCTTTTGGACTCCATTTTCCATCAAATCGCTTAAGTAAAATTATCCAACTCATAAGTAGTTTTACTGATGCACAATCTCCTAACTTTGGCCAATTTTCACAACTTGGTCATCTAATTTACTTCTGTCTCAAATTACAGCTTACTGTCTAACTAGTTGTCTCTGGTAAGAAAACTTCAGCACCCCAAATAGATTACCTAGACTGAGAATTTCTCGTGGCAAAGCTACTAAGGATCGAAGCAAGGCTGATATGGATCAAGGTGAAGGTATAAAGGAATACTATTTACCTCAACCTGTTTAAATTTGTTGAATCCTTCTCTTCTTTGTGCGTATACCCCTTTGGTTTGCACTGCCCCTCTTTCTTCTCTATCTATTCAAATTCCTGTATTATTGTTGTACGTTGATTTCCCAATCCCTACTCCCTGCTCTATTTCTTTTCTTTTCTTTTTTGTAAATTTGCTGCAGCCCTTCGCTTCTTTGGGACTTTAGCCCACTATTCTCTCTATTATATATTTTTAAAAAAAACAATAATCTGCCTCTCCTCTTTTTAAACAAAAGCAAAAGATGAAAATGACCTTACTGCAATTTAGGGTATTACAGTTGTCATTTGATGCATGCATCAACTATCAACGAGCCACACATCATGATCTTAAGCTGAAATATTGCATTCTCCAGCAATAATAGAAGCAGCAAACAACTTCTCTTCATGATCTTCAACATTTTCAGT
Organism: Solanum habrochaites; assembly: GCA_027704765.1. Lineage (NCBI taxonomy): Eukaryota > Viridiplantae > Streptophyta > Magnoliopsida > Solanales > Solanaceae > Solanum > Solanum habrochaites. The sequence goes on from JAKWJA010002497.1 coordinate 15,969,769, forward strand.
AACTTGAGCCGGGTGGTTTTGATTTGTTTTGCACACCTTATCCACATGATCAAACTGTGTCCACACCTTGCATTGAACTCTAGGTCTACACTAACAAAACGAGTATCTATGATTGATCTTTTTACAATAGGGACAATGTGGATACTCGGTCTCAGTTGTTATATTGCTCCTTCTTCTCCTTACCATGTCTTCCATCTGGTTGCCTTTTTTATTCACTGTCGAATTGAGCTTTAGATATTTGAACGGCCACAAGAGCGATTTCAGTTGTACTCTCTTCCTCTCTAAAAGCTTCCATTTTCTCCAAAGCTAGAAGAGTATTGGATAATTCAATCAATGTGACACAAGACATATCTTAGTATCTTTAATTGAGAAAATTTTTTCTTCAAACTTTTCCTGAAGTGTCACCATCACTTTCTGAACAACCCTTTGCTTTTCTACTTTTTTGTCTATCAATGTGATCTGATTGACAGTTTTCATGATTATATCAATACAAACTTTCACCTTTTCTCGATCTCTTCTTCATGACTTCTGATCTACTGAAGATTTTGGTTTGCTCTCAAAGGTTCTGGAGCATTGTCTTCATCAATATATATACTTCCATAATCCAAGATCCTTAAAGTATGTTATCATCTTCACTGCCCAAACTTGATAATTCTCTCCATTGAAGATAGTGGGTGAAATAAGAGAGCCATGTGAAAGGAAACTGAACAGAAAGAGACGTGGACAAGTTAAACTTGGTAGGTGATCTTGTTGTAATTTTTTCTCTAAATAAACTGTCCCTGAAAGATGAATTTTTTGTTGATGACAATTAAAGGAGAGAAAAAGAAGAAAAATATGACAGTAGATAGACAATATGGAGAAAGGGAGAAAATCTTGTAATTCAGCAAAAGCTTACTACATATAGATACATAAAGTAGTGTCAAATCCAGAAAATTGACTTCCTATTTAGTGCTTAAATTAAGTTCCACCACATATTACAATATCTTCTATATTCTAGAACTTTTCAGCAAACATAATTCAAAAGTCATAACAAAAATATCTAGACAAAAGTGCATGACAGTACTTAGCATCGCATACCAAAACACAGCACTATTCAACAACTTCCTTAATTCGACACCATCAAAAGAATAGCAAAATTCATCTATACTGGATATTTTTATAAATAAGAAAAAATTGAAAATTGTAACATCAGAGTAAGATTGAGCATCATCCATGATTAGAAGAAGAATATATAATATTAGTTGCTATCTTACCGGTCACTTGGTAGGCTCTTGATGATATCCGAATCACAAGAGTTGGACAAAGATAACAGAAAAATATTGAAAATACCCTTAAACTATGCGAAATTGAACAAAAATGTCTTATGTTGTTATTTAATTTTCATAGTTCAAGTGCATTTTAATCATTCGTAAAAAAATGTACTTCAAACATTAAAACAAAAATTCTTCATTCAACCAAAACTAATAGTACTACCACATGCCGTCCACAAAAACAAGAGGAGATATATATAGTACAAGAACAAAAAATTCACACAAATTAATATATTGTGGCAAGAGGGAGATATATATAGTACAAGAACCAAAAATTCACACAAATTAATATACCAATCTAAAGAATGTAATCGTAAATATAGTAGGACTTGCAAACAACCTCAGTTTCTTTTATTTTCTTCTTTTGTGAACCAATTGAGTATCAAGCAACAATTATAATTTGAATCCTTGTTGCTTGATACTCAAGATTGGTATATATTTACTATTATGATTTTTTTATCAGATTACTAATCTTGTATATACCTAAATAGGATTGGACTTCTTAAACATTAAATTAGTAGAATGTATATCAGTCAGGACAAAAAAAAAAGTATAATATTATCTAAGATGTGTACTCATATTCCTAATAACATTCTTTTTGGATAAGGGGAGGGGCGGGGGGAGGGGGGAGGATTGTCCAAATGCATATAAATACACCACATACACCACCAGGAGAGGAAAAACTAGAAGTCGGGTAAGGGTATGAATTCGGCTGAACCCAGTAACTTTTGTTCAAATAATGTATTTGTATTAAGAAATTTATCTATCTTATTAACGCTTGAAATTATCGTTACAAAATTCAAAACCCATAAGGTTAATATTATGCTTTCACCTATGGCAACCTGTCCATTCTCCAACCGATTTGGAGATCTAACCCACTCTAACAATTAATAGAGCCAACCTATTGTCAATGCTCTCACGAGTCTTCTTCTGCAATTATCACTCTGATCATGCACACCTTCACACATAATGTGCATGCACAGATACAAATATGGAGAGAGATTACTGAGTTTTCTTTTGCTTCAACCATGGTGGGCTCTGGCCTTGAGGAATAGATTCAAAGAAAATTGGCTGGAAGAGGCAAATGCATCAAAGGCGGTAATGGAGGTAGTATTTCTCATATATTTTCTTGTCCTCGATTATCGTATTGTTCTGTTGTAATTTATGTCTTGTGTTACTATCTTTGTTGTTGTTGTTATTAGAAACAAATTTCAACCTTTGAGGTAGGGATAAGTTCTACATACACTCTACCCTCCTCGGATACTATTCCGTGGGACTACACTAGCGTATATTGGTTGGTATAACATATGTGGGGATAAGCACACACCTCACCCTTTTAGACCCTTAGTTTCAATTTTTATGATATGCACACTACATTCAATATACTCTTCTTCTCCCTTTCTTCCTCCTCCCCACGTTACGGATTCAACATCTTGGAGCTCACTTTCTCGTTCATGTGTTGAATATTGAGATCTTCTACTTATTAGAGTCACACAGAAGGCATTATCTCAACAATGCAACAAAATTTTGGAGAATCCCTTTATTAAATATAATATTTGAACCCTAATCCAAACTTTGATGTAAATAAAGGTACTTAAAATGCCTTTAAAATGGTTCCTTACATACATGTAACAAGGCTACATGCAATAAAAAATATTTTCAACAAAATGGTCATATGTGTATATAATGTATCAATATTGTATATTTATAGATGATGTATAACTATGTATATCTATATACATTGTTGATGTAATAAAGCGTACATTGTAAACTAATTATTTTCAATCCCAACCAACTCAAATATACTCTAATTAGTCTCAAGTTTAGACATCAACTTCTCTTAATATTTTGAATTTTATGATATATTATTAACTCGAAATAATTCATGTTTGCGGCACACCAACAAAATTTTGAAAAAATAGTGAATGTAGGCACAATCAAAGTCTTAATGGGTCAAAACTTGCCATAGCACTGGCCTAGTGGTGGCAAATGGGCTAGTTGAGTCAAATTTGAGCAGGTTGAAAATGGATTAACATAAAATGGGGTAATAGTTCAACCACCCATATTTGATATGGTATAAATTCATTGGCTAGCAAATAAGTTGGGTAAAATACTAGTTAATCCATATTTTCATCAATGTTGTTTAATTGTTTACATACAAAACAAATATGTTCCCAACCTAGTGTGAATACCATTATTCTTTCCTTAAGAAGTAGACTACAACGAAGTTTTCTTCCTTGGTGATGCTTGCTCTTTATCTACTGCAGGCTCACAAGCATGAAGAATTAGCACATATGTCATTTTGTTCCAGAAATTGTTCAGCATTTACGAGAATCACTTGCTCAAATTCAAACACCAGTTTCTTGCACTGCAAAAAATTCGAGACAAAAATGTGAGTATCAGATGGTGAAACATCAGCATAGATAAAGAGTTTGTTACTCTCTTTTCTGCAAAGGAAAAAAAAAGGGAGGGGAGGGGGGGGGGGGACTTGATTCGGCACACCCTAACGATACATCCTATACCAATGAAAGTTCAAACATGCTTTTAAGAGTTTTCAACTGAATTACTTTTCAAATATTCTTAAACAAATATGTGCATCTCTCATTTTGCAAACTAAAGAATTTTAAAGGCATCATTTTTTGCCAAGGAAAATTAATTCAAAAATCATATGATTTGCAGATATTTTTCCACAGAAATACATAATAAAATATGAAACATGTTGACTTTTAGAAAGTATTTTCCTCCTTGGATAAATAATAAGAAGGTTACCATGTGTAACCTTTAACAAAATACCACCAATTCTTCTAGTACATTTTCACTTCGGTCTTAGTAAAAAAACATTGAATTCTGGAGAAGTAATGCATTTTACTTCGATGATTTGTTTCTCTCAATCAGTAGAATATAAGAAATACCAACAGTATAATATTTTCCTTAAGATTGTTGTTCATCTTGTATTCCTAAGATAACTAGAACAAAAACATTGAAGAACTTGATTAGAAACAACAAAGTCTTAAAGAGTATTTTCAAAATTCAAAAATTAAACTAGTAGAGAAAATAGAACCAGAAACAGATAGAAACAATATACAAAACATTTTTCTAAAAGAAGAAAATCGGGCCCATAGTGTCCCCTTAAGAAAGTTATTCCTTTCAAGTACCTGAGGTTAATTGAATATATCCTCCAAGGATAGAAACATCTTGCTCACCGATGTATCGGTGCCTAGAACCACGGTATCAGCGAACCATTCAATGACAATAAAATACACTTAAAATACTAGATTAAGTAGTAGTAGAAAAAGTCAAGAAAATTCATTTTTCTTATAAAACGAGAGAAAATCACTCAATTTATAGAAACAAAGGGTAGTGTGAAATTAAAAAATTCTTATTATGCCTTATCGGAAAGGTCACAATCCTATGGAAAAGATTCAATCATTCGGAAAGGTCTCAACCTTTCATAAAAGTCACAACTTTTCATTAAAGTCATAATTTTTCATAAAAGTGGCAGTTCATAAAAATCATAATTTTTCATAAAAGTCACAATTCTTCATAGACGTTGCAACTCTTCATTTTCCATTCACACCTTTTAAAACCCAACATGTTACAAATACCCGCTAAGGATAAAACGTATCCGTTGAAAAAAGGTTTTTACTTACCACTTGTCAAGGATAAAAAGAGTGTCCTTTATATGCAACAGGACAAGAGTATACAGGTCCACCATGGGAAAACAAGAGCTCGCCTAACTATCAATCTTTACTTCCATGGTCAATCAATCGGTAGACCTCCAATTTCCCCTCAAAGGTTTATAAGAAATAGCTTGTGCTACTCAAATTACCCCGGATTGACAAATTAAAAGACACTTGGATAGGAGTTTCACTACAACAAAAGAGACTTTTAGCGGATTTAATTTTCTTTAAGAGGCAATATTTATTGCCACAAAAACTTTTAGTGACATTTATACAATTCACATTGTATCAAGTGTCGCTAAAGCCTTTAGCGACATTCATTTAGGGTACCGGTAAAGACCTATAATATCGCCGCTAAAAGTAAAAACTTTTAGCAACATTTATTTGGAGGCAATAAGTATTGCCAGTAAAGCTTCCATCTATATAAATTATAATTGCCGATAAATGAATTCTATTTTAGTGGAACTTATTATGAAGATTTTAGTTGAGCATGAATTTACCTGAATTCATATGTATAACCAGAGAAATCAATACAAAAATAATAATAAGTGAATTACCAAACTCACACAATGTCATTCATTTAAAAGAAAGAACAATCAAACTTAATATATTAACTTTTTTTTCTTCTGGTGGGAAAACTATATGAATTACCTATAAGATTCTGTTCAAGTTCTCGAAACATATTTAAAATCTTTGTTCAAACATGAAAAAACAAGAGAATTGAGTCAGCGAAAGTATGACAGCTTGGATCACGATCATATATATATACATATCAGGAGGATCTTTAGTAGAGACAACCTATATTTATATCCGTACAGAAACTTTTTGCGCTGCCACCAGAAATAAAGGATAAATTAGTAGATTAAAAAATCAAATTAGAAATCTACTAAAATAAACAATATGAACAAAATACAAAGAGCATAAATGAAAAAGTTATACAAAGCAATGAGAAAAGTCTAGGAAGAAGATAAATTCTTCCTCACATTTTAAAGTAGTTATTTATCTGAATTTCCAGCCATAGAAGAGTCTGGATAGAAGATATATTTGCAAGAAAACAACCAAAGAAAGAACTAGGAAGGAGGATTTACCAAAAGGTAAAATAGGTGATATGCACCCATGTATGGTAAAAGAGATTACCCCCAAGAAGAAAGAATTTGTTGTCACAAACGCCTTGAGAAGTATTTAAAGTGCTTGAATATTGCCACTATTGGCATGAGGAACCTAATGAAAATCAACACACTAGCTGATAAGATTGTCTTGCAAACAGACAATATTTTTCCGAATTCATACCAGCAAACTACACACTAGTTAATGAGACTACCATGCATCTAAAATGCTTGTAACAAGATGCATTTTCCTGATAACATAGTAATCATCAACCAAAACGACTTGTAAAATCTTATAGTACGTAATTTATGCACGACTACCTATTCATATGTCACAGTTGCTATGCTTTTGGATCCCCCGTATGAAGAATCTATACAAAGATCTCTCTTTCATTCTCTCCGCTTGGTGTTTATTTTTTTTAAGCCACCAAACTAAAAACATTGGCACCAAATGAGTTAATTATATATCCGGCTATGAATTAGAGTCGAAGAGTGTCATGACTGGAATCTAGACTCCAGACGAGACCGGCGTCGTTGACCTCTCAGAGGTTGCAAACAAGCCTACTTACATCATCCTTACTTTACATAGGTTAATTTTAGCGGAAAATTTAAAACTTTTGATCCTTTAAACATACATGCTAAACATTATCTACATTTCGTAATCGTTCATCATCAACCATCTAACATCAAAGAGATAAGCAATTGAAAGAAATAGTTCATTAAGTCTTAATTGTATAATTGCCAAAATGGCACCAATACAAAGTCTGAATCAAAACAGGAAAGAAACGCTAGTGGAACATGCTCCACTAGCTCAACTCTAAAACTACGTTAGAATGTAAAACAGTAGAATCCTCGAAAGCATGACGACCTACCAAACTCTAGATGAATGTTGATGTTCGAATAGCTGCAATAATGAAACTTTAGCTCTATCGCCCACCTGTGCCTGCACCTAAAAGTAGATATTTGTATGGAATTAGTACACACTTGTACTAAGTATGGGTATATGCAAGCACATACCAAGGACATGCATGAGAAAGAACAACTCTTTCCTAACGACATGATTTTTTGAAAGTCAAGTCAGTAGATTTGCCAAATTGAGATTAGGAAAGTTAGTGAACTTTCCAAATTGAGTTAGCAAGGTCATGCCATGAGAGTAACATGCATATATAGCACACAACACATAACATCTTCACATAGCACATAACATATATCACATAGCTTCTTTCATATCATTCATTCATATGCCGCGAGACCTTGAAATCATGGACTTGACATTAAGACTTTCCAAAATAAGGGCTCAAGACATGGGACCTCAACTAGGGAGTCTCCATTAACAAATATAGAGTCTGCTTCGTTCATTCATACGTACTTCATTTTATGTCATTTATAGACCAGTGTGAACACCAGCTATACCCAGGATGTAGTTTAAGACTTTCCTCGGGTTTGCCGTGCAATGATCAGGAATAACCTAATGTCATTACCTGAGTCTAGCTCACCTCTTGATTATCCTATCCTAATACCTTCGGTATCATTCATTTCTTTTTAAGTTTCATTTGAGGCTGGCCTCAATCATTCATTGGGAACTTTAGCTTTAACTTACATAGATCATGTGAGCATCATGAAATCTTGTGTCTCCCCACAAGCAATATACCGAAAAGAGGTGGAATCACCGACCAAGGCCCTCAATAACATGCTAGCGTATAGCGGGATTTAACCCTGCCGCAGATCCTTATTGGCAGCTATAATTCAAAAGACTGTGAGATGTAGGAGACTAATACTTAAATACTCGGCAACCGGACAGTCTCATCTCATGGAGTTACGTGAATTCGCCCTCCCGAAAGAAGGATTCATCGACATGCTAGCATATCATCATTGCTTGTGTAAAGTTCCATTACATTCACTCATACGCATGTAAGCGGGCTTCTAGTTCTAGAGGAGGACAACATAGCTCATTAGATGATTTCTTATCTCATCATTAGCATTACGTGTGTAAAACTCATACTTTCATCATTAGAGGATCATAGAGACTGATCCACTTCCTTATCTTACACTCTCCTTGGTGAGTAAGTATTGGTTGACTTTACTTAGGCTCATTTGAGATTGCTTTCCATCCTATACATTAGCCTCTATCCTGTTGCCACCACGGGTACCACCCGCATTCTTTTCTTCATTATCTAGCACCCTTGTTTTTCATAGTTACTCACCTCTTATTACGTGAATGTTCATTTCATAGTTCATCTCATCAAATGCCAATGCACTTGGCCATGTATTGTATCTTATACTCGTACTTAACCCTCCTAAGGTTCATCATTTCATTACGTACATCTTAAGTTCACTTATTTTTGAACGTATGTTAGACCTATGTGTCTATACATACAAGTCATGGGCTTCATTCGTAGATTGCTAAGTGATTATTACTTTCCTAAGATTATGTAATACAAGACTTATATATCTTGTATATATGTCAAGATCTTAATTTTTGATCTAAGTATATGGCATTATCCTTGGATATTTTACTCACGTATGACTTATATATTAATACGGAAGTTTAGGCACGGGAACCCAAATCTTGAATCACTTGGATATCATTTTATAATTTTCATGGATTTTAATTCTATATTCATAACATTAAAAACTTCTAAATTAATCTCAACAGTTACAATTCAGCGATAAAATTTTCCTGTTTTAGTTAGATCTCTAATTAATCTCAACATTTACATGAAGGATTAATTTCCATTTTAATTAGAAATTCTAAATATATCTTAAAATTTCACATGGAAGTAAATTTTTATTTTAATTAGAATTCTAAATTAACTTAACATTTACATGAAGGATTAATTTTCTATTTAATTAGAATTCCTAATTAAATCTCAACATTTATATGGAGGATTAATTTTCTATTTTAATTTTACTCTAGGACCGAAGGGTTAGGGCTCGTTCCCCCACCCCTTTGATTTTAGATTAATTCTCTACAATAGGGCGGTTTTGGGTTCGCACCCCCCACAGGGCCCGCTTATATATATATATATATATATATATATATATAATATAGTATATATATATAATATATATTCACTTTTCGCTGAGGGAGGCTGTGAATCTGGTTTCGAACTCCCAGAGCCCCTCTTTCTTTAATTTATTTAAATGGGTCGAGCACCAGTGAGGTTGTGGGATCAAATCCCCACGGCCTCTCTTCTTTTCTTAATTAATTTCGTCCATTCATCAGCCTTGAGGTCGTGGGATCGATTCCCACGCTCGTGTCTCCTTTTTCCTATTTTTCTTTTCTTTCGCGCGTAGCTGGAGGTTGTGGGTTCGAATCCCACGCCTCCCATTTATTTGCTTAATTAGTTTTCCTCCTCCTCCTTTCCCCCAGGTCGCGAGTTTGATCCTCCCCAGCCCTAATTTCTGTTTTCCCTTTCTTTTCTTCCCTCGCGCAAACCAGCAGCTAAGGGGTTCGATTTCCCTTAGCTCCTTCACTGTTTTTTTTCTGTTTTCTAGCGAAATTCGCTGGAGCCTGAACCATAGTTCGAACCCCGCTTAGAAAATTCCCTTTTTATTTAATTTATTAAGGCATGCTGTAGTGAGGTCCTGGGTTCGATCCCTGCAGGCCTCACTTATTATTATTTTTTTTATTTCTTTGACGTCCAAAAATTTCCAGATTCTTTCTAAAGCTTATTTCCAGGTTCTGAAAATTTATTCCACGATTTTTCTGCACCTTTTTTCCTCAAATTTCACATTATTTCTTAGGGAAATTTCATGGTTCATTTATAACGTTTTAGGTAAAACCTTTTTCTAAGATTCGTTTAACAACAAGATTTTCTCCCTCAATCAAGCCAATAACATTTCCATATGACTTCACAACACAGCCTTTACTCAGTTTTCACACACGAAAATATACGACCTATACATTAAGTTTTGGAGCATTACCACCAGAATCTCATTCACTGTACATACTTAGCCACACACACCTTGCCCATATTTCAAAAAAAAAATGGTGCCTTTCTACGATTTTTAAGTACACAAACAGAATCATATTCAGTTACGAAAACAGCATATACACCTAAATCTACAACATCAACCCAACGAAAATTCCATTGGATCCCGCTATGCCAAGGGACATGCAAACGGAAACAACAACCTTTAGTTTTTAATCTAAGGGTCTCTTGGGAAAGGGGCCAAGAGAGAAGAAACTCATACCTCAATTTTCTGATCAAACTGAGTTGACCGTCCAAAATCTTCCCAAAACCTGTCCACCTCACCTTGAGTTTCACCACAAAACTCGACGGAATCTCTCTTCAAGCCTTGACGTTTTGATTATTTTGTCTTTTAACTTGAAAAAATTTTGTGAGTTCTTCAAGTGTAATTAATCTTGATGAATTTTTCTGGTTTTTGTTGTGTTTGCCAAAATAACCTGAGAGCGAGAGGAGTTAGAACGTGAGATAGTTGAGAAACGTGAGGGAGAGAGTTATATGATTAGGCGAGTAAATTTCAAAAGACTTAGTGAAATATGACTTTTATTAAGTGATACAAATCTGATTTTATTTTATAATGACTGAAAGACGCATATGGCCCTTAAAATTTTAGATTTTTAAAATAACATTACATCCCTTAATTATTTATCTATTTGATTTTTCGGTTGTTAAAAAAAGTAACTAAGGTTGATGTAAGGAAATGAAAAATATGTCTTCTTCCTCAGTTTCACTTTTTCATCCTCAAGCATTTTCTCCTGGATTCATTCGTAAGGGAAGTATATTAAGCAAACAAGTAGTGAATTAAAGTTGTGTGAATTAAAGCTCAAAAATATGTCATTAAATGTGGACTTACCTTTTCTTTAGTCGCTCAACACGTTCCTTTAAAACTTGAACTTGAAAATAACAACATAAGATAAATGTCAAGTTTTTGAGACTTCATAAGAAAAGATTATCACTAAGACTTTGATCAAGAAACATTTCTTTCCCGGATGGCGCTGACACTCCATTCCAAGGGTATGTGCAGATCTTTTCCCAAGACTTTCCTAATGGAAATTTCATTAATTCAAGACATCCAATATATTTGAACCATCAATCTAGATCTGCTATGTCTTAAGTCTCAGCAAATGATCAAACTAAAGATGAAACCATTTGTAAAATTGGAAAGATGTGGGCCTTCCTTTCCCTACCAAAACCTCTCTTCTCCTCAAATATTCCAGTACTTATGTACTCCAACCCAAAAGTTTCAACAACCTTCAAAGATGAGTACTTTTTTTTCACTACCAAGATCGAAATAGAATTTTCTAGAACTTGAATAAAATAAGAGAAGTACCACAATTGAATAACAGATGTTTCTGATTACCGATTAAATTCAAATTAAGTAGAAATCCACCATCAAATTGAGTTGTAGATAGATAATCATACTGCATCTTTGTATTAGGATTCTATTTAGAGGTGTAATACATTGAATGGTAAATGTGAAATAGATCATGGACATGTTTATCTCTTAAAACCGCACCGTAATAATCTAATATACAATTGATTGTGTTAGAATAAATTTTCCAAATTACAACCAGAACACTCGAATATGTTATCGTCTGTGAGCTGAAGAGAATCGTATAGAAGATAAACAAATATCATACATGTGGATTGTCGGCAACACCAAAATTGAAAGCCCACAATGATGGAATAAAGGAAAGCAGCAACGATGATGGTGTTATTTTCTTAATTTCTTTATTAAAAAATCAACAATAACTGGTATGTAGAGACTTCTTCTTTAGGGACATGTGAGTAGAAAAATTGATTCCGAAAATATTTTTTCACGAATGGTTCCTTCTATTTTTGATGGTGAGAATCATCAACTATGGGTTGTGAGAATGGAAACTTACTTGGAGACTCTTGATCTTTGGAAGCCATAGAAGAAGATCATGAAATTAATCCGCTGCCAAATAATCCCATGGTGGCCTAAATCAAGAGTCACAAGAAAAAGAAAATTATTAAGTCGAAGGCAAAAACAACTTTGTTTGTTGCTGTTTCGACAACTGTTTTCACGAAAATCATGACTCTCACATCACCAAAAGATATTTGGAATTATCTGAAGAAAGAATATGTTGGAGACGAAAGAAAACGAGGAATGAGTTATTATATTTAATGAGCGAATTCGAATTGTAGAGAACAAAAGAGTTAGAAACATTCAAGGAGTACTCCGACAGATTGCTTGATATTGTCAATAAGGTAGGATTACTACGTACTAGTTTCTAAAATTACCTTTGCAAAATTGTAAAATTCTTTATAGGCTCAGGAACACATAAGACTTATGAGGCAAGAAGGCGTGGTTGAAGGAGCATTAGTATCCAGCCACAAAACACAAAGCAAGGATAATTTTTTCGAAAATTACCCACCTTGTCAGCACTATAGAAAAAATAGACATCCTCCATATAAATGTTGGAAAAGACCAGATGCATAGTGCAAGAACTGTAAACAACTTGGTCATGATTTCAAAAGGATTGAATAGTTTCTCAAATCACTACTAAAGAAGAAGAAGACCACTTATTTGTGGTAAATTGTTTTTCAGCCAAAAAATCTGATTTTTGGATGATTGATAATGGTTCTACAAACCCCATGACATATAAAAGAAATCTTTTTTAAGAGTTCTTTCCTATGGAAAATAAAAAAGTCAGAATTGGGATGGTGATTGTATTCCTGCAAAAGGAAAAGGGTATGTTTCAATTAAAATAAATTCAGGTACAAAAATAATTGGAAAAATGCACAAATATCTCCCCCCCCCCCCCAAACTTTATGTTCGAAATCCTCAGAGATCCCTTATACATACAATCTTCTTATTACCCACCCCCCCCTTTAACCCCTAAACTGATTTTATAAATAATTTTCTACCTCTTTTCGGCCTACGTGACACTATCTTGTGGTCCCAACATGTGTTGATATTTTCATTAAGTTAGTGTCACGTAGGCCGAAAAGGGGTAGAAAATTATTTATTAAATAAGTTCAGGGGGTAATAAGACCTTAGTATAGTATAAGTGTGTCTCTAAAATTTCAGGCATAGGTTAGGGGGTATTTATGTATTTTTCCAAAATAATTTCAAAGGTTTTTTATGTGCTTGATATTGATAAACAAAAATCTTAGTGTTGGTCAATTAATAGAAAATATATTTGAATTATATTTGGAGAAAAATATTGATGAATCTTTGATTCTACTAAGCAAAAGATTTTAAAACTTGATATGAGAGGTAAGAGTTTCTCATTTAATGCAACTGAAGATGTACACAAGCCTTGCAAGACAAAGGATGAATTGACTTATTTATTTACAAGGTTAATTTCAGATGAGACTACAATCTACAATTTCTGATCCTAGGAGGAGTGTTAAAAATATGTCTCAGGATATTGCAAAAATAAAATAATTAGCTAGCGTTAGGATTTTTAAATTATTTTATTAGAGACCTATGTGACTTGAATTTAGTATTTTGTTCTTTTATTTATTATTTGAATTTTATTGATAACTTAGTAGCATATTTTTTCTATTTTTAGTTAGAAATTATATCTACAAATTTAGGTCTTTGGATTATAAATAAAAAAATTCCCTTTGATAATATTGCAGTAATTTTTCATGCAAAGTATTTCTCTGTTATTTTCTTAATTTATTTATTAAAAATCAACAATTGGTATCAGAGTCTTCTTCTTGAAAGACCCGTGAGTAGAAAAATGGATTCCGAAAATAGTTTTTCACTAATGTCTTCTGTAATATCCTGAAACATATATTCAATAGATGGAATGAAAGAACCCAGAATGGGGACGAAGGTTCGTGTTGAGATTGAGTAGAGGGAATGAAAGCGGAAAGTGTAGGGTCATTTGAAGATTTAGGGCCTAAACTTCGGAGGTTTTTTAACAGGAATGAGAGTATAAAGAGTCTGGGACATTTTAATAGCATTTATTAGTTGCCCTAAATGTAGCTTATGTGTGGTAAATGTTTAATTGCCGCTATAGATGAAGTTATAGGAGAAATTAGGGGCATTTAGTTAATTACTCCTAAATAAATGCCAATAAAACCCTGTTATGTTGTAGTGTTTCTTGGGTAAACATTCAAGTTGACAATGGTCGTCTTGACAGTCAAAGAACTTTAACATGATGATAACTAATGTATGCCCGTTAAACTATTTCAGTCATTCATACATATCACATAGCAGAAAGTTCTTAATGCACATAAAAATAAGTATTTTTCCCTTCATTATACTACCTTTAATGGTAACTCTTGTACCAATAAATCAATATATGTTTCATACAGAACACGCCTTAATCCCTCAAACAATTGCAAGAAAAAAAAACAAAGACAGGAACATTGAAATAGTTGCAAGTTTTTAATTGAAAATTTCCAACCAAAATCCACCTGTCTAGCAAAAGTGTTTTAAGCAGATTAAGAATGAGAGCAATATTTGTCTAACATAATGGAGTAAGCCTTCAACAAAACAAGTGCAGCAATTCAGAACATCTGATCTGTGAACAGGTCATGCAGATTATATGTGCCTTCATCGTCAAGATCACAAGTGTCAACATTCACAAAAGCATTTTGGCCTGATACCTCTCCTCCAACAAATGTTGCCATCTGCTCAGCATAGGTGCTTTCTTGAGGAAACATATTCTCATTGCTACAATTAGGCACTTCTTGTGATCCTCCGCAATCAAGTCCAATCATGTCCACGGTGGTTGGAACTTGGAAAGTTCCACCGAATTCAACATCCACGATAATTATATCAAGCACACTTGGTTTTGCTCTTGCTCTTCTATTCCTTTTGTGGTTTGCTTCATGCGTTGAACTATTTTTTGGGCATGGTGTAGCTTACTGCATTGTCGTCTTTGTTATCGGACACATGGCCTAATATACTTCTTCGAGACAAGTACCTTTTGAATATTTACCTAAAAGCCCCGAAAATACGCCCTTTAGCAATGAAAATAGAGAAATAGTATTATACAGAAACAAGATCGCAAGACAATATCACTTAGAAAGTTTTACGCCTCTCAAGACTTCTGGCGTAAACTGTGTGAAATCACAGAGACCGCAAATAAGACATCAAAATTGAATGGCATACTCCCAAAAAGCAGAGAAATAACCCTCAAAAACTGTAAACACAAGAACCAACATGGTTCCTCTTCTTCCAACGAGTCCCCTCTCGCCATTTGATATATGCTTTTTCTTTTTGTTTGTCATTGCTTTGCATGTTTGGTCTAATTGGGGGTTATTGGAACTTGTCAAATAAATCGCTACACCATATCTTCTAAGAGTATATTGTAAGTGACCTTGTATACATCACGTGATTTCCGCAGGAATGCTTCTTCCTCTGCTGTGAATAGATTTTTATCATTAAAGTAATCTCTAGGGTATTGTCAAAGATTTTATCCTCCTCCCTAGTCCAAAAAGAGCTACTGCATGTGTGATCGATGCTCATTTCTTTTAGATCTACAAGGAAAGACTCAAGCATGAAAAGGGAAGTTCTAAAAGAGGATTCAGTAAATGGATGACTGCCAATATAGGGGGTAAAAAACAACCATAAATGTTAGGCATCTATAATAAGATCTTCCTGACATTTAGTAAACAAAAACAATCGCAGCAAAGCATGTATTCTTTTAAATCAGTTATGTATACTAAGAGAAGTGATGAGTTACTGGTAAAAGGAATAAACATGAAGATCCAAGTTGTATACTACCCACAAAAGTCCCAGAGATATGAAATGTCAAATAGAAAAGGAAAAACTGAGAACCCTTTTGACGCAACCTAACCATTTAAAAACTAGGGAACGTGCAATGACAAATTATATCCAGGACAACAAATCAAAAGGAAAGTCATACAAATTCCTTTATTTTTCTTTTTTGAGGAACACTCAATTCTCTGCACAGTAACTTTCAATGGAAAGCATTTTCAATAAGCGTTCTTGGAAAGTGTTGACATAATTTTTCTCTCGTAATATAATATATACAAGACGAATCTCATGATATTCAAGTTCATGAGTATCACTTTGCATCTCTTTGGAATCTACCGCAAAACCAATATACAAATCAATCATTTTCTTATTTTCTTCAAATCAATGTTCATTTGAATAGAAGATTTGTAGAATCTATAATATATCCTGTGTAATCCAACAAGTAAGGTCTGGGAACAGTATATTGTACGTAGATCTTACCCCTACCTTGGGAGGTAGACAGGTTATTTTCAATAGATCTTCAGCTCAAGGAAAAGCCTATTAAAGCAGATCGAAAAAAGAGTATTTGTATAATCTCACAAGTGAAGTTTGGGATTGTATAGTCTACATAGACCTCACCCCTACCTTGGAGGTGAGGGACTATATCTTATAGACCCTCGACTCAAGGAAAAATATATCAAATCAAATTGAAAAAGGAAATATTTACATAACCAAAAAAACATACCGAGTGTAATCTCATAAGTAAGGTTTGGGGAGGGTAGATTGTACATAGATCTCACCCCAACCTTGGAGGTACAGAGCTATTCACAATAGACCATCGGTTCAAGGACAACCATATCAAAGAAGATCCCAAAAGGGAATATTACATAAAAATAAGAATAACCCAAAAAAGGAAAGTCATGAACAATCTTACTTTTTGCTTTAAGAGAACTAGTGATATATATCTCTATAAAAAAAATTACATAGAGCATCATTTTAAGGATAAGCAATGTCAAAGCACTTAAAATGGGGAAACTTTTGTAGAGACCATACAACAAATCAAAACTATAAATCCCGAATAGTCTTTACATTTTCCCCAATTCAATATCTCTATAATTATTTTCAAAAAATTAAAGTGGTATTAAAGAAATTACTGTAAAATATCGACAATCAAATGGAGAAGACTAATAATCACATAGCACAATGAACGAACACCTTTTGATGAATCAACTATGTGATAAGGCCCTATGTCCTAGTCTATTTACAAAAAGGGAAACACTACATATACTATAAATAACCCAGAAAAAGAAAACTAGAGAATTTTGGGTCAAAAGAGATAATTTCACCAACCTACAAATTGTCCTTACATAATCCGAAAGATTCTTGTACTTGTTATTTCTTCATCACCAAAATAATGAAATGTTTGTATTAAGGTTTTTTATCAATATTTAAAGAGATAACATATCAGATTACTTTATGAGAAATTTCTTAACCTTTAGTGTAATACAAACAAAAAGTGTAAATGTGCTGAGTTGTGCTACCTAACCTTCCAAAACATAGAAATTTTTTTTGGGGTTTCGAGGGACATATTGTGGTAAGTGCTAAAGTCAAAGTGATGAAAAGGAAAAGCTTCCCTTCTTTATTTTTTTTCCTTATTTGCAGAGGCCAATTGTTTTCATATTTGATGGCCAAGTGGGGTAAGATTTTCCCTAATAAAGCCAACTTTGTATCCACATAGATATAAGTTTGCCCTACAAATTTTTTTATGAATACAACGTATCGATAGACAGTAGACCATACATGAGCAATTTGATGCGAAAACCTACGAACAAAATAAGTAGTATAAGACAACATAGAGATATTATGAAAAGGTAAGATAATAAAAATTATTGGATAATTTATTTCATTGTCGAACAAACACATTTTATTGAAAAACATCTAGAGCATCATTACAACATCTCATAAAACTAGTCTCAACCTGATCCAAACCTATATAATTCCTCAGATATATAATTTGATATATATATATATATATATATATATTCCCTCTATCGAATTCCAATCGTTTGAAGACAAGTTTGTGAATACAAATGTTCTGTATTTTCAGGAGGGTCACCACATACAAGCATGACGTATCCAGGTACATATAGTCATCGATCTTAGCCAATCTCTCCCTTGTCAACAGTCTTTTATGCATTGCAATTCAACTATTAAAAATCTATTATCACTTAATGTATCTTTTGTAGTAGTACAAGTGGACTTCAAAAGATCTGTGTAACTTCAAATCATTGGATTGGGCCTTTAGGTTTTAAAACAACCTTCTAGTTGTAATCTCCCAACTTTCAAACAAGTTATCTCCTGCAACAATAAAAGTGACTTAATGGCGTAAAAAATTACGTATACTAAAAGAGCATATAACTTGAGCTAGTAAGAACAAAATGTAAAAGAAAAAAATGATATCATCAAGATTCCAAATACTATCAAAACTTCTCTGAGGGAAAGAAAGACAAGACAAATGTGATTATAGAGAGATAATTGGAGATCAGGGAGCAGGTCTTTTTATTCAGCAAAAGCTTAGTACATATCGATACATAAAGTGTTTATAACTCCCTAAAATCCTGGATATTGACTCCCTGTTTTGTGCCTAAGTCAAGCTCCGCCAGATATTACAATATCTTATACATTCTAGAACTTTGCAGTAAACATAATTTAATAGTTATAACAAAAATATCCAGACAAAAGTACTAACATGAAAAAACTTAGCATCACATACGAAAAACAACACCCTTCATCACTCCTCCTTGATGCAAGTGTTGCTAGATACTTCATGCTTATATCTAAGAAACTCAAATCTTATTTCTGTAGAGCTTTTCTAAAATTATGAGCTAGTTGATCTTCACCGCAACATTGCAAAATATAAACTTCATTTGCCCTTTCAAATTCTTGAATGGAATGGTATTTAATTTTAACGTGTTTAGTCTTTCCATGAAATACTGGATTCTTTACCATGGCAACAACAAATTTTTATCACAAAGGGCTTCAGTTGCTTTGCTTGGGTGAAACCCCAAGTCAATCAAGATTTTTCTCAACGATAAAGCTTGATTAACAACATTGGAGGCAACAACATACTCTGTTTTAGCTGTTCATTGAGCCACATACTCTTGCTTCTTTTTGCACCAGCAAATGACACCTGATCCGAGAGTGAGACAATATGACGTGCTTTTCATATCATCTTGTGACCCAATCCTAGTCACTATCAGTAAACCCCAACGATTTCATAGACTTCAGTTGTTTCGCTTGGATGAAACCCGAAAAAATATTCCTTGAGAAGGTTCATTAACCTCCATTCCAAGAAATAAGTCAATTTCCCTAAATCATTCATTTCAAAGACCTTCTTTATTTGCCCGCTAAAACCTGTGGTAGACTATGTTGTTGCTAGTCACCAACGGATCATAAACATATAGAGAAACAAGGAGAAAATAATCATTTTGAAGTCTAATGTACAAGGTTTCTTCATTGAAACTTCTGTTAAACTCCAAATTCAGTAAGTAGTTATCAATGCGCATATCAGGCCTTAGGTTCCTATAAAACCTTGTGGCTGCTCTACATATATTTTCTCTTCAAGATACCCATTAAGGAAGGCGAACTTAACATCCAATTGAAATACTTGCCACCCATGGTATGTTGAAACTTCAAGTAGAAATCTAATTGTATCAAATGTTGCAACTAGTGCAAAGGTTTCATGAAAAGACAATAGTATTGACAGCTTCAGCCCATAGCACCTTCAACTGATCTCGTCGGCAATCTATTTAGAATATAGACAATAGTATTGACAGCTTCAGCCCATAGCACCTTCAACTGATCTCGTCGGCAATCTATTTAGAATATAGACAATAGTATTGACAGCTTCAGCCCATAGCACCTTAGGCAGGCCTCTCTCAAATAGAAGACACTGAGCCATATTCATAATGGACCTATTTTTTCTTTCCCATACGCCGTTTTGTTGTGGTGTGTAAGTGACTGTAAGTTGATGATGAATTCATACTTTCTAATGAAAATCCTTGAATTTATTGGAAATGAACTCGGTCCCATTATTATCAAACCTTAAGATTATCAAAGATTCACATTGGTTTTCAATACTTGCTTTAAACCTTTGAAACACAACAAATACTTCTGATTTATATTTCATAAAGTAAACCCAAAAAAAGCTCATAAGGTCATAATGAATAAAAGAAAATATTTGTTGTTCTACGAAAGAGTGTTCCTATGTTCGCACACATCAGTGTGTATTAGTTTGAGCCTTTCAGTAGTTCTCAAGGCTTGATTTTTAGTAAAAATGGTGATTGACTTAGCTTTCCAATTTGATAAACTCCACGTGCATTAGAGGTTTCATTTATGGAAGGCATATCTGTCACAAGTTCCTTATTTTGCATCAATAATTGATTTAACCAAGCCTTTTATGCCAAAGATAAGTTTCATCTTTTATGTCGACATATACTCCAATCTGAGTATGTTTCCAATCAAGAGGGAAGCTTTTGTTGTTAATTTTGACTAAGAGCAATTTTTATGCCAGTTGGGTCCGCAATTTAACATGTTTTATCTTTAAATAACATGGCCATAATTTTTATTAAGTTATAGGCCAAAACTGAGAAGACTTTGGATAATTTTAGGAACAAATAATACATCAGATTTAAGCTTCATATCTTAGGGAGTTTGAATAGTTACTACTACTTTTCCCACTACCATCTCCAAGTTTGACTTCAGGGAAATAAGTTTTGTCCATCTATTAAAAAATGTTCTAGTAATCTGTCATTTGATGCATGCATCCTCTATCAACAAGCCACACATCATGATCTTTGTTACATCTCGCAGTTTGAAATAGCTAAGAAGAAGCTAAGAAGTGGAAATAGTCATTTTTGGAAAGAATTATAAATCTGGAAATTTACTTTAAGTTAGGAATAAGTGAGTTTTTTGTCAACATCAAATTGCCATAACTTCTATCTCATAATTAGTTAAGAGCACTTCCAAATATGTTAGGCGAACTCTTGGAGTGATCTTTCCAACGCCACTAAGTTTACGCGATTCCTAGTTCGTATGAGAGAGTTATATCCTCTGAAAGTTGGGCGGTTGGAATAAGGAAAGTCCAATCCGTATTTTTGAAGGGTAGTTTAGTCGTCTTTTACTTATCTTTTTATTTTAATTTCTTTTTGGTAATTAATTAGGGGGTCTAAAGAACTTAGTCAGTTTAAGCTTTTGGAAACTGAGTTAGGGTTCTTAGAGAAGAGAAAAGAAGAGGAGAAACGAGGAGAAAGGAGAACTACGTTCAACATTCGTCAAGTTTAGCTTGTGAAATTCGTAGAGGGTGATCCCTAAAAGGTATGTCAGATTACATAGCATTGGTTTAGTTCACCAATTCACCATTCATGATTTATTTCACTGAATTTAAGTTTTTGAATGCTTAGAAATTGAGTTCTTGATGGGTTTGTTGAAGTTCTATTACATTCTTGATTCGTTGAAATCGTTGAAGAGTTGTTTGATCCAAATACGTGATTTTAGGTGTGATTTTAAGTAGAATCTGATATAGTTTGAACATATAATCAACTCTAAGTGTTTGGCGAAAGAACCATCGAGTTTAAAGGGTTTAGAGCTGGAAAATGAAGAAGAAATTTCGTCGGTCAAAATTTGGTAGTGTCTCCGCCTTGCGAAGCTAGTCCCCAATTTTGGGAAAACTCATTTCGCGTCACGGAGCTAGTCACCAGTTTTGGGAAAAGTCACTCTGCATTGCAGAGCATCCACAGACCGTTCTACCTCAAAAATTATTTTAGAAACAAAAATTTAAATGTTTCTCTGCATCGCGGACCTACCCTCAAACATTGAATTTTGATACTTTCTCATGTTTAGATATATAAAGTTATAACTCAACATCATGGGACCTTTCCTATCACAAATAACATTTACTTGAATCCGTAATCCAATTCAATGAATGTTAAGATTCAAGTCAAGAAGTTAAGAGTCAAGTTAAGAAGTCAACAGTTAAGTCAAGATAAGTTCTTAAAGTTTTCAAAAGCCTTTCACAAACATTTTAAATTTATTTTAAGACATATGTTTCAAGTTAAGCAAAAAGTTCAAATTTGAAGTTCATGTCTTCAAAGAACTATACGGGAACTAAGTATTTCTAAGAAAATTTAAAATGTTTTCACATTTTAATAAGAACAGAAACTGAGATTTTCAAAGAGCCTTTGACCTAGTTTTTCATAAAAGAGTATATGCTTTCAAAATAAAGCAAAAGGGTAACTTTGATTTCTGAGGTATCTATTGAGCTAAGTATTTGAGAACTTATCTAAAAACAGAGAAATAAGTATGTTCTTAAAACATAAAGAGCTAGTATATTTTGGGAGTAGTATTGAGCATCAATGTGGGGGAGAATTCAAAAAACTCTGAACCACCATAAGCCATGTAGCTGCCATTGGTAGAAAAGAGTCATACTTTTTATATGATTCTTTTAGTGATATTTAGCATATATTAGTGGATCCACTTAGTAGTCAGGTTCTATACTCATGGAAAGGTATAGGACGACCCTAGCAGCGTGAGGCAAAATTATGTATCATCACTATATCTCTTATGTGATGGTTGTCGGTTAGAGAAACTCCTATAGATGTAATTGTATTCTTATATACACAGTTTATTTGTATTTTACATACATCTCAGAGTTATATTGTATCTTTTCATACATATAGAGTTTACATCATGTTTTAAACAATTTTCTTTATATTGCATTTGTTTTAAACTTCTATATAATGAAATGAGTTCAGTTGAGACAGTTAAGTGTTTTGGATTCTTTTCAAGCCGATGTTGTGTTTGGCATTTCCACTCACATACTCGTACATTTAATGTACTGATGCTAGTTGTCATGCATCGTATTATGATGAAAATGCAGGTAGCTAGGATCGACATCTAGCGCATCGTTGATCCAGTGAGCACTCCAAAGTCTGTTGGTGAGCCTCCTTGTATTCCGGAGGACTCCTTTTATTGCTTGCAGTTCCTTTTTCAGTGTTCCATTTGTTAGGATGGCGGGGTTCCTATCCTGACATCCATCTTTAGTTGTTTTAAAGGTTTCATAGAGAGCCAGATGCTAGCTCTTTTGTTTTTTCATTTTCATTTTCATTTTCCTTTGTTAAAACTTAAGTTGTTATTTTGGCCATATGTAATATTTTACTATTTAAGTATTCTCTATATTTTGTTATTCAAGTGAGTATAGTGTTTTTGATCATTATAAATTTTATATGATCTTCTGTTAAGTATGTAAGTCAGGCCAAGGGTTCGCTTGGAGCCAACAATGGTTCTTGAGTGTCCGTCCCGCGCGGGGTGTAGGCTCGGGGCATGACAAATTTGGTATCAAAGCACAAAGTTCAAGAGTTCTAGGGAGCCTACTAAGTTGTGAATGTAGAATCCTAGCTATCAGTGTGAACCGCGCCACATCTATAATTAAGAGGTTGCAACACTTAATAAAATTATTAGTAAAATTATATCACTTTTTTCATACTTATTTCGTGCGTTAGAGTTTAATCTCTAAAACGTTTCTTTCAAACTCATGCTTTAGCGTGTTTTCATATAATCATGCCTCTACGAAGAGTTGTCACAAGTCATCCTCTGTTATGACCCGAGAGCACCCCTAAGTTGTACACGACATATCTGACCCCGAAGGGGTATCATACAAGACTTTAACATAATCATAACATAAGACATTATAAAATAAGGAAGAATTTAAAACTTTACGATATACAATCGAAGTCATTTTCATAAATTGCAGGAAAAAGTATTTTCTAACTCTTTTGTCTCAAACCATCTAACTTGACATGAATAATAGTCTTTGTACCCGGCCCATACGAAGTCTTAAACATAAAATTAAATTACGTAAAGGTGAGTGAATGTTGTACTCGAAGCTACGAGGACTCAGCAAAATCTTCAACGACAAGCCTTTACAACTCATTAGTTCAAATGACTATTTTTTGGACGTCATGGTCGTTTCTTGACATTTGAACTGTACAATCACCAAACTAACTTAAATAGACATTTTACATTATTTAAACAAGTTTCCAACTATAAACTAACATGTGAATCTCTAGTTTCTCCCACTTAATTCCATTAGACAATAGCTAGGTTTAACTAGGTTTTATGGGGTGTTTCACCCTACTAGACGTAATGTTGAGGAATAAACAGTAACCAAATGCACCTGAAGTGAAAACTCAAGGGGAATTTATCAATGTTGAGTTCCGTGAGGCAATACAGATATTGAGCCAAGTTGTGACCAGACAAGCTAGGAAGCAGTGAGGGAATCAACAAGAAGTACCTTACACTTTGAGGATCCGCGAGTTTTTTAGGATGAATCTCCAAGTTTCATGGATTCAATCACTGCAAAAGATCTAGATAATTTTATTGAGGAACTGAGAAGGGCTTAGAGGTTGTGCATGTCGCCGATATTGAGTGGAACTAGTTGCACCTCAACTAAAAAATGTTATTAGGACTTGGTTGATGAATATAAAGAGGGTATAGATGAGGATGCACCAATTGTGAGTTGGGCTTGTTTTGAGGAGGCTTTCTTGGGGCATTTTTCCCCAAGAACTGAAAGTGGCTAAGGTACGAGAGTTCCTCACACTTAAGCAAGATTATTTAAATGTTCATGAATATGGGTTAAATTTCACCCAATTGTCCCGTTATACTCTGAAAATGGTTGCGGCTATGAGGAGTAAGATGAGTTTGTTTCTTGTTGGGTTTTCCATTTATCAAGCAAAGAGGGACATACATCAATTTTTATTGAGAACATGGACATTTCTAGGTTAATGGTATATGTGTAGATGGTTGAGGAAGAGAATCTAAGGAATAGATAAGTGTATTAGAATAAGAGATCTAAGACAGGGAATGATCCTGGGCAGCAGAAGAGTAATGACAACGAGTCATCCTTCCAACAGAAACAGAAGGGACCTTCTCCATTATCTGCTAGTGTGTGAGTGCAATAGTCAAAATTTCAGAGCCAAGCATGCCTATTCTCAAAGTAGTATGGCACAAGGGGG
Source organism: Solanum habrochaites (assembly GCA_027704765.1). NCBI lineage: Eukaryota > Viridiplantae > Streptophyta > Magnoliopsida > Solanales > Solanaceae > Solanum > Solanum habrochaites. The sequence goes on from JAKWJA010002497.1 coordinate 15,994,593, forward strand.
TAATAAGCCTCTTGTCTGCTCTAAGTGTGGTAGGAACCAATCAGGTACATGTCGTGAGGGATCCACTGGTTATTTCAAGTGTGGTCCGAATAGTCACTTCATGCGATAGATTCCAACAAATAGGGAAGGTAATGGCAATTGGGGTAATAGAGTCTGATCTTCTTCAGTTGCTCCACAAGAAAGAGATGCACCTAGATGGGCTACTTCCAGTACTGGTGGAGGAGCAAACCTCTTTTATGCCATCAATAGTAGTCAAGAGCAAGAGGATTCGGCATATGTTTCCACTGGTATGATCCATGTCTTTAACTTTATTGTTTATGATTTGTTAGACCCAGGAGCGAGTTTATATTTTGTAACTCCATATGTTGCTATTGATTTTGATGTTATTCCTAAGAAACTTGGTGAATCATTTAGTGCTCCTACACTTGTTGGTGAATCTATTCTAGAAGAGAGAGTCTTTCATGATTATCTGTTTCTGTCAATCACAAAAGTACCATATCCGATTTAATTGAGTTAGATATGGTAGAATTTTGCATCATTCTTGGTATGGACAGGATTCATGCCTGTTATGCCTCAGTTGATTGTAGAACTCAAGTTTTCAAGTTTTAGTTTCCAAATGATCCAGTCTTAGAATGGAAAATCAGTCCAGCAGTGCCTAGGGGTAGTTTCATTTCGTACCTTAAGGTAAAGAAGTTGGTTTCTAAGGGGTGTGTCTATAACTTAGTCCGAGTTAATGACTCTAGTGTTGAGATTCCTCCTATTTAGTCAGTTCAAGTAGTAAAATAGTTTCCATAATTATTTCCATATGATCTTCCCAGAGTCCCTCCTGGGAGAGATAGAATTTTCTATAGATATTCTCCCAGATACTCGTCTTATATCTATTCCGCCATATAGAATGGCTCCAGCAGAGTTGAACGAGTTTAAAGAACAATTGAAAGATTTTCTTGATAAGGGATTTATTGGTCCAAGTGTCTCACCTTGGGGCTCTCTAAATTTATTTGTGAGAAAGAAAGATGGTTCCCTTAGGATGTGTATTTATGACCGTCAGTTGAACAAGGTTACAATCAAGCAAATATCCTCTTCCAAGAATTGATGATTTTTCAATCAGTTTCATTGTGCCACCTGTCTTTTGAAAAAAGACCTAAAGTCTGGCTACCATCAGTTAAGAGTGAAGGGATGTGATATTCCAAAGAGAGCTTTCAGAATCCAATATAGTCATTATGAGTATTTGATTATGTCTTTTGGGTTGACAAATACGCCTACAGTATCCATGGAACTTATGAATAGAGTATTCAAACCTTATTTAGATATGTTTGTTATCGTTTTCAGTGATGACATACTAATCTATTCAAGGAATGAAGAAGATTGTGTTACTCATCTCAAAATTGTTCTCTAGACTTTGAAAGATAGAGGGTTGTATGCCAAGTTCTCTAAGTGTGAGTTTGCACTTGAGTTTGTGGCATTCTTAGGCCACATTATGTCTTAAGAGGGATTTAAAAGTTTATACCAGAAAATAGAGGCAAAGTAAAATTGGCCTAGACCAACATCTCAAATTGATATTAGGAGTTTCTTGGGGTTGGCTAGCTATTAAAGAAGATTCGTGGATGGGTTCTCATTTATTTCATCCCCTTTGACTAAGTTAAATTAGTAGATAGTTAAGTTTCAATGATCTGAAACTTGTGAGAAAAGCTTTCAGGAATTGAAAAAGAAATTGACTATTGGCCTTATTTTGACCTTATAACCAGAAGGTACTCAAGGTTTTATGGTGTATTGTGATTCATCTAGAGTCGTATTGGGTTGTGTATTAATATAGAATAGAAACGTTATAGCTTATGTGATACGAGCATTGATACAGATGCTCCTTTAAGGACTTACTCTAAAAGAAAGTATAGGCGAGCAGCATGTGGGGATAATCTATCTTAGTTTATATGTCTTAAGTTCTTTGGGTTTAAATAGTCACACAAAAAGATAAGACACTACTTATCTATTAGTTAAAGTACTACCAGTACAGCAAGTTATCTAAATCATTAAAACTTTTTTATTTTATTCCATGAGGAGTTCTCTTTATGTTATTATAAATATGTGTATTAGAGGAATGTGGAGGGAAAAAATATATTATTGATTGTCTTTTTTGATTTTTATATTCGGAAAGATTTGTACACTTCATACGGATATTGTTATTGGTTAGTAGTGTTTAAAGGATTTTCTTGCCTTTATTAAACAGTAAATTGTCAATTCCCTCTATCTGTTTCTGTTTAGCTTCTATCATTTGTATTTGATTACGGCCTCAAAATACTCTTCTGCAAATAAGAAGTAAAGGGTCGTATCAAGTTAAAGAAACCAACTAATTAGGTTGGGTTCGTTCCCACGATGAAAATATTTCAGGGGACTTTCAGCTATATTAACACTATTTAGTCCAAATTATTCTTTGGAAAAGCAAAGACATAAAAGGTGGGGGTTTTAACTTCTAATGATGAAAATACGACTAAATTAAAGGAGACAACTAACAGTTTCAAATGTTGGAGTTTAATAAATTAATAAAGTAACGAGGATTTACGTGGTCCCCACAGGTTCTCTATTTGATAATTCTAACTATAACAAATTCTTCCCTAGTATATTTATTGCAAAGTGATAAGTTATGTATTTCTAAAATCCTAGGTCCGGCATCTAGAAAATTTCACTAAGTACCTTGGTCCGGCTACGTGTGTGCTATACTAACCCTTACCTTTTACCTCATATTAAGATCATATTCGATATTTGACTAATTATTACCTCGTACCAATTCAACCACTAGCCTATTAGATAGGATACACTAATCTATATTGATAATATTCCGATATCTACCGCCTTGGTCCGGCAAGTAGTAGCATTAAGGCGAGTTCTAACGTTTGTGGTCATCGTTTTAAAAAGGACTCTAAGCGAAAAATTATCAATACATGCAAGACAATATTCTAGAATTGTTTATTTTAGTTAAGTTTTAACCTCATTATTTCAACCATGGGTCCACAAGGCCTAGTTATGAGTTAGTTACCCCTACTCATTAATCACAATATTGAAATATGTAATATAAGAATTCATGCACTTACTTCAATGAGAAAGAAAAAATCCAGAGTTCACTATTATCAACCAAAACTCACCCAACAATCAATACTGAAAGTAATTTAAAGGACTAAAGTACTCAAAAGTGTTAATAATAATCACCAAAGTTCATCCACAAAAAGAGCCTCAAATAATCAAGAGTTTATAACTATATGAAACTAACTACCAAAAGAGTCTAACCCCAAAATGAGGTTTCGAACTATTTATAAAAAAATAAAAAACTTAAATAAAATAAGGACACTATTTGCTGGGGATATATGTCAAAACGCCTTTGGAGGGTCGATGGACCCTCGCGACGGACCACAACATCGTTGGTCACGACGGCGCCGTCATGGACTCCGCGTCCGTACTTGGCAATTCTTCATGCTGATCTCTCTAACCCTCGACGGAAGGATGGACGGATAGTCACAGGCCAAACGGTCTCATCGAGGGTCTCCGTTTCCCAAAACACACTTGAACTCTTGGACTTTGGTACTGGGACTACCGTTCTCCTGATCTTCATGACGGGCTCAGAAGGACGGATGTCACTGGCTACACGCAGTCCGGTCATTATCACTGTCGCTAACCCCAAACTTAATCAGAATTCACCCCATCTCCTTTTCTTATCATCGCTCCGCACCCCTACGATGCAAATCTCACAGACCACATTCTGTAGCAACGACGAACCCGTCACCAGCCCTCCGTGCTTGGTGGTACTTTTTACATCTCTCTTGCTCAATTCCAACCACCTTCCGCATTCCAGCTTTTACACAGAGTTCCTGCCAAATAAGAAAGAGAAAACCTAACATAAAAATTGTCCAATGACAATTAGGCTTTGTGGACACCCAATAACACTTAACTGGTTAAACAAGAATTTAAAAATACATGAAACACACAGGCCTTTCTATACGAATTACCAACCCTCAAATTAATCACTGATTGTCTCACCACCCGCTGACCGCACTATGATTCCTCACAGTACAACAATGATTGTGACCACATTAGTTCATGTTTTACCTCTTTCGGTCAATATCATTGGCTATCAATCCTTCCCCGTATCAATCTCATTAATATTTATTGCATGCCATCACTAGTTAGGCTCTTGAATTATGTAGAATCGACCATGACACAGATTATCACACACGGCAATAACACCTTATCTATCTTTCAATTTTCCTTTTTTCACTTGAGGTGCTAATATTTCCGGTATGAAAATAGTGTCCTCACTTCGAAACAAAATCCTAATTTTTCACCACCAATGATTCCTCGTTTGATGTATAATGATTATCTTTTCAACACACGCGCTCTCGAACAAATTCCCAATCCATTCATACATATTGCCATAAGCTTGCACTTATTCACTTTTTATACCCGTTCGCCTATTAAACTCCCTTAGGATCTCACGATAGGATCCCCCCCCCGTTTCCTTAGCATCCTGTACACCATCAGCTCAGGTTGCACAGTAGGGTTACATTTCGGTATATTTTAGTGACATTATCCCCTACCGCCGTGACATATTTGCTCCCGTAAACCATAAAAAAACTTTTCGTCAAATTTCTTGTTTGCCAAGTTTTTTCCTTCCTTCATATTCTCTTCAACTGGTATTTCCTTATTCTTCATTGTGTAAGGTGACTCTCTTCTTCTTGCTTGTATTATTGTTTTCTTTATTTTTTTTATTTCACTTTTTCTCCCCTTAAATATGAGCTCATTGACCGTCACACTTTAATTTTTTTCTTGGTCTTTCTCTATCTCTTTTGGTTCCTTTAAACCACAGTGTTCAGAGCATTCCTTCATAATAGGCCCAACACGACTAAATCTCATGGCTTTGCCTATGAGTAAAGCTAAACAACTATCACCACCAATGTGGGCGTCTGGGCCCATAAAAAGGGCTGTTAGCTGCATTACGCCACCCAAATTCCAACGTATGCTTTTGGCATAAGCTGAGGTGCCACATGTCCAGGAAGGACCAGGGCCAAACACATTATTTCCAGAGAAGATCAGTTGGGGTGAAAAAGGAAGGTCAGTTTTAGCTCAAATCATTGGGATCAAAGAAGCATTAATTTTCATTTGGTTTTCTTTTATTTAGGGCTAAAAAATGGGCTCTATTTTTGCCCAACCAAGGGCCTGTGATCCTTTTCCTGATTGATCATATTATCAGATTACCTTTTAGTAGGATCGCCTAATTTCCAGTGCAAGTTCTTAGCGAGTACCAAACTAGTGGACTTTATTCATATCGTCCTCATTTACCCGCCCTGACTATTTTCTCATTACTTCCACCAGTATTATCAGAGCCACCAGTTTTCGGATCCATCTAGACATCCTAGGGGTCATGTCAGTTGGCTGTTACCCTCTCTATGTGTCATGTTAAGACGCCCACCCACATCTTATCACAACCTTACTATGCACTAGTCATGAATATTTAATTTTCACTTATTAGGATATCATTTTTAGCCATAATGTTCAAATTAAAACTACCGTACCACAAGATATAGACACCTGCCAGTCAACACGTAAAAAATAATTATTAGTCTCTTGGGTGAAAACAAAAACGCACCAGGCCCCAAGAAGACAAAACACCCAAAGAGGACCTAGTGCCAATGGGTAACTAAGTTTAATTCCACCTAGACCCTCACCTCTGCCATTTCACCCCACCCCCCAACAAAAAGACATGCAATGTCCCCAATGCATAAAAACATGGAATACAAGAGTGGCTTTTAGGTGAATTGCAAACATGGCGGTCACAAAATCGCCGACGCCTAAAACAAGTCTGGTGGGCTCTGTCCCTGCGAACCAATCCTACTGTAATCTGGAACTACACCCTCAGTTAGTTTCCTCATAGCATTCCCACCACAGCCACTATTCAGAAGTTGTCCTCCTCCTATCTTCCACAATCTTAGTACGCTATGATCTGACTCCAGCAGCTGATCCTCTACGACGTCTACTACATCTGACTCGACCCTCATTCATCAGCAACCCTTTCCGCGTCGGTACTCTTCGCCAGCCTTCCATCTCACACAATGTTATTCCTTCTTTTGATGCTCGAGAATCATTCCCTCCTCTCGTTAATCCCTACGCCTCTTGGGATTCGCTCTCGCCCCTTTGGTCGATTGTGGTGGTCGGAATCTCAGAAGTGCCCCTTCCCCCTTCCCCCCCTTCCTTTTTTTTTGCGAATAAGCCGCACCATCATGTGTATTCAGCAGGCTCTACGATTAGCCGGGCCTCAGACTTCCCCAGGCACCCCTAGCCTCTCTCCCCAAGATCATATCCGATCTCACTGTCTTGCTGCACATAAAGACTGTCGTAACGCTTTATGTCTGACCAGGGTCATACACATCCACTGCGGGGATGACCAGCTCGCCCCGCCCCAACTCAAAAAGTTTTCCCTCTCCCCCATTTCCAAGCAACTGATGAACCTCCGCGATTCTTCGACCTTTGTGTCTCTGGACCATTCTTTCGCTCACCAAGCGTCTCTTCGACTCAGCCACAATCCGACCTCTATCCAAGACTGGATGTGATGTAGTTAAGTGTAGCACATTGCCGCCCCTAATTCCCCTGGAACCCTAGCATAGCCCCCCTGGGACCAGACGGGGAAGGCGTGCGATGAGCTGACCGATGGAGCATCGGCCAGCGGAAGGGGAGCATTCCTCCTAATTCCAGCGCCCTCCACTCCATCCTCACGCGTACCAACCTCCTTACTGCCTCCCTATAGCTACTTCTATATTTTTCCCCCCCCTCCCCCCCCTCCCCCCCCTTTTCCCCCCTTTTTCCCCCCCCTTTTTCCCTTCCCCTTCCCCCTTTTCTCCCCCCCTCCCCCCCCCTTTTTCCCCCACTACCCCACCAACCCGGAGAGACTCGACCCGACCCCCTGGTTTCCCCAGTTGTCTAGTGGAAGCCGCTCTGACGGAGCTTACGGGCCTTTTGTGATACCGGTACAGCTACGATTGTAACACCCCAAGTGTGACCCCCGGACCATTCTGACAGTCCCTCTGCGATGGAGCCAACTCATTGGCTCTTACCTCCATTGATGACGGCCCCCGATTATCAACAGTGTGCCCCCATCGGCCCGCGTCTGAGAATGCACTCAACGTGCCATAGGGCACACACTTGCGGAACCCCTGCCATTAGAAAAAATATCATGACAGGAAAGGGTTCATTTAGTCGTTGTGACTCTTCTCTTAATAATCCACATATAGTGCAGACCCACCTGTAGAAGCCAAGCACCAAAAAACACACCTCAAACCGCTCCATAATACGCAGCCATCCCCAGCTACCTGACACGTATCCCATGTGACTATATTCACTCCCAGCAGTTGTTGTGGGACCACACAGGCACCTTTAGCCCCCAGTGGTAAGCACATTATCAACTACCCACCCCAAAACTTGGTCGTTGAATTCCTTGACAAGTTAGTTAGCACTTTCTTTTGCCGATGCGCACTCTCGGTCCTCTGGTTCACCCACCCTCCAGTCAGCACCCCTGCACTATAACCACGACTTGCCAGTGCTTAAGGCGCTATCTCACCTTAGTGTCGTGCTCCTCTTTCTCCGCATGGATCAAACAAGAATTGGTAATATCTTTGACAATTTACCACACTTGGTATCAAAACCTGGCTGGTCGCGGTGACGCCAAGGGTCCGTGGGAGGCCCTCAACATTATCCACCCAATATCAGATAACCGGTGGATGGCATTGGCAGGAGACTATCAACATGCCATATGCCCACCTACTCGGGAACATGCTTCCGTGCGTGCTTCCCGGCATCCTCTTTACGCACGGGGGCCGAGCCCTGCCTATCATCACATGTGATCTGAGAGTTTAAGACAACGTACCCCGGGAGCCGCGCTAGACCAACTCCCTCGGAATTCAACTCCTTTTATCCCCTACCTATAACGTCACCATACCGAACCGCGCTGCTCCCTCCATTCACGATCCCGTCAGGTGACAGAGCGCATGGATTCTCCATTAATACGTCGGGAGACTTATCCGCCCCTAAGGACCCACTGCTCCACTGTTAAGTTGTGTACGTTGTTCATTGAAATTCACTTTGTTATTTAGAAACACTTCACGTCTGAATAGACTTGTAGTCTTGACGCATCCGACAGCCAAGACGATTTTCTTTTAGGGCCCTTCGGCACGGACCCAACCGCGGTCGAGCGAGCACGAGTCCTGGTGAGTTCCCATTTGTTTTCGGGTGTGGATTTCCTCAAAATGTCAGACGAGGCGACTGCTGCAATATGTGGTGAGTGCTTAGGGACCTCAGCAGATCGGACCCGGCACCCCTTCTCCGACCACTGAAACCCTTTAAAGAGCAGTGCTCCTTCCTTCATGTACCGCTAGATGGAACAAAACCGGCTGTTGTTTTCCCACGATCAGGGTGCCTCCTTTCATTAGACTAAAAGGACCCCGAGTCCGTTGGAATAGCAGGCACCGCCAGCATTTTGGGTGTGCCCCGCTCTACCCCCCAGCTATCTTATCGTGCAGCTCGGGAGGGGTGGAAGTGCACCCCCCCCCCGCGTGGCCACGTACTCAGGGGTCACACTCACTATTAGAGCCAATGATATAGTGCCTGGGCATAAAGGGTGACACACTTCGTCCACACAGTGCGTAGATCCTCGATCTTGTTTTCGGGGTCTACTAATCAGAGAGTAACATTGGTTAAAGAATCATTCTATTTGTATCTGACGGAGCAAACATACGACAAGCAAAAACGGGACACGCAAATACAATAAAAGATTGCTTAAGTACTTACTGATTGCATTTCTATAGTTATAGTGATTACACAAGAACGCCGATCACTCCGCCCCCGTCCCACCGGTGACGGCTATCCATCGTGAGAGACGGCACCGTCATGGGGTCCGTCATGTCTCACTTGAACTGTTTATGTGGAGACCCCTTTTCGAAGGAAAGTCTCTGAAAAGAGACAGCATAAGCATGGTCAGGCCGGACACTCCGTTGACCTTGACTGACAGTACGTTCCGTTGAGTTCAGGCCGTGGGACCAAACTAGAAAAAAGTACGGAGATCCCTTAGGAAAGGGTGTCATCTAATGTCCATGACGCATTTTAGTAGGACGAACCAATCGAGGGTATTGACGGTTCACTTTGTCAGAGTCATTACGAGGACACTTGGACAATAAGTATAGAGACCCACCCTTCGGACCGAGGGGTTATTCTGACGTCACATAACGGTTACGTAAGGATCGAACGTCGAGGGTTATGACGGTCGTAGTCGATTGTCAGTCTCTGAAGGGACACTTAGAAAAAGTGAAGTTAGACCCCTTAGGAATAGGATCTCTGACAACCAGAACGGTTTGCAGCACGGTACCGTAGGTTTTTGTGGAACCCCTCCCCTTTGGGAAACGATGTTTGATCCGTCGCATATTGTGTTGGGGGACATTGGAGAGAAAACCCGTGGGCCCCCAGCTGGTTTTCTGGTGGTTTTGGGGTGTTGTGATGAGGACACCAATGACCGCGTCACCGTTCGTGGGTATGATGGTCCGTAATCGGCGGTCTCGGTCTGTCATTCAGTGGAATTTAGGAACTGGCGGATTCCCCATTCATCCCCTATGACCCCCACAAAGGAATGTTCAGTTGTTTTGATCCCGACATTTGTCTTACCCATTTAAAATCCTTAGTGACTTAGTATCGAATAAAGCTCTGATTTCTAGAGTTTTAACAAGGAATTGGAGAGTTTCAACCTAGGTCAGAAAAGAAATGTAATAAAGACATGAACCCCATCACATAAAAAAACATAGGCTAATACTAAATATAAATTCTAAAAGGCAATGTAAATGGGTTTTGTGTTGAACCCAGAGACACATACTTGAGACATTTTGAGAGAAAAACAAGCGAAGAAAGGTACTTGGTGATCACGTTTAGAGAAACCACAGCAGCTAAGAGCCAAAGACACGCAATAGTAGACAGGTGGACTTTAGAAATTGGCGCGTAATTCTGTAAAAATAATCGGTTGAAAGAAGAGATCGCGTAGGAAATTGGAAGTTGAAGAGGAGGGAAATGGGACGGCTAAGAGTGAAGGTACAATGGCTTCGTGAACCCAGGAAATGCAAGGTCCGGCTGGGGTTTTTTTAAATGTTCGAAAAAATTTTTTAACTAACCTCAGCTTACCCGCGGGGTCCAGGTCGCGGTCCGGTGCTTTTACGCTTTATAATGACAGACGAGTCCACAGCATTGAGGGTTCCATCGCTATTTCGTTTTTCCTGATTCCTTTTACCATCCTGGTCCCTCCATCGCATGTGGACCAGTTTTCTAAAATATAACATAAAGACGTCTACCATGGCATGACGGGATCACGACGTTATGATATTCGGTCGCCCCCCGTCGAGTGACGGGCCTGTCGATCCGTCGAGGGTTCTCTGACAGCATAGTGACTGCTTTGCCATGAGGGATTTTCTGCAGGGATCCCCATTTAATGGTGATGTGCCTGAAATTTATTTAAAATCCATTAGTAAAAAAATGCTTTAAACTTACTAAAAGAAAACAAAAATCTCTAAGATGGGCTTGCTCTTCCCAACAAGCCCCGCCTCCGATTTAACGTCGCGGGACGACTCGGGGACCCACCTTGATTAATTAAGCTTCATCAACATATGGTATGCCTCGAATGCCTTTCATTGCCGATTAAGTATGCCCAAAATAGGCATTTTACATTCACATTTCTCCATTACCTTTAACCGTCAATCCCTACCTTGGTTTCTAACCGAACACTGCTCCATTGAGGGCGATCAGCAAATTTGAGGTAATCAAGTAAAAGGCCCCCAGTCTAGTTTGGACTTGGAGCTTGCCCGTTTGAAGCCAACGCCCAACTTTCCCCCCTAGGAACTGAGTCTAAAAGCACCCGATATCCCAACACATCAAAACTCTCGTTTTTAACTTTTTTCCTAAGGGTCAGTATAATTCTTACATCATTTCTCTTGTAGTGTTTTATAGCAGATATCCCGATTGGAGCCTCACCACTATGCCTCATGGATCCCCTTACAAAGGTTTTGCAAGCGTGTTCTTATGTTAAACCCAAAATTAATCTGCCTCTTTTACATAATTAAATAAGCTTACCCGTAGCACGGTATATGGCCCCCCCACAGAATAATTCTCCCCCCCAGGAACTTCAAAATTCGACTTCCTCTCCTTTCCTTCACAATCAAGTGAAATAACCACAAAAATTGCCGGAAATATGAGACTACACTTTTACTAGCAAATCCATAGAGATCTTCCTAAGGACTTTTCACTGTTCGATCATCCCATTCCTATTAGCCCTGCATCGCCATGGGCTTTGGGTAACCCAAACCCAACTTCTTGTAAATCCGAGTCATAGATATGATTGGATTTATTGTTGCCCCCAAGATAACATAATGACCCTTTCGCAAAATTGTAATGACCTGACTGTACATCAGGAATAGTTGTAAATCCGCACCAGGTGTCTTCTTTATTGTGCGAGAGTAATCTTGTAGCTGTCAGAAATAGGCATACAATGCTTTTGCATCCTCGGATCATTCATCCCTCGAAAGTAACCGATATTTTCAGTTGGAACCAGATCTTCTCATAATTTGGCATAAACGGGCATTTGTTCTAGAAACTTCTACCAAAGGGACATTGATAGATAACAGCATTCTTCGACATTGGTATAAAATGCCAAATCTTTTACCATTCCTCAGTCTTTTTCCTACTCCTTTGACGGAATCCAGAAGGGCGGGTCTTGGGCGGGTTCCAGGATCGGGAATTACCTTTATAGGGACACCTTCTGCCATATTTTACTAGTGCTCATCTATATTTCTGCTTCACACCACAATATTTCTAATGCCACTCTATACATTACAGTCAGACCATTGAAGATACAATTTTTCAATTCAACTTGGTCCTCACTACATAGCAAATCCTGAGAAGATACATTTGCCTTTCTATGACAAAACTTCCCTTAAAATGTTCTTTTGCGTCATATCCTATATTTACTTATTAGGCTCATGTGATTTTCAAAAAAAAAGTGGTTGTTGTATCATGATACAAGTTTAGATGTTTTGGAGGGGCCTCAGACCAATTAATGCTGATCCTTTTTTAGTAGCTACGTGGATTTGTCTGGGTGAACAAGTTATTATCGCTAGGATTTGCTGAAGGGTTATGACATGAGTGGAACCCTCGACCCTACCACTACAGTGATTACCTTGTACACAAAGACAAATGAAAAAAATGGTTTTCAAGCTCGAACGATTCGGATGAAATGATTTCAACTTCTAAAGCAGCGATCATAACAATATCGCCCCCGTCAGTAAATTTTACAAACTTCCAGATTCTTTAAGCACCCATTTGCTGGTCTGGTAGAAGTGATGCTCTCGAAGGTGAATCAGGGGGCTTATTCTTCTTCATATGACCATCCTATTGCTTTTTTATCATTAGTAAGGAAGGTTTTGTTATTCGCTTTGAGGGATAATTTCATGACAGGGAATTGCTTTCTCTTGTTTTAGATTGTACCACTAAAAGGAGACCCCACTACCTCACCGGGCACCATCATTTTAGGTCTGAATAGATCATTTGCAGTCCTCAAGGATCTCCTCTTCCCATCGTATTAATGCTAATGAGCAGGAAAGACCTTTATTAATTGATAACCCTCTGTTCCCCTCTTGATCTTTTAACCCAGTTGTTTATCATAAGCTGGGAAAACTGCTAATTTGGAGTCCTCATTCTCTATCAAGGATGCCACTTCAAATGCTGACTTTTGGAACTCTTCTTCCTTTTTTTCTGCCACATGGATTTTCCACAAACCCTGGCAAAAAAGGCCTCCTCACCACGCAGATAACAATCCATACTCGTGAGACCTCATCTCAAGCCACTTCACTATGATTTTCCATTCCTTACCCAACAATATTTTCATCGTGTGGTAGACCCCACGCAAGAAATACCTTATTTCAAGGAAGTTCGTTTTCCCCGGTGTTTCTGGACCAAATCTTCCATTCGAACAAAAGTCTTCTCTCAGGTGTTACACTGACAAACCCTTCTGTGGCTAGTTGGAGCAACATATTTTGACCGAAACCTTGCACAGTTTTTCCTCCATTTTTTCTGGACCATATGATTGATAGCATAAGGCTACAGCATCTGTCGTCAAAACGTTTGGATTTCCAACAAGTCAAATTCCACACGCATCTAGCACCTGCTGGAATTTCGACAACACCTTACCTACTACCCCATGATAGAAATTTGAGATAGACCTGTCTCACTTGAATTCATTTATCAGCGATTCCCAAACTCGGGTGGCTGTGCAACAATTTTGGTCTGTCGGAGGGTATTACTCAGACAAGATTTTCAGTACTCCCAACTTTCTCCCTCACAAACTATACTGCCTATAGTACCCTGCTTTCCTACCGATTTTATGCATAGAAATTGTCCACCTCTTCATGTTTGTCCTTGTCAATCATATAAATCGGGATGTCCACCTTTGCAGTGCCTCCTTTTTGCTAAGAGTCTTTGACTTAGTTCCCACAACAAGGCCTAAGAATGGTTGCACATCCCTGACAATGTTTACAATGATGGACAAACACGAGCTGCCGGTAACAGATGTTCTCCTTTGTTGGATGCCCCGTAGTTTTGACCTGTTTCTTATGGAGCCAAGCCCTCCGTACCATGGACGTTAGTTATCCTACCAATGGTCATTATGATTTTTCTTTTAACCCATGGGCTTCCACTCTATCCACCAAGATATCTAACACATTCCAAATTTTTTATCGGTACGCGCGACACTCCCCATCCCATTTTCTCCTTTCCCTGTCATGGCAGAAACCCACGCATGCGAACATGACACCGAACAACAACTTTGGAATCGCTTGATTTGCACATTGCTGGACCCCCAAGTTCTCAAAAGAAAAACCTTTAAGCGCTAAAACGCGATGAAAAGCAAGCTAATCTATTCAATAGTAGAGTGCCCGATGTACCAGTTAAAGTTGGATTGATTTGTCATATTCTACCGTCGCTAATACCTTACCCATCCCCTTTAACGTTCATTCGCTAAGGCACCAGGTGCCGAAAAATTGTCCCCACCTAATTTTTCTTTGTGACTCAGATTACAAATCCTGTGAGTATCTGTGTGGGCATGTAGATGGATGAACTGGATTTTTGCCTGCCTTCCTCCAATGTATCACTGATTTCTCATGTATATTGCCTCCGCCTCACCATCTCCATGGTCAACAGCTATTTTTTCTTCTTATTTTACATCACCAAGCCCATCCCTTCCTATTAATGAAGCTAGGGACCTCACCATATTTCATTCTTCAAGTATATGTTCTTGCACATCGATGTGGTCAACAGAAGTTGCGTCTTCTTCGCTGGAAACTACTCGCTTAATAGGTTGCCGTCCCGCCCCCCAGTTGGGAAAACGGAGGATCTTATCCGCATTTTATACTGTCCTTACTTTTCTAACCGTTGGAGGACAAGGTGGGATTCCCTGTTGTCAGGAGACGATGGCATGATACACCTTGGCGCATTAATACAGCATGCTCATTTTATAGGCGACTTACTCTAGCAGCACTAGTAAAGCTATAGCTGAGAAGCATGGTGGGAAAAATCTATTTAGTTAACCTGTAGTACGTCCTCTGTTTTTTTTATTATGGTTGATTAAATAATAAACGCATTTAATTGAGCCTTAGTTAAAGTCATCTACCAGTAATAGTAAATATCTCACCGCTAGTCGTTATATACCGTAGTAAATGTTTCTATTCTCTATCCATTAGGATGTTCATTCTTTATGGTACTCCCCCCAATATCGTGTATATTTTGCCGTTAGAATTCGGGAGGAGGATAAATACTATTAGTATTGTCTTGAATCTGGATAGTTGTCCACTCATAGGGACATGTTATTGGTGAATGTAGTGTTTAAAGATTCTGTTCACTTTTTGTATTCACCCAGTAATTTTCATTTCTTATCTCGTCTTTTCTTGTTGTAGTTTTATCATTATGCCCGCCTGATAGTACCAACAGCTATGCGACAGAATTAATCCAACCCTTAGACCTCTTAGAGTTGTTGTTGTAGTCTTTTCGTTTCTGAAACATATGCCTCATAATATTTGTATAATGCTTCATGTTGATGTATCACTGATCCTAAGTACTCTACATATGTATTCACTCATTATAGAGCTTTCACATAACAAAAGAGGATTTCCCCCCTCCGGTGGTTAGAATTGCTCACGGATATGCCATGGGTACTTTTTAATATCCCCAGCTATAGGGTAAGCTCTGTTTGTCCTCACCCCTGCCTTAATCGGCTGTCCTATGAGTAGTACAACCATGTTGAAGAACGAAACAAGAGATGATGTAGCAAAAGATGTGCCATAGACCTTTTCTTGACATTACTAGGGATTTAGGGACTAATAGATCCACAGAAGGGGGTTAATAATAATGGTGATGAATGCGGGTTGCAGTCACCCCCCTTTCCCGTAATTTGTGCTTATTGAAGTAACACAAGTCAAGCATCACCGACCAAGATCTCACATTTTTCTTGAATGAAGGCACCAAATAATCACTCAAGAAAAAGTAATCGCGTCTTTCGAACCAACTTGGGATATGGTGTGTTGATTTTCCTGGTATCAACCGTGCACAGTTGTCCGGTGACCAATGGTGGATGGACTCCAAAAGAGGAGGATCATTTGAGAAGAAAGCTTCATTTACGTTCCAACCAAAGATTTTTCCATTCACCTCCGAGTTCACAAAGAGTCCTACGTCGAGACATGGTATTGAAGAGGGCATTGCCAGAATTTGTTGTGTAAGCTTTTTCCAGCCGACACCAATTTTAATTCCCAACTAATTTAAAAAGGCCACCAGAGGTATGTTGGTTTGGCATCAGGAATATAGAACTTCCAGAAGGGATTAAGTGGGTGAGTTATGATTAATATGGATTTCTTCCACCCCATGATTGCCAAGGTCTTGTATCCCCCCCTTTATCCGGCTTCAGTAATGATTTCATTCCGTGCGTTCCCCCTTGCCCGTGAGGTCACTAGAATGTACTATAATCCACCCCATTTTTTTTGTCGGTAAATTGATTTTCATACCCATTCCGTAGAAGTTATGTCAGGCTTATATATCTTCAAGATGATTTGGTAGACTCATGACGTCCCCAGTCTCCCATAAATTGAGATAGATTTCGGCCCATTGGTACCATAATTTACTTGCCACAATTCCTGAAAATATTTCTTACAAAAAGCTCTGGGTTCAAGGTTGAAGTTCAAGTACCGTCCCTTTTTCCCATTTCTGTCACATTTTTACGATTGGGAAATTTGCCAGAGGCGCACTCTTCCTTGACCTTGGACGGATATATTGAGGGATCGTGCACTATTTTTCAAACCCGGTAATTAGGAATGCCATACCACCCACTTATTGAATTCGTTACAAAAATTTTACATTAAACTCGAGCCATCAAATGGGTACTGACGAAGCATTTATGGGAGAAGATTACAAAACGTCTTCTTGGATGGTGGAGTTGGTGATGTTTGGTTTAATAAGACAAGAGTTAGTTCATTTAAGGTACTTAAGAAGGTGATGAATAGTTGATTCAAGAGAGATTGAACACGCACAAAGAGTCCGTCGAAATTCTACACTGATGTTTAGAGAAGCAGATGTTAGAGTTTTGAGTTGATGCATCCCTTAGGTAACTTGAAATTTGGTCCCTATCGAAGGGCCCTTGTACGATGGCTGGTTTTAATAACGGGGAGGTTGTAGTCCCCTCGGATATCAGATCAGTACCTTATTGAATAGCCAAGAGTGGTATTGGCAATGTATCTTGTCGACTGTTAGAGTACCACATAGACCCCTTTAGCTAGCGATATACGGTCATTTCCTTATCCAATGTTGCAAAAGCGTCCCTATGGGAGATCCTTCATCATATTAGGATCAAGCGATTCACGTTATCTATGAAGAGATTCTGGTTCAGATTCTACGATTGCCAAGTCTTCGCAAGTTTGATCACAAAGAGTCCCCCGCCCGCTCCCGCCTCTGGGAGCATTAAGTCAAAGATCGTCTAGATAAATACCCATCAGTCTACTTGAGGAAGATCCCCAGCTACTTGGAAGATGGGGAGGATATGACAAAGAAACATATACCAACATTATCGGAATTCGGAGCCCAACATTCAGATCAATTCATGTTGACTCAATTTTTCTTAGTACCCACTTCTCCCATTATTGACGTGTTGGCAGGTTGAATTGAATTGCTTTGTCCGGGGTGTGTTGAATTGATGTTTTATATATTTTTACACACTTAGCCAGTAAGAGTGAATCCTTATTTCGAGAATGATATTGTCCCAAGGGGGGATATTGTAATATCTTGCAATTTGGACAATAGGTAGAAAAGATAGTAAGAACGGGAATTTGATCCATTTTTGGAAAGAATAGAAAATCTAGAAATTTACATAAGTTTAGTAAAGCCCGAGTTCCTGGCTTCACAATCTCAACATGTCCATACAACCTCTAGACTACCAGGCCCCATGAGCTTAGGAGCATTTTCATATTGGTGGCCCCAGAGATATTGGAATGACCCCCTCTTTCCAACTTCATGCTGTTTGGTGATTTCGAGTGAGTTGTGTATATAGTGAGTTATCGTACTTTGGAGTCTAGCCCGTGTGCGGAAACGGGGCAAAAGTGAAATCCCCCAGACTTTTGGAGGGTACTTGGTCTCCTTCAGTTTAAACTTTATCTTCTCATAATTTTGGTAATTATTAGGGATTAAACTTATCTTAGTGAATGTAAACTTTTGGAAAAGAGTTAGGGTTTTAAAGAAGAGAAAAGAAGAGGGAGGGAAAGAGGAGAAAAGAAAAGAATAGTCAAGATTCGTCAGATCTTCGAGTAAGCTGTGGAACAATTTCACGGGGTGATCCCCCTATGTGAGATCATTTTTTTCCCATCAGCGTTTGGGTTGTTCACTCCACGCCACCATCATCATGTATTTTAGCAAAATTAAGTTCTCGAACTTTATAAGCTTGTGTTAGAATTGAGTTCTTGATGGGTTTGGTGAGAAGTTTATTACCCATTTTTGATTATTAAAATCGGTTGGCATGTTGTATCATCTGAATTCATCCCATTTTAGTTCTATCGATTTTGTATGAGGAATATGAGTACTTTTTGAATATGTAGTCATTCAAGTGTAAACCGGTCAACAAACACCCATTCCCCCCCCCCCCCTCAAAGGTTACAACGTGTTAAGAGTCTAGAAAATACGAACAAGAAGAAAGTTTCAGAAATTGCCCCTCGTCACGCCGTCAACAAATTTGCAATGCCCTCTGCACATTGCGGAAGCTAGTTCCCTCATTTTTGGAAAGCATTCGCGGAGCCCGGTAGTCCGGCACAAACCGATCTACATCAAAAAAGTTATTTCGAACCAAAATTTAAATGTTTCGCAAACACTGAACTATTACTCAAAAACAGTGAAATTTTGATATTTTCTAAGGTTTAGCTAGCCTAAAATCACTCTCAAAATATATAATGAGACTTTTTCCTACACAAATCACAAACTGCTTAAATGACTCTTTGAATCCATCTAGGCAAAGTAAAAGCTAAAGTTAAGAACGTCCACAAAATTAAAGTCAAGATAAAGTTCTTTAAATATTTTCAAAAATCCTCGTGGTACGAACATTTTAAACTTTGTTGTAGGCTTATGTTTTTAAAGTTAAGAGAGCACATTCAATTTGAAGTTGTATTTCTTCCCAAGAAACTATTATGCGGACGAATGCTATTTCCAAGAAAGTTTAAACTGATTTCCATTAATTTAAAAAAGAAATGGAAACTGAGATTTTAAAAGAGCATTTGAGCTAGTTTTTCAAAAAAGAGTATATGCTTTTACAATAAAGCAAAAAGGGAAACTTTGATTTCCTAGGTAGCCTTTGAGCTAAGTATTCAACCACTAATCTCCAACCACATAAAGAAGTCTATTTTTAAAACATGAAGATATAGTATATTTTGAGTGTAGTATTGAGCACCAATATGGGGGATGGTTCAGAAAACTCTGAGCTGTCATAAACCATGTGCCCACCATGGATAAAAAAAGGTCATATTTTTTAGATGATTTCTTTGGTGCTTTGTAGCATAGACTAGTGAATTCACTCAATAGTTCAAGTTTTATAATCATGGAAAGGTATAGGACAGCTCTGCAGTGTGAGGCAAAACGTTGTATCATCACTATAGCTCTTAAGTGATGGTTGCCGGTTAGAGAAACTCCCAGAAAAGTAATTAAATTCTTATATACATAATTTATTTGTATTTTTGCATACATCTCAGAGTTGTATTCTATCTTTGTGTACATACAGAGTTGACATCATGTATTATATAACTTTTCTTTATATTTCATTTCTTTTAAACTACTTTATATTAAAATGAGTTCAGTTAAGTTGATTTCAGTTGAGCAAAGTAAGTTCTTCAGATTCTTTTCAAGCCTATTTTGTGTTTGGCATTCCAACTCGCATACTCATCCAGTACTGATGTTAGTTGTCCTGCATTGTATTACGATGCAGAAGTAGGTAACTAGGATCGGCATCCAACGCATCTTTGATCAAGTGAGCACTCCATAGTGTGTTGGTGAGCCTCGTTGCATTTCAGAGGACTCCTTTTATTGCTTCCAGTTCTTTTCAGTTTTCATTTGTTTTGATGGTCGGAGTTCCAGTCCCGACATCCATTCCATTTGTTTTAGAGGCTTTATAGATAGTCAAGTGTTAGTTCTTTAGTCTTTTTATTTTCATTATCCTAAGTTAAGATTTGAGTTGTCATTTTGGCCAAGTTGAATGTTTGACTATTTAAGCATTCTCAGTATTCTATTACTCAAATGAGTATTGTGCTTTTGATCATTATAAATATGCATATAGTTGCGTTGAGTAAGTAAGTCAGGTCAAGGGTTCGTTTGGGCAAACAATGGTTCTCAAGTGTCACTCCCGCCCACGGTGTAGGCTCGGGGCATGACAATCTTGAGTTGTAATATTGCATTCTTTAGCAATAGTAGCAGCAAGCAACTTCTCTTCATGATCTTCAACATTTCAGTAACTTGAGCTGGGTGATTTTGATTTGTTTTGCACACCTTATCCACATGAACAAATTGTTTTCACACCATGCATTGAACTCCAGGGATACATCAACAGAACGTGTATATATGATTGGTATTTTTACAATAGGGACAATGTGGATACTCGGTTCTTTTATATCTCCCTTGGTTGTTATATTGCTCCTTCTTCTCCATACCATGTTTTCCATTTGGTTTCCTTTTTGATTCACCATCGAATTGAGCTTTAGATATTTGAACAACCACAAGAGCAATTTCAGTTGTACTCTCTTCCTCTCTAAAATCTACCCTTTTCTCCACAGCTTCTAGAAGAGCGTTGGATAGTTCGAACAATGTGACACGAGACATATCCAAGTATCTTCACTTGAGGAAATTTTTTCTTCAAACTTTTTCGGAAGTGTCACCATCACCTTCTCAACAACCCTTTTCCCTTCTCTATTTCCCCTAATAATCTGACCTAACTGACAATTTTCATGATTCTATCAATATAAACTTTCACCTTTTTGCGATCTCTTCTTCATGACTTCTGATCTACCAAAGAGTTTGGTTTACTCTCAAAGGTTCTGGAGTGTTGTCTTCCTCAACATACTTCCATAATCAAAGACCCTTTAAGTATGTTTTCATCTTCACATCCCAAACTTGGTAGTTCTCTCCATTAAAAATAGGGGTGAAATAGGAGAGCTGCTAGAAGCCATGTGAAAGGAAACTGAACAGAAACAGACCTTGACAAGTTAAACTTGGTAGGTGATCTTGTTTTATTACAGTTCCTAAAAGATTAATTTTCTCTAATGCCAATTAAAGGAGAGAAAAAGAAGACAAATATGATAATAAATATATAATCTGGAGAAAGGGAGCAAATCTTTTAATTCATCAAAAGCTTACTACATATAGATACATAAAGTGGTGTCAAATCCCTTTGAATTCTAAAAATTGACTCCCTATTTTGTGCTTAAATCAAGTTCCACCACGTATTACAATATCTTCTATATTCTAGAACTTTGCAGTGAACATAATTCCAAAGTTATAACAAAAATATCTTGACAAAAGTACTAACATGACAACACTTAGTATCACATACCAAAACACAACACCGTTCATCAACTACCAAACCACCAAAAGGATAGCAAAACTCATCTATACTAGATATTTTTCTAAATAAAAAAAAAATTGCAAATTGTAACATCACAGTAAGATTGAGCAGCATCCATTATTAGAAGAATAATCTATAATGTTAGCTGCTATCTCACCGGTCACTTGGTAGGCTCTTAATGATATCCGAATCACCTGTTTTGGATAAAGATAACCGGAAAATGTTGAAAATGCCCTTAAACTATGCAAAATTGAACAAAAATGTCCTATGTTGTTCAATTTTACATAGTTCAAGTGCGTTTTTAATCATTTTTCTAAAAATAAAGTATTTCAAACATTAAAAAAAATCCACATTCAACCAAAACTAATAGTACTACCCCGTGCAGTCCACAAATCTATGTTATCTAAAACAAAAGGGAGATATATAGTACAATAACCAAAAATCACACAAATTAATATACCAATCTAAAGAATGTGATGGTAAATATAGAAAATACAAAACATGAAGATTTATAGGAGAACTTGCAAGGAACAATTTGCTAAGAAACTGACAAATAGAACCTCAGTGTCTTTTATTTTCTTCTTTTTTGGACTAATTAAGTCTCAAGTAACAATTATGATTCGAATCCTTGTTGCTTGATACTCAAGATTGGTAAATACTTAATATTATGATTTTTTTATCAAGTCTACTAATATTTTATTTGCCGAAATAGGTTGGACTTCTTCGTAAACATTAAACTAGTAGTATATATATCAACCAGCACAAAAAAAAGGCCAAATATTATCTAAGATGTGTCATCATATTCCTAATAACATTTTTTTATAAGGGGGAGTATTGTTCAAGTCCATATAAATAGACCACCAGAGAAAAAACTATGAGTTGGGTACGGGTACGGCCGAACGAAGTAACTTTTGTTCAAATACTGTATTTGCATTAAGAAATTTATTACACAAGTACAAATATTAAGTTCAAAGGCCAGTTATTAACTCTTGAAATCATTGTTACAAAATTCACAACTCATAAGGTTAAGATTCTAGTTTCACCTCTAACAACCAGTCCATTCTCCAACTGATTTGGAGCTAACCCACTCTGATAAATAATAGAGACAACCTATTGTCAATGCTCTCATGAGCCTTCTTCTGCAATTATCACATGTAAAACAAAAGGATTCTTAAATTACTCTGATCATACACTCTTTCACACAATGTGTATGTATAGATAAGATATGGAGAGAGATTTCTGAGTTTTCTTTGCTTCAACCATGCTGGGCTCTGGCCTGGAGGAATGGATTCAAAGAAGAATTGTTGGAAGAAGCAAATGCGTCAATGGCGGTAATGGAGGTAGCATTGCTCATATACTTTCTTGTCCTTCAATATTTGTTACTATGTCTTGATTCATTGTACCTCGATTATCGTATTGTTGTTGTAATTTATATTGTGTGTTACTAACTTTGTTAATGTCATTATCCGAAATAACCTCTCGATCTGTCTATATACTGTAAGAGTCTGTTTTTCAATTAATTTTGAAACAAACTCATCCGTTAAAAGTTTTTGAAAGAACAAAATACATGAATATGAGTTGTAACATTCTTTTTTGTTTTTAATTCTACGTCATAGGATTCTGAAAGAGGCTTTTTAATTAGACATTATGGATTTTTGAAAAATTTAAGTTTTATTTCATTTCATTAACCTATAATAAATTTTATTTAATTAAAAGACTTTTTCTGTTGAAAAGATTTTCACCCAAAAACTATTTTTCCTTTGAAAAACACTTGTGAGACATTAATCAAAAGGTGAAATCACCAATTCAAGAATAGGAGAGCAACATTCTTGAATACTACTTGTTTTATGGCTTAGATGAATTCCTAAGATAGAGTTATAATTTATTCTTCTAATTGCTCGTGGGAGACACTCCAACTATTTTCGAGAAACGTATTAACGTGCCTCTAAGCCAAGCAAGTTTTGTTTTGAATTCCTTGTATTTTTTATCATTCTTGTTCATTTGTTCTAACAATTTGAACGTAGTTGTCTCTATGTCATCCACATCAATAACGAACAATGTTCCATCTTTGTCTAATCCTAATTTTGAAATCTGTGATGCAAAGACTTTCCTAGATGGCGTTGAAAGATGGAATTCTCTATAAAACGATTAAAGTTGGCATATGTTCTTGAGAAACCTTGTCCTGACGCTCTAGGTTCTGAGGTAGCAACGGACGAGACTACTTTAATTAAAGAACAAATTTCCAAATGGCAAGATGATGATTACTTATGCAAGAATTATATTCTTGGAAGAATATTCAATAAATATTATGATCAATATTAAATAAAGTGAAATTTGCTAAGGAGATTTGGAATACTCTTAAACCTGTTCATTTAGCGGAAGAGGCGAGTTCAAAGAAATTTCTTGTTTTAAATTATATGGAGTTCAAAATAGTTGATGAAAAGTCAATCACTGAATAAGTATTATATCTGGAATTGCTCTTGATGAAAACTTTCATATTGCTGCTACTGTCTCAAAACTTCCTCCATCTTGGAAGGAGTATAGAAGAAAACTCTTACACAAGAAGGAATATTTGACTCTTGAACAATTATTTCAACACTTGCAAATTGAACAAGAGACACTATACCATGACAATAACCTCTTGAAGGAATCCATCATAAAGCTCATGTTATTGAAGAACATATCAAGAAGAACCTACCAATAATAAATTTTTGAAGGCAAAGAAGACAAAAAAATTTAAGCGTACTAATTCCAATTCTAAGTCGAATGAACATTATCATTCTCATAAAATTGGTCACTATGCACGTGATTGTAGAAGTCTTAATGCTGAAAAGAAGAAAGAAAAGGCAAATAACAATACAAAAATGAACTGGTGGAAATAGACACTGGCAACCCGTCATATATCAGGTAATCAAAAAATTTTCACGACCTGTGAATTAGTGGACGGCGATAAAGTTTTGCATATGGGAAACTCATCATCTTCTAAGGTTGTGGGAAAAGGAACTGTTGAACTGAAATTCACTTCCATAAAGATGGTCACATTGATAGACGTATTTCATATTCCTAAGATTCGAAAGAACTTGGTGTCAAGTATTCTTCTTTCGAAGCATGGTTTTAAAATGATTTTTGAGGTAGATAAATTTATTTTTTTCTAAACAAGACATATCTTTTGGAAAAGGTTATGCTACAAATGGAATGTTTAAACTCAATATTGAAAATGAAAGTATTTCTGCTTATGTTATGGAGTCTTTAGATTTATGGCATGAACGTCTCGGTCATGTGAATTTTAGATTCATTCAACTTATGGTGAAAAATAAATTAATTAAAGATTGTGGAAAGGATCATGTTGCTAAGTGTATTACTTTAGTGAATGTCAAATAACAACGAAACTTTTTAAGTCTGTTGAAAGAATATCCACACTTTTGAAGTTAATCCACGTTGATATTTGTGAGATGGATTATTCATCACATCATGGAAAGAGATATTTTATCACTTTCACAATTACTCTATGTATACATATGTCTTTCCATTAAAAATAAAAGTTGAGGCATTTGAGACTTTTAAAACATATAAATCAAAAGTTGAAAATAAGTTTAAGTTTGAAAATTAGATCAATTAGATCTGACAGAGGCAGAGAATATTTTAAGTCAGACTTTATTAATTTTGTGAAAAATAAGGCATTCAGAAACAATTTGACTATGTCTTATACACTACAACAAAATGGTGGAACAGAAAGAAAGAGTAGAACATTCAGCTAAATGGTTAACTCTATGCTTTATAGATCTGGTATCACTGAAAATTTGTGGACTCAAGCCTTATTTTATGCATATCATATTTTAAATTGAATTCATTCCAAGATACATGATTCATCTTTGTATGAAATTTGAAGAATCAAAAGCCAAATATAAATTATTTTAAAGTATGGGGTTGTTTGGCTCATGTTCGAATATCTTATCAACATTTGACTAAGATTGGATATAGAGGAGTAGATTGTGTATTTATTGGTTATTCACAAGCCAGTAAGACTTATAGATTTTTGAATCTTGAGACTCCAAACCCTCACACAAATAGTGAGTCATTGCATACTAACTTTTTTTAGTATATATTTTCTAAGAAAAGAATCTTTGGAATAAGATACAAGTTCCTCTATATCTCCTCCTAAAATAAAAATAGTTGAGCCTCTGGAAGAAAGTCAACCAAGACGTAGTGCAAGATCAATCAAACCAAGAGAATTTGGACCTATTTTTCAAGTCTATTTAGTTGAAAAGGATCCTAAAAGTTATGTTGAAGCAATGATTTCACATGATGCTCCTTTCTGGTGTGAAGCTATTGATGATGGAACGCATTCTATTATGTCAAACAATACATGGATTTTGTAAGATATCGCTCCTGGGTGTAAGTTTATTAGTTGTAGATGGATCTTTAGAAAGAAATTAAAATTTGATGGTACCTTAGATAAGTACAATGCTTGCTAGGTAGAAAAAGGTTTTACTCAATTGAATGATATTGGTTATTTTGATACCTTTGCACCTCTAGCTCGAATGATTTATATTCGACTCTTGATTGCTTAAGCCGCAATTCATAGTCTTGTAATACATCAAATGGATGTGAAGATTGCATTTCTAAATGATGATCTAGATGAAGAATTTTACCTGAAACAACCAAAAAGATTTTTCATACCTGTTTAAGAACACAAAGTTTGTAAGCTTCTTAAATATCTTTATAGATTAAAACAAGCTCCAAAACAATAGAATGATAAATTTAGAAGAATAATGATTTCTAATGGCTAATCAATCAATGGTGGTGATGTTTAGAAAATTTCAAGAAAAATCTGGTGTTATAATATGTCTTTATGGAGATGATATGTTGATATTTGAAACTGATACTGAAAGAGTCAAATAAACAAAATCATTTCTAACTTCTCAATTTGAAATGAAAGATCTTGGAGAAGCTGATGTAAGTTTGGGCAGGCATTAAAATCATGAGATCAGCTAATGGCTTGACTATTACTCATTCAACCATGGAGTCAAAATTTATAGTTATGTCTTCTTCTAGAGAAGAAGTTGAGTGGTTGCGATCTATGCTGATAGATATTTCTATATGGAGTAAGCTAATACCACATTTAACTATCTATTGTGATAATCAAGCTTCTATATTTCGGGCTTCCAGTGATTGCTACAATGTCAAGTCGAGACAAGTTCGTCTTAAACATAATCATGTGAGGAGATTATTCGAGGAAGGCGTGATATCGCTTTAATATGTGAAGTCTAGATTTAATTTAGAGAATTCTTTGTCTAAAGGGTTAGGCAAAGAGTAAGTGGTAGAAACTTGTAATGGGATGAATAAATCCCGTTGTAAATTAATTATACTTTATGGTAACCCTACCTAATGATGTGATCTTGGGTTCAAAGGAAAAAACAAGTAAAGTTGAAATTGTGAAGCACATCAATAATATTCCATTTTCAAATAAAATGAAACAAGATGTGCATGATTGAGATTCTTTTCTCTTAATAAATTTATAAGACCGATCTTGATTGTATTTAGTAAGAAAATTCTCGATATTTTTTTTAATATTCCTAATGAAGAGAAGGATGAGATTATATTCTCTTAATAAGTCTATTAATCGATTTTGATTGGAGTGTGTAGGAACACTCTTGATAGATTTACCGATACTTGCTGTAAATGAGGATGAGATTAATTTCTCATAATGAAGTTCATAGATTATTTGATCGGAGTATGCGAAGTTACTCCTGATGAGTTCACCGCACTAAGTGCATAGCAGAGGCTGCTTCAATAAGATTTTAACAAGGAAATCTTAAAGCTCTTGGCTAAAAGAATTCAGGACACATGGTCGTAAGGTGTCAAAGGATTTTGATTTTTACTAGAACATAGTGATATGCGTAGAGTATTTTTGTATCTTCAATCAATGAACCACTTAGTTCAAGATTTGTTCACTCAGTAGTCAATGATTTAGAAAGCCTTCACTAGCTAATGGTTCAAGTCCAAAAGACACCATTATTGATGCATGTTGCTAGATTAAATGTCTCAAAATATTTTTTTGGATCTTTCAAAGATAAAAAAGAAATTCTTTTTCTTGCAAAACTTTGTACTATATTAAATGAGTTTCTTCTTTCAGTTGAAGATTTTCACTGAAAACTACTTTTCCTTTGGAAAAACCTTGTGAGATATTAATCAAAAGATGAAATCACCAATTCCAAAAATAGAAGAGCACATTCTTGGAATGTTACTTGTTTTGTTGCTTACTTGAATCGTGAAGACATAGTTTGTCTTTATCTTTCCGATTCTCTTGGGAAGACCACTCAACTATCTTCAAGAACTATTACGTGTCTCTAATCAAAAGCAAGTTTGTTTTGAATTCCTTGTAGTTTTATAATTCTTGTTCATTTGTTCTAACACATACACTTTAGCCTCCTCAGGTCTCATTTAATGGGACTATACTAGTTTATGTTGGTTACACCATGACGTATCTCTTCTTTGTATGTTATTAGCTATATTAGATTTGACGTAATTTTTTTTTGTTCTAACAGCCTAATCTCCATTATGATGATGATCTATCAATCGCAATCATGAGTTAGAAACTTAAGCATCTGAGACTGATCGAGCACATTGACTGTATTTGCTGATATCTTTGGTTCCTCCAAGATTTTCACTATGCATATATATTGTACAGTCACATACTGCAATCACTTACCGATTTTCGATGCCTCGAGAAACTGGCCGAGAAAGATGAAAGCACCTTTTTTTTTGCCTCTTCCTTATCTATAGAACAATGCATATACATCTATATACATTGTTGATGTGATAAAGTGTGCATTGTAAACTGATTATTTTCAATCCCAACCAACTCAAATCTCCTCTAATCAGTCTTAAATTTAAACATGAGCTTCTCTCAATGTTATGAATCTTTTTAATATATTATTAACTCAAAATGATTCACGCAAGGCACCCCAATAAAATTTTGAAAAAACAGTGAATCGGATAAGGCAAGGCCAGTCCAAGTCTTAGAGCCTGTTTGGCTCAGCTTAAAAGCTGGTCAAACTGACTTAAAAGCTGATTTTTGACTTATTTAGTTGTTTGACAATATTCAAAATAGCGTATTTTCAGTTAAAAAACTTATTTTGTAAAGCCAAAAGTTAAAAGCTGGGGTAGAGGTTCTTTTTTTTTTTAGCATTATATAAGCTGTTTTAAGTTGACATATTTTCATTTTTTTTCCCTTCATTATTTTTATACAACTTCAAATTACAACATAACCCTATATCTCTTTCTTCCATTTTCCCCTTTTCACGTTTGGTCCGAAAACTTCAGCCTTTTATCCAAACACATAACTGCTTATTTAAAAAATAAGTTCAACACTTCAAAAGTATTTTTAAAGCTGCTTTTTATTGTTCCATCCCACGGACCCCTAACATTGTCTAAATTGGTTAATGGGTCAAATCATGCCATAGCCCTGGCCCAATTGTCTAAATTGGTGAAACTTGAAAGCAAATCATTAAATAGACGGTACTAACATTTAATATATTTACAATTTGCATAAATAACTGTGGTTCATAACAATAAATACAGTTTAGAATTCAACATATTAAACTATATACATTATACACAACAATTCATAAATTTTTATGATGTTATTTAATTGTTTACATACACAACAATATGTTCCCAACCTAGTCTGGGTACCATTATACTTTCCTTAAGAGGCAGAATGCAATGAAGTTTGCTTCCTTGGTGATGCTTGCTCTTTATCTACTGCAGGCTCACAAGCATGAAGAATAGCACATACGTCATTTTGTTCCAGAAACTGTTCAGCATTTACGAGAATCACTGGCGCAAATTCAAACACCAGTTTCTTGCACTGTAAAAACACAATCGCATACAGACAAAAATGTGAGAGTGAGACAGTAAAAACATCAGCATAGATAAACAGGTTATGCAATCTCTTTTCTGCATCGGAAAAAAAAGGGGGCAGACTTGACTCGGCACACCCTAACGATACATCCTATACCAATGACAGTTCAAACAGAGCTTTTCAGAATTTTCAACTGAATTTCATAGGATACCAGTGAATGGATACAGGAATTCAGTGGCCTATGCAAAACTTTACGTGCAAGGTGTCGATATTTAAAGATATGATAAATGAAAAAATCACTGAACAAGATAACCCTGAAAATTCAATTAATAATAAAAATATAACACAATTCAAAAAATTATTACAACTCATGTCAATGAGTTTTCATTTCGTAAAAATGTATTCGTAATACTTTCATTATACTAAATAGTACGCTTTTCTGCACAAGACACCGACAAGAGGCATGGTCTAGGACATTGACAAGAGCTTTATCTTAGTGGGTTGATCGGTTCTTTTCATAGAGGTCAGAGTTCGACATTCAAGAATATGCCACCAAAGTGCAAGACCAATGAACTAAGAAGTGAAATTTTCAGAGAATGTTGTTTTGGTATAGGTTTTTCAGTGTTGCATCATTATTTATACTCTATGGGGTCGTTTGATTGGGAACTAGTTATACCCCTATTAGTAATATTTTTAATGCCTAGATGTATCGGCCGCTGCAGGGGTTGCAAAATCATTTCATAGACACAAAATGTTCAAGAAAAACACCAAGTATGACACTATTCATATCTACTGGGAATTCAAAAAATTGATTGCAGAGGAAATCTGAAACTATGAGCACACGTGCAGATTTAACTATGATCAAACAGTTACATTTCAGATGTTTCTAACCTTCTTAGTATAAGGTTCGATAGCTCCACATGCCTTCAAGAGCAGCTCAAGTATCTCAAACTAAAAGGATGACAAAATAAAAATGAGTTTTAACCAAACAAATTCCAAGTGAGTATATTACCTACGTGTCCAATTACATAAGCATGATATTATTTCAAGCCGGCAAGACACACAAAGAAATTAACAGTTCCTTTACTTAATACATCGTTCATGATATCATGTACGAGGACTAGCGCAGCAAGTGTACAAGAAATCATACATGGAGTTCTCATTTCACATATGCACAGTCGAGTAAACTTTATTAATATATCTATATTACAGATGTAAAGAAAAACATAATGTACCTGTGTGTCAGGATCTTTCAATTTTGATTTGACATCTGTAACTAGTTTGTGGCATAAATTGCAGTTCTTTCCAGAAAGCACCTGAGAAATAATAACCACTTGTTCACAAAGGCCAAACTGTTGGCAAAAGTTTTCAGGTTTCATTTTGTTGATCTGTAAGAAGAAGAGAGGAGCATAATAATCCACGAGTATGGCGCACTGCAACCAAGAAAATCAAAGAGATCAAATCAGAAACCTAGCTATGAAAACCATTCAAAGTCTCATATTACGCAATCCAGATTAATGATCTGACAGCACAATGTGATGAAAACAATTGCTCAAAAAATAAGCAATTTCAAGGTACATTACAAGTACCTCCTTCTTGTAAAATCGCATCTTCGAACAAGATTTGTGAAGACGGTCAATGATCTCTGTTTGGGTCTTGTTATTAGCCATGTAATTAAGTGCCTTGGCGGTATATTCTTCACACAATGTGCACAACTGTTCACTTCCATTAACTTCTTCCAGAGGTTGAACTTGTCTCAGTTCTTCTAGGTTATTAATCTGCAATACTGGTGCAATAAAGCCAAGATACATATTTTTTTAACATTAGCATCTATCTAACACAATAATGAAACTATACAAAATAACTAATATATCAACCAGTTCAAATCATTTTCTACTAAACATTTTGGTAAGAGAGTAAATTAGGCTAGCAAGTAGGATTGACATAATTTACAAGAAGGATGCCTCGTGTGGAAAAAACCACTTGTGTATTAATTAATGAAGTCCAATGAATGGATATTAGAATTGATCATAAAAAGATACAAAGATTGCAAGTTTGAAAAACTAGGAATCCCTAGCCAAGTAGATATCGTGCTCGAATAAACTATTGACATGAACATCTTTAGCTATTTTTTGATCCTTAGCCCTTTCCAAGTTGAAAGGAAAACGATATGAAAATTTGTTTTATTTGAAAAGATAGAAAGACTTGAGGAAGTGTACTAGGAAGGATCAATGGAAGGTATGGTTTATTTGGTGAAGAAGGAAAAAGGTTTTCTGATTTGAGAAAGGTTGGAGTTATAGTACACAAGGCCGGATAGAAGTTGTTATTAGAAGAGTTTTTGAGGAGCTGACGAGTTAGTACTTATTAGGGCCCGTTTGGATGGGCTTAATAAAAGCAGCTTTAAAAAAGTACTTTTGAAAGTGCTGAAACTTATTTTAAAAATAAAACAGTTAGTGTTTTGCTAAAAGTGCTCTTAAGTTGCTATGCCAAACGTGAAAAGGAAAAAATGGAAAAGAGATGTTAGGGTTATGTGTAATTTGAAAATCGTATAAAAAATTTAAGAGCAAAAAGATGAAAAATGGTCAACTTAAAACAAATTATAGATACAAGAAAAGCACCTCTCCCCAGCTTTTAACTTTTGGATTAAAAATAATTTTTTAACTTAAATAAGCTATTTTGATATTGGCCACACAGCTAACTCCGTCAAAAATCAGTTTGTAAGAAGTCAGTTTGACCAGCTTTTAAGCTGACCAAACAGCTCTAATAGTCCTTTTAAAATCTATAGGACATATATTTTTTTCTTTTTTTGAGACATTACAAAATGTTCGATGCACTTCAAAAGATTTATGAATTTTCATATTCAATTAACTACGTGAAATTATAATACTTTATGCTTTATTTCATCAATCATATTATTGTGCACGTATTTTCTTCCACAACTAACAATATGTCAAATTAATATCCTTAACTCTCTGGCTAGTCGAATTTCGTCACATGAAATAGGATTGAGGAAGTAAATATATAGACTACAAGCAGCAGTATAGCAGAAAAGCACAAACTTCCAATAAGAGACTGACTATCAAGGAAGTTCCTGTTAATGAAAGGAAAGCCAACCATTGGAGACACCAAATTCTTAAGTCCGTAAATAAGGTTTATAGGGTTTTTGTTCATTTTGTTTCTCAACTAGCACACATTACAACTGTCCCATGACTTCATATACAGAGATTTTACAATTGTAACCACTATTAGAATGAAAGAAGAGAAAGTACCTGAAACATCTTCAGTTTCTGGTATCAGGACAGCTAATTCTCTAGCAGCACAGCACCAGCTAGAACCAATTATGAAAAGACACAGGCAGAGCCTCAAATCCATGCTGCCAGGAGAAAACAACCAGTCAGTCTAGATTGAGGAAATAGTAAATTGAAGCTCAGAGAAAGAATTCTACCAATAGACATACTAATAGCATTTGAAGAATGACAGTAGAGAGAACAGAAGGCTGTTCGTTGTCCTATACTGGATTAAGAAGTGCTTTTGTCCCACAAATGATTACCTTTCAAGAACAACAAGAAAATACACAAATGAAGCATATGCTTCTCAATAGACTTCCTTTAAGGAAACAGGAATATATGATCACACAGAACTATTCATTTCATCATGAAAAATACATTCAAAAACCTTTAACACAAGGATCGCAAGAACTTTATGTTGCACTGCACTAACAAAAGTGTTTTCTCATTATTAAATATCAGAATCATGCCTTTGGAACTTCAGCCAAACAAAATGAACAAAAGCAAATCAGAGAAGATCTCAGTTCAACTTAGCTTGGCCAAATTCAGGCTCGTCACTTAACCGTAAATTTCCAATCAAGTCACTCTTGACTGTAGTACACGTGGTTGGTCAGAAACTAAGACTAGTCATATTATCTGCCTCAAATTCCTCCTTACTTTTGCTCGACATCCGGCAGTCCTGACTTCTGTTTTAACCATGGTGTCTAAGTCAAGCTAGTGCGCACCCAACTAATTCATGGGGTACCTGCTATCTACCACCAGCACAGTTAACAAGTAACTTTATCCACCAAAGTTTGGACAGATGGGAAGAAATCACCTAGTATTTTTTGTCTCTGTTAGAATTTGAACCTAAAGCCTCATGGCTCTCAACTCACTTCATTGACCACATCCTTGTATGCTCCAACTATTTTTACTTCAGGACTAAAGTTTTAGCCTTGAACTAATTTCAGCCACTCTAGAGTCAAACTAATCCAAGTACAAAACAGATTTGGTACCTCTTACTGCAAAATCATCAGAATCTATTAGTCAGGAATACTCAGGATACTGTAGTACACATGGCTAGTCAGGAAACTAAGATGGGCCATATTATCTGCCTCAAATCCCTCCTAATTTTAGCTTGAAATCCGGCAGTCCTGACTTCTGTTTTTATAACCATGGTGTCTAAGTCAAGGTAGTTCACACCCGACTAATTCCACGGGCTACCTGCTACTTACCACCAGCACACGTAACGGATAAGTTTATCCACCAAAATTTGGACAGATAGTAAGAAATCACCTATTATTGTTGTGTCTATTCGAACTTTAGCCTCCAGCTAATTTCAACCACTCTAGTATCAAACAATCCAAGTAAAAAACAGACTTGATAATAATACAATCATATTCTCCAATATGGCTAAGATGGTCCAAAACAGGAAAAGGTCTTTTTTTCCGCTTTTAACTTACAGACTAGAACAGAACATGACCAGATAAAAACAACACAATTTTGACTTGTGAATCAAACAGTAACAAAACTACTGTAACCACAAAAATACAAATACATAAAATTATAACTACAACTCCCGCCTCCTATTAGGTCACCTCAAATATGCTTAAGAAACCCAAAAATTAGAACAAATCATCTTTTTTCCCCTTCAACTTACAAACTAGATTGAAACTAGACCCCTTAATTTTACCAGTATTCAAGTCAACTTACTTGCACTTCCTACAAGATCTAGAGTCTGATTTGGAACAACACCATACCCGGTATGCAAGAGAATCTATAGAAATTGAATCAAAGCCAGAAAAAATCTAAGTTCGAAAGTTTAGATGATAAGTTATAGCGAAAGAGAGATGAAACAACGTTTACCTGAAAAAGATGAAGAGTTTTCTTTTTGGAGTCAGACAAGGCAACGACAGGATAAGCTGTTCGTTCAAGCAATGCCAATGCCTCTTTTTTTTAAGAATTATAATTCCATTTTCGTTTTGCATTATTTATATTAAAATCAAATTAAATTTAAATTTATTAAAAATAATAATATTTCTTAATGAAAAGGATTTTGTATTTTAAAGATTTGAATCTCAAACATATAATCAACGGTGAAAAAGTACTTAGCCTCTCACCTAACTTTATTGGTTTGTTGTGTCTTCTACCGCTTTATTTATTTCCTAATTGGACAGCATTCCCTACCTTCTTTATTGTTTTCTTATCAAGAAGATAAAATGAAAAGAAAAAAGTCAAATGAGATTACAAGAAAATTTGACATTTACGTGAATTTCATTGAATATAACTTTGTACCTTAAGGATGGATTAGTTAGAAGAGTTATCTGGGTATTAATATGTCATCATTTTTTTTAAAGAATGATTTCTGTCTTTTTCTTTATTAACACTTTAATTTTAATTTTTTTTATTAACATTTTAATTTTAATTTTCACGTGACATATTTAAGATCACAAGATTAAAGAGCATTTTGATATATTTGACATAATTTTAGTTTAGAATTATAAGATTAAGAGTCTATTTGACAATTATTAAAGTGACTTATTTTAAATCAAAAGCTAAAAACTAGGCGAGATGTGCTTTTTTCAACTTAAAAGTCATATTATGTTGATTAAATATATTATCTTTCTGCCCTTAATTTTTTTTTAATTATTATTATTATTATTATTATTATTATTATTATTATATTATTATTATTACTATTGTTATTAATTATTTTTATTATTATTATTCTTCGCAAAAATTGTGATGATAAAGAAATATTAGAAATATTATTACTATGAATATAACACATAAATTTGTTTTTGTTTAATTTTTTTTTAAGTACTGACCACCTTCCTGTTCATCAACTTTTTATAATGTTAACAGTTTTAAAGGTATTTGAGACATATTGATAAAAAAAAATGTTTATCAACACTTATTTCTCAAACACATCAACAATTTTTTTTTCAATTGAGGCACTTTTATGCAAATATATAACTATTTATTTTAAAAATAAGTTTAAGCACTTTCTAAAGTACCTTTTAAAAGTTATTTTTTTAAGCTCATCCAAACGGACATTAAAAAGTCTTTTTTCTCTTCTTAAACTCTGTTTCAAGTTAAACTAGGTCATCCTTTTTTAAACAGAGGGAGTATTATTTATGTAATAATTATTTATTTATAAATTAGTTATTCTGCTTTTTTTATCATGCATAAAAAATAAATTTTATAATAATTTATATATGTATCAGTGATGGGAATTTCTAAATTATTAAACAAATGTTGTATCAACTTAATATATCAAAAAGTTGTTTTACATCTACTCACAAAACATCATATAAGTTATATGAAAACTTATATATGATAATTTATTTCTAATCCACATATCAAGCAATTCATTATGGTATTACTCCCTTTATTTTAAAAAGAATAATTTACTTTTTCTTGTTTAATCTATTTTTAAAAAATTCTGATCTTTTTTTGACAAAATTATAATTTCAACTTTTCACTTAACATGGGTAAATCTATATACTGATTTTTTAACATAAAAAAATCATATAATGTCAAATTTAGTCCCTTTTTTTTGTTTTAACCGATTGAAGTATATCCCAAAGGATCAGTTCGAAATGCAAGGAAAAATGAGCGAAAAATATCTTACAAGTTTTCAATTAAAAAATAGGACAAGTAGAGTCCTTTTATTTTTTTTTATTTTTTTATTTTTAATATTAATAAAAGAATTAAACTAATAATATCTTTCATAATTGTCTCGATAACTATTGAAGTTGTCTGGGCAACTTCTAAAGTCACTTTGACAACTATTGAAGTTATCGAACGAGTAAAGAAGTTATCCCGACAACTACGACAACAATTGTTGGACTAAATATAAAAATTAAAAGTTTGAAAGTATTGTAAAAACATCTTTTAACCTAATATATATTATTTGTCACTTCTGCCTAATTTTTAAAACTTAAAAAACTCCTACCTAATTGATAAACTACTTTGTCCATTTTACTAGACCTTACCGAAGAGCAGTATCACTGTGCTAGTATTAGTACGCGTTTGGATGTTAAAATTTAAGTTTAAAATGAAAATTACATTTATACATACATTTTCCTTGAAACAAGTGAAAAGAGTTTTGCAAAATGAAAACATAATTACACTTGAGTTAAAAAAATTATCTTCAAATATTAGACAAAATATTATGTTAATATATATAATAATAAAACAATGCTTTAGAAATGTTTTCTTAGAAAAATAAATTATGCTCAAACGAATCATTCTTCTTTCACTTTATGTACTAGTTTTCCACAATAATAATGTCCTTCCCTATTATTAAAATCGTCGTTATAAAGTCAACATTTTGTGTCTCCTATGAATAATGGTTCTTTATTTTAATGTCTCATTATTATTAAATAATTAGAATAGACATCTTTATTTTTTACCCTAATATTTTGTTTTTTTGGGTGCAGGGGGGTGGTAGAAGGTTTAGTAAGGGATTAGGAGGAACGAAGTAGCAGAGGAAATGTGGGGGGTCGAAGTACCAAGTTATGGGAGGTGTGTGAGGAGGGGTGACGGGTTGTTTTTCTCCGCCTCTTCCCATCATGACAAAATAATGAAGGAAAATTACAATTAAGTGAGTTATCCGAATAATAAGCAAACTGATTTGGGCGAAAAAGTCAGGCAGCAGCCAAGACTTTTGAACAAAAAAATACTACTAGTATATCTTTTAGAACATCATGACTGTTTCACATGATAATCCGGATTATAAAAAAATATAATTATAGTTTGTGCCTTTTGAGTGAATTTTAAATTATAAAAATCATTAGTGCTAGATAATATATATATATATATATATCTATATATATCAAAACAATAAATTTACCCAAACTATACATTTGTTGTTTAGTTACCAAGGATGGGATAATTTGTTCCAATATTAACAATTAGTTCTAGATAATTTTGAGGTGGAATAATATCCTGGGATTAGGTAGGTGAAAATACCCCCCTCGAGGACCCACCACCCCATCCCCTGTCCTCGAGGATCCGTGCCCCGAGGATCCTCCCCCCTCCACCCTCCACCCCCCCGTCCTCGAGGACCGCCCCACTCACTCTTCTTCCTCGAGGCGCCATACCCAGAGCCCCCCCACCCCACCCTGTCCTCGAGGCATCGTGCTCCGAAGACCCCACCAATCCCCTCTAAGTGTCATGCCCCAAGGACTCAACCTCCACCCCTTGTCCTCAAGGCGTCATGCCCACCCCCACCTCTCCTCAAGGTGTCATGCCCACCCCCACCTCTCCTCAAGGTGTCGTACACCGAAGACCCCAATCCCTCCCGCCCCCTCCTCATAACTTGACAAATTTTAAACTTGACCTAGTTTATTTTTTACTTAAGTCCGACAACTAAATCCATCAACAAAATCACATTATTTTATTTAACTTAATTAAACAACTTGACCTAGTTTAGTTTTGACTTAATCCAACAACTCAATACACCAACTAAATCATATTTTTTATTTTAACTTATTTAAACAACTTAACAATTTTTTAACTTTAGCTAGTTTAATTACGACTTTTTAAAGTCAAAGTGTCAACACTAGATGGACACAAATCGATCTTGCAAGAAAATTAATTTTGTCATCAATAGGATCAACTAGTGTTGGTACTTATGCTTAACAAATATATTATTTCTAAATTTAAAGCTTAGTGTCAACACTAAATAGATACAAATCGATCTTGCAAGAAAATCAATTTTGTCATCCAAATATGATCAACTAGTGTTGGTACTTATGCTACACACACATTATTCCTAAATTAAAGCTTAATGCCAACACTAGATGGACACAAATCGATCTTGCAAGGAAATCAATTTTGTCATCAGTAGGTTCAACTAGTGTTGTTACTTATACTTAACAAATATATTATTTATAACTTTAAAGCTAAGTGTCAACACTAGATGGACATAAACCGATCTTGCAAGAAAATTAATTTTGTCATCAATAGGATCAACTAGTGTTGCTATTAATGCTAAACAAACACGTTATTCATAAATTAAAGCTTAATATCAACACTAGATGGACACAAATCGATCTTGCAAGAAAATTAAATTTGTCATCAATATCAACTAGTATTACTTATACTTAACAAACATTCGATGGACACAAAAAATTATCACAAAATTTAAAGCCAAGTAACAATACTAGATGTACACGAACACACTATTGAAAACAATTGTACTGAACTATAGAAATTTAGAAGCACCAGCTTTATCTCCGACTTTGATGAAAGAAGAAATTAGGGGTGTACATGATCGGATTGGTTCGGATTTTTCAAATATCAAACCAAACCATTTGTGTCGGATTTTAGAATTTACAAACCAAAGCAAACCAATAAAACTCTGGTTTTTCGACTTCGAGTTTGTTCGGGTTTTTTCAGATTTTCAGGTTTTTTTCCGGTAAAGTATTCATACAAACATATAATTTACTTGTACTTCAAATATTTTTTTTACTCCTACCAAAATGCAACTATCTATGTTATTTCTCATGAAAATAACACAAAATATGATAATATTAATGACACTAAAATATTCAACAAAAAATAAATAAATCTTGTAAATTAAATATTGGCAAATTATAATCTAATGAATTGATAATAATTAAAGTAACTAAATCATGCTAAATAATTTAGTAGTATGGAGTTTACATGACTAAAATATCAAAAAAAAGTAAAATTAGATCATATATTAATAATTGTCTAAATCTATGTAAAACTAAAAAATAAATATTCAATATTATTGTCATTCTTGTGTTGAACTGATTTTCGTTTTGGCATTAATAGTAATTTAATTTCTATTTATACTTTATTTTAATTACAACATAATAATCTAATCTTTATTAGAACATTAAGAATTTTAATTCAAACCTGAATAAAGATAATTAAAAGAAGAAAACTATCAAATATAGGACTATTTAAAAATTATATCAAAGTAATATTTTTTACGTATAAAATAAAATTTTAAAATTTTATATAGAATGTCGGGTTGGTTTGGTCTCGGGATGGTTTTATTTAGTTGAAATTAAACCAACCCAAATATAGTCATGTTTTTTTTCTAACACCAAACCACTAGTCGGATTTTTTTCCCCGATTTGACTTAGTTTGCGATTTGGTTTGTTTCTCGGTTCGATTTTGTACACCCCTAGAAGAAAAAATATAGTCTTGTATCAACTTTTTTAGATGTTGAGCTTCCTCAGTTGCCTAGTTCGAAAAGTTCTAAAATTTGTTAAATATAAACTTCAAATCCAAGAATATTAGTTATACATACATACATACATACATACTACATACATATTAATACATACAAATATATTAGATATACCATAATATATATACATATATATATATATATCTATATTTTATTTAAGTATGTATATATAGATATATATATATATATATTATATAATATACATACATACATACATATATATATATATTAATATATGTATATATTATATATATATATATATAATATATATATATATAATATATATATATAATATATTCCAGTTCATAACTATTTCTAAACTTAATTGAAACATATTCAGCTAATTGTTCCAAGTTCGAACAGGATACGGGTTGAGAAGGGGGAGTTAGCAAAGTTGGACAATATTGGAATGGGCATAGGAATATGTCTTGATGTACCGAAGTTCTAATTTCAAATTCAATTCTCAGTTCAACTTCAAATTTTAAGTTCAAGTTCTAAGTTCAACTTCAAATTCTAAGTTTAAGTTCAAGTTCTAATTTCAAGTTCAAAATATAATTTCAATTTCAAGTATAAGTTCAACTTCAAATTCTAAGTTCAATTTCTAGGTTCAAGTTCAGGGTCTAATTTCAAGTTCAAGATCTAAATTCGAGTTCAAGTTCAAATTCTAATTTCAAGTTTCAAGTTCAATTCTAAGTTCAAGTTTAAGTTTAGATATATATGATTTAGAAGGCTGTAAACGGAGAAAACGAATAACTTCATTGAACTTATAGAAGTTGGCATGCCAAGAGTTCTTGGCGTGCTGTTGGGCTTCTTCTGCTGAGTTGAGCAGTGTTCCGCGATCACACACTGCAATAACACGTTTATTATTTCCATCATATTTGAGGTGATTTATAGCTTGGTTTTGCGAGGCGTTTGACTGCGGGAATTTTTACTTTTTTTTTTCCAATTATTTTTCCGGTTAATTTAAAAAAAATATCCAAATCTTATTTATGATAAAGTTAGAGCTGACATGGGTCGTTTATACGAGGGACCATGAGGCTGATGTAAACAGCTCATAACTGCCTTGTGAAGAACATGGAAATAAATATGATTATGATGCTAGGAAGCAGCCAAGGGGTAGGTGAGGTGAATCAAGTTTAACACAGAAATAAGTTTAGTCTCATTGTTCCTTGTGAAATGAGAAGCGCATAGGTTCTGGTAAAAAATGAAAATAGAGAGATGGGATAAAATCAACTGAATCGGATCATAAGATAACAGGTTGTGCAAATCAAGCTAACACAATCAAGTTTAAATAATGCACAAGAAGTCCTTGACCTAATCAATAACAGGGTACAAAACAAGTAGGTAATAATTCAATAAGCTGATCTACACAATCAACTGAAATCATACATTAATCAAAGCGAACATAGGTTACAAATCAAGCTAACACAATCAAGATTGGATAAATCCCAAGATAGTAGTCCTTGCCTAAATTATTCACATTGTTTAAACCGAGTTGGAAATATAATAATTTACTCAGCTGATGTACACCTCAAACTTGCATTATGCTGGCAGTGCTGCTTTTTTTTCTTAGAATGTTGAGTCACAAGATGAGAGATCTTAGCAAAACCAAACTTCTTCCTTTTTTTAGGGAGATGATGCTTAAGTCCGTTCTCTTTCTCATCCTTCTGACTTGATTGCAACTCACCAGTGGGTTTCCCAAGCATTTGGGCCAGCGATACTGTACGCTTTCCAGCTTTTTTTCCAGCCTGAAATCCATTCTCAAACTCTTCTGTCAAAAGCAACTTCTTGTTCAATATTTGCCCTATTGATAGAGTTGTCTTTAAAACTGGTTTTAACTCATCATTGACAAGAGTCAGGCCATTGACATCAACCAGGACAGAGTCTTTCCTATGCTGAGACGAAGATGGATTTTTGAACTTGGATGAATTCTGTACTGAACATCTTCTCTGTCCATTTTCAGACCTCCATTTGCGCAAAGCTTCCTCTACTGCTAATTTTCCTTCATTTGCAGCCTCCACTCGGCTCAGTGCTTCTTCTAATTCCTTCTTACTAACTTTAACTTCTTCTGTAGCTTCTTCTACCTTCTTCAAGATTTCTGTTTTTGACACAACAGCTTCATCAACTAGCATCATTGCATCTACTTCTCTTTGCTTGCTA
Source organism: Solanum habrochaites (assembly GCA_027704765.1). NCBI lineage: Eukaryota > Viridiplantae > Streptophyta > Magnoliopsida > Solanales > Solanaceae > Solanum > Solanum habrochaites. Next base: position 16,036,310 of record JAKWJA010002497.1, read on the forward strand.
GCTTCCTCTGCATCTTGAGCTTTGGACAATAGAGATGAGTACTCCTCAAAGGTAAGAGTTACCCCTTCCTCAGGATCTCGTCGTAAAGTTACAAACGAGTTCTCACTGCTTGATATGGCCTTGATTTCAGCAAGAGCAACAGCTTCAGCAGCTCTAGCAGCTGCTTTCATCTTCTTGGCTGCAACCAATCTAATCTCTGCTGTTTTGATCCTTGTCTTTGTATGTTCAATCTCAGACATAGCCCTCAATACTTCTGATTTTGCAGCTTCTCCTACTTTCTTAAACTGCTTGGTCTCAGCAGTCAGTCTCTGCAGCTCCCTCATCAAATCGACAGGATCACAAGGACCACCACCTTCAGCATGATTCACCAGCTTTAGTTTTTCTTTTGTTTTATTTAACTCCTCTTCAAGAGATGAAATCTTTGTGGAACTTGAAGATAATCTTTGGCGGGTTTTCTCAAGCAAGATTCTTTCCTTTTCAATTTTCTTATTATATGATTCAACAGTGGTTCGAATATCAGTAAGATTACTAGTCGTCCTGGTCAAGTTTAGTTTAGCCTGTTTTAATTCCAATAATACTAAACCTGTAGCTGAAGAGGGACATAGATCCAAACCACTGGTTTTGTCCTGATTATTGCTGAAGACTTTTTCACTGTTTTCCTTATCTGCTGATTCATCAGCAAGATGTACATCCTTAGCTTCGGCATCAGCACCTAGTGAAGCATTGCCCTCATATGCTTCCTTCTGCAACTTTGATTTCAGCTCTTCTATCAGAACTTTAGTGCTTTCAAGTTCTTTTAAGACCTCAAGTGTTTCCCTTTCTTTAACAATGAGATCTTTTTCAAACTGCACCGCCTGTTCTTCCACTTTTGAAATGTCAACCTTCTCTTCAGCAACCTACGTCCAAGAATGTAAAATCTTTAATTGAACATAAGGCACAAAACAAGCAAGTTAGGGACACCACATCAGGATTTTGATCGGGAATCAAGGAACTTGAAAGGTTCATTCAATTGTCTACAAATAAAGACCATCGTGAATACAGTTAGGACTAACATGTTTGACATTTGGAGCACATTTAGTAAAGAAATAGCAGCACAATTATGCAATCGTGATACTATAACAAGTAGATGCTCTCAGGTTTCAATAAAAATGGCATCATCTAAAGACATTCTCCTGAATCATCCCAAAACATGGTCTTATGCAAACTTTGTCGCATTTTAATTAGAAAACTACTAAACAATATGCAAAAGGTAGACCTTGACTGCAAAACTACTCCTTCATTGGCTTTTGCAAATTAAAAGCAACCAAAAACTTCAAACTCCATATAGTCAAAATAAAATGAAGTAAGTTCAAGAAGAAGGCAAGGGGTGTGAATATGTATACATAAGAAAATGTTTTTACCTAGCTAAACATCATAATTTCCAAAGACATGTCACTCCGCCATGGTCTACAAGGGAGATACAAACTAGTGTAACACGATGAGCCGTAATTTACTTGCTTTCACACAATTAATAATGTAATAACCAATTGAGGTGCCCTTAATATGATTAGTATATCCTTATATTCACTCAGACAATAAAAAGTTTGTGCCTGTTAGAGCCAAAACGTACTACACACAGCTGTACTTGCTCATGAAACAAACAAACAACAACAACAATATGCCCCGTGGTATACAAAACCTTACCTCTTAGCGCTACCTCAAGGGTAGCTAAACCGTCATCGATAGACCCTTGACTCAAGGAAACACCCAAAAATAATTGGGCAAAATTCATCATAAAATAATCTATATTTTCTATTTGAAGTATACACAAATTTTGTAAGGCAAAATAATCAAAAATTTATGCGAAGTCCATCCAAAAAAAACTCAAACCTGAGAAGAATCCCCAAAAGACTTGTGAAGAGTGGGTTTCCAAAACCCAATTCCACCAAATCGAGTTGCAGCTTCCTTAACAGACTCGAATGGAGCAGAAGTATCAATCTCCGCCTTAACACAAGCATTTTCCTTCTTCTCTACCAAAATAATAGAGTCCATTTCAGTAGCATCCATTATAGAGAAAAAGCCACAAAGGTAAAAACAAGGGGTATGAGGAGAGAGAAAGAGAGTAGAAGAATGGAAAGAAAAAAGAGGAAGTGGGTGAAGATATCAAAAAAAAGTGTGTACTGAAAACTTAGGAGTGGAGCAGTGTAACGTTGAACAATGTTGGATCAAATAACGACAACCAACGTATACATTCCCTTTTTCTTTACTTGAAGAGGGAACCAATTTTAATTTTTACCCTTTCTACTATTATATATATATACTTTTTTATTTGTAATCCAAACATAAAGTTTTTTTTCTACTCCTCTATTATACTTTTTTAAAAAAGTTGTCAGGTTATTTTTTTAAAGTTAGTTTGATTATTATTTAAAATTAGGAATTTATTTCGATTGATTTTAAAAATAGTTTTTAAGTTAAAAATAAAAAAAGTAATACAGAGCCCGTTTAGATTGATTTTGATAAAAATTAGATTTTAAATTAAAAATAAAAAGTCACACTGAAACGATTTTTAAAAAATAAAAAGTACCGAAAAACTTACATTTATTTTATTTTTTTTGACTTATTTTAAGTTATTTTTTTTATTTGTCAAAAAGTCAAAAACTGATTCAAAAAGTAGATTTAATCAACTTTTAAGTAAATTTGAAAACACTCCAACTTAGATTTTATTAATTTAATATTTTAACATAAAATCCAGAAATTTAAAATAAAATCTAAAAATTTAAAAACTCTAGGAAGTATTATAGAGTGCAAGTCTTTCATATCGATATAATAAAAAATGTAATTTATAATATTAATTAAAATTCATATAATTTGACTAAAAAGGGAAACTAGGATAAGTATAAAAGGAAGAGGATAATATATTTGTATTAAAAAGCACAAATATAATTAAGAATGTTGATCAAACCTCGTCTTGAGTAAAACACTTTAAAATAGATTAAAATTCATATAATTTGACTAAAAAGGGAAACTAGGATAAGTATAAAAGAAAGAGGATAATATATTTGTATTAAACAGCACAAATATAATTAAGAATGTTGATCAAACCTCGTCTTGAGTAAAACACTTTAAAATAGATTAAATTGTCATTTACAGATTTTTTTTTCTTCAAATAGTTGTCATTTGATTTAAATTAGTCTGTAGGATTTTAAAATCAATTCAGGTTATAAGTTATAACTATTATACTTTTACATATTTTTATTTAGATGATGTAAGAATACTCCTAATAGTCAGCAGAAGACTTAGCTTCAACAAGTTTTAAAAACTATTTGTTATAATTGAGATTGATGTATAGGATTAAAAGAGATGTTATTTGTGTGTGTCTAATTAATTTATCTATATAATAGATGCTTGACAACACACAAATCTCCAAAAAAATTGAGTCATATGTGTCTAATAAGCTATAAGTCTTTATGTACTCAGTTAAAACAAATTATTATTCCTCAAATTAAATGAAATTCACTAACAATTTAGATAGGCTATTCAAAGTCATTTTAGCTTTTGAAAGTATTTGACAAAGTAAAAAATAATCTAAAATAAATTTAAAATAATTTTAAAATATTAAAAAGTAAAAAAATAGGATATTTCCCTCCTTTTCATTTTAACTTCAAAGTTGCTTTCTCCATTTCTTTTTATGTCATCATTTTTTTTACAAATAATTGATTCATAATATTTGTTATTTCAAAAATCAATGCATGAATTATCATATTGTTCCTTTTTTATCCTTGTGATTTATTAGTCTTGAAAATATATATATTTGACTAATGAAAAACAAAGTAAATAATTCATGTTCATTGGTTAAATTAATTAAAATAAATTAATTTATATTCATTAATTGAAAATTTAAGTTCCAACAAAATTAAATAAAAGTAGAAGAGTAAAATTACATGATTTCTTAAAATAAATGTAAAATAAAAAAGTGATATATAAATCGGAAGGAAAAAAAGTAATAAACTTGATGATTTCTTAAAATAAATGTAAAATAAAAAAGTGATATATAAATCGGAAGGAAAAAAAGTAATAAACTTGATGATAAATTTAAATATGGAACATACTTTTTGAGATCTAAAAGCGTAAAGCCACAAATTTGTAGGTGTTAGTTTTGACGACATTATAATATAGAGAAATGTATAACGAATTATCAACACAACCGTTGCACTTGCTATATTATAGAGAAAATTCCATTCAAATCCGTCCGCGCACCCCCCCCCCCCCCCCCCGCTCCATTCTTAATTCTAACGTAAATTTGGTTGGATTCCAAAAAATATTAGTTACAATCATTGAATTAATTTTGGTTTACTAACAACTTTGATTAATCGATTTTTTTAGAGGAAAAAGAAAAACCTCTTTTAGTAGAGGTGTTAGTGAACCAACTATCATTTAAATTATGTTCACAATTCACAATTCACAAACTAAAATTATTCACATTAATTACGATACTTGAATCTCGACTTTATTTACATATATTCCAATTAATCTAGTAAACTAAACGACTTCTAATAGTGTAATTAACATATGAAGGGAAAAAGTAGTCTCCCTCTATTTCAAATTAATTGAATTGTTGAGGTGTTTCACACCCTTTAACAAAAGAAGATGAAGACATATATTAGGTACAACTTTCCATTTTTACCCTTATTAATTATTATCAAATTTATAATTAAAACAACTAAACCTTAATTAATAACTTATTCCGATGCGAACTAATGAAGGGTAAAATTAGAAAAACATTCTAAAAATACTCTAGGAAATTAAACAATTAAGTTAATTTAAAAAAATAAAAATATCTCAACAATTCAATTGCTGTAATGATGTAAAACATGTCTAAATACTCGAATAAAGAAAACCTAGCCTACATAAGTGCCAAACATCAGCTGATGAACCTTGCACATGAAGGCTCCACGAGAGAAAATTATGATGCACAAACACCAAAATTCCTCAGGTTTTCATCTTCCTTACACGGTAAATCATTCCCTTAATCCCTCCCTCGCCCGAGAGCCTTTTAGGATTTCTACAGTAGTTTTCATCTATTTTTACATCTCAAGCCTACACCCTAAATGTGGTTGACACTCGGAACCATTATTGATCACAAGTGAATCCATATTCCTGGATGGCTACCAGTGAAAAAGCTATACATACACAAGAAAGCCTTATAAAATGAATATATAAAATAAATAAAAAATATCTTATGCAAAAGTCTGAAACAAACCAGAATATAAATAATATTAATAATAATAAAAACAGTTTAAACTTGTGAAAATCGAACTGATTCACTTACATTGCCTATCTATGATTTCTCTACTAACTGAAGATATATAGGTGATAGGATAGGACCCACAACTACCTGACCATTCTACTAACATAGACTAAAAATCAAATAAACTGAACTAACTATATTGAAGCCCTCTAGAAGCTAGCAGGTCTCACCCACGAGTGACGAAAGGAAACCTTATTAAACATATGCTATCGTGGGTACTTGAAAATGCATCATAATATGATGCAACACTAAATGTCATTAATACACGAATGTTCGATATGTAATAAAACAAAATGAAACAAGCAAATGAATTGCATGAAAGACTGAAAATAACTCATATAAAGTAAATCATAAATGTGAAATGATTTCATTAAAAGCTTTAAGAACATGTATGCAATGATAGTAAATATTTGAATAAAATATTTTATTTCTTGAGGAGTTCCTCTAACTAATAACCACCACTATAAGCCTCGAGATAATACAACATCTTGACCACGTTTCCAAAACCTCCCTATACCTTTCCAAGGTACATAGCACAACTTAATTCAAGGATACATATAAAAATCCTTCTTGAGGCTGGCGAGTCGTCGCGAATTGGGTACAATCCTATCTACGTTGGCGGCGCAGGTTATAAGATTTTAGTATTCATAACTTTTATCCAAATTGATGCTAAATGCTACTCCCAAAATTTATATATTAATGCTCGTATAATAATATTCATTGGGTTGAGTTAGTACTCAAAAAAACCCTCTTTAAGGATAACTCATCTTTACTTTTCTGATTAAAAATACTTTTGAAAAATATTTATGCTCTTCTTAAAATAGTACTGCTTTTCTCATTGCAAAATAACATATTTGGAACCATTAGTGTCTTCTTAAGATTCCTCTTAAATGATGCTGAAAAATATATTTGTTTGACTAGAAATTTCATAGTCTAACACATGGAAGTAATCGAACAAAAGCTTTCAATAAAAATCTCATTAACTAGGGCTGATATGATAATATATGCATGAATAACAACTCAAGAATCGAAATACATAGAATATCATAGTCTCAATAGTTAACAAATAAACACTCAGAATAAGAAACACAATTCAAATTCAGAATTCATGGAACATTAGGTAGAACCTTAAATTTATCTCTTTACTAACTAAATTTAGATGTCCAACACTATGAATAACCTTACATACCTGATTTTAGAGCTACTAAATTGAAAACTTTGGTGGAGACTACATATTTCTTGAGCATGAGGAAGAACACTAGCTTTCTTATCTTGGAGTCATGGTGCTTGATCTTGAGAAAGACATTTTTATGGAGTTTTTAGAGTGGAAGAACTTGAGAAAACATGAATTTAAGACTTCTCTTTGTATCTAGAATTTTTGAGATGAACGTTTTAGAATTCTTGATTGATAAGAAGAACCCTTGGTGAGTTTGGAGAGAATATCTGGAGTTTTGAATGTATAGATTGATGATTATGAGAGGAAAACTAGTTAGTTGAATGATATACTCCTTTAAAATACCCAAAAGATTTAGAATAGGGATATAAAGCTTTGGAAAGGACAACAATAAGCCTAGAACAAGTGCATGAAGTTTCTGGAAAAATATCGCAGAAAGCCTTCACAGAAGGCGCCAAATTTCATGGAAAATTATACCATCCCTAATGTTGGCCGAGGAACAACGACTACGTGATAGGGCTTCACTGAAATAGGAAGAATGTTTACTTCAAAGACTAAGTAATGCAAACTAAGTGGAGTTGGAAAGAAGACCCATAGACATTTATTTGCATAGGTTATAGGCCACTTAAATTTTTATATTCTAAAAGATATGATCGTTTGAAGTTGACCCGAATAGAGTTATATCATAACTCAATCGGTAAAAAAACTTTCAACTCAACTTTGTGCTAGGGATACTGTGACCTTAATTCATCTCCAAATCTGTTTTCACACTAAATAATTGACCTTAACACTATAGAAAAATTTAATAATCACCCTAATTGTCTCTTTTAAAAATTAAGAAGAAAATAGAAGATAACATATTAATTAAAGCCCGTTATAGTGCCCGCAGATTGCTATAGTGGGCTGACATTAGCCTGGCCCAAAATTCAATTTGGGAAAAAATTGTTACGTGCTCAAATTTTAAAAATTCATTCACCGTACTTCCTCGATGTCTCGACTCCGGACGAGGTGCCTTTTAGTAATGATGGATCAAATCATTATTATAGATATAAATTTACCCATCGTTCTTTTCTTAACGACTGCCTAGATAGAAAAAGATTGACAAGTTATTGAGGTTTACCACATGATTTTATGTCACCCCCAAGGCTAATCTCTGGATGCGGACATAGGACCTAGGATCACGAGCAATTCCAATCTAACCTTGTTGGAATATCATAAACAAATTGAATCAGTAAATATTGTGCGAAAGCTAAATCATGTAAATAATATGAAATGGTTGGAAATATCCATATACTAAATATGAATATATGAAAATTGTGAGTTTGAACACAAATGAAGAATCAAACTCTAACACTATAGCTGAATCTAAATATGTCTGAAATAAACCTCTAAATTGACTAGAAGTGTTGGGACATGCCGCAACTAAGTCTAGCAAAAACTGAAACTAAGACTAAAATGGAAAGATAACATGTCAACTGTCCTCGAAGAGTGAGGCTCAACATTAATCTTGCTAAACTGAAGATCGGGAATTAATTTATGCGTGATTTGACTGCTGAGGACTTGGACCTACACCACGAGAAGATATAGCGCATAGTATGCGTCATCACTTGAAAGGTACTAAACATGTTGGATAGAATAAATCTAAACAATAACATAACTGAACAAGCAATGATATAACATGAACATAATAAGGATACTGGAAATACTATACATAAATAAACTGAATGCAATGACCAAGCTTATAACATGTTGAGACTGAATATTGTACTGTACTAATAACATGGTCAATGCAATATGATGAACTGAAATGTGAGTACTATTAATAACCGACCTAAAACCACATGAGCTAAAACCCCATGAGCTAAATGTGAAATATGATGTATACGCCCCATCTATAGCACCCAATATACTCTGCCAAAGGTATAAAGCAATGTTGGCGTAAACACTAAAATGTAATGCCCAACAGAGATGACTTAACCTACGGGGCACTTAATTTTGGGAATTGAGGTTGACATACCCTATTTCACTTGGTATTAAGTTTCTTCCATTTGACTAGATAGATTAAAATACTAGAATGCAATTGAGATGCAACATTAATATACTGGCAATGAAACATTCAAAAACCGAGGCATGTATGTCTAGATTTTATAAAACTGACGCAGTTGTGTAATTCATGAATTCAAAAAACTACATAGCTAAGGTTCTGAATTCATGAAGAATCTATACAAATGATACTAAATTCATGACAATCTGATTTGCATTCTAACATATAAAACCCAATAATTTTTAACATTCAAGAAACCCTAGGTCTAGATAATATTAAGGAATAAAATATATGAATGAATTCTAGGGACCTAATGAGGGAAAGGAACCCACTGTGAAATCCCACATAGATAGTGATGAAATTCATGGAGAAATCTTTTGATTTCGGGGCTAGAATAGAAGGAAACTTACTACGTTCTTGGGAAGGGTTTGGTCGTCTATTTCTGCTCTTTGCATTCTTAGTCTTAAGTTCTTGGTGAATGATCTGACTTAGGTAAGTTCTAATTATGTTTCTAGGCTAAAATTGAACAAAAATATGTAGTTTAGGGGTACATAAGGTAGTTTAGTGACATCCCCACACATAGGAAAACGATTTAAAACGACCTGACTAAAAACTTTGGGGGATCGGGAAAAAGACGAAACCTCGATGGAGATGGTCGTTTGGTCAACCATCAATTGTGACTAAGAGCTGAAACTGGGGTCTGATCTCAAACATGGACTACGGTCTGTGGGTTCGACCGTAGGTCGACACTTAGGATAATCCTTTTTGGAACTTCTGGGAGGGTCACAGGTGGTGCATCACGAATTTGTAGTATGGATCATGGGTCCTCCTACTATTCGTGGATGGTGCCAGTGGGTGCCACCTGCAAATCTTTAATCTGCAATCTGCTTTGTTCTAGCGTACGATTTGTTACATTATCTTCCCTTTGGAAAGATTCGTCCTTCAATGAAAAATAATCTAGCTGAAATGGGGGGAGAGAGATGAAATCCCCACCACTAAACATTAGAAACTGATTTATGACTAAACGAAGTTCCAAGAACATGCAAATATGCTGAAAATGCAAATTCAAACAAGAGAACATGATTCTAAGACCAACATTGTGCATGAATGAATTAAAAACTATAGAGGAACTATTATATCAAGAAATGGAATCGGAAGGATAGAGGTGAGGATACTTGACCTTCATGGCTCCTTATGCTTCCCAAGTAGCTCCCTCCACAAACTGACTCCTCCACTAAACCTTAACAAAGTGAATTCTTTGTTTCTCAACCTTCGAACATGAAAATCGAGAATCTCAAATGGTACCTCTTCATAAGTGAGACTATCCTTCACAATCACACTTTCTAAAGGAACAATAGACGGTGGGTCACCCACACACTTCATCACAATGAAATGTGTCAAATTGGATACACTACTGCTAGTTCTGTTGGAAAGTATAACTCATAATCAACATTACCAAGCCTTTTCAAAAATCTTGTAAGGGCCTACATATCCAGGACTGAGCCTCCCTTTCTTGAAAAATCTCATCACCCGTTTCATAGGTGATACTTTAAGGAAAACCCAACCATCAACTTGGAACTCTAGTTCCCTTCTTCTTACATCAGTTCTGGTGACTCTGTTTGTCTTAAGGCTATCTATAATGAGTTGAACTTTCTCCGTAGCATCATGAACTAACTCTGGCCCTATTAAGGTTGCTTCATGTACTTCAAACCAACTAACTGGATACATACATCTATTCCCGTACAATGCCTTATAAGGGGCCATCTGAATGTTGGAATGATAGGTATTATTGTAGGCGAACTCTATAAGAGAAAGGTGATAATCCCAACTACCCTTGAAGTCTATCACACAAGATCTCAACATGTCTTCTAAGATCTGAATGGTGCGCTCTGCCTTCTCATTTGTCTGTAAGTGAAATGTTGTGCTAAGATTAAATTGAGTACCAAGACCTTTCTTAAATGACTTCTAGAAATGAGAATAAACCGAGGACCTCTATCTCAGATGATAAACAAAGGAACTCAATGCAAACTGACTAACTCATTAATGTAATGTTTGGCGTAGTCCTACCCCGAATCTGTAGTCTTGACAGCCAAAAAGCGTGCAGACTTAGTAACTCTATCAACAATCACACAAATGGAGTCATGATGTCTGCGAATATGAGGTAAAACTGTGATAATTCCATGTTTATCACTTCCCACTTCCACTTAGGAATGTTGATATCTTCAGTCATACCTATTGGTTTATGATATTCTACATTCACTTGTTGATAATTAGGGAACTAAACCACAAAATCTGCTATATCACTTTTTATACCATTCTAGCAAAAGACTTCTCATAAATTACAACACATTTTAGTGGTTTGTAGATGAAGAGAATATCTGGAGTTATGGGCTTATGCAAGAATTTTTTGTCTCAACTGACCCACCATAAGAACACATAATAGACCCTGATAGCGAAGCACACCATCTCCCCCATGGGAGAAAACCTCAACTCTCTGTTGATGGACTACACCCTTTAGTTGAAGTAATATCAGATTATTATATTGCTTGTTTCTTAGCGGCACTACCAAATGAAGAGTATTGAACCCTTTGACGGTTACACATATCTGATAGGCGCCTAATAGAACTTTAAGTGAGCAAGCCTGTGAACATCATTAGCTAGTTCCTTTTCTTTCTTCTTCTTCTACATATGTCATACTACCCATCGATAGTATGCTAAGAGCATCTGCTACTACATTAGCCTTACCGAGATGGTAATGGAACTCAAGTCACCTCCTCTAGCGAATATTCAACTCTTTTTGGGTAAACACATACTAAAGGCATTTATGGTATGTGAACACCATACAGGTAATATCTTCAAATCTTAAGTGTAAGCGCCACTACTGCTAGCTCGAGGTCATGAGTTAGATATTTTTTCTCATGCAACTTAAGCTTTCTAGAAGCATATGCTATAACTTTACCTCGCTGCATCAGCACCTAATCTAGGGCGACTCTGGATGCATCACAATATATAACATAACTGTCTGACCCCTCTGGTAGAGTCAAAACAAGAGTTATAGTCAACATGGCTTTCAATTATGTGAATATTTTCTCACAATAATTTGACCACTGAAACTTAACCTTTTATGAGTCAACTTAGTCAATGGAGAGGCTATGGATGAAAATCAATCCACGAACCTTATGTAATATTTCACTAGACCTAAGATACTTCTAATTTCTTTAAGAGAGGTCGGTCTGAGCTATTATTTCAATGCTTCTATTTTCTAAGAATCCACTAGAATCCCTTCGCTAGATACAAAATGCCAAAGGAAAGCAACTAATTGCAACCAAAACTCGCACTTGCTAAATTTAGCAAATAACTGGAATTCTTTGAGAGTCTGTAGAACAACCCTCAAATAATTCGCATGTTCTTCCTCATTGCTAGAGTAAATTAGGATATCATCAATAAAGATGATAATGAATAAGTCCAAATACTTTTTGAACACTCTTTTCATCAAATCCATAAAAGCTGCAACAACATTGGTTAGTCCAGAATACATAACTACAAATTCACAGTGACTACATGAGTTTTGAAGGCTATTTTTGGGATGTCACTGTCTTTGCCTCTAAGCTGATAATAATCAGATCTGAGGTCTATCTTTGAGAAATAACTAGCACCCTGAAGTTGATCAAACAAGTCATCAATCTTGGGGACGGGGTACTTATTCTTGTTTGTGACTTTGTTCAACTGTCTATAATCAATGCATATTCAAAGATAAACATCATTCTTCTTCAGTAACAATAATAGTGCACCCATGGGGAAATACTAGGAGTGTATAACACATATTTAGAAGGTCTTTCAACTGATCTTTCAATTTCTTAAGTGCAGGTGGAGCCATTTGGTAAGAAAGAATATAAATAGGTTGGGTATCTAGAAGAGATCAATTCCAAAGTCAATTTCCCATTTCAGGAGAAACTCCGGATAGATCTTCTGGGAACATTTGTAGGGACTTGTTTACTACTGGAATTAACTCAATAGTTAGGTTTTTAGATATTGAATCCTTAAAAAAAAATAGATGATAGAGATACACCTTATAAATCATGTTTCTAGCCTTAAGGTAAGAAATAAATCGACTCATAGGCTCTAAGCTACTAACCTTCAATTATGAGATTGGTTCATTTGGAAACAAAAAATGAACAATCTTAGTTCTACAATCAGCTGAGGCATAATAAAATTTAGCCAATCCATGCATAGAATGATATCAAAGTCTACCATTTCTATTTCTAAAAGATATGTTGAGGTGGCTTTATGGAAGACTGTGATATGGAAATTTTTGTACCCATTTGAATATTGGGTCACACGAGGAGTAGTAGAGAATAAGACGAGTTTGAGAGATTTTGGACTAACGTGAAGTGACTAATTATCTACCAAGTTACCAAGAAAATAATAACCCCTAGATCGAACAATGCATAAACATCTAAGTCAAAGACTCGTAATGTAGGAGTCACTAAATCAGGAGAATCTTCCTGATCTTGGTGAGACTGGAAAGCGTACAACTTGTTTTTGCGCTGACCTCCACCTGTACCAGATGAATAACATTACTGAGTTAGGTGACCTACTGGTGCTGCTGAAGTTGTGGAATGAACTTTACCATTGTTTCCTTTTTGACCCTATTTAGAAGGACAATCTTTGAACCTATGACTAGAATGACCATACCCATAACATTTTTCATTTCCTGCAAGACACTCGCCTGATGATTCTTACCACACTTTGGACAAGTTGGGTTGGTTCTGGTGTCAGAAACACCCCCCCCGATACTCAAAGCCTGATGTCTAACCTTTTTGATCATTTACTTGGAGGATGAAATAATAATTGATGAAGGTGCTGGAGCTGAAGACTTGCTAGAATTGCGAGCGATTTCCACCACTTCATTTCTATTGAGAATTGTCATAGTTACCTGTCCTAGCCTTCATATTCTCCTTTGATTGTTCCTTAATCTTATCACCCTTAATATGAGCATTAGTCATGAGTCTATAGAGGTTCATATATTCAAGAAACATAACACTCCTACGCTTTACTTCACTAGATTTGATACCCCATACATAAAATTATCCATTTGAGCCTTGGAATCAGCAACCATGTAAGGAGTATACTTAGAGAGTTGGGTAAACTTGACTCCATACTCTTAAACTCTCGTGCCTCAAATTCATAAACTTATGAGCTTTTTCCTCCCTCAACTCTCTTGGGAAGAACTTGTCTAAAAAGGTCTTACTTAAGCATTCTCAAGTGATAAGAGTTGCATGTGTACCTGATACGCTCAAACTTATTTCTCAAATAAGAAGTAAAACGATTGTATCAAGTAAAGAACCTAACTAATGAGGTTGGGATCTTTTCCATGAGAAAAATAGTTCAGACTTAACTTTAATCTATTATTACTATTATTTATGTCAATTATTTCCTAGAAACAAAAGCAATTAAGGGGGTGTTTTATCTTCTAATTAAGAAAATTAACTGATCTAAAGTAAAGAAAACAACTAAAGAGTTCAAATCTTGGGTTTAATCCCCCAATTAATAAAAGTAAACTAGGGTTTAATGTCCCCATAGGTTTCTAACTTGATATTCAATATAACAATTCTTTCTCGTCGTATCTTGCATGTAAAGTGATAAGTTATTTATTTCTAAATTATATGGTCCGACATCAGAAAAATTTTCACTCCGCAACGGCTCCTGCATACGTGGCGTGACTTTACTACCTTACCTTACCTAATTATAAACATTGGATTCGATACTTGACTAAGTTATACCACGTACCAATCAATAATAGCTAGTAGAAGTAACACTAAATCTTGGTGATATCTTTTTTACTATTATTCTACCTAATTGTCCTGGCAAGTAGCATTAAGACAAGTTCTAACGTTTGGCCATCCGTTTAAAAAGTCTTCTAAATGAAAGAATTATCACTACATACAAGACACTATTCTGAATTGTTGATTTTAAGTTAGATTTTACCTCATTATTCACCCATGGTTCCCACAACCCTATTTATGGAGTTAGTTAGCCATAGTCATAATCACAATATTCAGATATGTAATATAAGATTCATGTGTACTTACTTCAATGAGAAAGAATAAAATCCAGACAGTTCATCTGATTAATCAACAATGCACCAACCTCATTCAAGCCCAGAAAAAGTGTATCAGTTACTGAAATTAATCGGGACTTAAAGATTTTCCAAAATTATACCAAGTCACAAAGATCTATATCCAAAAGTACTACTACAAAGAGTTAAATCATAAGAGAGTCTAACCCCAAAAACGAGGTTTTCCGAAACTATTTATAAAAAATTATAAAACTAAAGGTTACCTAGATCCACACTGGTTCCCGCGAACTTGGCGCCGATTCTCCGGATTAGAGCCTTGGGAACTCGTCGGAACCCCCCGTTGCTAATTACCGCATAGGAATCATCCTCATAATAACATTCATCATTGGAGGATGGTTTAGACAGTAATTAACGGATTTATCTTTCTGCCACCCCAGTGACATGTTTTAATACCAATCCCAAAGTAGTTCATCGGAGCCATCTCTTCACGAATTGATTGTGGCGGGTTGTGAGTGGATTGCACTGCGAAGGTATTTCTCCCAGATTTGACTTACTAGTACTCCACGCTTTATTATTTCATGATGTTTTCATCTAACTTTTCAGCAATCTCGGAATAAGGACACTCTCCATAAGAATCAAACCGCTATAGTATCCAATACAGACTTTATTATTATCAATTCGTCCCGAATAGACGTATTCCTGTAGTGATCATCAGCTCTGCGGTGAGTGAGTATGTTCTCAAAATGAGGTGAATCTATCCCAAAAACTAATAACGACTCTCTGGGTAGTGACACAACAGGGGTTCACTCTGTCTTCTTGTGGTTTAAGTTTCTGAGAGGCCGGGTAATGGGGCGGTAGTGGGGAGTAACGTGCTAGAAAAATTCCCTTAGTTCGGTTTCCAAAGTGAAATTGAGTTATAAGGGAGTCAGTGAACCAAATAGCAGCCTCTCCCGTAAGTGAGAGAGGAAATACTCTTAGACCTATACATGCAAATCCCAATCCGGCCGAAATACCAATTTTACCAAAATTGCCTTACCTAGCTATAGGGGAATGTGGGGTACATCAGAAGGCGAGCCCCTGAAAACAAACCTCTGCCATTGAGCATTTGCATCAGACTATAGGTTACCACAAAGGTTGGGACCTAGGGGTCGAGTGGCAAGACAAGTGGCCCATCAGAGTGCTGCTATATTATCATAGCATCTGTAGTATTCTGAGGGCGTGGAGATGGATACGGTCCCCTTTGTGATTTTAACCCTGATCATCAGGTAATCAACTGACCAGGAAACAGCAACCGGAGCGAGGGATGTTCTGGGGTTTGGATCATCATCATAATACCACTTCGATTCATATTGCATTAGTGTAAATCTAATTCATGATTGTAGGGAAACAAGGGTTCTTCCTCTCTGTTGTATTGGAATACAAGAAGATTAGTTAGTGCAAGAATAAAAAACATAAAAAATAAAATTAAGGAAAAATATTGACCTAATTTAGAACCAGTTTAAGTTTACTCTAAGCTACTTTCCCTGGCAGTGGCCGCCAAAATTTGATACGCTCAAACTACTTCTCAAATAAGAAAATGAAAGTAAACGGTATATCAAGTAAACACAATTAGGCAGGTGGATCGTTCCCAACGAGGAAAGGGACCTAGTTAAGACTTAAACTTTAATTATTATTCACTATCTATTTAGTCAATTATTTCCTTAGAAAAACAAACGACATAAAAAAGGGGTTTGGTATTTCTAAATGTAAACAACTAACAATTCAAAATCTTGGAGTTTAATCAATTAATAAGTAATGAGGGTTTTAAGTGTCCCAAAGGTTCACTAACTTGCTAATTATAAACTATAACAAGTCTTCCTAGTATCTTGCATGTAAAGTGATAAGTTTGTATTCTAAATCCTTGTCGGTATCTTTAGAAAATTCAACTCCACACATTTCTCCGGCCTACGTGTAGGTATACTAACCCTTACCTCATATTAAGCATTTTATTCGATATTTGACTAAGTTATAACTCGTACAAAAATATACTAGCCTATTAGATAGTTACATAGAATCTATGTGGATAATTCTTTTCCTATTATCTACATCCCTTGTCCGGCAAGTAGCATTAAGACGAGTTCTAACTTGGCCATCGTTTAAAAGCCTTTTTTTAAACGAAAGAATTTCAATACATGCAAGACACTATTCTAGAATTGTTATTTAGTTCAGATTTTACCTCATATTCACCATGGTTCCACCAACCCTATTATGGAGTTAGGTTCGTTACCCATAGTCCTAATCAACAATTATTCATATATGTTTAATATAAGATTCAGCCTTATTCAATGAGAAAGAATAAATCCAGAAGTTCACTTGTTAAATCAACCAAGCACCAACAATCAATTCAGAAAAAGTGTATCAATTATGACATTAATCGAGGACCTAAAGATTTCCAAAATTATAACACAATCCCCCAACGTCTACTATCCAAAAGTCTATAACAAAGATCTAATATAAGAGAGTTATACCCCAAAAACCGCGGGTCTACGAACGCTTTTAAAAAAAAATAAAAAAAACCATAAAAGAAGGACTCTAATGTAAAATCGGTTTTTTTTAAAACGTGGCTTGGTATCGAAGGACTGTGACGGGGCCGCCGTGGGTACAGCAAGGCGGGCTCCTTCTGCGTCACGAAGTGCCGTCAGTCACGAAGGGCGTTATAGGTCAAGGCGGGCGATCATGGCCTCCGTCATCCTATACTTACAAATCTTTTGCTGTTTTTTTATACCCTGACGAAAGGTCATGAAGGAACCGTTTCAAGCACGACGCGTCAGTCGAGGTCTCGTTCCATAACACCTTAAACTCTTGGAATTGTTGGTTAATAGGACTATTCTAGATCATCAGGACGAATTAGCAGAACGGACCGTCGTGGCTATGACGGTCCGCCATGAACTTCGTAATCCCACACTTAGGTCAAACTCTCCCATATTCCTTCAGTAGCTTCACTACGATGTCACCTACGGGCCGTCACAAGCTTGACGGACCATCATAGGCCTCGTAGGTGGTAACTTTTCTACATTTCTTGCTCAAAAACTTCCGCGTTCATTTTTAGACAGATTTCCTACAAACAAAGAGAAACTTACATAAAAATCAATACAAAAAGGCTTTTGGACACACATTAAACTTAAGCATTAAAAATACTGTGAAACCATGGTATATCAGTACCCCTGTTCTTTTTCAACTGAGTATACCAGATATGAGCAAGATCCTTACGTTTGTAAGATGCCAACTCAACCTGATCATTCCCAATTACTTTCATCAGTCCAAATATCTTCTCGACCTCATTAATGAAGTTTTGGGATCCTCACCAATCTGTGATTCTACGAACTCAGAAGGATTCATCCTAACAAAATCCCAAACTCTAGTTGCAGCTGACCCAACATTTGTATTTGCTAGAACTGGAATCTGTTGGTTATTCTTGTTGGTCATATATACACCAACCATAGGATGATATTACAAAATTTAGCATTCAAAACTTCCCGAGATGGGACTTGGGGAGTTATGTTTACATACCTAGCATTCACATTACTTGCATAATATCTACAAGAAGGCATGATTTGAAAATGGCATAACCACCAGTGGATTTTCTGTCATCCACAGACCTAGACCAGTCAGAAGCGGTGAATGCTTGAAGCAAGCAATGTGAGGAGCAGGGAATATGGAAACAAAGTTATTGAGTTTGCTTTAAATAACAAAGGATTTGCTTCACTGCTGCCCACTGATTCAATGTGGGATTATGCATAAATTGACAAGGTTTATTAACCACAAAGGCTAGGTCTGGGCGAGTAAGAGTAACGTATTGCAATGCCGCAAAGATGCACCAATACATATTTGCATCATGGAATAAAGAACTATCACCATTATGTAGCTTGGAGTTGACAGCCATAGGAGTTAGAGTGGGCTTACAATTTTGCATACCCGCTTTGGTGAGAAGATTTTGAATATATTGATGTTGGGACAATGAGATGCCATCGGATTGCTGTAGTACTTGAATACCAAGAAAGAAGCTTAGTTCCACTAAGTCAAGAATGGAGAATTCAGTACCAAGTTGCGAGATGGCTGATTCTAGAAAAGATGAATGACTTCCAATAATAATGATATCATTAACATATACCAAAATATAAGAAAGGACATTATTTTTGTTATAGATAAAGAGTGATATGTCGGACTTAGAGGGATTGAATCCAATAGCAACCAATATTGAGAGGCTTGTTTGAGCCCATATAAAGACTTCTTGAGATGACACACGTTGGGATAGAGAGGATGGACAAAACCCAATGGTTGAGACATAAATACTTGTTCTTGTAACTCACCATGAAGAAAGGCATTTTGAACATCCAACTGACATAGAGACCATTTGTGTGTTGCTGCAAGATATAAGATAATATGAATAGTGGTTGGCTTTACCCCATGGATGAATGTTTTATAATAATCATGTCATTCAAGTTGGTGAAATCCTTTTGCAACAAGACGAGCTTTGTAGCGCTCGATACCACCCGATGCATTTCTCTTGATTCTAAACACCCATTTACACCCTAACACATTCATGGAGGAACTATAGGGGACCAAGAACAAAGGACCATGTATCACTCCGTAGCAATGCATCAATTTTCGACACCATAGTCGCGCGCCATTGTGTGGATTTGTTTGATTTAGTGAAGCAGGTGGGATCAGTATTGGAATAAGATGACGATGAAAGGTGTGTCGTATTGGCTAAATTTGCAAAAGGTGTCATGTGTTAAAGTCTCATAGAGTGAGTACATTGAGGTGGGATTGTGAAAGTAGTACGACTGATAGGTAATGGTAGATATCTGGTAACGATACAACCAGAAAGGGTTGTTAATCTTGTGATGTATTAGTATTAGGTGTTAGAGTGGGGATGGAAGTAGTGTTCGAGTGAGAGTTGTTGGAAGGTAATGAAATTGAGGTATAAAAAGATGGAATTAGAGATGGAGGTGGTCTCGGTGAGACAGCTTGTGAGGAATGAGTAATGACTGGAAAGGAGACCCACAGAGTAGAAGGAGATGAATGAAATGTAGGAGGGCCGAGAATGGAGGTTTTAGCAAAAGGAAATTTTCTTTTATCAAAGGGCACATGTCGGGCTATATAAATTCAATCAGTGGAATGATCAAGACAATGATAACCGAGATGAATAGAACTGTAGCTAAGGAAGATGCATGGTTTACTCCAAAAGTCATCCTTGTGATTATTGTAAGGATATAAGTAGGGAAAACACAAGCAACCAAATGCTTTGAGAAATGAGTAATCGTGTTTGGAACAATGAACCAATTCATGTGCTGAGAGACTTTGTGTGGAAACTGAGGGTAGATGGTTGATAAGGAAAACTGTAGATTTAAAGGCGTAGTGCCAATAACAATCAAGGGTTGAGCTATGAGCAAGGTGTCATAGACCTGTTTCAACTATGTGTCGATGTTTTCTTTCAACTCTACCTTGTTGTTCATGAGTATGGGGATATGAAACCTGATGAGAGATGCTGAGTTTGTTGAGAAATGAAGCCATTGAACGAAATTCCCCACCTCAGTAGGATTGAATGACTTTAATAGTTGTATTGAATTGGCGTTCAACAAAGACTTTGAAGTGATGGAACACTATTAGGACATCAAGTTTAAGCGCAATTGGATAGCCCCAACTATAACTAGTAAAATCATCAATAAAAACAAGAAAGTACTTGTGTCCTTGAGATGAAAGTAGAGGTGCAGGACCTCAAACATTAACATATAATAATTGCAAAATTGAAGGACTTTTATTACTGCTCAAAGAGAGAGACAATTTTTGTGATTTTCCTAACTGACAAGCTTCACAAACTTTATTAAAGCTAGAGCTAGAACTAGAACAAGGTAATCAATTTTTCATAAGAATTTGATGAAGAAGTCTATGATGTGAGTGGTCAAAACGGAGATGCCAGCATGAGGGTGAAACCTTGATTAAGTAGAGAGTTGAAGGACTAGATTTATTCCGTGGATGGGATGATTGGAGTGTATATAGACCGTCATTACTCCTGCCGGAAAGAAGAGGTATCTTTGGTATCCCGATCCTTAACAAGAAAATAATTATGGTGTAATTCAAGGAAAACAACGTTATCACAAGCAAAACATTGGACAAATAGTAGACATTTAGTGATTGAAGGTACATGAAGAATATTTTTTAAGGTAGAAGTCTCGTGAAGGACTGAGGAGGGACGAATGACCAGTATGATGAATGGAAAGGCCATGACCATTGTCGATGTGAACTTAACTGATCCCTTATAGTCTTCAACTTGATGGAAGTTGGTGAAATCTGGGGCAATATGATGTGTAGCACCTGTGTTAGGGAACCACTGTGAAGTAGCAGATATAGGAGCTTGGTGTGATAGCTAAGTCATCGGGCTCATGTTAGTGTTGTAACATTGGAAATGTGTTGAAGCTAGATGGTTAGTGCCATTATAAACTTGACACTTTTGGCGATGATCTTGAGACTGCTAGGCTTGTATATTTCTAGGTGAATAATTATATGAATTGTAGGAACGACCACCTATGCCACCACGTCCTGTGTTATATCTGTCACGACCTCTATTAGGATTAGAATTAAAGGAACGATTAGAGTTATTATTGCGTTGAGTGAAGTTAGCCGAGGAAACTTGTGTGTTGTAGGTATCATGTTGTCCAGTGGATGAAATAGATAGTGTAGCCAAGAATGAACCATGGATAAAATCATGTTTCAAAAGAAGACTATGGAGCTCCGAAAAATTCACTGGTTCGGGTCGTGCAGTAAGTTTAGTAACGAGGACTTTAAATTCAGAGGGGAGACCCTTAAAGATGTAGATTTTATGATCAACAAGATAAAGAGGGCGACTAGACGGAGCTAATTCATCATAGATGAGTTTAGCCTTATGTAAATTTTGAGTGACGGTAAGGTCATCTTGCTTCATATTTTGTAGTTGCATATGAAGGTTAAGAATGCGTGTGTTGGATAGCATGGTTAAGCGCTGAAGGGGAAGAAGACACTGGAATACCCGAAGGTTGTGAAGAAGTAGAGGAGTTCGAAAGGGCTTTCGATACCATGTTAGAACAAGATAATAGAGAGATCCCAAAAACTAGAGAAGTTGTAGATTGCAGTGTTGTTTTTATTATTTTCACCTCAACATAAAATACACAGAAATCATGTATTTATAATTACAATATTCTAATGTAGATATACAGTTGTAAAGGGAGACTAAATATATTCTTGTGCCTAGCCTTTGTCTGTGGAACTCTTGTTAGAGTTGGACACTAATTGACGTGTCTCAATACCGACGATGGGTCCGACGGACCGTTGATCGACTGACTATCCGTGTTGGTCAATCGTCAATCGTGATTGAGAGCTAAAACTGACATCTGATTCACGGACACGACCATAATTCGTCGAACTCACTGTGGATCAACCCTTAGAATAATATTTTTTGGATCTTCTGGAGGAGGATCACATGTGGTGCACCACAGACATGCAGGATGAACCGTGGGTCCTCTTACAACCCGTGGATGGTGCCCACGGGTGCCACTACAACATCTGAAATATACAATATGGATTGCTCCAGCATACAAGGTGTTACATTTTACACGTAATAATGCACTCATCTTATAGAATTGAGACGATGCTACCATGTCTAGAATACCTAAGAATATCAAAAAAGGAAATTCAAACTCATTAAACCACCATAAAATTTTTATCCAACCTATTACGCTAGTTCCTGCTGTACCAGTCATAACCCTATTATAGTAGCTTTGCTGTAGCGGCTGCACAACCTCTATAAATGCCTCACACAAAACGTAAACATAAAAAGGAGGTAACTAGTTGTTATGCCCATTTCCCCTCTTCAAATTCTCAATAAACTCTCAAATTCCTCCCCACTACTAAGTCCACAATCTTAAAATCAATGAAAACATTGTTCTCTTACTCTTTGTACTTCAATAGGATGCATGCTATGAATTGTTTTAGAGGAATAGGGTTTGGATTGATTTTGAAAATTGAAAATAGAATCTTGATTTTTAATATTTCTGAAGCATGAGGTATTCCCTTAAGTTTGTAATGCTACTCCAATGTTCTAGGCATAAGGACTTGAGAAAAAAAGGCCAAATTCGATTTCAAAATAGTGGGGAAGTTGAACGGCTGTTCTTGAAGATACCTAGCTTCAGTTAAATTTAAGACTTGAAATGACTAGAGTTTTGCATGTAGTGGGGAATATCTTAGGAGCAGAAAAATGGAATTTTCTGGGCCAAGGGTAATCATTGATGTGCCACCACAGTTCTTGACAAATGAAGATCTTTATATTGACCTTGCATCTCACTATAATAGGTGTGAATAGTGGAAATAACCCATTGTTGTACCTTCCTCCACGACACATTTCACATCAATATCCCGCTGTAGTTCCACTATAACCGCTATCACGAGAGGGAAAAACTAATGCTACCCTCTCAGGCTATGCGATGCAACATTTAAATCACACGTACTTCTCGGATAGTTCTATGGTTTCTTAACCCATGATTTTTAAATAGCAGGGTAACAAATGGGAGAGTTGAGGAAAAAATCACGACCTAGATATCCCCTACCAAAAATTTCTTGATGCAGTTCATAGACACATATTTTTTAATGTGCGGAGGATGGGCTTATGTGTAGAGCGGGATTGAAGAATGGGTGTGTGTGTCACTTAACAGGCTCCCATACTTTACAACTGGCTCCAAGAGGTCGGTTGGTGTCATTTGGTGGGGACCCCTCCCAATCAGCATTGGTGGGTCTTGAAGTTCTTTCTCCACTTACTTGGGGTGTACAAAACTGAACCATACCGCAAATTGATAGTGGTTGGTTTGGAAAAGAATCTCGACTGTATTTGGGTTGGTTTGATTTTAACTAAAAAATAAATCCGAGACCAAAACAACCCAACATTCTATTTATGTAATTTAAAAAAAAGATTTATGCATAAAAATATTACTTGATATAATTTTTTAAACATTTCTTCTACTTTTCATTAGTGTTTATCTTTAATATATGATTTAAGTTGGTGAAAATTAGGATTTTGAATGGTTCCATAAAGTTATAGTCCACAGATGTTGGCACAAATATAATAAAACTTAAATCAGAATTAAATTTACCAAGGCAAAAGAAAATCAATGTAACCCCAAGAACGAAAAAAATTGAATTTGTTTTTTGATTCTTACATTGATTTTAGAAATTAAAATACATACATCTATTGTACTTCCTTTTTTAATATCTAGTAATGGAACTAATACTTATTTTAGTATTTTTGATTAATTAGTATTTTATATTATGATCATTTTCATAATGACTGATAATTTGAATATTATTTATGCGTTTTATATTATTATATTTTTTGGTTATTTTACTGTTATTAATCATATCATTGTTTGTGCTATATTCTTAAGAAACAACTTAGATAGTTGTATTTTGGTAGCAATGAAGAAATATTTGAAGTACAAGTAAATTATATGTTTGTATGAATACTTTAGAGAAAAAAATCTAAAAACCCAAAAATCCGAAAAAACCCAAGTTTTATTGGTGTGGTTTGGTTTATTGATTTAAAAATCCAACACAAATGATTTGGTTTGATATTTGAAAAACCTGAACCAAACTAACACGTACACCCTTACCACTTTCCTTTAATTTTTTTTATTCCCCAACCTTTAGTATCTACAACCGAGGGGTGGATGCTCAGTTCATGAACTTAGAGTAGGAAGTGTCTGAGGTTTTTCCTTATCCCTATATCTCCAAGACGACGGAGATAGACCTGACATGGCTGTAGAACACGTTAGTAGAGGATAAATATTGGGAGGTAGTCTGCTGGTATGGTATTGAGGGACTTACGAGCCACTACTACTTTCTTGAGGCCTGGAGGTGCTTGACACTAGTTGGACAGAGGATGAATGCATCGGGTAACCTCATTTATGTGACCTATCCACGAGTTGTACAGTTAGATTGCATCATACCTAGGATATCATTGAATATGGGAGAACAACTCATTTCAGAGTTCAAGGATGTTTACCGCGGTAGCAAGATGTACCATTTATTTTCTAGCCTAGTTTCTATTCTACTAAAGAAGCTTGGGATGCATGTATAAATATGGAAAAATGGTGAACCATGACGGTGAATTCAAGCCCTTAATAGTGAAAACGAAGTCTTCTTGAGTGCTTAAAAAAGGAAGATAGCTGAAGTGCGGAGTAACCAAGTTGCAGTAGGTCCAAAGGATAAGATCATTGATGTAGATCCTACATCCATCTAGTCCGAACCCTCAATATATAGCTGCTGCCTCAACGCTGACTTAGCTGCAATCAGAAACTTCATGGAGGCCATTATTTTGGAACCCTAGCCCCATCTACTATTTCTTGGAACATAGTTGCGCTCCACAAGAAACTTGATAATTATGAGATGATCGGACACTCTTGGGACTTTAAGTTGGATCATAAGATCATTAAGGTCATATTCACTTACCTTTACCCGAAGTACAATATTCCTTATTTAGAGCCGGAAGACTTAGATAAGTTCTCCTTTTCATGTGAGCTTGAGGCAAAAGACCCCTCCCCATGAAGGTGATTTGGGCACTTAGTTAGGATTACTTCCCCTTTTTGATACTCGATATTAGTTTTTGGTTTGACTTGTTTGGGAAAAACACATCATTTTATGATTTCTTGTTTTAACAAGAAATGGATGCTTCTTTTAGGGATAGTTTACTCCGTGGTTCTATGTTATGATGTTTGGAATGATTTTCTGTGTTTTTTATGCATTGATAGAACTAAATTGGTGATAGAATCTATATTAGGAAGGGAAGCCAAAACATGGGAAAATAGAGTTGAGTGTCGGATTCTCCCCATTATCATGACATTTACACCTCTATCGTGGGGAGCGCTATAGCGCCAGATCACCACTATGGAGACTTATGCCATAGAAGAAGTGTGGTAGTTGTATTGCATTCGCTATGGATACCCGGGTAAATTTTTACTAGAGTTTTGAAGTTCATCAACGTTTCCCCACTCTCATAATATACTAACACCCTAAAACCCTACCATTAAAAACACAACCCCAAGACTGTTCCAAGACACAAGTGTCACAATCATTTGAAGAATAAAATAATTTCGGATTACAAGATCTGACCTAGTCATGAATAATACAAATTTTATGTCATGGCAATAAAATTTAGACAGGAATACACGTAACATGTTTAATGATCTTATAACAATTTCAATCATTCTAGCAAGTATAATTTACTCATAGGAGGTTATTCAAGCAATGAAATCCACATAATAACAACCATAAAGAATCCATTATCAATTAAACAACTCTTAATGAGTATTTATAGTTTTTAAAAAGTTATACTGCGAAAGAGCACCACTAAGCGTAGTTAGTCGGGATCGCCGATGAATTCAACAATCTGCCCTTCGGCAGCTTCATCTCCTTCTTATGCTAGCCTACAACATCTTTGTGTTTTTGATCATTAGGCGATAACATACTGCTTTGTAGAACTACTTGGAAACACGGTATGCTTCTTTTTCTGTTGATTTGGTCCTTTCCTTTAGTAAACAAAAGGGGAGGATGGGACCTTTTGGCGACACGCAAAATGGTTTCGGTGATCCTCATGTCTTCACTTCTTCGTCCTTTTGTCTGTCTTTGTTCCTTTTAGCTTTACGTGCTTTGTCTCCAAGTGTATATAGCTGAAAGTCAAGGTGTTTTATCAGCTTTCGAGACAATATATGCATTTAAGGACACTAAATCTATCAAAATATAATCCTAAATGAGTCCAAGTTGTGGACTCATCAATTTCCTCCAATCTTCCAAACTTTGTGAGGGATTTCTAATCAATTTATGATATCTTATTAATCCATGGATTCTTCCATCTATGGAGTCCCCTAGTTAAACCACAATTTGAAGTTGAATTCCCCAATTCAAGTTACGGTTCCTTTTAATTTTATGGGTTAAGTTGACTATGAATCCAATTGAGTGGATATTCATCGTTTTTTCTTGAATTAATATTGAATCATGATATTAGGAAGAAGTCTCATGTTTTCCATGTTAAACCCTAGTCTAATTGATGAAATTAAAGTAGTGTGGGTTTATGCCTTGTGAAGGGAAATTGACGTTTCATAGATGATCTTCTAGGGTTGATGACATGTATAGTGATTTTTCATGAATAAAATAAAGTAGATATAAATTGATTTAGAGTAATGTAAATGTGATGGATCATGAATAGTAAATATGGAGATTGAAACTTTATGATGGTTTATGACTAGAATCACTTAAGAATTAGTCATTTGATTAGAATGCCTTGAAATCTAGGTGTGTATGATGATTGTAAGAAGAAAATCTTTGAGAGTAAGACTTTTATTCATGGTGTTGGTTACTAAAGTTAAGAAAGTAAACTCAATATGATTAATTATGTATGTCAAAGCCGTGAGAATGAAGATTATATGATAATGGTAGAAAACTAGATAGAATGGTTGTGGAGAACTTTACCCACCTAATCTACCTTAAGAATGAATGATCGTATGAAGTGATAGAATCACTTGATCTATGATTGTATCCATGTCTAATGTAGTCATCCTAGATGTGTTTATTCAATATGAGTTTTGACCCTTGAAAGGGAAATACATGATATTATGCATGTTTTATGAAGTATATCATATGTTTAAAGAACACTTTGAGAGTAAAATGTCTATGATTATGATATGTTGTTTTGTTGTTGAAAGGTCATTCTCTCACAAAAATTCATGCTTGAACATGATATGATATGAAAGGTTCTCTCGCGTAGAATGATTCTAGGTTGAAAGACTTGTTTACCTAAAATGAATCGATACCAAGGGGGACTATTGAAAATGTGATGAGGCTTTGTTTGTGATTCCCCATTACTTATATGAGAGGAGGTGCTGAAGAGATCTATAGTTTACTAGTTAGTAAACAAGGGTTGATTACCCATTATATGATATGAGAAGTGTGTGGAGACTAACCATTATTTATAACTTTTATAGTAAGGCAAGAGGTGAATACCCATTAGCCTTTATGTAGTTATGGAGGTGAATACCTATGACAATACATATAATGTAAGAGATAAATACCCATTCACCTTTATGATAGACATGGAGAAGCGAATACCCAATAGTCCCTTATGATAGACATAAAGAGGTTAGTTCCCATGTCTTAGGAGTAAGTAAAGAGGAATATGAGCATGACTAGTTTGGATTGTAGCTTAAAAGGCCCTTCCAATACATGCATGACTAGAGGTGATTTTCCTTGACTAATGTGACTTGTTTAGCATGAGTGGGATTATGTGGTCTTATTCATACATTGAACAAGGTTGCCTTGAGGTGACTTATGAAGTATTTCTCATATATGTTGTATGCTTATCTTGGATTGCTGCTATAGTTGCCTTTCATAATAAGTTGGACTAAAGGTGAAGGTTCCCTTTTCTATGAGAAGTAATCTAAGGATGAGATCCAATGATGGTAAGTGTGATTTTGATGTCCTAAAATTAGTAGTTAGTATGGATGGGATTTATGGGGTCTTATCCATGCATTGTCTAACTATGCTTTGAGGTTACTTGAGAAGTAGTTCTTTTAGGTTATGAAGACCTAAGGATTTAATATGCTTATGAACAAGATTTATTGCCTTTGTGTATGGATTTATGCCTGATTTTTGACTAATGCTTATATTATGACTATGTTGGAGATTATGCTTATGACTATGTTGTTGTCTCTTATCCCTGTAGTTTATGTTTTACTAAGTATCTTTTATGTGTATGAAATATCTCTTATGATTGACTAACTCTTAAGTTATGATGTTATGATAGATATCATATTTAGTACTTCTGGAATAACACATACTCTTGCCTACATTCTCATCAAATGTAGGATTCAACGATTTTGTGTTCCATCTTAAGGATATGTTTCTAGTAGAGCAAGGAGTTGAAGATTTGGTAAGCCCTCATAGCATCGAGGATTTTATCACCTATCCTTTTGTGTCTTTCTTTTATGTTTTAGACAATTGTAAGAGCTTGGTCTCTAAGATGTTCATATTCTAGATGGTTGATACAAGTGTAATAAGACTTCCGCTTTGATTTTATCAAGACTTTGATTGTATGGAAAATGTTTTAAAATATTTACACTTCTCTATGATCTTATGTTATGATATACTAAGTATCTTACACGGAGTCTTTTTTGGGATTTCATGTATCATGTTACATCCAAGGTGTACACCTGGGTTGTGACATGTACCTTCAAATTCGATCACAACATTCAGATTACTACGTCAAGATACCAAGATAGACTAATGGATTTAATCCATACCAGAAGTGACAGACCACACGAAAAGAGTGAAGAACTTAGATAGATTTCTAGAGTGCTTCATAGCCCCCCCCCTTATAAAGATTAATTGTGTGTGCAAACACCTAATATAACACATATATAAGAGAACCCTTACCACCTTATTTAAATTTAAACACACAAGAAAAACTAATTTAGCACAAAAGCTCTTTAAAACCTTTAAACACAATGAAAATGTCAAATTTTAATAAAAACCCCTTTTGCTATAGAATAAAAACATTCCTCATGGAGCTAGTATAAAACTGTACAAGAGCTACTAAAAGAGTAAATTTTATATAATAAAATCAAACACGACTCCACCATAATGAAAGAGGAGTAGAAGTTGTAAGAGATGATCATTGTCTTCAATTATAAAACGTCATTGAATTCATGTCACTCGAGTATGCCAAATGCCATAACAAGAGTATTATCTGTAAAAACACACGTACTGGTAGTCATCCAATATAGAAGTTACACTATCCCATTTATCCAACCACATCCTCTTACCTTCCCTGGGTACAATGTCGTAACTAGTGCACCTTGTTCCTATGCCTCTACGTAAATAATAGATAAAAACCCTTCTATTATATTAATATTAATAAATATAGGGACATCACTAGCCTATGAACAAAGCTTTTCTCCTCTCACACTTTCTCATGCCACTCCTTGGCTCTTTTGAAGAATTCATGAAACTCACACCTTGGAACAACTCATCCTTCCAGTTTAACCCAATCCCATCTACAAATTAAACAATACTCATCATGATAAATAAAAAGCACAATTGAGAAATAAATAATAATTATGTCCCTACAAATTAACTCACTATTTGAAACATTTATGCACAATAAACTCCTAAGAACTAAGTTGTCAATAACATACCTCAACCATCACAAGTGACAAATATCCCAGACTCCAGTCCTTATCCATACTTACAACAACATGAACCATGTTCCACATGTCACACACAAGTAATATGTACCATTCCAAGATCTAAAATGCTATAATCATATCATATAGAAGTAAACCAGGTTCACTGTTGAAACCATATACACGTATTTAGTTTTCACGCGAAACAAAAACTCAAGTTGTTAGTGTACTGGTGTGTTACCTGACTTATCCCTACTCAATGTAGCACATGGTACCTAAGCAAATATTATAATTTATAACGATATCCCCACACCAGGAATGACATCCAAGTAAACTTTTAGTTATGAATTGTTTTTTTTGAAAGGCGTGATACAAGCAACTTATGGGGATCCTGCTACTCGAGTGATTACCCGGAGCGCCAAAAGTAACATTAAACAATCATGTGCAATAAGAAAAATCATGAGCAATAATACTTTTGAACATAATTCACATAATGGTTCATTCTATGAGATTATCGGTAAGTTATCGTTACATATACCTTCTAATAGTTTTTGCATTATGCATACACAAGTCATACAATAAGCATTAGACATGCTATAACACCCCTCAAATGACTTAGGTGAATCTAGATCCTAACATGGTTGTAATGATGGTCTAAGGTCCTAAAATGGTCTAAAATTTAGTATTTAGGCAATGCCTAGAGTTTTAGGTGATTTGGAAGTGAAACGTCAAAGGATGACCAAGACGTTCGGCGACAAAGTACCTATGTGCCTCATATGTGGTTACGTGCCTAATTGTGTGTTTTGTAAGTTAATAAGGTCATTATATGATTTATTATGGTGTTTATAGTTTACTTTTAAAGTTTTCATTTGAAGTTTGGATGTCAACGTTCCAAGACCGTCCATGATGTTCAAAAGAGTGCTTAAACCGGACCTTGTGTGTGTCTATGCATGTTTCGTCCGAGTTTTTACGTGTTGGTTTTGAAAAAAATTGATGTGTAGGTCCAAACTCGTATAAATATTCGGGTGAAAAACGTTGGGTTTGTAAGTCCAAGGGCCAAACCCAAGGTCCCACTTGAGGCAAATGGACCCTTAAGAGCCAAGGATGTCAAGACTTGGCCCCAAAGGATTGAGGAAAACGATGGCTCATGGGCCAATCGACGCCCCGTCAATGGGTGTCGTGGGTCAAGACTTATCCTAGGGATCTTAATATCTCAAAGTCAAGTCTCTGAACCAAACGACGAGAGGACAAAACGATCCGTTTGTGGACAAACAGTCCGTGCTTGCCCGGTTCTGATGTACTGCAATAGTTCACGTGATTTAGTTGGGTGAAGTTGAAGTGGTAAATTCACCCCACATACAAATAAGAGAAAGGGAAGTTACTTAGGGGTCTTCTGGGTATTTTAAACATGTTTATAAGTCTTTAATACTTAGAAGATTTCATTCATCAAAATAAAAACCCAAATTCCCTTAGAAATTCTTTAGAACTCCATTGGAGCCAAAACTCAAGGAAGGGCTTAGATTGGAGAATTGAGTGGAGATTCTTCATCGAATTGGAGGATTAGCTTATTTGAGGTATGGTTTTGATCCTTGAAACTCTATTCATCAAGGAGTCCAACTTTCAAAGAAGTTTTCTAATTTTTTCAAAGATGAATTGTCCAATTTCATCCATTGGATCCAAAACTCAAGGAAGGGCTTGGATTGGAGAATTGAGTGGAGATTCTTCATCAAATTGGAGGATTATATTTGTTGAGTTATTATTTTGATACTTGAAACTCTATTCATCAAGGAGGCCAACTTTCAAAGAAGTTTTCTAAAGTTTTCAAAGATTGAATTGTCCAATTTCATGATCTATCAATGGGTTCTTGCATTAAAGGTTTTAAAGCATTCTATATTTATTGAATTTTTGTTAATTATATGATTTTAACTCAATTAACCTATGAACCCATGTAATTGATGAACCTTAGTTGACACTTTTAGGCGTTAAGGGATTTATTGTATTAATGCTTATGAATTCTCGTGTAGTTTTCGTGGGCATGGAGGATGAATAATTGTATTGAATTGATGTATTGGTTTTATTAGATTGATGAATGTATGTTAAATTTACCTAATTTCATTGAATATCATAGTTTATGTATTGAATTATTGGTTATGGCCATGGGCTAGGGCCTTATGGTATTAAATTGGATGATTTAAAGATGGATTGAAGTGGAGACAATGGATCGGTTGTACGCTGCCCTAATTCTCTTTATTTTATGTTAATTAGACTTCAATTATATTGTGATTGGTATGGTTCACTTATGGTGGCGGTGCTATGTGCTTTACTTGCAATTGATGTGGCCTTGATGACATTACTTTATGTATAATGATGATCATGGCCTTGTCAGCACTTCTTGAAGTAATATGATGATTTGTGTAGTTGATTTATGTGAAGTATGACCATATCTATCTACATGTGAAGTAATGTGAAAGTATGTGTTACTTCTCTGCATATTAGGAGATCATGTTAGACTATAAATATGTGTTTATCTGTGTAGTCTTAGAGTAGTGATGATGATGTACTCAAATTTATTTATGAGTCTATGAGGGTATATTCATGAGTTATGGGAATGATCGGATTGGCATAAAGATGATAAGAGTCATCCTAAATGTTCCAAAGAAATGTATGTTAGAGTGTAATAAAGTAAAGAATCTCCGTATCTTGTTTGATGAGATTGTGTTCCGTACTTGATACATGTATGAAATAGATATGTGACTATGGATGTGTCTTGATGATAGGATTAGTGCCACAACTGCGGGTTATGAAATGAATGATATGTGAGTCATGTACGTGGAAAAGGTTTGTTAGTATTTGAAGTCAAAGAGAGTAATGGGATCCCTTCGTGTAAAGGATGATGGAATTAAGGTTGATTGGAAGGGAATGACATGATATATCCTTAGGAAAGAATAAATGATCTATTTTAAAGTCTCCACTGACGGGAGCCCTAGTGACACTCTTTGAAGGGTGAATGTGATTGGGGATGGAACTAGATATGAACCCCTTTGTAATGAACTTAAATTTCAATACTCTATGAGAACAAAAGGTAGCACCGAGGATTATTTCTCAGAAGTAGCTCGACGTTGAGAAAGAGACTAGATTACAGGTCGTCGCTCTCGTGAGAATAAGATAGAGTGATAAAAGCCTTTATATCCTTAACCATGGCGACATAGGGGATGTGTCTTAGTATACCCTTGACAAGGTAGAACACCCTCATCGGATAGGTTAGAACTCTGAATATGGGCCTTTAAGGTTGAATTGGCTGATGACCTGATATTAATACCTTGGAAATTAATAATGAATCTATCTTAGTCTCCACTGAATGGTAGCCCTAGTGGAAACCTCTTTTTGATAGGGTGAAATGTGATTGGTTATGAAACTGATCGTTGAACCCCTTTGTATGAACCTTTAAATTTCATTACTCCTATGAGACAAAGGCTAGCAACCGAGTGATTTATGTTTATCATAATTTCGCTTATCTTACTTGAGAAAAGAGGACTAGATTTACAATGAGCCCTCACTTGCAGAATAAGACCTAGCGTGCATAAACCAAACAGAAAAAAAAAAGCCCTTTTATATCCCTTAACCATGTGCCTACATAGGAAAAATGGTTCCTAGTATACCCCTTTACATGTAGAACCCCCTCATCGGAGTGGTTAGACACTCCTGAATTCCCATGTAATAGCTTCAGGTCTATGTTTCCGGTTATTCCCTATTCTCGTTCATAATGGGATACCTACTAGCATTAGAGAAATCCTATGAATGGTAGGTGGTGGTGTGGGGACGCTATCTAAGATTTTTGCACAATAGGCTTTGAAGGTGTTTAGCATAGAGTCCCCTAAGGTCTTTGTGCAAGACCATTACTTGAATGTCCTTATCTGATGAATGAGTCTTAAATGCACTATAGGAATGAAATGACTTGCGCCTATCGAAAGTATGTTAATGACGAGTTACTTATTTAAGTAGTTAAGGGGTTGGCTAGTTTAAGTGTGAAAAGGGGGGCATAAGAATGGTCCCCACTTCTTATCTTACCTAGATCATCTTAAGAAAATGACTTCTGGTTAGGGAATATGGTTTTTGATATTGGAACAGATCAAAGTCCTCTAGATATCCATAAAGGATTGTATTTAGGTAATCCTTTGAAGAGTCAATCATGGAACGTTAAATCTTTTGATTTACTTAAGTAAGTCTTTTGATAAGCTTTTGAAAAGGAGAAGACATATTACTCCTTATGGTTGATGTAATTAAAGTGGAGAAATTATTCTATCTTGGGTCGTTCCCTATAGGCATCTCTTAATTTGTGTGTGTAATTTTATTTTATGGGCGTTTATCACGCACAAACGCACTCAAGTGAGACTTAGAATCACCTTTGGTAGAAAGGTGATATCACGTTCCTGTGAATTTTGGGTGTCTTGTAAAGTTGTGTGTTAATCCGTCATTAAGTGGTCCCTAAAGGGATCATTAGATGTTCCCTAGAGAGTCGTATGAGCGGCTCCCTCTATTTGTCCCCTTACTTACGTGAAGGTCCTTAGGATAGCTTTTTAGTGAAAGGCATGCATGCCTAGAAAGTACCCCTTTGAAGGTTTTTGAGAAAACCTTCAATGTACTTTTGAAAGTTAAGTTAGGTAGTGGAGCCTGATAATTATTTGATGTTTACTGTCATATATTAGGCCTGTCTATTAGTTTCATTAAATATTATACTCTTGTAAGTATTGAATGATATAACCCACCCACCCGATATGCCGCGTGGAGTTTATCTACTAATTTTACACAGAAATAATTTTGTTTCTCCGGTCGTCCTTCTTCTCCCTCTAGAACGTTCCCGTGGTTCTGTCACATCTCTCCTCTCCTTCCGAAAGTTCTTGTGTTTTTTTTCCATTCATCAAGTGTTTGTGGGTGGTGTGAATTCGACTTCCTAACAACTGGTATCAGAGCAAGGAGGTTAACAACCGATTACTGAAGAATGGATAGTTTCGAAGCTTGGAATCGAGAAGTTTTGATGAAATTCCATTTTTGTTTCTAGATATGCAGATCGAAGATTATTCTTGTAACCAAAAAGATCTTCACGAACCTACTAACTAGGGTAAAGCCCGAAATCCCTGAACGGAAGGGCAGCAGTGGCAGCTCAAGGATCGCCAATGATCTAGGGTTTGAATCCGAGTGGACTTTTGTGGAAGAAACGGGCGTTTTCACAATTGTGAAAGGAGAAGACTACATCGATTCTATTGAACGCATTTGTCAAACATGTTAATGAAAAACCAATTCGCGATAAACAAGGGTATATTTGATGCGTTAGTTTGTTTCCAATTTTAACACGATGTCCTTGAAGAATTGGATCCGTTTTCCTTAATCCTATAAATGAGTTTCAATATGATAATTGTGTTAATCAACTCCAGTTTTTTTACTATGGATATTAATTTTTCTAATATGCTAAATTAAGGACATTTGATTTTGATTATGTCAAATCTCTGCCCCGGAGTGCTTCCCCTTGGAATATTATTGTTTACTGCCGCGTAGCCATTCCCCGTTGGATCTGAGAAAACCTGAAAGTTGTTTGAAGGAAATCCTTGAGTTGGTTTTGTTTTGTTCTTAGAAGAAAGTTCGTAAACCAGAAAATGGAATATTCTCGGCCAGTGCTCTCAGCGTTTTGACTGAAGGGGGGAAGTAAGATGAAAGACCAAAATCCAACATGGTCGTCAAACAAGAATTCAAGGAAAATCCTCCCTAACGAAATCAAATGTGACCTGTTGGAAACTATGGAGAAAAAAGGGCACTTTTGGACGAGCTTGTACAAAGACAACGAGAAAAATAGAATCAGCAATCCTGGATATTGACAATGATTCTGTAAATTCAGCAAAGGACCTTGGGGATGCTCTAATCCTTAGTTGGTTTAAAACCCGATTGAATCAATGGATTTTGGATTCTAGTGCCCATGTTCCATTCCGTCTCCAAGCAAGGAGTTTGGTTGCTAGGAAATTTGTCATCGTGGAAAATTTTGAAAGTTTGTGTATCTTGCCTGACAATAAAAGCCCTAGCAGATGTGAAGGACAGAAGAGGGGACGTGTTTGGGGGCATACATACCCCCTCCCGGGGGGAAGCGGCAGTAGAGGCTAGGTTGGGGGTGCGGGATGTCGAATATATTGCCCTAGGCCCCTTTTCCAGAAAATATGAATCTCTGTTGGTCCCAGTTGATACACGGGATACATTTGCAACAAAGTTTGGGCAAAAGGTTCAGTAATATTGTGGAAGGTTGGCTATGGGTAGTAGCTCCGGTGTCACCGAATCTGGCACCCTTGGTGTACATGGGCCACGTGGGCAGGGGTTATAGGTTTGACTGTTTTTGCCTGTTGCGCGTGAAGGTGCGTTGGGGCCCGTGTTCATGTCTGTGGGCACAACAATCCGTGGGTGACACATGAGTGCTGGACGCGTGATTTAAAAAGGGTGCTGGGGTTGGCAAAAGGAGCATTAAAGGGGCCTGAAGTCTGTTGAATATGGTCTTTGTGGAGACTATGTTTATGGGCAAAACAGAAAGAGTAAGCCTTCACAAAGACTCCTAGAGAGACACAAGAGCGCGATTGTGTAAAACTGGTCCCACGACAAATGGGGTTGTGGGGACCATCACGGAGGGTATCGGGGGATCACTTGGAGGATCCTATTCCTTATGATTACCCTTCATTGAATGGATGTTCCAGCATGAAAGGTTATGGGGTTTCTTCTAGAAGCATAAGTTCCAGATGTCTTTTTCAACTTTCAAAAAGTGGAAAGGCTGAAATTGAGATCAGACCGGTTTTAAAAAATTCAAATTTCCTAATGTCCTTGATAATGGGCAAAGAGAGTAGAGGAAATTAGAGTTTTTTTCAAAGGCATTTCTGTGCAACTGAGGGAATCAGATTGAATGAGAAAAGTTCCTGGTACGGCCAAGGAATAATGGAATTTGGCTTTGAGAGGATGAACAAAATATTTAATGAGCCATGCAAGGAGTAGGGGATAACACTTAGTGGGCTTCCCCAACATTTTTGGGAGGATGCCTTCTAACACAGCTTGCATACTTGATCAAAAGGGGACCATCATTTTTCCTTTAGGGTTTCAAGAATTCAGAAGGAAGGTATGGACAAGAAAAGAACTCAAGTACTTCACACTTTGACGGGACTTTTTGGTTGCACTGCTTATGTTTATGTTTGATCTAGAAAAGAAGACAAAGCTTGAATGCCAAGGCCCCGTTGTTTAGTGTTTTTACTTCCTAGGCGATGGTTCTGATTTGGTTTGGTTAAGGTATTGGGATGACAAGAATAGAAAGATACTGAGAATTGTGACGTGACATTTGATTGAGAGTCGTCCTGTACTAGGACAGAGAGCAAAAGGTTTTCTAGAGATTACAAAACAAAGTTGGTAGTTAGGGGTTTAGTTGGAGAAGAGTACCAATAGATGTTGAAGAAAAGCTACTCACCCAACTCCTACTGAAGAATCTGAAAGTGGACCCAGGTTTTCCTCCTAAGCAGGTTTTTAAGGGATCATCCAGAAACCATCAGGGCACCAGATGGTATTCAACTTTCATACACCTACCTATTTGTTGACTAATGAGGGGGAAAACCAGAGTCGTTTGATGAGGCCCCTACCACCGTGGGAGGATTTCAAGATGCAAGTTGGGAAGAAATCCCATTGGGCTGGGTGGATGCGGGAGTCACTTTCTTTATACGGGATGTTGCCGATGAGAATGAGGTCACTTGGAAAACGACACATGGGTGGTGTGACCTGATTTACCTGCAGGGAAGAGATTCTTTGCTGACCAAGTGGTTGTGTTTAAGACTCAAGACTGAACCAGATGGCCAAAAGAAGGTTTCAAGGGCCCTCGGTTTATTCGGTTAAACGGATATTTCAACAAAGGAAAGGTATTGATTATTCTTGAAACATATTTTCTTTTGGTTTGTGGAATTTAACCTCTATTTCGAATCCCCTGTTGAAGTATTGGTGCATTCAGAAGAATTTGCCATCTAGAGCAAATAATTAAAACAATGTTTCTATATGGGAGATGTGGACAAATAGATTCCAATATTGCAAACAACCGGAAGGATTTGTGGTTCCAGGCAATGACACCATGGGTTTTTCAAATCCTCACCAAGAGCCTTGTTATGGACTAATAAAAGCCAAACCAAGGCCAGTGGTACAAGAAGTTTTACTCCTTTCATGACCAAGAGTGGGGATTTCTGCAAAGCCTGAAAGGGATCTGTGTTTTGTTACCTCAAGAAATATCACTATTTCATATGTCCTTTCCCTAACTCCTTGTATGGTGGGTAATATTCATGTTGATTGCAGGATTATAAGTAATGAGGAAGATTACAAATCTGAAAGACCAAGGGTTGTCTTCAGCGTTTGAGATTAAAGATTTGGGTCCAAGCGAAGCAGATTTGGGGGATTTAGTATTTCTCCGGATAGATCTGCTTGGCACTTTAATCATCTCATGAAGTTTTGTACATTGAGACAAGTGTTGAGAAAGAGTATGGTTTAATGATGCTAACACCCAGGACTAACCCTATTGGAAAATTCACTTTAAATTGTCAAAGAGCAGTCACCCAATGACAGTCAGAGCCGTGAGCATATGAAAACAATTTTTTTCTGTCCATATGCCCTTCGCAGTTGGGTGGGGGAGTTTGAGGTATGCTATGGTCTAGAATGACCTTGATTATAGCCACATGCAGTTTGGAGTTGTTAGCAATGTACTGGAAAACCTGGGGAAAAGAAGGCCATTGGGAAAAAGCTGTGGAAAGTGGCTTCTTAGATATATGAGAAGTACATCCATTACTTTTTCAACTTTTTGTTTTTGGCAAAGGCAAGGTTTGACTCTATGGTTTTTGTGATGCTGATCTTGGGTGGGATTGTTGGACTCGAGGAAGAGTACATCCGGGTAACCACATTTAAACTATAGGTGGAACACAGTTAGTTGGGAATTGTCCAGTCTTCAGAAGTGTGTTTTCTCTTTTCCTCTACTGAAGCTTGAGTATGTGGGCCCAAGTAGCTGAAGCTTTGGGAAAGATATGATATGTCGAGAGATTAACCTTGAGGAATTGGGCACAAAAGCTAGAGAGAAAGATACTTCCCTTTACTTTAAATAATCAGAGTGGCCATACAGTTTTGTGGAAAAAATCCAGTTCTATCATTCGAAGACAAAACACCTCCACATCAGAAGACCGTACCATTTCACTCGTAGGGCAGTGAAAGGATTGGTGATATGTTGCTTGGAGAAGAATAGAGAATGCAAAGAAAGAACCTGGCAGACATGTTTGACGAATTTGTGTTTAATGGTGGGAAAATTGGGTTTGTATCAAACCTTGTGGTCCCCCCCCCCGTCTGTAGTTTTGTTTTGCTACAGATGTTGCGGTGGCGGTAAACGAGGGTTGATGATGAAGAGATTTTTTTTTTTTTGATAATGTATTTTTTGGTTAAGTTTTCCCCAAGTGGGAGAATTGTTTATTAGTGGGATCCTGATTAATATTTATGTAACTGCATCTATTTTAGGCTGGTACTATTTACATTCTCAAAACTAAAATATACCCTGCTTTATTAATATGATACCCCAACCAGCCATGGAAGTTTTTACCAATGGAGTGTTACACGAATATTGGTTTTTTTTTTCTTCTTCTCTCTGGATCCTCTCATCTCCCTCTCCTCTTCTCGAAAAGTTTTTGTGTTATTTATTCCATCAAAGTGGTGTGTGTGTAGATTTCGATCCGCTATCCTAACAGTTAGTTCCATTCGTAACTTGGCCGAGTTCAACTGTATTCATTCCTAAAAAATGTACTAAATTTCTATGTTTATCTTATGTGTTTTCTAAAGGTGTTTAAATGTATTCTTATGATTAATGCATATTTCTAATAAATACAAATTCTGTTTTCAATGATTTTAAGTAATTATGCCCTACTTAGTTAAAGAGTTTTTTGTACAAATTCCCCATGCTTTTTATCTATCTCCTATAGTGGTTAGTAGTGAGGGCATTTTGAAAAGCAAGACTTTGGGATCGTAGCATTCATTCAAGTCAGTGAAGTGAGTTATGTTCCCCCTTCATTTTGACCTCGAGAGCATAGAATGTCTTTCATTATTGTTAATTTAGACTTTTAGTAGTACTACTTTCTATTGTTGGTATGGGGTTCGCTGTCCCCCCCGAAGTAATTCTCGTGTCAAGATTTTTTGCTGAAATGAGACTTGAATTAAATTCCTATGATTTTTTTTTATATCAAAAATAATGTTTTTATGATATTTCGGGTGAAAAGTTTTTTTTTAATTCATTTCCACACTACTTTTCATATGTTTATATACGATGAACGATATGAAAGGGCTTGTTCAAGACCTCCGAGAGGTCAAGTACGTCGATCACATTCCGAGAATGCCATATTTTCTATGATGTGATTTCGGAATAAGACACATGCATACCTATATCTAAAGGACACCACATACCATCCTAACAAGGGAACTGAAGGCTAAACAAGAATTAGAGAACCACCACTAGTCAGTATCACATCTCTTGCTTTAATAAGTATAACAACCTATAACCATCATGACTCCGTTCCCAAAGTTCTATGCATGTAATCTCCAAAGATATACAAGATATAATGAGTAAAATAGATCTACTTACTTAGTTAAAGAAAACCTAGACTACTTAGCCGTCAGGCATAACCTAATGAACCTT
The DNA here is from genome assembly GCA_027704765.1 of Solanum habrochaites. Lineage (NCBI taxonomy): Eukaryota > Viridiplantae > Streptophyta > Magnoliopsida > Solanales > Solanaceae > Solanum > Solanum habrochaites. Next base: position 16,076,850 of record JAKWJA010002497.1, read on the forward strand.
GCACATGAATGTTTGACTCTATAACAACAAATCATGATGCAGAAGAACCGAAACCCCTTAGGTTTTCACCTTCCTTGTACCGTAAATCTACTACCTAACTGCTCTCTTGCCCTTGGTGCCTTTGGGGATTTTTGGAGTATCCCTCATCTATTTTTCTTTTCATATTAGAAGTGGGAGAAAAATTAAAAAAAAAACACTTTGATTATGTTGTAGATTTTCTGTCACCTCCTACAATGTTGGCAGATAGTTATAGCGGCGTCTCCATAGAGGGAAGCCTCCTTATATGACGGGTTGACACCAACCTGACGTAAAAATCAATTTTCGCATAAATAATTACATGATCAAATTTTAAAAATTCTCTCACCACTCTTTTAGAGCTCTGAGACTCCACACGAGGTGACCCTTAGTAACAACAAATCAAGTAGTTACAAGAGGAAAAATTTGACCGAATGTAGAAGTCGTTTCGAAACTTACTTTGATTATATCTTTATCATTAGTATAAAATTTATGTATTATTAAAACTATTGGTTTAAATGTTTTTTTTAAAAAAATTTAATAGTTGTTGTATGAGGTATTAATTGGGCGAATAATCAAAATGTGTTAATTTAATAAATGAAATAGTAATTAAATCACTCAGATGTTGCTTGGGACAAGATGAACCGATTGAACATGTGCTAAATAATGAGTCATATCCCACATTTATTAAACCCAGACTCCCATTGCACTCTCTATAAAACACCATTCTAGTATCTCAAAAGGAACTTTGACATTATCACAAAAGTATCACATTTTCAACGACCATTCAATTCCTTATTATCAATTGAATTCATTTTTCGTGTCCAGTTTGTTGTCTTCATGATGGCTATTAATAATATTTTAATAATTTACTTTTTGACTATCAACTATTTTTTTTGTATATAACCGTTTTGGAACTTTTCTAGCCCTCCCATGAGTCCTGGCTTGATGAGATGATTCGGCCATCATAATAAACCCCATGTTCATCCTTTTTTACATATGGCGAAATGGATCATGTTGGAACTTCGCCTCTTTATATTCCTTTTTAAATAAAAAAAAAAATAAAAATTTTGTTTTTTATGTGCTAATTTTTCCCTTTTGTTGGCTCGTTGTTTATTTTTTCAGCTATAGTTTTTTTCTACTAGAAACCTTGTTGGTCTCTTGGAAAATACAACTACAGCGGGTGAAAAATCTTCAAAGACGGTGTACAACACACCTCAAGCTTTGTTGAATTTCCATACAAGAATTCGTAAAGAAGGTATTTTTCATTTTAATTATTTTAAATATCTAACAAAGGATAAGCAACCCCCTAAGCACTACTTTACAAATCAAACAAGAATAGAAATAATTGTCGTTAAGAAATACATGCAATGATCAAGGTAAGTGACAACAATGATTTTTGTCTATTTAGTTATATTTATGCCAATTTCTACCATTACTTCAGAAAAAATCTAGGGGATAACCTACATATACCTATCGTGGTGACTTTGACGAGTCTCTAAATAAACTTGACAAACTAGACTGAAACCCCCTCAACAGTTCTACTACAAAGGATTATTGTGAATTTATTGTTTTGAGGTTTAAGGTAATCGTTACACTTGGTTAAATAAAATATTCAATAATTTTTTTTTAAATAAGCTTCATTTGCAAACAAAATATGGTGGCTGACCTATTAGCTCGGGAAGGACTAAGGCTAAAAGATGATAAACTTTTTGAAGAATGGACAGTTCCACCTACTTTAGTTTTGCAGGGACTAAAAGGCAGAAAACTCTTTTGTTAGGATTAAACAACCTTACTGTAATTTAATAAGTCGTATGACCAGAACTAATAGATAGTGTTATAAGTTATATGGACAACTCAGATGTAATGATATATTATATTATATAAGTAAGAGTTATCATCGTATTATATAAAAAGAGTTAATTGTTGTTTTCTTTATAATTTTTTTAGCTACCGAGTATTATTTTGTTTATTATAATTGATATGCCGTAATTTTACTATATTTAGAGAAATAACTTTTTGAAATATTTCAAAGTATAAAACATTTTTAAAAAATTGCTTAGAAAGAGTCGTCACTTAATATTTTTAAAAAGAAATTAAGTAAATTTAATTTTAAAAGACTCTAACATATTAAATGGTTCTTTTAAAAATTTAGAGAAATTGGTAGATGTGTCTATTTACCTTCAAGAAAGGGTTTTTTTAAGGCATTTGAAGCGCCAGATAACACCCGGTTATCGTATGACTTGGTTAAAATTTATTTTGATTTATATTTAGGAAAATGATTTAATATATATTTTATAATATTCAATTAACTTTGAGAAAATAGTTAAACAAAGAACAATTTCTATTTTTTAAGAAAATGGAACCTTAATGAAACATTAATATTAAAACGCAAGTGATTAAACTTTTAACAAAAATTAGATTTATTAGAATTTATTTGAATCATTATTAGAAATAATAATTCTAACCAACTTGGTCAATTAAATCAAGCAAGAATTTAATGAGTTTGGGCTATTCTTGGCCCCAAACCCCCACTGCCCAGCTAATTGGGCTACTGCTGCAATTGTATTGGGTTTCGGCCTTTTTTTTTAGGGAAAATAATTTTTGTGTCTACTTTTTTAAAAAATAATTATCATAATTGTTAGCATTATTTTTTTAACAATATATATCAATTTAATTGAATATTCAATTTCATAGTTTTTCTCTTGCCCCAAAATTTTTTCATGCCCCGCGATTTCACGCCATTCGCATTTTTCTTTTCTTCGTGATTGCAATTTGCTTTTCGGCAACTTTACAATCTCCGGCGATTTTTTTAATTTTTCTCTCGCCATTTTGCAATTTAAAGGTTTGTGTATTTGTAGTACGCCTCTATCGTTTTAGGGTGCTGGATTCATTGTTTCCTCTCGTCATTTGCAATTTAATTTTAAAAAGGTTCATGTTTGATTAAGCTCTGTTCGTTTTAGGGGTTCCGATTCAAACATCTGCCGGTTCTTGTGGTTGGTCTGCCCTTTGGCACTTAATTTGAATCCTTTAATGTGCCGCTTATTTTCAATTGGTTGGTTCTTAAAAGTTTTTACTATTTTTTTTTTGTGTGTGGGAAGCCCTTTTTTTGTTTTGTTGATTTATGTTTTGAGGACATCGTTTGATTCAAGTTCTGTGAATGTCTAGTATCATTTCTCTTCTCTAATCAGTATGATCTCTTGTAGCATCCCTTGTGTAATACAACTTTAATTCAAGTTTTAATTCACTTGTTTACATTTGTGTAAGCACACTTAAATTCACTTTTAGTATCACTTGTTTAGCATAATTGTGTAATAGAACTTTCAGTCAAGTTTAATTTCACTTTGTTACATCTGTGGTAAATACATTTTTGGATTCACGTCTTTCTTAGCATTGTGTAATTTCAACTTTAATGCCAAGGTTTAGTTTTCACTTTGTTAGCATCTGTGTAATCAACTTTTTTAAGTCAAGTTTAATTCCACTTTTTAGCATCTATGTAATTCAACTGTCACATTAAGTTCTAGTTCACTTGTTTAGCAAATCCCTGCGGAATGCAACTTTTAATTCCAGGTTTAATTAACTTGTTACTCATCTTTTGTAAAAAAAAAAAACCAAACTTCAAACCTTCATTTCCCAGTTTTTATTCACTTTGTTAGCATTTTTGTAATGCAAACTTCCAATTCAAGTTAATTTCACTTGTTAACATTTTGTGTAATTCCATTTTCTGACTTCTTTATATGCCAGAGTAATGATCCACAATAAATACAAATTTTATATCACCTGTTTTAGCATTTAAAATCTATAAAAACTTTTTATTAGGTTTTTAAATTCATTTGTTACATAGTGGTGCCTCTTTCTAGCAGATTAGTTTTGGTATATGTTCTCCTTCCTAGTCCCCCCTTTAATTTAGTTAATACCACTTTTTGATGATGTGCAGACAAAATAATGACTAATCTAGTGGTTGATGCTTTACTTCAATGGACCGATGGGAAATCCTAGCAACAAAATATATTAACTAACTTGGCAAAGATGGTGTGGTTTTTGATACACCACAAAGTCCAATGTTTTTGCCACCCTCGTTTTTTCTGTAATGCTAATCAATTTTTCAATAGACACATCCAACAAGTACGGGTTGAAAAGAAAAATAACATTGATAAAAGTCTCCTCCCATTCCAAATGATCCATAATGAATAATGAGGGTAAAGATATATATTAAAACAAAAAGAACATCGAGAATATACAATGAATACCTTTTAATGTTCACACAACTGAACCAGTCAACCTTGGAGACTAATCCCTTCACTCATTCCACTTTTTGTGTTCAGAACAGTTTCAGGAGATTATGAAGATGATACACATTCATATTCCTCCTTAATACATTAAATGGTCATTTGATTGAAGCAATAGAGTTTAATTTGGATTCCAGATCATGTTAGAAGTTTAATGAGCTAGAAGAAATTAGCAACAGACCATCTTTTAATCCATTCATCTAAGAATTAGCCATCAAGGCATCATTGTAATCCCAATCCATTTTCGTTTTTTTTTTAGAAAGAATCGGTGTTAAAATAAATATGTCCCTCACCATTGCACTAAAAAAATTTCATTCTTACTCTTTGCCAATTCAAGTAACTATATCAAGCATATCACGTAAGACCTATTCAAGTCTCTTTAAATTATTAATTGTGTATTAATTATTTTTTTTCCTATAGCTATTCGCATACACCGGAAGAAAGCTGCATTGGAGTTTACGAGCCTTCAAAGCTTGAAAATCTTGAAATTCAAGATAGGAGAATTTGGAAAGCGAACACACCTGTTTGGTTGCCACCTAATTCTTTATTCTCGAAAAGGCAGTTAACTAAGGAGTGTTGTTTGGGAAGTTTTTTTGTTATTTGTGGGTAAATGTTGCTGACTCAGATTTGTTATTTAACACAACCAAAAGACCATACAAACTTAGACAATGTTATATGATATGTGTGCGCCCTCACATAATGCCCAGCTTGTGAGAGCTAAAGAACAACTTCCTTGAATTAATCCAGCGGTGATCCAATTTCAATCATGATGCAAAGTTGTCAACTTTACTTTCACCTTTGCACATACTAGAGGCTCCTACCCCTTTGTCTCTCCATATAAGACTGCAACAAATTCCAAGGATGATCTTTTTTATATTTGTTTGTAGCCTTTTTTCACCTCGATTAAAAGGATGGAATATTGTATACCAATTGTAAGTTTGATGGAACTTTCCTTAAAAGGAGCATACAAATGGGACAACACTGCTAGCCCGCTACTACCTTTACTATAGCAAGGTCAGCCTTTTGAATATGAATACTAGTGTTTTCTATATTGAATTTTTTGAACTATGTATTAAACAAGTTACATTATTGCCAGTAAATTGTTTAAACAAGTGTACATTGTTTGCCCAGGGAGTATCTGCCACTTGCTTTATGCTATTAATGCGATTTTGAAGAATTATTCATCTTGGAGTGTGTTTTTGTGAGCAATTTCAGAATGCATTTTTGGTCAAACATATGTGTCTCGTTTTCCGATAGACTGCAAGCATTTTATTAAAGGCAGTTGTTTCAACCAATTTTATGATGAAGTTTTACCTCACTTTTGCGTGTATGTGGGCTCTTACACAAAACAATGAAAATTTCAAATGAAGAAGTCAACAGGGTTCACTGAGTGTTTCTATCTCTATGGCAAAAACATACACCATGATAAAATTTTAATCATTGGTATGACAATGGTCCGCGAAGAAAATATATAAGAGGATCAAAATTACTTGTTGAACATTAATAGACAACAATGTGTCCACGTGTGCAAATGCCGACGTCCAAAAACTTGAAATGATGACATCAATATACTGAATCAGGTCTTTTCACGCACAAGACATGCCAAAAAGATCTTGTATAGTCCCCATGCAATTTTGATTCATGAGACAACTTGTTTACAAAATTTGAATAACCAATAACAGATGTCCGAGGCGATAAAATTTCCCAGGTTTTTTTCATTACCTTAAAAAAAGTATGAAAATATATTGGGCGGCGCATAAAATTCATCAGAGAAATTACAGATTATGGCCTAATTCTGTTTGCTAGTTTTTTTCTTTGGATTTCATATCTAACATCTCTCTTGATTTTCTATTTTTTTATTGTTTTTTTCCTTGTCATAGGTTTGTAGGGAAACAAATAAGTTATTGTATATACCCTACTTGATGATTTACACACATTCACAGATTATTTTCTTCAACAACGTACATGGCACATGGTGGAGATTTTCAATTGGATGAGTTACCATTTCCACATGCTTTGTCATGCTTTTTGTCCATTTTAACACTAAAACACGACTGCTTATGAGAAATATTGATTCGGCCCTTACTATACAAGAAACTTTATTGTTAACTAGATCAATTTCAAATGATCCCTTACCAAATGGGAAGTACATGAAACACACCAACACAATGTTCTTGAAAATGTTGTAAGGTCCACCTCATGGAAAGAGAACTCCGTGAAGGCCAAAAATATAAAACATACTCAACTGAGAAAGAAAGATTAGATTCAAGAAAAGGCCCTAAAAATTACATGTCCAGCAATTGTGGAAAAAACAATGATCGAAACATGGAAAGACACTTCAAAAATGTCAGGCCTATGAGCAAATAAAAATAATAATTTGTTTTAGCAGTTTGTTTTTTAGAAGCTCATTGCTTCTACAATTTGGGAATTCATGTTTGGGTTCTATGAATTTATATTTTTATTTTCGCAATCTCTTGTTTATGTCCAGTTAAAAATGATTTCTTTCTTAGTTTGTGCATCTCATTTTATTCCAATTTAACTGGGAATTTTTTTCCTATGTATGTTAATATATATAGAATTGGAAATGATATAGTTTTTTACTGGAATCTTATTTTTTTATGTTTTAATTTTCTTTTTGTTGTAAGATTTAAATTTGAATGAACCAGGTTTTGATCTTGGAGGCTTTGGAAATGTCTTGCTGAGTATTTTTGTTCAGGATTGGGACTTTGGGTGATGCTTTGCTATGTTTTTTTTGGGGAAATGGCGGAAGGACATGTGTTTTTGTTTTTTGTATGTTTTTTGGGGACATGGTGGAAGGGGTTGGTTTTTTTATATGTTTTTTGTTGAAAATCATTATTTTTATGAGGCTTTTTGATTTTTATCAACGATGTTGTGAGTTGGAATTAGGACTAATGTCTATACTTTTCCTTGTGTCTTGAGGACATGTGGGGGTTAGCCTGATTGGAGAAAGGGTAGGGAGATACATGCTTATGTAATAAGTTTCAGCTATGATTCAGAAATCGATGTTGTTAATGCATTGATTACAATGTATGTTAAGTGTGATGATGTTTGCAGTGCAAGAGTGTTGTTTGATGAAATGTCTAAGAGAGATAGAATTTCTTGAAATGCTATGATTTCGGGTATGTGTCAAGAATGGGCTTTAATTCAGGTTTAATTCACTTGTTAGTATTTGTGTTACACAACTTTAGTTTAGGTTTAGTTCACTTGTTAGCATTTGTAAAATACAACTTCAATTCAGGTTTAGTTCACTTATTAGTATTTGTGTAATATAGCTTTAATTCAAAATTTAATTCACTTGTTATTATTTGTGTAATACAACTTTAGCTTAGGTTTAATTGCCTTGTTAGTATTTGTGCAAAATATAACTTTAATTCAGGTTTAATTCACTTGTTAGCATTTGTAATATAACATTAATTCAAGTTTAATTCACTTTTGGAAACTTTAAAGGTTAGTGTTGAGTATGCTCTGTTCACTTGAAAATCATTAAACAATTACCATGACAACATCAATAAGGACACAAAGAAGGAACAACTTCAAACAGAAGACTTACATATAAACAACACAGTTAGGTACATAATATCAAGACTTACAAAATAGACCAAATATAGTTTTTCATAGCCATAGTAACTACAAATTGTTTTATATTATATATATTTCATAGTCATACTAACTAATATAATTATATTCCTTTATCTAACTGGTCTTTCGTCTTCACTTTGAAGGTCACTCGCTTGCTTCCTTCTTGCATATTTCCATATATAGCTCCAAATCTCTTTCAGAGAATGTCTGCCTTTACTTGTTGATTTAGAATATATTGTCCATTACTTACAAACTCCACAAATACAGCAACAAAAACTTCACAATCCCTACAAAATTCAATATACAATTGTTATCAAAATATCGACTTAACACAAAAAAATACCTATTTTATAATACTTACAACGAGTCCTCTTGTTGTCTGGGAACACCTTTAGTTATGAAATGAAACTCAATTTTCTCGAACTCATTTATCTCACTGTATTTTTATGTTGCCTTCAATTCAGGATGCTTATTATAAAACTGACCACACTTAAATAATATGGTGAAACAAATGAAAGTATCTCAACAATATTTTTTACTTCTAAATTCATCCTAACCCTAGCCAAAAATGAATCATACACCTCCAAAAGGCCTTTGCCCAATATCAAACACCACAAAAATTCAGTGACGATTCTCTTTAATGTTTAGTGGAATAAGAATAAATTCACTTTATTCCACGAGGTACTTGCCATCAAACGACTTTCACATATATATCGGACAATATCATCAGAATCTTTTACTTTAAAGTTCTTCTTATACTCATGAGCATCACAAAGTTTAAAGAAAGAACTAGTAATCTTTGTCTTGAAAACACAATCAGTTGTTATAAATCGAACATTACTATTGGTTTCATATTTTTCTTTGTTTCTTAGGTAACAAAAATGACATCAATATGCTGCAAAAAAAAGATTTAAATGTAAGAAGAAACAGTCTCAACAAAAAAACATTCAATTAACCAGGAAGGAATACGTTGAGTACACAAATCATGTTGATAAACTAGGAGAAATTCTTTTTGGCTAACTATCAGAAGATCTTGGGCTAAAACTACATAATGTGCCAAAGAACAAGGGATGGCATAGCCGAATCATTAGTGCTATGAAAAGTTCATAGATGAACCAAAGAATATAAAACAACAAAAACAAAAAAAGGCTATCTAGCTCCAATAATCAAATATATGAAGAAATCAACATATTCCACCAAGTTGGGTTTTGTAATCTTGGTATACATATCTTTTTCCAAAGTAAAAATAAAAGTAGAAGAAGAAATAACCAGCTACCATCAATTTATAGATTTATACAACACAACAGTGCCTCAAACAAATGAAAGTTTCAAGAAATGAGGCCAAAAAGAGGAAAATAAAAACTACACACCACTAGATTACTATGAACCTTAACTAGGCTTTATCAAGATAAGCTAGTTAAATGTATGAGAAAAAAACACTTAAGAGTCAAAGCAAGAAAATGAAACATCTAACATTTTAGAAGAAGAAAATTAGACAGAGGAATCTTTGATAATATAAAATAAACTTAAAAGTATCAAAAAGACACCTGTTTTTCCTGAAAATATCACTTAATATCCTTGAAGTAATCTTATGAAGAGACAAAGGAAAACTCAAGATTGAGAAATAAAAAGAATCAAAGAAATATTAACGTCCAACTAAAATTTATATAACAAACCTCATCACACCATTGTTGTCCAGAATGTGCCACTTTGAAAAATCAGAGTCTTTCATTTATCGTACAGATACCCAATTCAAATGATGGATTGATAAAATTAAGAGCATTTGTATAATGTTTCTTTCCCCTATCAAAATAGAACAAAAATTAAAAAATACTCAAAATCGAGACAGCAACAACTAAAAAATAGGCAAATACAAAATTAAAGAAGAGGCCCAGAGCGTTCCACAAGTTGAATTAAGCTTGTATATATTCTGCATAGAAAAATTATCCAAAAAACTTCAAAATGAATTATCTCTTTTTTGTACCCGTATAAAGTTACCTAGCGAATGAATCGATCAAATCAGATCCATTATCTCCTCCGGTTGCATATAAAAAAGAATGTTTGTCTCAAAAATCTGAGGTGTGACACATAAAGTTCCTCCAGATTCGAAATGTTCTGTGAAGGGAGATGTTATAACTTTCCTGAATTTTTCTTTCTGCTACGTTTCTTCGGTGACACTTTCTTTTTGTTTTGATCAACATGGGCTCTTTTTTTAGATAAGATTCTTCATTCCTATTGATCTAAGAAAGATCTTTATCAAATAAAATAAAGTCATCAAGAGTATGAAATTTTTTTTGACAATCCTCTGTTGCATTTTCACATAATAGATATATTGATTAATTTACAATCAATAGATGCAACTTTTATTTATGTTATTTTTTTACTAAATTACCATCAGGTTTCGCACCAAGTGTATTCACATCAGCTGCTTCTTGGACTGGAAGCAAAATAAATATTTCAATAATGTTATCAAAATACAACAAAAGAAGTTTAGTTGAAGTTAAGAAAATTAATATCATTTATATCAACAACAACCTCTGACAGAGTTTTTTCAATAGCAATTTCTGCAACATCTTCATCTGTACATAACAAGAACATTTAAATTAACATAATTGAATTAAAATATACGAAATATGTAATATATTTGTATAGAATTCTTTATTACCTATTTTACTTGATACTCTTTCAAAATTTTCAAAATCAACAAATCTAACTAAAGTTTTAAGCACTTGAGATTCTTCATTTTGATATGATTCCATAACATGAGCATCATTCCCTCTAGATTCATTTACTGATGTATTAACAAGGGGAGAAAATGTTGTATATGCAGTTAGCATATTAAAAAAAAATATATATAAAAAATTAACTGGAAATAAAATATCAAATTCGTGTCACTTCTAGATTAACTGGAAGAAGTTACTAGACTATTTATTAAAATTATATTATGAATATAACAGAAATGTACTGAAAATATAAACGAATCTCCTTTAAAATCTAATCAATCCGAAAATGTCTTATCAGCCTGCTTTTTATATGGTTCCCTGACTTCTCAACTAACAAAGCTGCTACCACCACTCTTAGCAAACAACAAAAAAAAATCCTCCAATAATTGTTTGTTTGAGTTCACCACAAATTCTTTGATTTGATTGAATCCTAAATTAATCTTCTCAATTCTATGACTTCATTGGTCAAAATGTATATATCATGACTTGATCCTTTAGGCTGCAATTTCAAAATTTCAGCATGGTAATCACGAGGTTCAGGAAGCCTGAATTTGGATATTTCATCTTCACTAGGCACTATGCTATCAAACTAAAACACCAAATACACAAAATAAAATTAGATATAGTAACTTGAGTTGAAATAAACAATGTAATAAAATGTATTGACTTTGTACAAATGACTTTTTTTTGTACGCATAAAGATAACATTCTCAATATATTTACAGGACTTTGGTAATTTCTTCAAATTCAAGGATTCTTGGAATAGAGTCAGCAAAACTGATAAGCTATATCTTCATCAACTTTGAACAAACATCAACTATCAAATTTGAGAAGAAAGAGGCAAAGACACCAATTCTACTAGTACGTCTGGTTGACTTAAGCTCATGTCTCACAGAATTCAGACAACTTTTTGTAGCCATAGAAATACTACGGATATGAATTGAACTTTCCACTTTCCACAAGGGGTAAAAAAATCTCTATTGCATATTTGGTATTCGTTATCCTCATCTGCAAAATTAAAAAATCATTTAATGAAGTAATAGAACAACCATGGAAACAACTGAGTCACATTTATGAATATTTTAGCTGAAAACAGTGTATGTAGATGATCTTTGGAAACGTGAGTTTTTTTGGAAAATAAGCCATTCAACTTACATCTAGAATTGAGAACATTGATAGAAGTGTCATCACTAACATAACACAAGTTTAAGCCCGCGTAACTATCAAAAATTCGCTAAGACAGAAAAATAACTTTTTGTTATTTATTTAATAGGCAAACACTCATCTGGTGTGTGTTTAACTCTCATGGGTAAGACAATGAATAAAATGTAGTTGTGTGCTCAATTTTGGAAGGTCAAAAAAGTACCCAAAAAAAACATGGATTCCTAAACAACTCAAGTTGTTTATTAGATAAAGCTTGTTTGATTTGTTCAATGAAACTATGATTAGTGTAAGATGAACCAACCTACTAGGAATTATACAACAGTCGGAGTGTTTCCAGAATTTACTATCTGGCAAAGGCATTAAACATGAATTAAAAAGTGTTACGAATACTAAAGTGAATAAAAATGAATTTCACATACTATGTATCAAAGAAAGGTAGTAATCAGTTGAATAAAAGATGAATTAAAGTTGAATTATAACAATGACCACTTCTAGTTCCAAATCCGAAAACAACTTATCAACTTCAACACAAGCAGCCTAAACAATGATACAGTTAAAGGCTTTAACTCATATCGTGTTCATGCCCCTTGAAAAGTTTAAGGCGGAAACTAAGGCAGTGATAAGGAGCATGTTTGATCTTGAGTTTGTTATCCTAAATGAACTGCAACACCAACACATCATACATTCACAAGCCAACTCTCCTCTCTAAGATCTATTCACAAAGTTGATCAGAAAGATTACAGAAATGCAGTTACAAGACAAATCAATTTGCCACCAGTAAGAGAAAACTAAAAAAAGGTTAATGGTCAATCTAATATTAATTTATAGAAATCCATATTGAGAAGGAATGAGACGTAAAACAACACTTGTAAAGACACTAACACTAACATGACATAGGTTCTGTAACGTGAAACAATTGGGACAGATCTCCCAGAGATACTTTTCATAATGCTTTGTTTCTTTCCTTTTTTTTTTGGTTTGGAGGAGGAGGTTGTGGATAGGGGTATTGCTTCAACATAAATATAATAAAGTAGAAAATTTCAGTTGGGGAGGATATAAGTCTGGTAGCATATTATCGTAGTGGTATTTTGAATTTCCAGGTACACTAGGTTATGTGAATTTGTGTTGATTATAGCGGCACCCAAATCACTATAATCTCATGGTGAACCATTGAGGAAACTTAGTAGTTAACCAACTATGAGCCTGATATATAACCTCTTAATATATTCTTCCTATATTAAATACACTAGGAAACTCAAATCCCAATCTAGTTAAAGTCAACGCCATAATCTTACCTGCTCTATTCACTTCTTATGTCATACTAAAGTCGAATTAAAGATAAATTTCACGTACTACATCTAAAAAACAAGCAATAATCAACATATAACCATTTCTAAACAACAAATAACTAAGAAAAATATATAAACATAGATTCAAATACTACTAGCACATACCAAATATCTACTCTTTGGTAGAATGACACTTTTGGGTAAACGATTTCTTGTTTTTCCATCATTCACCGACTTTTCCTTTTCCAATCCATTTTTATTTTAAAATTTTTTTTGACTGAAATTGTGGAGGTAAATCCTCAAAATCATCATCACTGTCCATGGGTTTCTCCAACGTAGATGCCAAATTAACACATTTTTTTGATTTCTTCACTATTTTAACCTCTTTAACTCATTGTTTACCTTTCTTTTGATTCTTGTTCTTCTCCTTATTGTTCTGCTCCTCATTGTTCTTCTCCTCATTGTTCTGCTCACCTGATATTTGTGAGATTCCCAAACTAAAACTTGGATCGTCATTAACTTCATCCATAGAAGTAGGAGACGAAACTTGACGCTTCTTTCAACTTCTTCTACAAACTTTCGGATTCGAAGTATCAATATGCCTCACTAGCCGCGGACTTCTTCTAAGAGATTTTCCATTACATTCTTCCATTAAAAATTGTGCAGAAAAATGGAGAAGAAAGAACAAAAAACCCTAATTTTTTGGACAGACTAGGAGAAGGAGAAAGAAAAGAGCGAGAGAGGATATAACTTATGAGCGAATACGTTTTTACTTAATTTAAAAATTGTATAAAAAAGGAATAAATGTGTTCTAAAATGATTTTAATTTAATATAGCTAAAAGTTGACAAAAATGGTAAAAAATGAAAAGTATACTTAAAATTGGTAACTATAAAATTAAAGGTCTTTGTTTATGTACTTTTCACTTTTTTTTCTTTAAAATCCTGTGTAAACGCAGAGTGTATACTGTTGTATACGAGTCGTATCTTGATCAATTTTCCTGTATATCGGAACGCATATAAAAATTTTACAGCCTATTTCTACCCCTAAAACATTTTATTCGATTTTTGCCTGTATCTTGCTTCACTCGATCAGTATATCGATGTATAGCGAATGTATACAGGATCCATATCATCTCTTTTTCAACTTTCTGAGACCTTTATTTTGCTTCCTTTGCACCTGGTATCATTTTTCATCTTAGAACAGTGACCAGGGGCTGACTTGAGAGGGTTCAAACTAGGAAAATGCAAAGATTAGAGTCAAATGGACTCCCAAATGTCACATGTGACAAAAAGAAAGAAAGAAAATTAACAGAGTAACCTCAACCAAACCAAAAGAAAGAATAATCTGAGCACCCTTTACGACAAAACATTAAACTTAACTAAAAATGATCATTAATTACCAATCGAGAGATAACAAATTACGAATATGATCAATTTGATAAGCTAAAGACAAGTGAAAACAGGACCCACAATGATCAGATATTAAGAGAAGATAATCACACTTAGAAAATTCATCAAATTTAACTATCAGATAACATGCTACAGGGAATCATATGCTACTATTACAAAACTACAAAACTACTCTTTTCACTAAAACAAATACCACAACTACTCTTTTAGGAATTTAACAAATTAACAATTTATTCTACATTAAATCATGATTAAAAACATCAAAAGGAATAAAACAACAAAGAAAATTAGTATTAGCATTCTATTGAGATATGCAGGCCACTCATGTTATGTCCAAATTTGAACTAGCACTTACTAACCTTCTGGACATTAATAAGTAGCCAATTAAACACAACCCAAGTGAAGAAAGCAGATCCCATGGCAACAAGTAAATCCTAAGTTGAAGCTAAATAATCGTCAAGTCATTTCGAGTGAAATGAAGCTGCGGTTCAACTGACTATGGAAATACAGAACTGAGCTAACAAATATAACGACCAATATAGAATATTAAAGGTGCTTTATCAGAGCTCTTATCATGCTTACAGCCCAAAAATTCATGAGAAAACGACACTATTAAAACAGTAAACGAGGAAATATATGCATTTAACATCAAAATATATATAAAAAAAGTTTAAACATACAAGATGCTATATTGAAATAGACTGCAACAAAGAGCGGGATTAACTTTCTTGGAGCAACGACGAGCTTAACGATGTAGCTACTTCCACCACTTGAGCTTAAGTCGAGCAAAACAGAGAATAAATACTAAATAAAACTAGCTCTTCATTTTTCATGTATTTGATAGAATAAACTTATGTTTTTTACAAGTTAAAAATCTATCGGTTCCAACCTCCACTACAACAAGAATAACTTTTAGCGACATTAAATATTAACACTAATAAAGAGTGTTAAAGTCTTTATCGACATTAGTCAAGCACCATTTGAATCAATATCACTAAAGGTTTTAGGGACATATACAAAGAGTGACAATTGCCACTAAAAATACATATTTAGCGGCAAGTAAGACAAGTTTCACATCTAAGTAATACCCGATCCGATAGTTTACGATATAGATAGATAGATATATATTTCTAAAGAACATTCTAAGAAAAGATATTAATAGATATCGATTCTCCGCATAAACATTGAAATAAAGAGATATTTATAGGTCGAGATTGGAATCGAAAGAGGGGGAACAAATGAATTTTTTTAATTTGAAATTCGAATTCATGTGCCTTTTTTGAAGCAAAAGTGGAAGAGATGAGGGCAACTTCTGAAAAGGGGGGAAAGGGGGATGGGAGGCAACTGCTGCAGGTCCGGTCAATCTGGAAATTGGAATGGGCTGAAGGTTGGAGAAAAATTGAAATTGAGGAAGTTGGGCTGATGGAGTTGGGTAATTAGGAAGTGGCCCGACGTTGTTTATAAAATAATTAAGGAACTTCTTAATCTTAATGAAATAAAATAATTAATTTGGTTATAGAATAATTAAATTAATTACAAATTAATTAAGTCATAATTATATCTATGACTTAAACTAAAGTGAATTAATAAAATATTTAACTAAAACGTAAAATTTTTTGTGATGATTTTTAAATATTTATAACATAATATGATTGTACAAATATACATATTTATTATTTAAAATTATTAAAAATATTAAAAATGCTAAACTTACTTCAATAATAACTTGTAAGTATTTTGAATTTCATAAAACTCATCAATTCAAGATTATAACCATCACTGATAAAATCTTTTTGAGATGATTTTAGAATATTCTTAAAATATACTAATTATATACATAATTATAAAAACACATATATTATTTAATGATTATTAAAATAAAAAACTATTTAAAATAACTTGTAAACTATATTATTTTTAATCGTTTGAAATTGAATAAGCTCGATGATTATTCCATAATGTAGAGGTCAAAAATTGGGTGTCAACAATAATTATACCTAGAGTGAATAACATAAGATAAAATATATTCATGAATTACTTTGGGTTATATATTTAACCCAAATCAAAGAGCAAAGTGCACAAATACATAAGTTCATGACCAATGTTTTAGATGCCTCCAAAGCTGAATGTATCTCAGTGGCGGAGCCAGATACTTTATGAAGGGTGTGCAAAATTTTATTTAGTTTTGATTACCAATTAAAAAGCCTAAGGTTACCAAGGTTGAACCCCCAAACCTCGAGCATCCAAACTCGTAACTTACTCTTTAGCATTGAGCCAAGGGGTCTTATCATGTCATGTGTGTGCAAACATATGTATATATTAACAATTTCAGTAATTTGACCTATGTATACGGTATAATTTTCTGGTGAAGGGTGTTCACCTGCACACCCATCATTGGATGTAGCTCCGCCCCTGAATGTATCATGACCCAAAAATGAATATGATGAAACTTGTCCATTCCCGTTAAGACAAGTCAGCCTCAAGACAACGAAATGAAAGAAATTTGGAAAGAAAAACAAGAACAAGATCAAAGTGGTCTAACTCATTACTCAGTAGAAAACTTACTCAAGCAAAATGGAACTCCAAATTCATAAAAAAATTTAAAACTTAATTTAAATTTAACTCAATTAATTGTCTGGAAATAATTTAACAGGTATTAGTCAAATGCCTCATGACCTCAAAACATTTCATTACGAAATAAATGACGAGATACTCTTCGTCCTTTATACTATCTATGAAACTTCTAATATTACAAAAGGATTATATAAACAAGACCCACGACATCCTAACAAAATGAAAGTAAAAGTGGGACCCTTGGGAAGCAAGAAGGCTCACCAAAACTTACTGGAATTGCAAGGTATCAAAGGAGCATCTGTTGATCACCCTAAATACTTGTATTTGCATCATAAAAATAAGTAGATCAAATGACATCAATACTTTGAATGTACAAGCGTGTAAAGAGAATTTCAAAGCACAAACATAAGCTTGAATTGATAAAAAGGGAACATACATACCTTGTCTCATCTCACTCAACTCAATTCAACTCAAGAATACTCAACTGAAAGATACTCAATCTAAAGATACTCAACTCAAGGATATTCAACTCAAAAATACTCAACTCAAGGATGCTCAACTCAAATCAAGTATAAAGCAACAATAAAAGATACAATATATGGAAAACTTTCAAAACAATAGATAATAACTTAATATTATGTAAGAATACAATAATAACTCAATTATATGTAAGAATACAATACTAAATCAATTTTATGTAAGGATACAATAATAACTGTTATTTGGGGGATTCTCTAACTGACAACCATCACTATTAGCTATGTGATGATACAACATCTCGTCTACGCTATCAGAACTGTCCTATACCTTTTCAGAGTATAACACAATCTCAATTAAGTGGATCGTCTAACCTATGCTTAAAAAACAAAGCATAATCATCTAAAAAGTTACCCATATTAACATTTATGGTTTATGAGGGCTTTTGAGCTTTCTGAACTCGTTCCCATATATGTGCTCAATACTAGTTCCAGTAATATATAATTATACTCATGTGTTTAAAAACATAATTCTTCCTCTGATTTGAGATAATTGCTTCAACTAACCTTTTAAAAGAGTTAACTTCTCAAGTCATACTTAAAAACTCTTTCTAAAAAACATATCAAAATCATGTTTTAATATGATCATTGATGACCCGAGAAGTCATACTTCATAAACATTGATGCTATATCTAGATACTATACTCCTCAAACATTAATGACATACTAATCGTGTTTTAGAAACATTTTTCTCAGAACTCATTTTTACTTTGTCAAAACTCAATTTAAGAACTCAAGTGTTAGCTTTAAAATGTTTCTAAAAAATTTAACTCAAATCATAGGGTTCATATTAAATTATGGGAATGAACGAGTTAACTCTGGGATCTTAATGGCAATAAGGAAACTTAGTACTCAAAAATATAGACTCAAGAACTTGAAACTCATAATTCCACAATGTTTCTCCTATCAAGAATACTCAATTTGTGGAGTTCATGCGAAAGTATGGGTATGAAAGAATTGACTCAAAGATCTCAATTGCAATATAGACTCATGAATGCAAATCTTTATCATCCTCACACTCATTTAATCAAGTCTTGAAATAAGTTATCATTAATTGTAGAAGACTTCTCGAAATAACCCAAAGGACTTCCTCGGAATTTATTTTTAACTCTACCTTGAATTTGAATTATGAATGCAAGAGCCATGATTAGGTTATAGTATTTATCAATAATTATATGTAGTTTGAATAGTTAAAATTAGGAAGAGAGCAAATATACGTTTTGAAAGAATGACTCGTCGCACAAGGCCTCTATTCACTAGGTTCTGATTTAGCGTATTGCTGGTACATCGTGCTAAACCCCTGTTTACTGCGGGCCTAATTGGGTGCATTTCTGGTGCATTGTGCTAGGACCCTGGCCCTATGGGTTGGCGCCGCTCAAGCCCAAACCCAGAAACCTGAAAAATCTTCTTATTCTATTTTTTACCCTAACTATCCTAGAATTGATTGATTTATGCCAACCTCACTAATATTCTTTACATCAACACAAAGTAACAATATTCACTCAAAATACCTCGTGAACAACCCTCATTCGCAATATCCTCACCTTAAGACTCAACAAGACTCCATTAATAAATAATAAAGAAATTATCTCAAGAACTCAAACAATTCAATCTCAAGAACAAAATTATGGATAAAACTCACATGATTGGAGTGTGGGAGAACGAACTCAAAACTATGAGAAGTTACATATTTCAAAGAACTAGATTCTTGGCTAAAATAACACTTGAAACCTTGAACTTTTTATCCTCTTGGATCTTCTCTCTGAATACCGGAGGGTGAATAATAGTGATTCTTATAAGTTTAGACCCTTAACTGGGGTTAATTCACACTTAGTCTAAGGGGGGGGGGGGTAAGATACCCCTCCTTAGTTCAGATGGAGAAGCCTCAACTTGAGAGTCTTCACTCAAACATGTATATCTCCCTCATACTACCTCAAATTTTATCAAACTCGATGAGATTATAAAGAGGACTCAATGATAGTTTATTTGATGCCTTATGGACCACCTAACTCGTTATGTACTAAAAGGTATATTCATGTGAAGTTGATCCAGAACTTAAAATAACTTACTGATGACTTAAATGAATTTCCCTTCAGTTCTTTTTGGAACTCGAGGTTCTACATCTAGTGACCTTAACGCCTAAGAAAATTCAGAGTTTCTAGGTAAATCTTATTCACACATGAAGAATGGTTTGAGTCTTAGCTCAAAATTTTCGGGGTGTTACAATATCTCCCACTTGGGGTCATTTGTCCTTGAATGACGGTTGGACTGGGAGTGGAAGGGGATAATTCTTACCATCTCCTCTAACTCATGAAATTAACTACTAACACAAGTTGAACTGATTCATACCAAAAGTTAGGACTTCCTATATCACCTAAGTTAAGAACAATGTTGTTGTGAACATAGAAATAATTGTTGGGTTTTGTTTGCCCTAAATTTCTTACCATAAATAGGTTTTCCTTTTAGGAAAAGGTTTTGGATTGACTAATCCTTTCTTGTAGGAAAAGGTTTAGGACTCTATAAACAGAGGAATGTTCCTTCTAACTTAATCAACATTCACAATGTAGTTTTAAGAACTTTGAGAGTTTGGTTAGGGGGGAGAATTTATGGGTCACAAGCTTTTGTATGTTTCGATGTGTGAACCTCCCATGTATTCCGCGTGATTTGGTTGAGGTTGTTTCCCTCTGTATTTTGTACTCTCATATGTATAGTAGATTGGCTCATCTCCTTTGTGGCTAGGTCGATTTGACCGACCACGTTAAATTATTTGTGTCTTTTGGTATATTTCTCGTTGTCTTCTTACTCGTGGTCTTTTGAAATTTGCTTTGCTAGCTTCCGCGTTTACACCTGCTTATTTCCGGTCCTAACAATAATCTCTCTCAAGTTATCTTATCTGAAACAAAGAAAGTCTGGGCATGAAGTGAAAAAAGGAATATTATGCCTGGGGTAGTATGACGGCTAGGTGTTAATCTTAGCAACAGTGTTCGACTATGATCTACTTTCCTTATTTCCACACCTCATTGTTCGCAACTTATAGCTCCCACAAGGGTACATGATCTCTTTTGCCAAGGTCTGACTCTAACGGTATACTCTTACCATATTTAAGCTTAAACCGAAATCATAAGGTTCAGGTTCTATACCTCTATAGGATATCTCATCCCCAAAATTTCACTCCTTACCACCATATTCAACAAATCTTGGGCTTATATCAAGAACCACCAAATGTTTAATAACACCTCAATCAAGCTTAGTACTCTAACAACTCCACTGACTTCCTACTAACAAACTTCTTAAGAAGTTATCATTCTCGCATCAGCTCTACCATACCAATTAGAATTTCACGCATTACTAATGGAAACAATTAGGCTCTCATTATCTATAATCCTATAAAACCTCTCATCTCTTCGTTTCCTTCTCCTTGATAAAACATGAAGGCGAATTATCACGATAATAAAATTAACCTCTTCTTTCTAGCATCACCCAAGTACTACAGAATAACTGAAAATCTTCAGGGTAAAACATCAATGAGTGAAAGTCCTTAACCTTTATTCTGGGAATTGAGTATAGATGTGAATATCTCTAAAGTGTATGAGTATAGGTCATGAACACAATCCTGATATTAGAAACATCAATAAGATTTTGAAATACGTGGACTTTGAGGAATACGCTAAAGTATGAGTGGATTGATATGCCACATGAACTTTTCCTGAACATATTACTATCTGATTCTCAACACTTGACTTGGTTTCGTATCTTATAATATCCCCCTTAGGTCTAAAGTCAACGCTTGAAATCTATGGGCCTATTCCTTCATATCTCAACTGGTCTACCTCCAACCTTTACTTTAGCACTCGAGAAAAGTGTATCTCATGAATACCGAACTCTCAACAAGTAGGTACTAAGACCTTTTTCTAAGATGCTTATCTTAGCCTCTTCCCATTAGATTCTAAGTCTTGTTCATCTAACTCATTTAGGAAAAACTATACTTGTACCAGACTATCCCATATTTTCAGCTCAATTATACTATCTACGTACACATGAAAAATCATAACCTAAATTGAGACCTCATTTGACCACATACAATTTCGGGTGTAACTCTTACTGCTCTACTTTCATTTCTCTCTTGTATAGGTCATAATAACATATTTTCATTGTAAGGTAATACTTTAATTTCCCTAGTGTCAAACCTATTAGATCAAATCGCAAAACTAACACCATTACCCTCATGTTTCCATCTTTGATCATGTAACTCATCTCTAATTCAAACTTCGTATCTACTTCCACACACGAATATCAAAATAATATATCACATCTTATACTACTTGTGACTACCAGAGAAGTCCAGAAACACTCACCAACTAAGATATCATGACGATTAGTCAATCTTTATCTCTCTGCCTATCTACCTACAAATTACTTTCACCTTCCATTTCACAACTTAATTACTATTTACTCACTACACATTATCTCATCCTCTGAATACCATATGGTCTCCCTTCAAAATTTATAAGCCTATCTTGGGTATATCACCTCATGAATACTCTGCTCTCAGATTCCACCTATATTTAGTCCTTTTTAACGTGATGGCACATCAACTACAACTGTATTCTGGTTAAAATATATTCTAACTGATTTTGACTAGTAACTATTCCTCTTTCTTCCATCTCGAACTCTATACAACATTATTATTCCTTATTCTACTCATAAAGGAAACTCATTATTTATAACTGGGTGCATGATTACAATAAAATAATATGCCTCATCGCTATGTCCCTTTCACAAATTACTATGCCTTTGCATGATTTTCTCTAACTCTAGACACTTTTACTACCACTGATTCTAAGGTCATAACCCGTAATATACTTTCGAGTAAAAAGGCTACCCAAGTTCTACCACACTTCTTCATACGATCTCAGCTGAAATAACATTTAGATAAGAGAGTACATCTCTCTTTTAGCTCAAACACACAATTCATATGAATATGACTTCATTCTTTCAAATATAAATGGTTAACTCATTATACAATCTCATGACTTTCATAACTCATCCATAAGGATCTTGGGCTTTATTTTTACAACCACCTTTAGTATCAGGGGTAGTCAAATGGATATGAGAACACACAAGTTAGAATAAAATCCTTATGGAACAGTTTTACTGCATGATTTACAGTATGAAAGAAGGGAAAATTTTCTTAAATATCTATAGTCTCTCATTTATATAAGTGGGCCCACACAACTATAAACAAGATTCTATTGACACAACTTCATATACACCCTAGGACAATTGAACTTTGTGTTGGATACATGGTTTTTCACGCCCCAAGCCTACACCCTGAATGTGACCAACACTCGAGAACCATTGTTTGTTCCAAGAGAACCCTTGGTATGGCTCATTACTTAGCGGAAGACTTATCAAGTAAAATGGAACTTGATTAGAATTTTCTAGTATTTATCAAATACACTTCATCATATTCTATGTGCAAACTTTCATTAAGCAATATATAGCCCAACAATTGAGTTGGTGTCGAATTCCATAGGGAGTGGTACTTGTTCAAATTCAATCAAGAAGTACGAATGTGATCAAACTAGATATAAGAATAGAAATTACCGAAAAATACATAAAAAAAATTAAAAGAGGTGAAACGAATGTTAGATGAGGGGTTTTGGTTTGCAATTATCAACTACAACACAGTCACAAACAACTTGACATAACAATAAGGAGAGGAATTCTCGGGATGTGATCAATTATAGGCAATTTTTGATATATGGGTGACTAAAACTATTAGTAAAAGACTTAAAATCCGTGGGTAGGCTAGACTATAAGGGATATAACTTTTACTAGAATAACTATCCTAAATTAGGTGATTTTTTCTGAACATCAACAAACATATCCATGAAGCAAATCCCACACCTTAATTCATCCACTCTCTGGAGCTAAATGGGTAGGATTGCATTTACGATTCACTCTATCGAGATAAACCTACCTCAAGCCAATATCTACAAATCATTAGTCAATAATATTAGTTCTAAAACCTTTGTTTTGAGCAATGAAAGAACCCAAGGCTAGAACTGCATTTGCACCTATAATTTATAAATTAAACACAATTGATGATTAAACCCACTTCATTTTAGCATTGAAACTAATAATTAACAATACCCATAAACTAATTCAACCCATAATCACTTGATCACATTCCAAGAGTAAAAGTGGTTACCAAATCGATTAGTCATCAACTAGGTAACACTAACTAAGACTTTACAATTCTTTAAATCAAAGAAAATCAGTAACTCACTTGAAAAATCTCCAAATTGAATCTCCAAAAACATTCAAAATCTACTAAAAGCTATTCTCAAATATGTAGTAAACTAAAATCTGGAAAAGAGATCTCCTAAATTAACAATTCAAAGTCTTATTTATAGTCACCAAAAATAAGTCATGAAGGACCATAAGGCGAGGTAAGTCGGGTTCACCGAGTGGTTTGTGGGACTGCCCATTGCTCCATTCTATTGCCTTTTTGCTTTGTCTCTCATCATTCTCAAGTTTTGTAACTTTGGGTGATCTCTCTTTGCATCACGGAACTCCTCGGTGATTTGATGATTACCCCTTTTATATCACCGACTTGGTTTCTCCCTCGCGGCTAGCACACCAAAACTTTAGGTGGTCAAATTGACAACTCGACAATTCACCAAGTGCTCTTGGCAATCATCAGGCTTGCCTTCCTTCACTTCTTTAATTTGTTTTGTTCCTTTTTAATTGTTAGTGTCTTAGCTTTGCTACTCGATTCATACCTAAATAAATAAAAAGGAGTTCAACATAGTTTTTGGCACAACTTAAGATGCAAAACCACAACCTTTTTTTAAAAAAAATATAAAACAATTCCAAATCTCTGACTCATCGACACCCCCAATTTAAACTTTTGTGTTTATCCTCAAGTAAAACTCAAAATCAACAGTCCAAAAAGGATATCTCTAATAATGTTGCATAAGACTCAACATGAATGTAGACATTAAGATTCAACTTACTCATACAATGATCAATTGTGCACTCAAAGATTCAAATTGTCATGCATCGTTATCAAAGATACTCAAGTTCACAATACTTGCTTCAAAATCAAGTTCAAGCTCAAGAAAGGTACTTGAATGTCCTCACAACAAAGATGATTCCATATTCATTCAATTTTTCAACAATATATATTTCTAGAATCAAATATAACTCTCACACTCAAAAAGATAAACACATTTATGACTTCACCCACAGGTTTGCCCTTTTTTCCAATCAACATTCGTTTCAAATCACTCAAGATCAGAAAGGTCTTTTCAAGGCTTGTAACGTGGCTAAGTGTAAAGGTATGGTCATTTAGGCTTAGTGTCTCCTACCTTCATGAAGTGTGGTATGAACATCACTTTCTTCCTTTTCTTTAACATTTTAATCATGCTCATAATCCACCCCTTTATTCAACTTCATA
Organism: Solanum habrochaites; assembly: GCA_027704765.1. Taxonomy (NCBI): domain Eukaryota; kingdom Viridiplantae; phylum Streptophyta; class Magnoliopsida; order Solanales; family Solanaceae; genus Solanum; species Solanum habrochaites. The sequence goes on from JAKWJA010002497.1 coordinate 16,101,916, forward strand.
TGAAATCCCGGATACCCCATTTCTTTTGTAACTTCCACTACTTTATTTCACAACTTTTGCCATTATTTCTCTTTGCTTTTTTTTTTTTGCACGGAGGGGGTAATGACCCACCAAAACACCCTAGAATAAAGGAACACTCTTGAGTTTTCACATGACATACTTGACCTCTCGGAGGTTTTATAGAAGCCCTTAGACATCTGTCATTGCATAATCATAAAAATATCAAAAAATTAAAAACTTTTCATAGAACATTATATGCTAGAACATCACTTCATATATATGTGTAAAATATTATAAGTACACAAAATAGACTTTGTTACATCCGGGGAGCACCCCCAAGACGTAACCGGCATCATCTTCCTATTTGAGGACTAAGACTAACCTTTTAGCTTACATCATTATATTCATAGGCCAAAAATATGGAAAATTTTAAAACTTTTCATTACTTGTACATTGAGGATCACATAAACCTATACATACACATAATAGTTATATCGAGTATACATAGACCCTTAATATAGAAAGATTACTAAGTCTTCTACTTTTATTGCACATATAAATATATAAAAAATATAACATTGTCTCATATATATGTCTCATCTCATAACCATCTAACAAGAGTATATCAAATTGGGCCTAGTTCATACATCAATGAAATATCCACATATAGTCTTTATATTGTGTAGTATCCAAATGAAAAGGAAAAAACATAATAGTCTTAAAACTAAAACAACTTCATAAGCTTGATAGTGGCATTGACCTCGGAAAGTGAGGACCTGATCAACTTGGATGATTGAGAATTCCAAGTCTTTTTAAAAGTCGTCTCATTGCCCTTCAACGATGGAAACCTAAAATGTTTGGGAAAAATGGAGAAAATAGGGTTAGTGCACAACTTGTACTAAGTATGAGACCATATGCACATATAGTATTAATCATGCTAAAAAGGGACATTTCTTTAAAACATGCTACTTTACCTTTATAATGTCCTATGCACATTCAAGAAGACCATTCCAATCAATAAGACGTATTACGTTTAAAGCATGTATATCACAAGACCAACAATACTAAGTCTAGTCAAGTCAACATGCATATCAGCCAATTGGACACATTGTCAAAGAAACTCTATCATCAAGTTATAATAACCATAAGCATAAATAAGAGTTCACTAAAACATAACTGAAGCAAGACAATTACCTATAAACACTTATTAAGTCAACAAGTGCAATGATCAATCAAAGCCCCATAACCTTACTCAATCAAGTAATCCAAAAAGAATCATAACCAACATCCAACTTCTCATAGCATGTCATTAAGAGTACATATCATCATACTTTAGATATAGAGACCAAACACATAAACATAAGTGATTGCAACATCCTGAGACACCACCAATGGGCACTCATCGATACATATTATGTCATTATAATCATATACATATGGAAGAAAAACCTCTAAAGTTCCTCCACGTCAAACTAGTTGCAAGGCTAGGTAGACGTTCAACCCCTTACCTAAGCTAAATAAAACTCTTAAAGTCACATTAGTGATTTGTACTTACTTACTCATTTTAGTTTAGGAAACACTTGCCTTAACCGAAATAGATCACAAGAGATAAATGTATAACTCGGTGTTGTAAACCTTACACCGAAGGAAGGTGGTCTACCGGCCAACGTAAAACAAAACATAAACATAGCTTTCTAGGTGGATCCACTAGTTATTCTTTCTATGGAGGCAACATAGTTTAACAACTAAGAGATATGTATAAACTTTCTACATGCCACTTGGAAATTGGAGCCTCATCTCATGGGAATCCATATGATGAGTATCCCTCATAGGGGAGTCAACACCTCATGAATCTTGCTCTATGGAAAGTCAACACCTCCCATTGTAAAGTTCACACGACGCTACGCTAAGTTTGAAATGCCTTTAATGTATTTATTAATCGTCATTACATAATGTAGGTCATAGGGTCTATACCTTGTATAGTCATCATCATCATAGCTCAATAAGAATTCCATGAGTATAGTCCTTTCAATACAATTATATAAGTGAGGTTATCACATTTACATATCACTTCATAATAAGGCACATCGGTAAATCATCACCATCCTAATAACATTTACATCTTAGACAATACCTCACAAACTATAGTCAAGAAATTTCAATTCAACATCACTCCAACCCTATAAATCTTATTAACAAGATATAACTCAAGCAATATAATTCACTTAATACCATTTAAACAATTAAAGTAAGGAATAGGGAGTACAAGATCCTTACCAAGCTCCTTGCATAATACATCACAAGGTCTTAACATCAACCATTAACTAACACCATAAGGGTGACATGTATAATCATATAATCAATACCCAATATGATAACAAGGCTAATGAATCACAATCACCATCCATACAGTTCATAGCTTACACTAAGAGACATAGTCAAAAGCATAATCTGATCCAATTACTCAAGAACTAGCTAATAAAACTATAATGCATTCTTAAAATTTCAATTATGGACAAAATATTATGTAGTAGTAATTCACCAATAACCCAAGTCAATGGAACCAAAAGTTAAACAATTGATATCAGATCACAACATAGGGTTATAAGGGGAATAGGTCACATATACAAACTGGACCAACATAAGAAGATAAATAATTAAGTAGATACATGTAATATATCATTATATACAAAAGAAATCATAAACAAAGCAATTCACAAGATCAACTTCGAGATTGGAAAAGACCCACATGAAAACTCAACTTTTAAATCAATTTCATGGAACCCTTTGAGGAAAGAGGTCTCAAAGGTTGAAGGAATCCCATAACTTGTTTTTTTGATTAATATTCATGTAGAAAATTTGATGATTGAAGCCCTAGAACCCACCTTTACGTTGAATTCTATGGAGTTCTTCAACTTGAAAGAGAAAGAAGAGAGAAGGAAGAGAGTTTGGGTTTGGGAAATTATAAGAGCTTAGGTTAGTATAATTATCTTAGGGGATTTATATAGGTAATTAAATAACTCAATTAAACCTCCAATAACCCCTAATTATCCTTCTAACTAAGCCAACTAATTAAATGAATTAAATCAAAACGTGCAGGAAAACCAACCCCTCACAGACGAGACCCCGATCGACGCCTCGTGTTTCAATCGATGGACATTGTTCCCTTCCGTGATTCACATCCGTCGATGAGTTCATAAACTTGTAAAAACAGGACTTTGCCAACTTTTTTAATTGTCCATCGACGGAGGCGCCCCGTCGGTTGGGCCGCGAGCCGTCTTTCACATTCGTTGATGACACTGTCTATTGACACCTTTTAGTCAGTTTTGTAGGGGTCCTTCTCAAGGGACCTTAGTTGGTCCTTGGGGAATCGTACCTGGATGTTTCAACTATGAACTAACTCTAGTACGTGTTAGACACCCTTCCACCAATTTTATAATTTTTAGACTCTTAAAAGCTAGTCAAATAGGCTAAGGCACAATAGTACCTTATCGAACTAGTTTTCGGACGTCATGGACATTCTTGGACGTTTTGATTTTTATAAACTTCCCAAATGACCTAGTTTTCGGCGTTCATGGACATATTGGACGTGTTGATTTTTATTAAACTTCCCCCCCAAATGACCTATATTTATTAAAATAGTGGAACTTTAAAACAGTGCTAAGCCTCGTGACAACCTTATTATGTTGACTACACTTCTTAGATTTTTGAAGTGTTACATTATCCCCCCCCCCCCCCCCCCCCCCAAGGAACATTTATCTCTGAATGACACTAAAATCTTTTGAATGGAAGGAATAGACTTATGACTAGCAGCCCAACCAACAACCATACATACAATATGAGTTACTATTTTAATCATATAAATTTTACAAGTCAATTCAAAACTTCAATTACCACACATAAGGTTCAACATTACATTATGAGGAATATCCTTCTCACAACAACAAGAGCTCAACATATCATATATGAGTCAACTTCTACCAAAGTTTAACTTACCAACATATTATGCTACATATAATTTCATAAAGACTCACCATATTAAAATGCATAACATAACTCAAACAAGAAGAATTGCAATTTTCAAGTCAATATGCACCATTTTAATGTAACTTTACTGTAAAGACACAAAAAATACACACTTTTGCAAAACTTCACTAAAAATCAAAGAAACTTCAATTTTGATTATTATTTTCATTATTAATAGGAAGACTAACCTTAGTTATCAAACAGATGAGGGTAACGAGACTTCATGTCGGCCCCGGCCTTCCATGTTGCACTCTCAACTAAGTGGTTCTTCCATAACACGCCTCTTTGTTCTCCAACTTCTTTACTTCTCTACCAAGGATTTGAACCGAAACTTCCTCATAGGAGAGTTTATCCTTCACACCAAGACCATCAATAGGAAGAATAGGCTTGTGATCACCAATACACTTCTTAAGCATGGAAACATGGAAAACTAGATGAACCGAAGCCAGTTCACTAGGCAACATTAACTCATAGGCAACCTTACCAACCATTTGCAATATTTCGTAGGGACCCACATAACGAGGACTCAACTTCCCTTTCTTTACTAATTTAGCCACCACTTTCATAAGTATAATTTTCAAATTTACCTTATCACCTTCTTCAAACTCTAATTCCCTTCTCCTATGATCTGCATAAGACTTTTGCCAACTATAGGTCGTTTGCAACCGGTTTCTTATGATATGAACCTTCTCCAAAGTCTTGTAAGTCAAATCAGAATCCAAAATTGAAGTCCCACAAACTTCAAACCACCTAATGGGATACCTACACCTCCTACCATACATAGCTTCATAAGGAGCCATGGATATGGATGAATGAAAACTATTAATGTAAGCAAACTCCACCAAAGGCAAATTTTTATACCAATTTCCCTTGAAATCAATTATGTAAGCCCTAAGCATATCCTCAAAAGTTTGAATAGTACGCTCATGTTGTCCATTCATTTGGGGATGAAAAGCGGTGCTTAACTTTACCTTGGTACCCCACCGTTCTTGGAAGGACCTCCAAAACCTAGATGTGGATTGTTCACCCCGATCCGATATGATGGATAATGGAATACCATGGTGACACACAATCTCATCTATGAAGATCTTTCCATAATCCTCCGCCGAATAAGTAGACTTGACGGGAATAAAATGAGCGGATTTGGTCATCCTATCCACAATCACCCATATAGAGTCATATTGCTTTTTTTTTCTGAGACAAACCTACCACATAATCCACATTGATGTCTTCCCACTTCCAATTAGGAACTTGGATTTCTTGTAGTAGACCACCCGACTTTTGGTGTTCGTCTTTCACTTGTAGGCAATTTGGACACTTAGCAACAAATTTCGCTGTCATTCTAAAAACCTTCCCACGAAACGACTTTCCTAAGGTCATGGTACATTTTTGTCGAATCCGAATGAATTGATTAACAGGACCCATGATCTTCCTCAAGGATACGGTTCCTCAAACCATCCACATTAGCAACACACAACTTTTATTGATACCTCAAGACACCATCCCCCCTAAGGATAATGACTCATTAAGCTTGATAAGAAACAATTTCTTAAACTCCATCAATGGTTGATCAAGGTGTTATTTGGACTTCACCTTCAACCACCAATGAGAATCGGAGTTTAAAATGACCATAAAACCACCATTCGAAAGAATCTTCCCAACCCTAAACACCCAATCTAGCCAACCTATGGAAAGTTGCACTAGGTCTTTCTTGGATTCCTCTACATGAGACACACTCCACCCTGGTCATAGACTTAGAGCAGTCGTAACTAATTGGTCTTTCCGGGTGGTTGATGAGAAACACTCATTTCTAAATCCTTTCAATGAATTACCAACCACTTCTGTCAGAAAATTCAACTATTTTTAGTAAAGGACATATAGAAGACTCTTATGGCGGTATACACTCAAAATGGACAACTATTAATGCCTCCATATTTTAAGCCAAATACTAAGGACACTAAAATCAAAGATTCATGAGTTGGATAGTTCCTCGCATGTAACTTTAAGTTGTGTAAAAAGCATAGGACTTACCACTTCCCAGTTGCATAAGGCACACCACCCTAAACCACTCGGGATGTATCATAATTTATAGAACTGAATCCCCTTTGGTACCCTCCGGTAAAGTCAACACCAGAGTGAAAGTAAAGCCTATCTTTCAAGATTTAGATGCTTCTCTCACAAGCCTTTTCGACCAATCAAATTTTTACTTCTTTGGGTCCAAATAGTTAAAGAAGATGCAATGGATGCAAAATTGCCACCAACCTTGATAATATAAACCCGCTAGACCAAGAAACTCTTCATGTCTATTGGATTCAATGGTACGGTCAGGCAATTTTTCACCGCCTCGATCTTTACTTAGATCACCTCAACTCCCTCACTAGAGATTAATAATCACAGACCCAACGACCTCAACAAAAATCACAGTTTTCTTTACTGGATATAATTGATTTTCCTTTAAGCAGTGGTAAAACACCACCCTTAAATTATCCAATATCTTCACCTCATTTCGATACAACCAAGATGTCGTCATGAAATACAATGACAAATGAATCTAGGTTAAACTTCAAACACCCTATTCATTAGATCCATTAAACACGCGGGCATACTGAGACCCCAAAGACATTATTAAGAACTATTAATGACCAGTTCTAGTCCAAAATGCCATTTTTATATATGCTCACCTCCATCCTAAGTTGGTGATAATCCGATCTCAAGTCAATTTTAGAAAAGTAGCTTGCTCCTTAGAGTTGATCAAACAAGTCGTCAATCCGAGGGAGAGGATACTTGATCTTAATAGTGACTTTATAGAGTTTGCAATAATCGATGCACATCCTAAGGGACCCATATTTCTTCTTCACAAAAAAAAATAAATTGGAGCACTCCATGGAGAAATACTAGGTTTAATGAAGCTTTTGTCTAGTAGATCTTTAAGTTGAGCCTTCAACTCTTTCATTAAAGTCGGAGCCATCCGATAAGGAGAAATTTAAATGGGATCTATATCCAATAACAAGTCGATACCAAAATCAATTTCCCATTCGGAGAATACCAGGAAGATCATTAGGAAAGACTTATGGAAATTCCCTCACTACAGGGACTGATTCAATGGGAGAAATTTCAGAGTCTAAATCATGGAATCTTACTATACGGTATAAACAACCTTAAGAGATCATTTTACAAGCTTTCAAACAAGAAGTGATACGACCTCTAGGAATATAATTCCCCCCCTTCCACTCTAAAACGGGCTCATTTGGAAAGTTAACCTTCACCATGTTGGTTCTACACTCTATAGAGGCAAAGCAAGTATGCAACCAATCCAAACCCAATATGACATCAAAATCAAACATATCAAGTTCTACTAGTTAAACATAAGTTACTTTATTGGGCAACATTACAAGAAAATTTCTATACACCCTCTTTGCAACAACCGACTCACACACCGGGGTATACACCATAAAAGGTTCATTCAAGATATCGGGCAAAATGTCAAACTTCTTAGCTACTAGAAGAGTAACAAAAGATAGTGTAGCACCCGGATCAAATAAAGTATATAAATAAATAGTGAAGACTTTCAACATATCGTTCACCACGTCAGGGGAAGTCTCTTGCTCTCCCCTAGAGTGGAAGAGCATAAAACTGATTCTTCTACAGAGCATTATTAGAACCACTTGCTTGAGCTTGACCACTACAATTGTCTTGACCCTTCACATTAGGGCAATCCATAACCTTGTGGCCACTCTTTCCACAACCAAAACAATTGCCCTTCCAACTAAGCACTCACCTAAATGACCCTTTTCAAACTTGGCAAAAGAAGGCTTCTTTTTTGGTGAACTAGTATCTCTTCCCATTTTAGGCTTAGGTTTAGACACCCTATCATATCTAGACTTGGGGAACTTAGAAGGAACTTGATTAGAAACCCTCTTAGTAAACCTAGGCTTGTCTTGGATATCAAGTCTACCCTTTGAAGAACCACCTTCAAAATATCTTGCCCTATTGACATCTCTACTCTTCCTCTTAGACCTAGCCTCTTAAGCTCGTTGAGCATGAGCCATGAGACGAGAAATGTTCATATTGTCATGTAGAATAGCCGAATGAAATTCCTATTGCAAGTCATCCGACACTCCAGTCACAAAGTAGTTCATTTCATCCCTAGGATCGGAAACCAAAGAAGGAACATATTTTGACAATTTAGTAAATTTCAAGGAGTATTTAAGCACACTCATACCTCATTGACGAAGGTTGATGAACTCCACCACTTTAGCTTCCCACTTCTCCCTAGGAAAGAATCTATCAAGAAAAAAACTTGCCTACTGCCGATCTAAGCTTGCTTCCTTTCCTTGTTTCCGTTTTCTTGACCCCCGCCCCACCAACCCTCCAGTACCCCCGGCCCTCCACACATCTCCTATTTTGAACACCTCCCAAGTCACCAGTCCACCCCTTAAAGGCCTATTGTCTCTCCATTGGACGTAACAAGTTTGGGCCACGTCTCTGAGTTCGTAAGTGGATAACTCGGCCTTCTCGCTAGTATTCAACCCCATATCATAGAGGATCTTTTAGATTTCATCAATCAACTCTTGGGGTTATTCCTCAACTTTGGACCCATAGAAAGTAGGGGGATTCATCCTAGTGAAATCCCTCAAACAGGGAGGCCATGGTACCAACATATTGGTTGGCTCAAGGTACAACCTCCCGATCATCTTGGGTAGTGAAGACTTGTGATCGAATAGTAATGGCTTGGTCCATTTGGAAAAGAGCCGCCCTTATTTCACCATTCATCAAAGAAGGAGAACTGATCGGAGCTTGTTCATCATTAGCATCTTCTTCAAGAGGAGGGACTTGATCACCACGAGGAGGAACTCCCGCATTGTCAATATCTTTTTCAAGTCTTCGTGTCATGTTCCTTAGAGTATTCATTGTCTATAATCATAATAAAAGGATCAGATGCTAAAAGCACGTATAGTCACACCTTTAAAGGAACGATATTGGACTTCCAAGAAGGTGAGAGTTTACTAATCATCATATATATTCCTATCCACAAGTGTGGTGCGCTTCACAATTAAGAATATGAATCTACCTATACGTGGTTGAGGGAGACATCGACTCAAGAATATTCAACCTCATGCTTTGATACAAAGTTTGTTACATCCCGGGAGCACCACCTACACGTAACCGGCGTCGTCGTCCTCTTTGTGGACTAAGACTTGACTCTTAACTTACATCATTACATTCATAGGCCAAAAATACGGAAAATTTAAAAACTTTTCATTACTACTACATTGAGGTTTACATAGAGTTGTACATAGACATAATAGTTATATCGAGTATACTGATACACTTAAACTTATTTCTCAAATATGAAGTAAAGCGGTCGTTAAATCAGGCGCTTGTTAAGAGGCAACCCAAAACTTATAGTTTTTCTTTCTAGTAATGGTAACACATTCTACTAATGGGTTTTAAATTTGCAGGCACATCACCGGACCAAGGAGGTAGATAATAGGAAAAGATTATCAACATAGATTAGTGTATACTATCTAAATAGGCTAGTATTGATTGGTACGAGGAATACTTAGTCACAAATATCAATACGATGCTTAAGATGAGGTAAAGATAAGGGTAGGGATAGCAACACACGTAGCCGACCAAGGTGCGGAGTGAAAATATTTCTAAATTCTTGGTCGGCATCTAGAAAATTCACTTTGCACCTGGTCCGGCGACGTGTGTTGGCTATCCTTACCCTTATTTTACCTATATGAAGCATGGTATTCGTATTATTGACTAAGTATTACCTCGTATGTCCACTCAATACTAGCCTATTTAGTAGCTATACCACTAACTTAGTTGATAATTCTTTTCCTATTAATCTACTCCTTGTGTCCGCAAGTAGCCACTAAGGAGACGTCTACGTTGGCCATCCGTTAAAAAGACTTCTATGCGAAAGAATTATCAATAAATCAAGACACTATTCTAGAATTGTTATTTAGTTAGGTTGTTAATTATTGCCTAGGGTGCCCACAAACACCTAGTAATGGGTTTAGTTACCCCATAGGCATAATCACAATAGGCAAAATGTTTGGTATAAGAATTCAGTACTTACTTCAATGAGGGAAAGAGTTAAAATCCGAAAGTTCGCTTGATTAATCAACAAAAATCACAAACAATCAATTCAAAGAACTCAAAAATAATCAAGAATCTAACAATAATCAAGGCCTAACCAAATAACCAGAGGATCCTTAATAATCCGAGTCTACCGCAAAACGAGGTTTTTCCAAACTATTTATAAGGAAAATAAAAAACCTAATTAAACAAGGACTTATTTTGCTGGGGAAATCTATCAAAAAATCGCGGTGGATCGATGGACATCGCGAAGATGTAGTGGTCACGACGGACCGTCATGGACTCCGTCGTCCCATACTTGATTGAAATTTCTTCTGTTGCTTCCTTCATTACCATAAACGGCAGGATGATGGGATCGTTACGAGCACAATGGTCTGTGCGAGGGTTCTCTTTCCAAAAAAAACCATTGAAGCTGGGAACTATGGGTACTGGGGCTAATTCTCGATCTTCATGACGACCTGCAGGATGGGACAGTCGTGGAACGAAGGTCATTCACGTTTTCCGTAACCCCACCATTGGTCAGGATTCCCTATCGTCCTTTTAGCAGATGCACTACGCTGCCACCTACGACCGTCAACAAGCTCAGTAGGGTCGGTCTTTATTGCATTGTCTTCGCTCAAAAACTCCGCATTCATCTTGACAGATTTCATGCAAATAAGGAGAAACTTATATCAAAATTAGCACAAACAGACTTTTGGACACATAAAACTTAAGGAAAAAGTATAATACACACCGGAAAACCACGGTATGTCACGTTGTCAAGTAATAACCCAACTAGTTTGAGGTTGGAATCGTTCCACAGAAAAATAGTTTAGACTTAACTTCAATCTATTATTACGATTGTTCTAGTCAATTACTTCTGGGAAAGCAAAAATGAAAAAGGGGGATGTTCTATTTCTAAAATAAAGAAAATAAACTAGCGAAAGTTAAGTGAGACAACTGACGCTTCAAATGGTGGGTTTTAATCAATTAATAAAAGTAACTAGGGTTTAAGGTGTTCCCCCACAGGTTCTAACTCATAATCTAACCCCCATAACCATTCTTTCTAGTATCTGCATTCAAGTGATAAGTTTATGATTTCTAAATCCTGGGGTCCCTCGGGCATTTAGAAAATTAACTCCGCACCTTAGTCCGACTACATGTGTTGCTATACTAACCCTTATTCTACCTCTATAAGCAGCGTATTCTATATTGACTGAAGGTTATTTATAACCTCGTACCCAATCAATCTAGGCCTATTAGATAGTCTACACTAAAATCTATGGTGATATTCTTTTCTATTATCTACATTCTTGGTCCGGGCGGCAAGTAGCATTCAGGCGGTTTTCTAACGTTGGGTATCCGTTTTTTATTAAAAATGACTTCTAAGTGAAATGGAATTATCCCAATACATGCAAACAATATTCTTAGGAATTGTTATTTTAGGTAGGTTTACCTCATTATTCGGCCATGGTTCCCATAACAAGTTAGGAGGTTTGTTACCAATAGTCTAATCGCAATATTCCAATACCTGATATGACAAATCATGCACTTACTTCCAATGAAGAAAGAGTAAAATCCAAAAGTTAAACTGATTAATCAGCAAAAGTCACCAACATCAATTACAAAAGTCTCATAAATAATCAGAACCTCACAAAGAGTCTGAAAAAATAATCAAGAGGTCTAACCTCAAAAAAGAAGGGTTTTTTGAACTATTTATAAAAAAAAACCTAATTATAAAGGACTCTATTTGCTGGAAATCTGTCAAAACGCGGATGGACGACGGGAACCTCGCGATTAGATTGTCGTGGTCACAACGGGACCGTCATGGACTCCGTGTCCCATACTGTGTGCAACTTTTTCTGCTGCTCTCTCCATTACCCTCGGACGTCAGGTATGACGGATTCACAGGCACAAGTCGTCGGGGGGATCGTTTCAAAACGCGGAAACTTTGGAATGTGGGTAATGGACTACTTCTCTGATCTTTATATGAACGCATCGAAGACGACTGTCATGCTACGACGGATGTCATGTACCTACGTAACCCCAAAACTTGGTCAGACTTCCCTATCTTCCTTCAGCGAGCTACGACTTACGATGCCACCTTCGGGGGACCGTATCACGGCATGATGGACGTCAACAAGCTCCGTAGATGGTCCATTTCTGTATTTCTTGCCCTAAAAAACCTCTAATTCATCTTTTTAGACAGATTTCTGCAAATAAAAAGAAACACTTATATAACAATAGCACAAAAAAGGCTTGGGACACACTAAACTCTAAGGAAAAAAAAGTATTAAAAAATACCGTGAAACCGCGGTTGGTATATATCCATATACATAGACCCTTCGGTTCGTATAGAAGATTATTAGTTTTTTCTACTTTTATTCACCACAGAATATATATAAAATAATAAACATAGTCTCAAATGAATGTCTTATCTCGAAACCATCTAACAAGAGTATATCTGATTGGGCCTAGCCCATACATCAATGAAATAGAGCCACACATAGGCTTTACAATGTATAGTATCCAAATGAAAAAGAAAAAACATAAGAGTCTTAAAATTAAAACACCTTCAGAAGCTTGATAGTGGCATTGCCCTCCGAAAGTGAGAACCTACCAACTTGGATGATTGAGAATTCCAAGTCATCTTCAAAGTTGTCTAAAAGCCATTCAACGACCGAAACCTAAAATGTTTGAAGAAAAGGGAGAAAATGGGGTTAGTAAACCACATGTACTAAGTATGAGACCATATGAACATATAGTACTAAATCATGCTAAAAAGGGACATTTCATTAAAACATACTATTTTACCTTTAGACAATCTTATGCACATTCAAGAAGACCATGTCAATCATTGAGAAATATTCATGAATTCTAAAGCATGTACATCACACGACCAACAATAATAAGTCTAGTCAAGTCAACATGTATATCATCTAATTGGACACATATTCAAAGCAACTCCACCATCAAGTTATAATAAAAACAAGCATGAATAAGGGTTCACTCTAAAATAACCGAAGCAAGACAAATTACCCATAAATCCTTATTAAGTCAACAAGTGCAATCATCAAGCAAAGCACCATAATTTTACTCAATCAGTAACCTAACAAGAATCATGACCAACATCCAACTTCTCATAGCATGTCATTAAAAGTACATTCATCATACTTTAGACATAGAGAACAAACACAAAAGCATAAGTGAATGCAACATCATGAAACACCACCAATATGCAAGATCATCATATACATATCATGTTTCATTATAAGCATATACATATGTAAGAACAACCTTCTAAAGCTTCCTCAAAGGCAAACTAGTGCAAGGCATAGGTAGAGTCTCATACTCCTACCTATGCTAAGTTAAACCTCTTAAGTCACCTTTTTTGATTTGTACTTCATTACTTCATTTTAGTTTGGGGAACACTTGCCTTAACCAACATAGAACACAAGAGCTAAATGTGGAATCCAGTGTTGTAAAACCTTAAACCTATGAAAAGTGGTCATACGAAAAAGTAAAAAAACCAAAACTAAACGTAGGCTTTCCTAGGTGGATCCACTGCTAGTTTCCTATAGGGGGGGAAACCTACTTCAAGAACTCAGAGTGCGTATAAAAAAAAAAAAATTCTACATTTCATTGTTAATTTGATTCCTCATTTAATAGGGAATCCATAGACATTAGAATGAGATACTCATAGGGGAGGTTTAGAGTCCAGTCAAACACCTCATTGGAACTATGGGTGAATCTTTCTCTATGGAAGTCAAACACTCCCATTATCAAGGTTCACTCGGTTGGCAACGCTAAAGTCTTGTCTTGATGAAATGTCTTCAATGTCTTATTAATAATTATAATTAATGTAATTCATGGGGTCTATTTGTAAATTCATATCATCATAGCTCATAAGAATGCATTGAGTATACTTTTTTCCCAACGCAATTCATATAAGTGACGTTAGCCACATTTACATTCCACCCCCTAATAATAAAGGCCACAACAGTCGGTAAATAATCACCGACTTTATAACCATTTACATATTAGTCAATACCTCACAAACCATAGTAAAGATATTTCAATTCAACATCATATACTTCAATGCAATATCATCACTTAATCACAATTTACCATAATTGAAGTAAGGAATACGGATTACAAGACTTACCAAGTCTCCTTCGTAATACATCATCAAGGTCTTACCATCAATCCTTAAATCAACACCATAAGGGTGTAGTATCATCAAATAACAATAACCAACAAGATAACAAGGCTAATTGAATCACTACATCACAATCCATTACTAGTTCATAGCTGAAAATAAGAGACATAGGTCAAAGTCATAATCTAGATCAATTACTCAATAACTAGCATAATAGTACTATAATACATCTTAAAATCTTCATGATTGATACAATAAAATCATCTAGTAGTAATTCAACCAATAAACAATTCGATTGAACCAACATTACACAATTCATATCAAAATCACAACTAGGGTTAAGGGGAATAGGTCACCATCTACAAACTAGACCAATCCATAAAGAGATAGCATAATAAAGATAGAATACATTCTAATATATTAATAATATAAAAAATAAATCACAAAAAAATCAATTCACAATATCAATTTCAAGATTGGAAAAGACCCACATGAAAACTCAACTTTTGAGATCAATTTGATGGAACCCTTTGAGGAAATAGGTATCAAAGGTGAAATAAATCCCATAAATTGTTGTTTGATGAAGATTGATGGAGAAATTTTGAGGTGAAGGGGCGCCATAGACCCACCTTTGATGTTGACTCTATGGAGTTCTTCACCTTGAGGGAGAAGAAAGAAGAGAAGAAGGAAGAGAACGTTTGGGTTGGGAACTTATGAGATGGCTCGGTTAGATTATAGCCTTAGGGGCTTTATATAAGTAATTAACTAACTTAATTAGACCTCCCACAATTCCTAATTAGACTTATAACTAAGCCAACTAATTAAATGAACTAAATCAAAATGTGCAGTGAAACCAGCCGCTCACAGACGAGACCCCGATCGACGCCTCGTGTGTCAATCGACGGCCACTGTTCCCTTCCGTGCTGCACATCTGTCGATGAGTTCATAGACTTGTAAAAACATTCCTTGCCCAATTTTTCTATGTTTCCATCGACAGAGGCAATCGACGCCCCTATGATTGGACCATGACCCGTCTTTGGCATCCATTGATGACACTATCTATTGACATCTTTTAGTCACTTTTGCAAGGATCCTCCTTAAGGGGACCTGTTGGTTCCTTGGGGGAGGAGCTCCTCACCAGAAGTTGTAAATAATGAAAACTAATCCAAACGTGATTAGACACACTTTTACCAATTTTCATCATTTTCCGACTTCTACTAGCAAGTCAAATAGGCTAAGGCACACTAGCACCTCATTGAACTAGTTTCCGGACGTCATGGACGTTCTTGAACATTTTTTATTTCTAAACTCCCTAATGACTTATATTAATAAAAATAGACCTTAAAATAGTGTCTAAGCCTCTTGACCTATGTTAGGATCTATAACACATCTTAGATTTTCGAAGTGTTACATACTCTAAGTCTCTTTGCATTTTAAGACACAAATAAATAGAATATAATAGGGACATAAACCTTAACAACATAAAATATCAGTCTAAACTATTACATAAACTTAAAGAAAATCTTGACATAGGCAACCCTTGAATCATAAGGGTCTCTTTACTTGAATTTGGGAGATCTATCCAAGCCCTTCACTTAGGAGACATCCTGTAGACATCACCACCTACACTTTGTGTAAAAAAGATGAAGAAGAATGGTATTAGTATAAGAATGCACTAAGTATGATAACCATTAAAAAACATGTATTTAAAGAGGACATTTCATTTGAAATCATGCAACATGTCTTTTAAGTAAATTTCATGAACATAGGCACATATAAGCACAATATAGTTCACATACATAAAGTAGACATGGATACTATTCATAATAACACATAAAGTCATTTATAGTACTTTGAGGCATATTTAATACATACAACACATTGCCTCTCTTTTTATCTTACTTCTTTCCCTAATCAACCCTCAAGTGTACTTAGTACAATATATCACCTTGATGTCACCTTACAATAGTATTTCATAAATATGCTTGATAAACACAACTACATATATTCACAAGTCATAAGCACATCATAGACATCAACTTCACATAAGGACCATCACCTAAGACAACCTCCAAGTCACACTAGTGGAGTGTGTAGGTAGCATCCTATAATACTACTTCCACCAAGTGTACCTAAGAAGTCACCCTAGACTAGACATATCATACTCAACAAGTCATAACACTTGCATTTAAAACTAGACATAAGGCACATGCATTATAGTATCAAATAAGGACTCTTTCCTTTACTACAACGTTAGTCATAACTCATGTAGTTCATACCAAAAGTAAACCACCCTCATAACCCCTTCATAAGTACACATGGAGTCTCATACCCCCCACATATACCAAGTAAACTCATTTAGAATCCATAAGTGTCATTCACATACATAAACATAATTCATGTCTTGACATAGCAAATCACTTAACATACATTCATACGATTCATACATGCATAATATAAGTCTTACTTTCATACATGTACTAATCTTATCCTTTCATGGAGTTTACTTGTGCAATGCATGGGCAGGGTTTATAGTCCTTCCTATACTAAGTAACCTTCTCAAGGAGTTGTGATTAGAGTACATAATCTTATCTTAGTTTATTTCTTACTTTGGGAGACATATCCATAACCGGCATAAACCATGTGAGTTTCATGGAATTCGGTGTTCTACTCCTATATTGAAAAGAGAGGGTACTACTTGCCAAGGTAGGACCTTCATACATAAAAGATGGATCAACTTAGCTAAAACCTATGGGGGGCAGTAGTTATGGAACATGGATATTGCCACTAGGAAATCTTGACTTGCTAACGTGGAGGTTTCTATCTCATGAGACAAAATCTATGTTGGGAACCCGGACTTGCTGAACCTGAAGGTTATCTTGTGGGAAGCCTGACTTACTAAACATGAAGCCCCGACTCTCATATGTTATGTTCACTCGGTACTAAGCTCACACTCCCTTTTTAAATATATTTAAGCCTTTAATGCATTAGTTCATAAAGAATACTTTAGGAGCTTGCTCCTTCATGCATCTTATAACTCAAAGGATTCTAAGATGAGAATGACATTTCATGATAGAACCTACTTCATGTGAGAATGTCCTTCCACATATTCATACAATCATGTGTGTGGGCGTACAATGTGAGATCTACCTTCACACAATCACCTGTAGTCACACATGTTAAAAACTTCATTAATCATATGCTTCACATGCATAGAATTAGGTAATGACTCATAGGTGAACTATCCTTTCCTTAATCATCATGAATCTACCCTATTTATAGATATGCATGAACTGTGTGTATACATTGGTCAACATAATCACATAATGGCTTCAACATAATATTGAGGAAGCCACACTCTAAAAATCACAACATATGTACAATATTCTTCAAGTCTCAAGTCATACACATATAGAGAATTAAGGACTATGGACTACACACACTCACATTACATCACAGAAAGCAAAAACATATTCAACATTAAAATAGAAGATTCCTAGCATACATTGATCACACATTCATATGGGTAAAGGTCATGCTAAAAGATTATTCATCATCATTATCCATATAGACCACACCTCTCCCCCAACATGATCATCACATATACACAACATCATCCACACACCTAAATCATGCAAACTATACACATAACTTCACAGAACATCATATCACTTAGACATGATACTAGAATCAAGGATACATCCTAAACATGGAAATCATCATATCCTTTAAGGCAATGATCATAATACAAAAACATGTACAAGAATGTAAACACCACCATAATATGTGGACCACACCAAACATCATAATTCAATATACATTCTAAGCTAATAAGAAGAAATAGGTGAACTAACCAAATCTCCAATTTATGATCATCTCAATGAATTACCACTGATTCTTAGTCAATTGACATAAAGGAATATATAATTAAGAAATTTATCATAATCTAACATAATCTAATCATCATTTTATGAAGATCACAAGACCCATAACATATCATTATTTGAGAGGATAAAGAGATCATGGGTTATTCATGGAATTGGATTGAAAATCATGTTTAAACCATAGATTAATAATATAATCATCATTAGAAAGATTTTGAAATCGCTTTAAAAATGAACCCATGGCTAGATTGAAAGATGAGATTTTTGACTTAGAATCATGTTTGAAAAAGCTTTGAAAGGACTTCTTAGATGAATGTTTAACTAAGAATGAACGATTACCATGCATTATACATTATAAATCCCACAAAAAATCTTAGAACAAAACTCCAAGAATCTACCTCAGTAGCTTGTTCTTGATCTTGGTCTCCGATGGAGGTTTTGGGGTTTATATTTGGGGGGAAAGGTTTGATTTGGAAGAGTGAATTCTATATTGGCGTTTAGGCTTATAAAGGGACTTAAAATACCCATAGAGACATAAAATAACCTTTCATATTTTAATTAGGAGGTGGGGTGAATTTCCCAATTCACCCCTAGCATGGCAGCGCCTCAAGACAGATCGCAGGTGCAATCTACGTAGGGCAAGGAACGGACCATCGATTGACTAACACGACGTCCTACTGCTCGACTGAGGATCCCTTATTTGGGGCTGAGCTCACACACCTAATTTTGAAGCAACGCCCCCAGTCGACGGAGCACTGATCAGAGTATGGGACGTCAATGCAACTCATCGATTGACACTGCCAAGGTAGTGTCTAAGATGTGTTTGGGTCCTCAGGACCCATTGGTTGGTCCTTGGGGAGTAGTGCCCAGACGTTTCGAAAATAATTACGACCACATACTAGTTAGGATCCTCTCCTATCAATTTAGACTCCAAACAACACTTAAAACACACAAAGGCACACTAGAACACACTAGTATGTCTAACGACTAACTTTCGAACGTCTTGGATGTTCGACCTCCGAACAACTTCAAATCAATCATACATACTGTCAAACACTTAATGAACACATTATTAACCTTTTTCGGCACATGTTAGTCTCTAGACACTTTAATTCATTTTGAGGGTCCTTACAAGGGGGTGTCATATTTTTCAAAACCATTACTAGAGGGAGGATTTCTCACACTTCTTAAGTTTCTTTCTCTTTTCACCACACCCCCCTAACTTAGGCCCACACTTCATGAGAGTTATGGGTACATATATAAAGAGGGATCAGAATTCTTCAAGTTTCATCAAAGAAAAGAATAAGGTTCAAGTGGGTTTAAAGAAGGTCCACATATCTCAAAAGGTTTGCCAGAAAGAAGGTATATAGTCAAATCATTTCACTCTTCAACATTGTTGCCTAAGATCATTTCAACTGCTTGCATCACCTACTCAACCGGACGAACAGGGCAATTCTAGGTGTCATCACACAAAATGTTCAAAGTAATCTCATCAAACAAGACATTGACATAAATATCAAACAAGACTCCACACTTTTTAGCAAGTGTGTAATGTTCATCACAAGAGACTCATTTAATAACCGACTATTCACAATGAGATGCTAAAAAATCACACCTTTTTTGTGTGACTTCATTGGCCTCATTTTAGCCGTACATTAATTTTGATTAATTAATAAAACTAGTTAAGTCATCGGTATTGATCATAACTGATACTCAAACTCGCAAAAAAAAAAAAAAGAAAAACAGACACAATCACACACAATAGAGGTGGTAAAAATATTAAAATTAGGTTCAAAACCATTTTCATTCAAAACAAGGGCCACAAGCTCAAGCATCCACATGATTAATATCAAAACACATATATAGATCAACAAAAACCAAGAGAGCTAGTGATGAACCCAAACTAGTACTGAGCTGCTATGTTCAGGTCCTTCTTCTCAATAGGTGCTCCAACCTCAATCCAGATCAGGGTGGTGTCAAAAATAAGGGTATCTAGATATACCTTTAGGTAATCCATAGTGCGTGCAGTGATCATGTTGTGGTACTCATGCTCAAACTCTGAATCCCTAAGTGCATTGTTGATATCATCATAGGTGGATCTCACTATCCTTCCTTAGACCATCATAGGCTCCACCATTCAGAAGGCGTTGTCCTTCTTCTTCACCTTGGGGTACCAAATTACCATATTTGGCATTCACATACTGAGGTGGGAATGTATGGGGCATGCGGAGTGGAGAATATTTCAAACCAGTGGAACTAGAGAGTGTTCCACAAAATTAGGTATATGTCCACTACACCATCCGTGGACAATCATTTCTCTTCTATAATGATCCTCAATCCCTCAGCCTTTAACTGGTCAAGTACTGGAGGAGGACTATGAAATTGTTGTGCTGGAACCACCGTTTGTGTCAGAGATGACATTGAATCTCCAGCATGAGGGGTCAGCTCAGACAAATCCTAGACGAATTATGACAAGCTTTTGCATGAATCTCTCTAGTTGGGCCTGAATAACTGATCATCCTTAGGCTCAAAGAATTAAGCCTCAGAAATCAAGTCGCAAAAAGACTCATCGAACCAGTCGTCAAGTCGCTTAAACGAGCAAGATTGAGCTCACCGAAAATACTGGCTCAAAAAATTTCCAGAATTAAGGCATGTCAGCAATGTTTGGGGCCCTTTAGTAAATCTCCCTCACCAATTGGCGAGCTTAGACTAGCCCACCAAATATTACAATGTATTTTAAGGTTTAGGGGGTGCAAAAAAGGAGATAAATGGAGACTTTCAACGAGTCACCGAGTGAACTCGGCAAACAAGTATTCTGTCAAAAGTCACAGAATCAACTTAGCAAAAAAATGAAATTAAGGGTGATCAAAGGGGGACTTTGACGAACCGTGTCGAACCACTCGGTGAGCTCGAGGCAACTCGTCAAAGGACCTAACATGCGAGTTTTCATCCCTATTCCCTAAATTAAGCCCAAATCCACCAAATTCAAAATCAAACACACATATTATTAAATTAGAACTAGACCCATATAACTTATGCCCTCAGGGTACTTATACTTCCCCCAATTTGGCTAAAATTGGCCATTGGAGGACTTTTTCCTTAAGAATGATGTCAAACACTCCATCATCGGAAAAAATACATCATTTAGCACAACTCGGGGTTACTTAGACTTCAAATAACTAGACCCATTAAAAAATCACTACAACCCAACAGTTTAGGACTAATTTTAACTCAAAAAACATAGGATATCGTCGATTGAGGCAATTAGGCACAAGTTCAAACAAATTGTAGGCAATGCAACACCTAAAATACGATTAAAGTAATCACCTAACACATATCAGCATGCATTTACCTATTGAATTTGAGTTTAATTACAAAAAAATACGGGGTTCGGAAAACCAACCTGTATGCCAAATTTTGAAGTTTCAAAGCTAGGTGGCAAGGTATTCCAATTCCAAACACGATTTCACACAAGAAAATGGGTAAAAGAAAAAAAATATATTTAAGATTTAAAGTTTTGATGAGAGTGCACGGGGTTAAAAATGATAGAATATGAATGATTTTGAAAGTTTAAACCACTTGGCCTTTGAAACCTTCAGTTCATGACACCTTCGGCATAGAAAATCGTCTTCACCGAACCATTCGGTGATGTGCCAGTGGTACTTTACCTCGTCGAGTTTTACATGACCTCCATGGAATTTGGGGATTCAAACGGTGGACAAACTCGGGCTCACCGACCTGTTCGTCGAGTCGCCGATTAAGCAATTATCCCATCAAATTTTATATACTTCCACTTTAGGCTTGGCGGGTCCAAGTCGGGCTTGCCTACCCCTTCAGTGAGTCACCGAATGGACTTTTGGCTCGCCAAACTGCCATTTTTCAACATTATTCACTGTTCAACCTGCACAATCAACACTCGTTATTAAAAATCAATACTCAAACATGAAAAACTTGGGTTGCCTCCCAAGAAGTTCCTTAGTTAGTTTCGTGACATGATGAAAGTACCCATTTACGAATCATTCTTCGGGTTTGCCAACGTATAATATGGTATGCCCCTTTTGACCTTGGATTCAGATGAGAAGAAATTTGACCCATTTCCGTCTCCAATTTCTTAATAGAGACTGAGTGAGAGGTCACCGTCCAATTGAGATTCGAGACATCCTTTTTCATTTTATCCAACACCTTGTCTGACCCTTCAACTTTGTTAAAAATTCGTGAGAGCATGTCTTTTGTACGACCACCTTGAGATTCATTGGGATTTTGACGATACGATCACTCCAATCTCTATCACGGTCTCTCCAGCCCTTATATCTATTCAAACTTTTATTTCCACTTGGCCTTGGTTAGTTTTCACGATAACCTACTCCTTGATTGCCTCGAAAGTTCACTTCTTCATTGTACAATCTTTCAAATTATGTCTCACTCTTGATCCTTTTTTTTATCTGCTCCCTTGTCATTCTAAAATTGAGAGGAGAGATTTGGTTCTTATGAGTATATCATACTCCATTGATCTTGATCATACAATCAAGGAGTTGAGACGGTACTTCATAGAATTGTTGCATTATACCACTGGGAACAAGTTAATCAACAACTCCTTTGTTCACCGAGTCGAGACTCCTATAGAACTACAGAAATAAAACATTACTGAAAAGTCCATGAGTAGGGTATTGCAGCACCAACTTCTTAAATCTTAGCCAGGTCTCATGGATTGGCTAACCTTCCATGCATTTAAAATCTCGGATGCTATCCCTAAGATTCATCATCTTTGATGGGGGGATGAATCAAACTTCGGATGCAGTAGTAAGTTTGTCCCGATAAGTGATGGATCCTTGGAAACTCAGCAACCACTTCTTAGCCTTGCCTATCAGAAAAAATTGGAACAACCTAAGATAGATTGATTCTTGGGATATACCTTTGAATGAGAATGGAGCATACACGTCCATGAAGTTTCGAATATGCTTAGGAGGATCCACATGAGCCAACCCCCCAAATAAACAATTCAATTGTAGGAACTGAAGCATTTTGCATGTAATGTGAAAACAAAGTTGTTCCTTCCATTGGAGGTAGACAAATTGCCCCCACACTACCCAATGGAACTGGGTCAGTGACATTAGGGTCATTTACATCATTAAGGTTTCCAACATCATCTCGATGGACCACTTGGCTATCATTACTTCTGTTAACGCTCATCTCCTCCTCTATTTAATATAAGAAATACAGGCCAAAAACTAAAATAAGTAGAATCAACTATAACTAAAAATATCACAATTCAACTTCACCAAAAAAAATTTAAACAACACCACTACTCGGCAGAGACACCATTTTGATTGGAATTCTTTTTTAACGTTTATCAAATAAACTTCATGCAATTCAAGGTGCAAACAATCGTTAAGCAATATATAACCCTACAATTGAGTTGGGATCAAATCCCACATAGAGCGTTACATGATCAAATTCAATCAAGAAGTACAAATGTGATATAACTAGATATAGGAACACAAATTATCGAAAAAGAAATAAAACAA
Source organism: Solanum habrochaites (assembly GCA_027704765.1). Taxonomy (NCBI): domain Eukaryota; kingdom Viridiplantae; phylum Streptophyta; class Magnoliopsida; order Solanales; family Solanaceae; genus Solanum; species Solanum habrochaites. Next base: position 16,125,600 of record JAKWJA010002497.1, read on the forward strand.
ATTAAAAGGAGTAACACGAGTGTCAGATGGTGGGGTTGGTTTGAAATTATCAACTACAATGCAATCACAAACAACTTGAGATAGCAATAATGAGAGGAATTCTCGAGATGTGATTGTTCATAGAAATATTTTTGATATATGGGTAAATGAAACTACTAGTAAACAACTAAAATTTAGTGGGTAGTCTAGACTTCAATGGAGATAGCTTTGTCTCGAACAACTATCCCAAATCAGGTTCGAACATCAAAAAGCATAGCCATGAAGCACAACCCAACCCTTAATTTATCCACTCTCTCAAGCTAGATGGGTAGGATTGAGCTTAGTATTCAATGTCTCGATCTGAACTTAGATCAACCCAATACCTATAAATAATTAATCAATAATATTAGTTCTAAAACTCTCTCTCGAGCAAGCAAAAAACCCAAGGTTAGAACTGCATTTGCAACTACACTTCATAAATTGAACCACAATTAATGATTAAACCCACTATAATTTAATATTTAAAATAGTAATTAACAATACCCACAAACTAATTCAACCCATAATCACATGATCACACCCCAAAAATTGAGATTTTAGACAAACATCATAAAAGAGCAAAAATGGTTACCAAATTGATAAGCCATTAACTGTGTAAATGTAATTAAGCCTTTACAATGCTTAAAATCAAAGAAAATAAGTAACCCACTTGAAGTAATTGCCAAATTGAATCTCCAAAAACCTTCAAGTCTACTAAGAACTATTCTAAAATGGTAGTGAACTAAAATCTGGAAAAGTGAGCTCCTAATTAACAGTTCAAAGTCTAATTTATAATCGCCAAAAATAATTCACGAAGGGCCATTAGGCGAGGTATGTTGGGTTCGCCAACTGGTTCGGCGAACCACCTAATCGCCTTTTTGTCTTGTCTCTCAGCATCTTCAAGTCTTGTAACTTTTGGCGATCTCTCTTTGCACCACGGAACTGCTCGGCAATTTTCTAAGTGCCCCTCTTCTATCGCTGACAAGGTTTCTTCCCTCAAGGCTGGCACAGTGGAAATTTAGGCGGTCAAATTGGTAGCTCTTGGCGATCATCAAGCTCATCTTTCTTCATTTCTTTAGTTTGTTTGTTCCTTTTTGCTTATTAGTTTCCTTACTTTTCTCCTCAATCCATATACATGAAAATTAAGGCTTTAACATCAGCTAATGGCACAAATTAAGCATTTGCGGATACTAAATCTATATAATAAATCCCCAATGAGTCAAAACCATAGACTCATCAGAACTCCAAAGGAATAAGTAGCTTTGAAACACAATTTAAATTCAACTCAAATAATTCTCTGAAAATAATTTAAAAAGTATTAGTTTAATGTCTCATGACCTTAAAACATTCCAAGAACAAATGAAACGATGATAGACTATTAAACATTTAAACTATCTATGAAACTCTACTACTATAAAAGGATTATGGGTACATGACCAATGACATCCTAACAAACTGAAAATAAAGTAGACCCTCGGAAAGTAAGGAGGCTCACTAATGCTAATTGGAACTCCAAGTAGTATCAATAAAGCACTTGTTGATGACCCTGAAATTTTTTTGTCGTTATAATATGCAAGACAAATGGTGTCAACACATCGAATTTTCGAGCATTTAGGGGGATTTCTAAAGCATAAATATACGCTTGAATGGAAAAATGAAACATACTTTCCTTGTCTCATCTCATTTAACTCGATTCAACTCAAGAACTCAACTTAAATATATTCAACTCTAATATGCTTGATTCAACTCAAGGATGCTCAACTCAAAGACTCTCAACTCAAGGATACTCAACTCAACTCAAGGATAACACAACAATAAAAGATGAAATATATGGAAAACTTTTAAAACATTAGATAATAACTCAATAGTATGTAAAAATACAATAAAACTTAATTTTATAAATGAATACGATAATAACTCAATTGTATGTAAGGATACAATAGTAACTCATATTTGAAAGATTCTCTAGCCGAGAACCATCAGTATTGAGTTATGTGATGGTACAACATCTCACTCGCGCTGCCAAAACTGTCATATACCTTGTCGGAGTATAATATAACTTTCACTAAGTGGATCCACTAAGCTACGCTTAAAAATCAATAAGGAATCATTTATAAAGTATGACCATTTACCCATGTTAGCATAAATTGATTATGATGACTTTCAGTTTTCTGAACTCATCCCCATACTAGTTTTGAAGACTACTCCAAATAATATATATTCATGCTCATATGTTTAAAACATAACCCTTCATCTGGTTTGAGTAAATTGCTCAAGCTACCCTCTTAAAAGAAGTAACTTCTCTTGGAAAATCTTCTAAACTCATAATTCATTTAGAAATATCAGCTTATTTTTCCTCAAAGTAAAAATTGATACTTCTGGGAAGCCATAGTCCTCTTATACTCTTACTCAATTCATACTTGAAAACACTTTCTCAAAAGCATATCAAAATCATATTTTAATATGATCCTTGACGACTCTTAAAGTCATACTACATAAATATTGATGGTATATCTAGAGTCATACTACTCATACATTATGGCATACGATTGTTATATCAATAGTGTTATAGAAACTCTTTTCTCAAAATGTATCTTTACTTTCTAGAAACTCAGTTTAAGAACTCAAGTGTCGGCTTTAAAATGCTTCTCAAAATTTATTACTCAAATCAAAGGGTTCATGTGCAATTATGGACATGAACGAATCAAATCAGGGATCTTAATTGCAATAAGAAAACTCAATAATTAGAACAAAAGACTCAATAACTCAAGGAGTCAAGAAGACGAAACTCATAGATCTATGATATTTCTCCTCTCAAGAAGAAAGAAAGAAAGAAAAAATTTAATTGGTCACTTATTATCAAAATTTTTACAATAACTTCAATATAGCTGACCAACCAGTAAACTCTATTTTCCTTTCTTAATGTAACACAATGAATCGTCTATATAATCAAAATATACCTATACATTATTTAGGTGGTCTATCTAGATGCAAGCGCTCTTGATGCCAATTATTGGAAAACATGTATGCACAACGAAAGCATATCAGGATCTTTACTTCTTACATGAATAATAGATAATCAATACTCGTTTATGCTAGAATACATAATCATTCTAGTACACATAAACTTACTGAAATTTGTTTCGATGAATACCTCTTGAAGCGTGAACAGATATCTTCAAGTTAATCCCCAAGATAGACAAACCTTCAAGCGAATCTACAATATCTATGATCTTCTACAGTGGTCCCAAGTTCACATCCAAACTCTCCCCATACTTGGGTGGGCAAGTATCGAATAGAAAACTAATTTTATTTGGAAGGGTCTGAAGAATCCTTAATTATACAGATTTCTTCCCAGTTCAAAGAGCAGAACCGAAACACATTATTTTTCTTTGACTGGAAAATACAGGTTAGTTTTCTATTTAAAAGAAAAGTAATGTCTCTCCCCTTTTTCCTTAAGAATAGGGATTCTAAGTTCTATTTTAATATGGGCACTATAGGGACCAAAAAGTTAATTACCGATGCTTCCAATTATGGAAATAATTTCAAATAATTAATTTGAATTATTCTTACTATAATAATTACAAATCATTCCACTAAAAAATCATAATTAGACTCCTTTATATCATAATTCCCTATTAAACACTTATGTTTCCCCATGTTAAGATTTCAAATTGATATCAATAAATTAAATTGCTGACGAATTTAACTTAATGATTAATTTCCTTTAGAGTACTACCTAACTTATTTCATGTGTCTGTTTCATAAATTCACTTGCAAGGTTTGACACGATGAAAACTTATAAATTTCTCAAAAACGCATATCAATCAATCTATAACGAGATATGGATTTCATCAACTAACTTATTATTTCACCAATACATATTATTATCATCCAACTTACCAGACATATTGAACCCTCTTAGAATCTCACCTTTTAATAAATCAAAACGATAATCTATATATACAGATTATAATAGTTATATCATGATTAGGAATATAAATACATTTTATAGTTTAGAGAATATGCTTTTGTCAGTCAATCTAAAAAAACTATCTCTACTCGATCCCCTTCAATACATACAAAATGCACTAGCACAACTAGTTGGAACTATACCGTTCCCATAATCAAGATAAATTACATATAATTTTGTGCTACAATCGTACCGATGGCATGTCCAATTTCAATCCTATATTGTGAACAATAAATTTTGTAATTATGAGAATCGATGATTTAGTCATCTGTGTATAAGCTAAAAAATTTTACACACTAAAATCATCTACTCTATAAGTAAATAGACATCATAAACAAATATATGATCTATTAAAATTGAGCAAATATTTATTCCATAATAAATATTATTTCTTAACATATGTTTAATAGTATATATCCCAACAATCTCCCACTTAGACTTTTAACCATCACAATTGTTATGATGTCTAAATGCATGGTTAATAGTATACACACCTAACAATCTCTCACTTAGATGTTTAATCTTGAAAATTGTTAGAATACTATGTCTAAACACATGATTAATAGTGTATATATACCCTAACAATGAATTCATTTAATGTATTAGCCTTCTCTTACATTAAAAAATGCATGAGAAAAGGGAAAGATTGGGCACCAATCCAATCTAGAATGCCAGTGGCTATGGCTAAATCTAGATAGAAGGATTGCAGGTACTACATTAAATGAATGGAAGAGGAAAGGATCTCTTCTGCATTTTAGATACATGATTTTTCCCTTCCATTCAACCTTAGATTATTTGCAGTTTGAGATGCCTCTCGTTCTCTTTTATTTATGCTTTACACTTCTTTATGCTTTGTTTAGCTTAATGTCATAAAATACAATATTGTGTGCGTAAATTATATTGTACTTTGCTCATTCTCTCGTCGATCTGGACAAATTAATTTGCTTGCAAAGTATTCTTGCTCTATAGGTCAATGGTCTAGGTTCAACCATTTCTTCATTGCTTATTTCGTTGGTTGTATTTGTACTATTTGGTGTGACTTTCTTGGTTGTATTCATGATCCTAAAGGCACCCAGAATATCTAGATTATAGCAGGCGGGGGCTGGTACTCAAGGATATTTGGAATCAGTTTTCTATTGTCATTTCCTTTCTTGTTCCATTTGAAGGTGAAAAACTTTTAAGAAAACGCTCGAGGTCTATTAGGGCTTTAAGTGAAATTGCGGTGTGGGCTTCATTAAGAAAAGGAGCAGTGAAGAAAACTAAGTATATATATATATATACAGGGAAAAATGGTTACTTCTTTTGTTGATTATATTTATTTATTGGTGCCACTTTATTCAAGATAACACACATGGGCGATGGGGCACGCACCTTAGCTCAGCCTACATATACTGAACCAGAGCTTAAGTGAGGTGAAGAACCCTCCCTAAACTTAATTGAGCTTCACGGCTTATTCACGCCTTAAATAAGCCTCGACAACACAATGTTTAACCTGTTTTGGTTTTGTTTATTTATTCTCAATCATCAATCTATCTCTATTCTATTTCGTTGGATATTTTCTAAATCTTGATTGAAATGATCCATCCTAATCTTTGGATGAGTAAGATTTTTCCTTTTTATTGTGTAATAAGTAACTAACATTACATGATCCGGCATGTTATTGTAGGTATTCAGAATTTAAATTGAAGTTGATATTTACATATTTGGTATTCTACTTGTGGAATTGATTGGCTATAATTACTTTAATATCGAGAAGAAGATGGCAATCCACCACTGGATTCTGAAGGAACTCCAAGGAGGAAAAAGATCAATAGTGAATAAATCAATTTTGCAAGATAGCGATGCGCATCAAAGAATTAGCAGTGAAATGTTTGAATGAGGATCCAAATGAATGCTCAGATATTAATGAAGTCGCTGCCAACTTGTTCCATTTGGTAGGAGCAACTTGATAGCAATTAGTTAGTTTGAGCTTAGTGAGGCTTTATATGCTCAAAACATTTCTCAATGTTGCTTGCTAGGACACTTCCTATAGAGAGAACTTGAAAGCCACTTGATAATTTACACTCTATATGGTAGAACTTTATTTGAGTTATTCCTCTTTTTGTCTAATTCTTACTTTGAACTTTATTTGAGTTATTCCTCATTTTGGTTAATTCTTACTTTGAACATGATTTATGCTACAGTTTTAATTTACACTTTGGAAATAAAATTACTTTTACTTATGTAAGGGTATATTTTCAATAGATTAAATTTCCTATACAAAAAGAATAAATTACGTAAAATAGCTATGGACGTACAAATAGGTGCAACATTGGCGAAAATATTATTTCATTGACTTCTTGTTTAATTATGTGTAATATGTATTTCGGTTTACATGAAATTTTTTGTTGTAATTTTCAGTAATGATATTGCTTACATGAGAAATTTATTTTTATTTTTAGACACTGGAAAAATGAACTTGCATGTTTATTTTGAAAGGGGAACAACAATAACCAGGATGTTGAACTATGGTATAATCGAGAACCATAGCGAGTTAGAAATTTTATCAAAATAAGATAGTGTTTTAAAAAAGAAAGGGAATATTTAAAACAAAACGAGATGATTTCGACCAATAAAAATATGGTCATTGAATTTCCTCTCAAATCATTTGCTAACTCTTGACTAGAACATATTTTTCTCTGTCAGTTTATTTTCCTAAATATATACATCAATTTGTAAACACATCTAGTCCATGATATTAGGGTAATGTGTTTTAAAGTCTTTGATGTTCTTCATTGGGGTAGTAGCTTGGTGCCTATCCCGATTTAGGTCCTGTTATGACAAAATTTTGGGTTGACGCGTGTCGTTTCAACGGTTAGTCAGTTCGTGTGGTAGTTTTTTATGTGACTTTTAGTGTTTTGGGGGTGAGCTTTTTAAAGGTATTGACGGTCATTTTTAACAGAGGGGGCTTGTCCGAAAGGCAGAGACCTCAGAATCCAACATATACGTGCTACGGAGCTTATGGAAGGGGTTATATTCATGCTAGTGGCATGGCCATCGCAACTCCTGAGGCTTTCAGTGCGAGTCTATATGATTAGACATTTTAGGCTTGTCCACGGTGGAAGGACTAGAGGTTTTGGGCTTAGTCAACATTGGAAAACCATGAGCAAGGGGACGATTATTATTTCCGTCAGCAGGACCTTGGTGAGTTTGGCAGTAGAATGAGACCTTGGGGTTTGGGGGTGGCCCCGCCCGGGGGGCGGTAGCTTGCTAAAGCTTATTCTTCCGAAACCTCGGCTCGTTGATTTCGGGCTTAAAAACAATGTTTGGGGGGTGTGGGATGATCCAGTTGTTTAGTCGAGATACCTCGTTTGTGAATTTTGATTGCTCCGATGAGTCCGAGACAACAAACTTACAGAGTTACATATATTTTACGTGATGGGATTCTGAATGACTTCATACATCGCCTCAATCGGAGATTTGGAAACTTGCCAAGAGGCGGGCCATGACGCCAACTTATATGGTTGGTGGTGACAGTCCACTTTTGTCTTGGCAATTTGCGGGTCCCTAACCGCGAATCGTTTGATGTCACTTGAGCAAGGACACTGCGATCACAAGTCGTTGTTGCGTAGGCTTTGCTGGCACGCAAGTGGAAAAAAGCCCCTGGGGGTCGAAAAAAGTCCCCGTCGTGAGGCTTGCGTTCGCTTGGCCTTCGAGAACCGCATTGCCTAGCTCGCGTAATATAGTACGACCTTCTCACCGGTGGCAAAGAGCGAGTGGTAAGCTTATAGGTAGGGCAACATCACTACCGCAGCTGGACGGTGTTGTGACTGTCTTTAAGCAACGACCTATGAGTAGAAGATGACTGCGGGAAATTGAGGCGTGTTGGGGCACGTTCAACTTTAAAAGTTGGGGTCATTTTTGTCTTTTTCCTATGCATTTGATACTTAAACTACGTCTACTTCAGTCTAGTGAAAAACCTAATTAAGTTAAATAGTGGCGAAAAACTACCTAAACCGGAGTCTATTGAACCGGGTAGAAATAACGACTACAGGCTTAGAAATAGAAAAAAACAGAGGAAATAAAAAGCGACGGGGATTTTCTCTACAAAACAAGCAGAGCACTCCATCAAGTTCAACCCCGAAATCCCAACATGATGGTTAGGCATTTAGTTATATTCACTAGGTTTAAATTGGTTAAGATTGGGGGATTCTTTTCTGTCTTGTCAGCCCATTAGGGTCGCACATAATCAGGTCGAGTATCTCGCCGCATCCATAAATTGTTATCATGCCTAGATTCCGTAACCTTAGGAGGTTGAATTGGTATTTAGTTGTTATAGTTTCTATGATATTAATTAAATGCTTCTTGGAGAGAAAGTATAGTCTCATGTATAAAACTTAAAAAATCTAGCTTGTGTTAATCATCCGTATTTCATGAATTATAATTGAAGGTAGGTTGGTCAAACAATCATACTTAAGAATTCAAATGTCATATTTTTCAATATATGTATAATGCATTCTCATATAATTTACGAGTATATCTTGAAGGTGTCCGAGTATAATAGTGGCATGTTTTTAGCTCTGAGGGATAAGATTTCATTTGGGTCAACTGTTAACCAGGAGACGAAAAGGATGAAGGCTCACCCGTCAGTTAAGGCTGAGAGCTTTAGTAGCGTATCCCTGATGTCCAAGGGAACTACGTCACCGAGCCATAGATTCTGTGGGGGTGATTGAATTTTTTTTTGTGTTGTCGGCGGCCGCAAATTAGGTCCCAATACACGTGTTTGTCCTGAGGTGGACAGCAGTTTGATCCACGTCAAACTATGCAATGCCTTATCAAGGTAGGAGCACCCTCCATCTAAACCGCGTTACAGGGGAGTGGCCCATATTAGCTTAGCTTCGACTTGCGGTTTGTCAGTTTAGGTGGTACGCTCACATATCCGCTTCATATTGGCTATTTTCCATGTGATTCAATTTTATATTGTATTAGTTCGGTTCAACACGTTATATCTTCATGATTACTATTTAGTCATTGCGTCCATCCTAGCAACGGAATTATCGTGTTAATCTTCAATGATAGTGTATTTTCGATGTGTCAGTTTCAATGTAGAGGTCGTATCACCTAGCGCATCATTAATTCCTCATAGCAAGTGACATGTTAAAGGTCAACCGGACGACATACTGTTTCTTGTCTACAAACATCATGGTATGATGTAAGGTGTCGCCGCTCTTAGCATCCAAACCTAATTTAGAGCTGACCTTTCAATCCACTCAGTCATCTGCAGTGTGAGTCATCATAGTTTTGAGGAACGATACACATATTCACTGCTTCAGTATTTACTTTTAGTTTCATCAGACTTGTTAGAGTGTGAGCATTATGTTCATTTGCCTTTACCAACTGCGAGATCACTTAAAGAACTTTCAGACGGATTATAGGTCACATCTTTATGGTTGTTAGGTGTTGTTTTCAGCATCACTATACATTTCATATATTGTATATATTATTCAATATTTTTGGTTCTTCCCATTTGACATTATAGATATATATATTAGATATATATATATATATATATCTAATATATATCATAATACATAATGTTATGGCCATGATTTAGCTTGGTTTTCACTTGTGACATTACGCCCATTGTTGCGTCTAGGGGGTACCTTCTGAGCGTGACAAGTATTCTAGGGGTGTGAGCATTGGATATCAATATATATCACTAGGGTTAATTGTGTAGCTCTGTAATGATGAACATTCATGGATAGGTTGGGTCATCTTCAATGACACTGATCTTCTTTCGATCTCATTGCATCAACTTAACAAATTTCTTTTTGGTCTCATCTATGTGCAAAATTGAACAACCCTATACGTTTATTTATTTTCGCTTCGATGTCGACACCTGAACAAATATATCTGACTGACCGATTCTCTGCGTTTTTCAAGAAAATTTCATACATTAGACCTAAATTTTGGAAGTATCTAAATAGTTATCCGCTCCAATCAATTTTTTTCAAGCATCAATCAGAGATTGGAAGTAGAAATATTATTTGGAATCTTAATTCATAAATTAACTCATGTTAATTATCCCATATCCATGTATGAGCAACATCAAATATATAGTACAATGACTATAGATGGTAAATATTTTTTTTGCTTAAGTCATATGCGGCCCCTTAAAGTTGTTTGCATAATTCACTTAGATACCTTAACTAAGATTTGTATCTTTTAAACACCTCTACCATCATGAATTTGAACCATTTGAACATTTTTTTAAAGTAAACTAAATGTAGAAAATGTGTGAAATACGCTCGTGATGACATGTTAATTTGACTAATTAAATAGTGACACGTGTCATTTTTTAATCCAAAAAGTTTTTTAAAAATTTTATTATTAAGTAAAGAAAAAAAACTATTTAAAGTAAAAATAAAATGAAAAAAGGGTAACTTAAACGACCCACTTCCCCTTCAATCTATTGAAGCTCAGAATTCACTTTTTCTTCTACAGTACCACTCCTATTCATGGCGATCCTCCCTCTCCCTTTATAGTGCAACACGACAAATTTTCCTCCCCATCAGCTTATTTTTAACTATAAATTTATTTTTCGTCTCGTTTTAGGTAGATAAAGATGAAAAAGGATCGCTGGAAATGAGTCCCGATTGTCATTGTCGAAAAAAAATGAGATTATCTTTGTTTTTCATAACCAATTAACTTTTTTCGATGAAAAACACCATTAAATTCTGTCAATATACATCAATTTAAAGTCCAATTAACATTACAAATAAAAAAACTTCAATAAAAATTTGAGCAAAGCAAATAATAAAATGCAAATCCTCCAATAGATGCACATAATTGGACATCAATTACTACATTAACAACAAAGAGACAAACTCCAAACCTAAAGCCCTCTACAAATTAAGCATCATAAAAATAACAGTGATAATGGTGGAAAGGTCATGTCAATGGTGGTGCTGCCAATAAAAAAATCAACTAAGGTGTAAGAACTGTAGTATAAAGAGAAAAATAGGAAGACGAAAAGTACAAATATTTAATATTATTGTCATTAATTTATTTTCTTTTTGAATTAGTATTAATTTGAATTTTATTTAAATTTTACTATAATTATCAACATGTATAGACTATAATCTTATTAGATCATTAAGAATTCTAACTTCCAAACATGAAATAATTATATTAAAAGATAAAAACTATATAAAAAGTATAAGAGATATTTAAAAATTATATCAAAGTAAGTATTTTTACATGTAAAATAATTTTTTAAAATTATATATATAATACCGGGTTGGTTTTTTTTAGTTGAAATAAAATCAACCCAAATATAGTCGAATTTTTTTTCAAACACCAAACCAAGTTAAACCAAACAACTAGTGAAGTTTTCTTTTCCGATTTGACTCAATTTGCGATTTGGTTTGATTTTCGGTTTAATTTTGTACATCCTAGTCAATGAAATAGTTACTAGTCATCTGGTGCTATTTTTTATCTTTCTTAATGGAAAAATAATTTTAAAATATCAAAAAATAAAGTTTTGTTATGAAACTATATAATTTAGAGAAAAGAAGTAGGAAAAGAGAAAAGACTTCTAATTTCTCTTTAGATATATTCAAGATTCTCAGATCTTTCACAATCTTATTTACAAGGAAGAAAACCTTTTTTATATAGAAAACCTACTTGGGTCCCGAAGTAGGATTTCCTATCATATCCTAACAAGGACATATCCACATAATTAGCATTCATTAATAAGACAAATGTTTTATTACACTCTCCCCATTGAATGTCGGTGAGAATTATTGCCTCTCGTTAAAACTTACTAGAAAAAACGCAGTGGGAAAAAATCTTATAAGGAAAAAGAAGTAAAAATTATTAATAATACGCATCTATGGATGCCTCATTTAAAAACCTTCACAAGGAAACTCAATGGGACAAACAACTTGTGAGGAAAAACAGAGTACATCACGTATTTTAACTCCCCCTCATGAAAAACATCAAGACACTTGGATCTTCGGCTTCAATTTGTGCACCATCTCTTGAAATTTGTAGTTGGTATAGACTTGGTTACTAAATCAACAATAATATTACTTGCACCTACTCTTGTATGTTGAAATCATCACCATATTTGGGACTTAATGAGTGCCGAAAACCTTGACGAAATATGTTTTTCTCTATCTGGTTTTATAAATCTTTCCTTCAAGGTAAAGATTTCTGCGAAAGTTTTCTTACTTCAACTTCTTTAGGCAAATAATTCCTATTTCGCCTTTTTAAACTCTTCATAGTTTTTAATTCTAGTCGTCAACTTGCATCTAATACTTGTAAGTATGCTCTATGCATTTTGAATCTATGTATCCTATGAGGAGATAAATAAGTTTTCCAAAAACTTGTATATACTTTTACGGTTTGAACCCATTGGATTTTTTCATATCAATTTCGCAAGTAAAACATTTATTTATATGTATGACATCTCTAGTGGCTAGATTGTGGGGAGTCAAATAATTTGGTACGCTTACCAAGATGCATCCATTCCACTTTTCACACTTGATATTATTTTCTACAAAGCATGCTTTTAATAGATTAGAATTGATATCCTCAATAATATTTTACAATATTGTGCGCTATTGTAATCAAGATATCCGTCAATGATATAATCATTTTGTAGCGATTCACAATACGACATACAAACTTGCATTGAGATCTCTCACTTCATTATTTTTAGTAGCTCCGCCTCTCATTAAGGTTCATCAAGTGTTATGTCGTAGGCTCTCCAAGAGCACATTGTCTTCTTTATTATGATCAATTTTGGATTCTTTGATCCTCCCCCTTTTTTCAGGATTAGTCTTATTTAGAATTGTGATTAGTCTATCATGCTTCTGTATGTCACTAGACTTTATCCTTAATGGACATTCAACTAGACCAGTATTTACCAAGACTTTTGTGCTTCGAATCTCCTCCTTATGTTAGACACCTAACATATATCTCAATCTTTCTGGAGAATCTATCTTTTTGCATCATAGTATATTTCATTAACATATATTGCACATCAAAATTATCATTAAACTATTTGGTCAATGGGGGTAAACCAATTAACAGAAAAATTGATCTAACTTAATTGTTTATATTCAACATTATGTTTGTATGTAATTATCATTTCACATATCCAACCATATGACTAACTTTATTTCATACAAGCAATGTTCACTATAATGAGACTTAACGTCACCTATCAGCTTATATATTATCATATTATCAAGATGAATTATCTTGATTCATATCTGAAAGTTGTGCTTTTAATGCTTAATTATCTGCACAATTAATTTTTGAGAAATGTCAAATTGCAAGTTTGACAACAAACGCACACTGTGATTATCTTATGATGCATCTTTTTTAGCATATCACATGATAGGTAACGGGCCAATATTCCACCTTTTATACTTTGCAGAATTTAGGGATTTAGTTCCCACTTTAGTTGATCCAATCAACCCTTATCACAGAACAACACCACCGTAAAGAATTCGGAAGATCTTCTCGCTTTTTCACTGTATGTCCATCACTTAGTATGCACATCTTTGGGCTGACCAAATATTCATGCCACTAATAAAATTCGTAGTACCGTAACTCCAAGTTTACTACGCCATGTGCCTTTTTGCTTTAGTAAATGTTCTATTTACTATTATCAATGAGTAACCTTTTCATATTTTATTACTCCAAGAGTAATTTTTAGAGTTATTTTCTTCTAAATTACTTTACCCTTCTTAGGTGAGTCGTGCATTCCACTCATGAATGTAACGAACTGACAGCAAATATGTACAATGTAAATCCTATATTATTTTGTGGTCCAACATTTTTTGCAAACATCAAGTTGCGAGATAAATAGACCCACATTAGACATATAAAAAACATTTATTAGGATCAATTAAATATCTAACATCCACTTGTGGATGACTAGGTCACAAAGATCTGTTACGTTCCTATAATGGCAAAAAATCAATCTCAACTTCTTTATGGTGGTCTCCACTTAGCTTGTCTTCGCTAACAAGTAGTACAAAAAATTTCACCATTTACAAGAATTTTGTTAGTGTTCCTATCTTCCATGACAGTCCATTTAATTTTCCATAATTCGTCGAAACCATATAACGAGGTAACGATAGCCCATGACAATCGTGTCAAACTAAGAAAGTATAGGAATTAGTAATTTTCTTATTTACCATAAAATGTGCCTCAAATTGCATTAATTCTTGTCAATACAAGTCCAAGAATAAAACTAAAACTTTGTCTATAGTTACATGTCTTTCTTATAGACATTGTTTGGTGATGACCGACATCATTGACCAGGTCGCAATCTTTCTCATGACTAGCATAGGTGGCTCTACTCCACCATTCTCTTTAGAGAATGGATCCATATTTTAGCATTTTTAAGAAGTTTCTCATTCTCATGAATGGGAACACACACATGTGAGCTTATCAATTAATGATAGCTTTAAGTACCTCTGATTCCATATTTAATGTTGCGTTATTCAATTACTTGTCTTCTTTCAGACTATTAGGCACTATAAACCACATTCACTTTATGTAATGAGCAAATTCATAAATTTCCTGACTTCTTTCTCATCAAAGCACATTGTTTTTCTTTAGTCATTATTATATTATCATATGGTGCATTTATACTCACATTCAATGTCTAATCCAATATAAAAGTGTTTTAGGTCATAATTGTGATCCTTGAACCCAATAGCGTATCATCCAATGTTCATCAGGACTTTAACCCAATGTCTTACCTCTTTTGCGATTTAGACAGAATTCACTCGTCTTATCTTTTGGTGCGATAAAACTTAAATTTATCGTCTTACCCATAATGAGGATCAACCTCAAGCCTTCACAATAATCTGTAATTTATACTTTGATGATCAGTAAGATTCGTACATTATAATTACACACAAACTTAAGATTATTTATTTATTTAATCAAAACATTAGTAGTTATTAAATATATCTTAATAGATTACATACCTCATATAAAGGTTGAAAACATACATTCACTAAATGTGCTTATTTAATTATTAAAATAAATTAATGAATTCTCTTCATAGTCGTTAAAATTAAACGTATAGAAAGTCGCAAGTCTCTTTAAATTCTTGTCCTTTAGATGGTACCACCGTACCCGAAGGTCCAGATTGTTAACAATAAATATTATAACATAAGATAACTATACCTTGAAGGATAAACTTTATTGCATACCTTTGCCAGATCTCTTTTGCACTTTTCCCCGTTTCTGACATAATTCTTTAAGAATAGAACAATCTGCTGATACGACGTGGTTATGACAACGATATAAATTTAGAAAGAAAGTAGAAGAAGAGAAAGACTTCTAATTTCTCTTGAAGTAATTCAGGATTCAATAGATCTTTCACAAATCTTATTTAACAGATGAATACAAACCCTTTTTTATAGGGAAACCTTACTTGGTCTTCCCTAAGTAGGATCCTAATATCATAATCCTACAAGGTCTTCCACATACTTAAACATTCCTATAATTACAATTGTTTATAACAAGTTTAATTTTATTTTTTTTGTTTTTTGAATAATTTATAATTATATGAATATCTGTTGACTTATTTAAATTATTTTTTAAATTTCTTTTATCTTCTATCAAATATAGGATTGGATGGAATGAGTATTACTATCCACTGCCATCCAAATTATTATCATGTTTTTTTTTCTAAGTGTTTAATATTCACATTTGAATTCGATTATATTTGAATTTGCACCGTGGGTCATATTCAAAAGGAATTACATGAGATCTTTAATTACGAAAGAATTACTCATCCTCTCATGCTCGGCTTATCTCTATCTTGTTTTATCTTTTAAAAAGAGAAAACAACTTGCTTCAAAACTATATACGCTACAACTTACTTAGATAATGTAAAAATTAAAACTAAAATTAAACGATCATTATGTATACAATTACATTCACTTGTTTGATCAATCGTCATCCCTTAATAAAAATAATACAATAAACATGCATGGTGGAAAATAATATCAATCTCACCTGGAATACAAGGTCAATCACATTATGTCTACAAGCTTTCCACTAATTTGTAAAAAAAAAAATAGAGCAAAAAACATATTGGAAAAAATTAAAACTATATGATTTAATCTATTTGAAGTGAGGTACCTATAAAATAACTGAAACGAAGTAAAACTTACTATGTTATAATTACGATATTAATAATGCAAATTCTAAGAAACTAATAATACTCGCAGAACTAGCTAGAGCCAATGAGCTTGCATGGTTGCACCACAAAAACCTATTTTAAAATTACTTTTTTTAAGTTGATGATCTTTTCAGTCTTTTCCTTTCTATATAATGTTTTATGATAAATATTAGTTTATAACTTGATAAACATGATAAGCAACTTGCTGTTACAGGTTATATAACTCTAGTAGTGTATTTTTTGTTATATTGTACAATTAATATATACTCCCTCCGTCCAAAATTGTTTGTCAAGTAAGATCACGCACTCCCCTCAAGAAAAATTTAATACATGTAATTTGATAAATATAATCTTATTATGTCAAGAATATCAAAAATCTATATAACTTTTCAATTGAACAAAATTGAGTACTCCCTCCGTACGAAAATGTTTGTCACTTTGCGCTTATCGAAAGTCAATTTGACTAATTTTCAAAGGTTCATTAGATATATCACAATCACACCCCCCCCCCCCCCCTCTCTCCCCTTCGTTCCCCTCTTTTCCCACCCCCCCATTCCCTCTTCTCCCACTCTTGCACCAGTTCCTCTCCCTTTCCCCCTTTTTTGCCTCTTTCCCTCTCCTTCCCCCCTGCCCTCTTCACCCTGTTCGTTTCCGTTTTTCTCGTTTCGAGACTCTAAAAAAAACAATAGAAATCATGACAAATAATACCGTAAGGAGGGAGTAATATCTTGATTATTTAAATTTACAATTAATCTTTACATCCATTTTTAGTATACATATTAAACAATTATGAATGGAGAGAGTAACGTTATATGCGCGTAGAGAAGTGATGATCTTTTTGGTATAATTTTCATAAATAGAGTACAATTTCGTGATTAAAGTTTTGTTCTTGTTGGAATTTAGATTTCTTGCCTTCTGGTAAAATTAATAGACCAAATGATATTTTCAGATTTCTTAGGAATAAAACTAAAGATTTTTTATATTTAAAATTACTTTTAAAAAAAATAGTGACCTAGAAAATTAATTATTATTTGGTGTCTTAGTTGCGGATTGTCTTTAAACCACGTGCTTTTTTGAATTTAAAATAAAAAGTCCACACTAAAGTGAGTTTGTTGAAGGTGCATTTCTCACGTGATTAGTTTGAGTTCGCTTAGCTTATTTGATAAAATTAGTTGCTAATTTGATGTATTAGTTTACAATTAGTTGTTAGTTTTAATTGATGATTATAGTGTATTAAATATGGACCACAAAGACTAATGAGAGTAAGTCGTTCATATTCAATTTCACACTTCTAACCCATTCTCTACTGTTCTATCCATTCCCTTCTCACACACATTATGGGTCGTCTCTTCATCTTAGCTAGGAGAATTACTTTCAACATGGTATCAGATCAAGTAACGATGGATCTCTAGCTGGTGATTTCGAGTTTGTTTGCGAAATATATTTCTTCCGCAATCTTGAGTTTTGAAAGAGCAGTTGAACACCGATCTCTTTTTTTTTTTTTTTGTGTTCCTCTTCGAATCAGAGAGCTCTACTTCATTTTCCCTTTCTTTTCAATTAGAGATCTGCATTATGGTGAAATGTATTGGTTTCATTTGAAGCTCAAGTCAAGGAGAGACTGATCAAGAATCCAGTTCAGATCTCTAGCAAGTTCACCGACATTCATTCTCACCGCAACCTCTGTAACCTACAATCCATCTGACACTTCAGGTAGCATTTTAATTAATCCCATCCCTCAACAATTTTCTTGACATATAAAATTACACTGTATGAGCAATTTCAATAAATTTTGTATTGTTTAGTCGGAAAAACAATTGGTTTTATTGATGAACTTGCGTAAAGCTCATTATCGAGCATTTAGCTCATAAATGGCGAAGAGATGCCATGCTTTTGTATATCATTGTATTTCTAATTCCGTTTCAAAAGAACCGCTGATGACTCATGTCTTCAATCCTGATTCACATACAGTGTTTGGGAAGTTGAGTTTCAGGGAGAATTTGATAAAAAACGAATTTGACAGTGACACGAATCTATCAGATTCATCGTGAACTTAGCACAATGAGTCAGCAAAATTTCCACGGTTTCTGAGTACTATTCAAAGCTGAGAAATCTCTGGGATGAGTATGTGTCTTTGGTGCCTTTACCAGCCTGTGATTGTGGCAAATACAAGGTGTATGCAGAACATATGGAGCGGCAGAAACTTATGCAGTTTTTAATGGGTGTAAATGATAACTTTTCTCAATCGCGAAGTCAAATACTCTTAATTGTCCCTAGTCCTAGTCTCAATCAAGCATACAACATGATTATGCAAGATGAGAGTCAAAGAGTTCAATCAAGTTTGATTTCTAACTATGTGTTACCCCTACAGAAAATGGATGTTACTGATCCAACATCATTAGCCTCTTTACACACAAAAGGTTCAATCAGACTTTTGGATTATATTGTGATCATTGTCACTTACGCAATCACACTAGGGCCAATTGTTATAGATTAATTGGCAACCCACCAAATTTAAAGTTCACAAGAAATAAAGATGTTGATGATAAGAATGGTAAAGGTCAGTCAGCTGAAACTAATAGATCACAGTTTTTTGGTAATAGAAGGCCTCAAGCCAACAATGTCAATCATGATTTTCAGGATAACAATGAATCACCACCCCTTATTTCTGGTCAGGCTGTGCCTTATTTTACTCGTGATCAGTTTAACCACTTGTTGAAATTGATTGATAAGGATTATGTACCTTAAGAGGCTCTTTCTAACATGGCAGGTATTGCTTGTCCTGTTCCTTCAACTTTCAATACATCTCATGCTTGTTCTATTGTAGGTAATGAAACAGTTCCCTGGATTGTTGACACTGGTGCCACACATCATATGGTTTCTAGCTTGGACACTCTACTTAATCATATTCCTACTCACTCCTCGTTTAATAGTGTTTCTTTACCTAATGTCCAAACTACCTCAGTTACTCACACTGGATCAGCTTCTTTTCTAGATAATAAAGATATCCACAATGCTCTTTATGTTCCTCAATTTACATACAACCTTTTATCTGTTTCTAAACTTACTAAAGAGCTCAATTGTTGTGTTTCCTTTTATCCTAATTTCTGTCTTTTTCAGAACCTTTGCAATGGCAAGGTGAAGGGGATTGGTAAGGAAGAAGCATACTTATACGTACTTCCTTCCACTACCAATCATCCACCTCTTGCCAATGCACATCATCTCAATTATAGTCCTGTTGTTTCATTCGATTCAACTTGTTCTCATCACCACACTTCTGACCCCACTATTTGGCATTTGAGGCTTGGTCATGCCCCTATTTTTGTTCTTCACAAGATTGACTCCATTAAGTCATCTCTTCAATATCAAGATTTTCATTCATGTCATGTATGTCCTCTTCTAGGCAATCTAGATTTCCCTTTTCTACTAGCATTAAGAAGACTAAATTTCTTCTGAACTTTTTCACATGGATGTTTGGGGAACATAAAAGCAATGCACTTATATTGGTCATAGATTTTTCCTTACTATTGTTGATGACTATTCTAGGATGACATGGGTTTTTCTCTTGAGATATAAAAGTGAAGTTGTCAATTAGATTTCAGCCTTTATTAATCTTGTCAAAACTCAATTCTCAGCTACTATCAAAACTATTCGATCAGATAATGGTCTTGAAATTTTTAACAATCAATGCCACAAAAAATTTTCTTCTCTTGGTATTGTGCACCAAAGTACTTGTGTGCACACTCCACAACAAAATGGTGTTGCTGAAAGGAACCACAAACATCTTCTTGAGATAGCCAAGGCACTTCGATTACAAGCTAATATGCCCTTAAAATTATGGGGTGACTGAATACTTACTGCCACTTTTTTGATAAATAGACTTCCTTTTACCGTTCTAGCAGGCAAGTCTCCTTATGAAATTTTCCACAGACATACTCCTAACCTGCATCATCTCAGGGTCTTTAGATGCTTATGTTCTGCTACCACCTCTACTCATTGACAAATTTTCTCCTAAGGCTATTCCCCCTATTTCCATGGGTTACTCATATACAAAGAAAGGTTATCGCTTTTATAACATTGCTACTGGGATTTTATTTGTTAGTCGAGATGTCACCTTTAAGGAACACATTTTTCCTTTTAAACATCCTAAGCACACTTTCTTATCCTCTTTACCACCCTCTCATCCTTCAATCTTTCCCAAGTCTCTACATGTTTTTCCCTTTCCATTTGATGATCTGTTTTCTTCTGCTTCTCCTTCTCCTATTCCACTCAACCCTGATCTCTCTTTTTCTGCTCATGCACCCTCTCTATCTTCTTCTGATCCACCAATTATACCTTCCTTGCGAAAATCCTCCAGAGTCACCAAGCCTCCCTTTTGGCATACTGACTATATTACCTCTTCCACTGTTGCACATCCTATTTCTAATTCAATTTAGTATTCCAACCTTCATCCAACATATAAGCCTTATCTTTCCACTATTTCCTCTACCATTTTTAACCTTCTTCTTTTGAACAAGATTCAAAGGATAGTAGTTGGATTTTGGCCAAGGACCAAGAGATTTAGGCTCTTAGTACCAACAAGACATGGGATATTGTTGAATTACCTCCTGGCAAATCTCCAATTGGTTGTAAGTGGGTCTAGAAATTCAAGTTCAAGGCTGATGGCAGTGTTGAAAGATACAAAGCCAGAATTGTTGCTAAGTTGGTTCACACAACAAGAAAGTATTGACTACCATGACACTTTTTCCCCTTTGGTCAAAATAGTTACTGTGAGGTGTGTTGTGGCTTTGGCTGCTCAATCAGGCTGGTGTCTTTTCCAAATGGATGTTTACAATGATTTTCTTTAGGGTGACTTATTTGAGGAAGTATACATGTCCTTACCTCCAGATTTGGCAGCCATGGGGAGAACAAAGTGTGTAGACTGCTCAAATCTTCATATGGTTTGAAGTAGGCCAGCAGACAGTGGAATCAGAAGCTTACTAATGCACTCATACAGTCAGGTTTTACGCAAAGCAAGTTAGACTACTCATTGTTTACCAAGACAGATGGTACTGGTGATATTGTAATAATTTTGATATATGTGGATGACCTCTTAATCACTGCAGTTGTGATACACTGACTCAAGAAGCAAAGAATACTTTACATCACAATTTTAAGATGAAGGATTTAGGGGAATTGAGGTATTTTCTTGGCATTGAATTTGCAAGATCAAAAGATGGTAATATTAATGAATCAAAGGAGGTATGCTTTGGAGTTGGTTTCAGAATGTGGTTTAGCTGGATCAAAGTCAACCAGTACACCACTTGAACAAAATCAGAAACTCACAAGTGTGGAATATGACAGATAGGAGAATTTATCAAAGGTTGATTGGAAGATTGTTATATTTTGCCATGACAAGACCAGATATTTCATTTGTTGTGCAACAATTAAGCCAATTCATGCATGCTCCTAAGAAATCACATTACAATGCAACAGTTCATGTAGTGAGGTACATTAAGGGACAGCCTGACTTAGGACTGTTGATGATTAGCAAGATGTCAAGAAGAATTAGTGCCTTTTGTGATGCTGACTTGGCTTCATGTGTATTATCAAGGAAGTCTGTAACAGGTTTTGGTATAAAGTTTGGCAATTCACTTATTTCATGGAAGTCAAAGAAACAGAACATAATATCAAGAAGCTCAGTTGAAGCTGAGTATAGAAGCATGGCTACTAGTGTTGCAAAATTGGTATGGTTACAAGGTTTATTAAAGGAACTTTGTATACAAATTAAACAACCTGTGGAGCTATGTTGTGACAACAAAGCAGCTATACAGATTGCGTCAAATCCTATGTATCATGAAAGAACTAAACACATAGAAATAGACTGACACTTTATTAGAAAAAGATTGCAAGAAGGTTGGATTTAGACTGCACACATAGCCAGCAAAGAGCAGATGGCAGATGCTTTCACTACGGCACTGGGAAAGCAACTACACAGTGATATGTTATTCAAGTTGGGAATGTTAGGCATATTCCAACACCCAACTGAGGGGAGTGCTTGAAATGGCGTAACGTGATAGTTGAGTTAGTAGCTTATTTGAGTGAAGTTAGTTATGTCTAGTTGAGTATGAGTCATTACAAATTAGTAGTTAGTTTGATTGAATGAGTTAAAGGTATTAAATAGGACCAAAGAACTAAAGAGGTTAAGCGGTCATATTCAATTCATTGTTCATCATTGTCTACTGTTCTTTCACAGTCTATTCTTCACCACAGATGCAGTCGCTGATCATCTCATAGGAGAATTATTATTAACAATAATGTTTTATGTCAAAAAATTAAAAAACGTAGGAGATTAATACTTTGATGTTTGACTTATTTTAGTCATTTTTTTTACCTTGCAATATTTAATTATTTTAGTATATTAACTAATCTTAAATTTTTATTTTATTTGTCAAACACTTTCAAAAATAAAAAACTGACTTAAACATAGGATTAATCAACTTTTAAATTAATCGTAATCAACTTTTAAATTAATCGAGACACACTCTTTTTAACACTTTATAACCAGTTCCACATAATGAATAACCCTAGGTCTAATTTTAGTCGATTCAAAAATTAATATAATTCTCAATTAAACAATGAAAACTATATAAAAAATTTGAAAACAAGAATTGATGGGTATTAAAAAACTTCATATATAAATGATAGTTTTGGCCCAAAAAGTATGACTGTAGATCTAATCACAAAAAGTGGTGTGTCGGGATATGATAGGTTTTCAACTTGTTATATGAAAATAGGAAATTTATGTAGGCCATCATATTTACTATCATTTGTCCTTACTTTAAAATGTCTTGCAAAATTGGGAATTTAGGGTCCATCGTCTATGGACCCTATACATAATTAACACGATTGATCAATTTTCCATAAAGAATTACAAGACATGTATTTCATAAAATTCCTCTATTTAATTTCCACCTAATTTCGCTAGCAAGGTTTTTCTTTTCCTTTGAAACTAACTACTTTGTAACATTTCAAGTCGTACGAGATAAAGATTAAGCTCTGAAATATAAAGTGTAAGTCCTATGAATTCATGGGATGTAAATCTTATGTATATTAAAAAGAAAAAACATAAAATGACACGTGAAGTTGTTTCGATTTTTTAAAAAGACCCTTAAACTATATTAGCGTCCTATTACCCCCTAAATAATTCTGAACTGATATTATTACATTATTTTTTGTTCACCTGGCATGAAGAGTGTAGACACTCTCTTAAAGAGCGTAAAAGAAACGAAAAAAATGATACGTATTTGTTGCTATATCAAATATAGTTTATGGGTTTGTTGCTAATTATTTTAACGGGTGCTCGGGAGGAAGGGCGGGGGGGTCGTAGGCCTGGCAGGCCGAAAAAAGGCACAGAGCAGGGGCAGGGGATAGTCGGGGCAGGGCAAGAGAGGGGTTTATCACAACTCCACCTCCTTGTTTTTTTTACTACTATTAGTTTACTTCTCAACTTTAAAATTATTATCTAAATATATGTATTACATTTCGCAAACCATTAGATAACCTTAGAATCAAGTGATTAGTATGAGGTATTATTATTTTTTGAAATCAAAAAGTTTACTTAGACTTTTTTCACTTTCGGGAATATTTGGATTCTTACAAAAAATTATCGATTTCTATTTTGAAGTTATATGAAATGAGTGAAATTAATTGATGAACCTTCAAAAATTTTAATTTTCTTAAAAAATAATTAGTTTTGTTATTCAGTGTCACAAAAATACTAGAAAAATAGGAGAATTTTGAAAGAAGGATTTGATCGAAGAGAAAAAAAATGAAGGGGATCAACTTGACGAAAGGGGTGACGGTGAGGTGAGGGTGGGAGGGGAAGAAGACAGAAGAAGAAGAAGAAGAAAAAATAAAATGAAGGGAGGGATAACCTTGAAAGGAGGGTGAAGATAAAAAATTTAAACTGAAATAAATTAAAGCAATAAGAATTAAAATAAGTCAAAAAGTAAGAGAGACAAATAACAAAAAAAACTTAAAAATTTAAAAAAGAATATATTTTCCAAATTCAATTAACAAGGTCACACAATGATTGGTGTGTGATAACCACTTGCTCTTTAAAAGCTGGGTATGGTGAAAAATGATGTAATAATATTATCGGAAGTGTTTAGGGGTTAATAGGATGCCCACATAGTTAAGGTGTCTTTTGAAAATTCGGTGATGAAACCGTATACCCAGAAGACAAACACCAGGTTCTGTAAGTGCTTTAAGTAAAGACCCCAAACACTTATTAAATTAAAACCTTCCTCCACTCAAGGAAGGAAAAAACCCTCGTTTATTAGTCACTATAAGATTTTGTGATTACAACTCAATAATCCAAAAAAGCCTACAACTACAATCTCTAGAGACTACAATCGGACTTCTACCTCAAAAGGTCAAACCCACCTTTTATTGACAAACTCTCACAGAAACTCAACCCACAAGAAGTCAAACCACTCCTTTTTTTTTTTTTTTGTCACAACTCTTCCCAGAAACTAACCATACAAGAAGACAAAATCACTCCTTGTACACTAACTCGTAATGTTACAATCAGAAAACGAAACAAGAGATAGTCTTCACGTTGGAAAACTTTCTCAACTTCAAGAACTTTTAACTTTAGCAAAACCCTACGATCTTGAAACTCTGCATGCTCGTGAATAAATTTCACTTTTCTCTCATGTGAAGTCGTCGGGATTACTTCATCAGCGTCGTCTTCTTCTTATAGAGTTCTTTTTTCCTGCATCCTGATAGATAAGAGGTAAGGAAATTGTTGTAAACAAGGATTACTTTAAAGTACAATCCTTATGATATACAACTTCCTTCCTTAATAATATATTTAAGGTTTCCTTATTTGTATCAACTTATACCTTAATATATTATTTTGCTTGACAAAATAACTATATTTACACTGATGGCTGACCCATTCCCTTTACTGTTTTGGTTCTTGTGCTAACATTTTGCTACTGATTATTTGCGAGTCTCAGTTATCATCAAAACATGGAATTATCGATTCTCATATTCTATCATACTCCCCCGTTTTTGTGAGACAACCAAATCTTTCTGTGTGATGGGATGGAGCAAATACTCTTCCCCATTTTGACAAATAAAAAGGAATCCAACAGCGGTAAACAAAACCAATATCATCCATAGCACAATTGAAAGCTCAGCCAGTTTAAAGCGTTGTAGAACCAACTTGACTGAACCGGTTCATATCCCTTTTAGAACTTGTGGACAAAATTCAATCTAAAAAGATGAGCCCTAACTTCAAAGTCTATGTTTTCTGAAAATGATTCTATTCCCCGTGCCCTGGTATGGTGAAAATCAGCAACTGTGATCTGGGTTTTTGGCATGTTCATAGCAAGTGTAGAATCACAATAGAATGGAATACTAACCTGTCTATGCCAAGATTTTAAGTGTTGTTTTATCTCCAAAGAGTTGGGATACAACAAGAAGCAGCTGAACATACTAGCCTCCACAGTAGATATAGCCACTGAATTTTGTGTTCTAGTTTTCCAGAATAAACATGGTCCCTAAAAGTGTGCCATCCCAAGAGTTGGTACTTTTTCTATCAACCATATTCCAGCATTAATCTGCGTCAAACAAACAATTTAGATTTCAAGAGGTCACCAGTTGGAATACCAGAGAACCAGAGTTCATTGCACTTTTAAATATCTCAGATTCTTTTGACAGCATTTTAGAGTGATTCCTTGGGACGGACTGAAACCTTGCAAATAGACCAACACGAGCACTAGTTCATGTCTACTGGCAGTGAGGTTTAGGAGTGATCCAATCATTCCCTCTATATCTAGTGTCATGACTGGTGAACCTGTTCCATCTGTAATTTTATCAAGCTGTGTTGTTGTCCCATTGGCGTGTGTCATTGACTTAGCGTCATTCATATCATACTTATTCAGTAATTCCTTGAAGTACTTTGTTGATGAATTGATAGTTCTCAACTGGGTTGCTTATTTGAGTCCCAAAAAGGGGGGGGGGGGGGGGGAGGTTTAACTCTCCCGTACAATACTCTGCTCCAACTCACTATTCATTAGGAGCAAATTCTACTCCTAGTGAGTCATTGGTTCCTCAAAATATGATATCATCTAACATATACTTGGAGCTAGCAATAGATCTTTACCCTTGTTTCGAAGAAAGAAGAAACAATGAGTATCAATTTTCCTCTGTAATCCATGGATGAGAAGGAAAGTAGACAATCGCATCATACCATGCTAATAGGTGCTTGTATTTAGCCCCTAGAGTGCTATGTCCAGTTATATACATGATCAGGATATATGGTATTCTCAAAACCTAGGGGTTGTTTATTACACTCTTCTGTAGGTAACTTTAAGAACTCGTTTTGACATCATTTGGTTAGAGTTGAACTCCAGTGAGAAATGCAAATGCGGACAATATGTCTAATTGCCATCAATTCTGCACTGGTGCAAAGGTTCGTCATAGTCATACCTTTCTTCTTTGAATGGCCGTATCAACAGCCTAGCTTTGTTGCCGCTCATTGTCTTGCTCACGAGTTTGTTTCTAAACCCCACCTAGTTCTATTACGTCCGATTTGCAGTTTAGAACACAGGTTCCACACTCTGCATTCTTTCCAATTGGTTGAGTTCTTCTTGCAGGGCACTAATCCAATCAGAGCTAGCGTGCTTCCTTTACATTTTAGGCTCAAATCAGGGACACGATAGCGCAGGAAATGCACACATATACGTAAGTATGGGTCGTGTAGCTATCACTGAGTTAAGAAGTAAGAATTTTTGCAAAGGGTTTGAGTGAGAGCTTTGATTTCGCAACTGTGAGTGGAATAATTACTGGTCTTGAGGCGCAGCACGAACCAGTTCATAGTAGACTTATTCTCTATTTCAGATATGTTATCAGAGGGTAAACATATTTTTCCCATATTTTTGGTTCTGG
This sequence comes from Solanum habrochaites, assembly GCA_027704765.1. Classification (NCBI taxonomy): domain Eukaryota; kingdom Viridiplantae; phylum Streptophyta; class Magnoliopsida; order Solanales; family Solanaceae; genus Solanum; species Solanum habrochaites. The sequence continues at coordinate 16,152,728 of JAKWJA010002497.1, forward strand.
TGGCTTGTGAGCAGGGATACCTAATTAATGCTCACCTGGAATTTCCTTCAACTTCACTGCTATGTTCATTAAAGACAACAGATAGACACTTTTTTACACAATTTGTTCTTTATTCAGTACCTTTGTAGGCCTTGCGTTGTGACGGAGTAAGCCCTAGGAAAAATTCCTTCAGCCACTCTTGGCATCAAATTTTCTCCAATTGTCTTTGTCATTGTGGTATAAAGCCATATAACACCCAAAAGCTCCACTATTAAGGGATGTGCTAAAATTTTGAGTTTGCTTCTTTTAGCAACCATATGGTTTGTGTTTTGTTTAACATTGATTGATCCTTACATCTATATTTAGATAGCATCTTTGTGTTCACTGCTTCAGCCCAATAGAATTTTGGAGTTTGCGTAAGATAACAACATTTCTTGCAATAGCTCCAGTGTCTATTTTTACTCTCAACAACATCACATTTGTTTTGGTGGGTTCTAGGTTGATGAGAAGTTTGCTCAATTCCATTTGTTAGCCACAATTGTAGTAGGAACTTGTGAGTTCTCAAACTACAAGCCTAATGATCAGATTCTGAGCTGTTATTCCTTTGTTGAATTTCCTATATGAGACCAGCTTTCACGAAGATTTCAAACATAGTTAATGTCTCATCCTTGTTTGAAAGAAACAAATGTCCTAGTGAATCATTGAGTAGTCATCAACTATTACAAACACATATCTTTTCCGACCCCTGCTTTGTAAACGCCATTGGTCCAACAAATCATGTGAAGACAGTTCTAGTGGCGTGGTATAATTACAGGTCAACTTTGGTTTTGAAGGATGACAACTAACCGTTTTCCTTGAATGCAGGTTCCACCATACTTGGTTGTCCCTGAAACTTTTGCGTTGCAGTCCCCACTAACCAGGTCTTTAATATGAGCTTGTGTTATAGTTTGTCATGCAATGGGTCCCATTTTTTGTGTCATAGCATGGAGGGCAATCAGAGACGCACTTAGACATTCCCTAGAGTATCTTTCCTTGAGTCAAAAAAAGCTGGCTTTGTACACATTATGTGTCTCTTACTTAGTAGAAAAAGGGAGTTCAGTCCCAGTCGATGAGTTTGTTACTATTCATCCTTTTTTCTGATAAAGATCGACATTGTTTCCTTTCACATATTTGATAGATTATGCTCACACGATTATGTTGTAGGCACACATTCACATAATAAACGTCTCAATTGCGGATGAGTTATTCATTGATCCAAACCTTTCCAATTCCTGATTTTTACCAACTTTACCATTACCATAAGGCAACGTTTCCTCTTGATTTCTGAGGAGAGGATAGTGATTGAGGAAAATTCTTTTAATCTCCAGTCATAGTGTCTGGAACAGTTTACACTACATCCAAGTACCATTGTTGTTGCGTCTCTTCACTGATCCTGCAATTATTTTGGAGATTAGATTTTGGTACCAAATCCACTTTGGATTTATGCTTAGGACTGATGGATAAGATCTTCTGGCCCATTAGGAGAGATTTGACTGTAGGAAATTGTTTTTGCTAATGGGTTTGTCATGATGAGGGTTTTCTCAAAGTTTTCAAGTTTTTGTTATGAGCAGTTTGTTTTCTTTGACAGATCATGACTTTGTATGCCCTACCAGCCCACAGACATGCAAGACAATCTATGTTGGGATTTTTACTTGAAAGCATGGTTCTATCAAAACCTATCACATGTCTATCAGAAGTGCAGGGGGTTCTTGTAACTGTTGTCAAGCATATGGAGAGACCTGGTCCATCTATTCGATTTTATGCTTCAGTTTAGTCACAGAAGCTCTTTGGAGAGTACTTCATTCTTTTGGTCACCAAGTCTAGGTTTTAACTTAGTTCAGTATTTTTGAGATAATAATAAAAGAGAAGATTGTAAGTTTTTAAGAAATTTGTGCTTCTCTAGTGATGGCATATAGTCTTCCATTATCAATTCCCATTTTTGAGTCTATGGTTTTATATGATCAATGAGAGTGTAGAGTAAATATTTTTGCGCCCTTTTTGAGTTGGAGTCTAGATTGTCTTGAATGTGATGAAGACTAATCCTTTTCATTATGTCTTTTCTTCGTATATCCTTCAGAATCAGATTCCAGCATGAGTCGCTAGTATGGTTTCTTGTGATCTGCAGGTTTCCTTTCCATTTCTCCTTGGTTTCCATGCTCTAAGCGCAAGAAAGTCTAATCATCTCCATTGTTCTAGTGCAAAGAAGGACTTATTTTCTGTCTCATCACCCTCAGACTCTTCATCAGATGAGTTCCCCATGCCTGCAAAGGCCCTCTTCATTGATATATCGCCTCTTGAGTTGTAATTCTTCTGTTGTTTGAGGGTGGACAAACTACCTTTTTTTATTTTTGCACCTCTCAAAGTTTGCTTTTTCGGCCCTCGAAGGCCCACCAAAGTAGGACAGAATTGATGAAGTGATCTGGGCTCCACACTTAATGAGCAAACTGGTCTTTAGTGTTTTCAGACGGTTTTTTGAGAGGTTTTCTTTTGAAAGTCTGCCCTCTCTTTGCATTTGGTTGAACCTTTTGGTTATGCGGGGGAATATTTTACATCTTCAAAAATCACTGGTGTAGTAAGCCTTTAGAACCTAGGTTTCACTTTCCTTTCTTTTTCCTCTAATTTCCTTTCTTGGTTTTTTCTTGATGTTCGTAGTGATGAGAGTACAATTCAACTGCATCCATGGCCAAGTGAGTCTAGGTTCGCTGGGCGCTTAAGTGAATAGCCTCGAATGTGCTTTCCCAAGTTTCGGAAGGGGCACACTCAGAGTTTTCAACTTAATGCCTTTCGATAGGAAACTATCTCTCTTAAGGAGTACATCTCATAATGAAGGAGGTGAACCTGGGTGCATGTCTTCGAATAGTCTCCCCTTGGCCATTCCTGACAGCTCTATTGCCTGTTCAAGTTATCAAGTTAAAGACTTTTGACTTGGTGGTCCCTCATGAGCGGGGGTTTGTAGTGTTTCCATATGGCTTTTTTCTTTTAGCATACTTGACAGAGAGATTCGTTGTTTCGATCTGCGTTCCTATGCCAACAAATCAGAATTTTCTTGGCTTTGACATTGTTGTGAATGGCAAAAGCTTGTACTTCAGACACTCACCATTCTTTCTTTCCTCATTGGGTATTTGGTGATTCAATCAGTTGCGGTTTTCATAGGTATGGTTGAGCCATCTAGAATTACTCACCCTATATGCAGGGTTGTCGCCCATGATAGATGGTCCATCATATGATTTTTCACCAATCCATAATATTTTGCCCATGAACAGTGGTGGTCGTGGTATGTTTGTTGGAAGCTCCTTTTGTGGGGTAGGTGGATGCTTGGTGGGGGGGCCCCCATTGAGTCTTTTCAAGGGGTGTGAATCTTTTATAGGAAAAGACCTGCTCTGATACCAATTAGAAGAAGAAACCGTATCCGCAAGAACAAGGGAATCACGGTTATTTAGTTGCGTTCTTGTTAAGTAAAAAGAACAAACCACTTAGTAATAAAAACCTTCCTCACTCAAAGGAAGGAAAAACCTGTTTTTATAATTCAACTATAAGTTTTGTGAGTACAATTTAAATCAAAAAGCTTACAAACTAACTATCTCTCTCGATTGCCTACAACGACTATTTACTCTCTGAAAAGGTGCAAACCCACAACTGTTTGTTACACTCGCACAGAACACTCAACCCTACAGAAGGTCAAAACCCACTCTGTACAACTCTACAGAAACTCAACCACTAAAGAATCCAATCCACTCCTTGTACAATAAACTCGTAACTTACAATCAAGAACGAAAACAAAGAGAAGATTAGTCATTACAGTTTAAAACTTTCTTCACTCACGAAACTTTTTTAAATTAGCAAAAAGATCGATCTGAAGACTCTGCTCTGATGATAAACTCACTTTTCTCTCTAGTGAAGTCGGCGGATTCTCATCAGCGTCGTTCTTCTTCTTATAAGTTCTTTTTCCTGAATCCATTATTCGATAGGTAAGGAAATTGTCTGTTAAACAAGGCATGTACTTTAAAGTCAATCCTTATGATATATACAAAACCTTCCTTAATAATATATGTAATTTCCTTACTTGTATAACTTATTACTGTTAATATATTATTTTTGTTTGACAAATAAATTAACTCTATTTCTTGATTTGGCTGAAAGATGCACAGCGAGCCACAACACTGGTTACTGTTTTTTTAGGCTTCGTTGCCTGCGTACATTTGCTACTGATTATTGCGACTTCTGTCATCTCAAAACATGCATTATGAGATGCAGATCATATATGAGAGAAGGTAGGAAAAAGTAACCGAGGAACGCGTGTCAATTTAGTTACTTGTCTTATATTAATTTAAATTAATAGTAAGAAAATAACTAAAAAAAAAGTAAAACTTTCAATGCTTTTACAAATAATTTTAATATAGAAAAAAAATATTGTAGTGATTATTTGAGAAATAAACTAATAACCATTAATATACAAAAAAATAATAATAAAAACACACACACACACACAAGAAAACGGTGAATCACCTGAGAATTTTCTAGGAATTAGTATGAAAATTTATAGGAAAATAAATTTCCTGCGAATTTTCATACTAATCTCCAAATAATATCATTTAATTTACACTATTTTTATAGTGTATAAGTCAAAAATATAACAATTAGCGTCATGTACAATTCAGCTTGAGAAAAGCTTTACCTAAGAAATCTCATTTAACAAAAAAAAATATATAGCTAATCTGTGAATTATTTTAAGCATTTAAAAATATAAATGAAAGTGATATGATCAAATACGCTAAGATAAATCATTCACCGTTTCTCATATTAAGTTGGTTTCTATAATCACAAAGAAATAAGGTGTGATGACATATTGTTATCAATTGATTTAAAATTTAAATTGAATCCATATCTTATAACTATCTGTTATATTCTAGGTGTTTGATGATCCTCAAAAATCCGACGGGGGGGACATGGTTCCTGAAGAGTGCTCTAGTCACAAGATCATCAAAATGGGGTACAGTCATTAAAAGGATGTCATGTCAGGTGTGTAGGTGGAAAAGTGAAAATATCCTACACCAATAGAAGAGGAGGATGAGATTGTAGGTGCAAGATCCCTCTACAAATGCAGGGACCTGGTACCAGGCAAGGAGTTTTCCTCCATCAGAAATACATAATTGGTTACAGAGGTATGTTGTTGTAAAAGTGTCACGTCAGAGGTGGTAAGGCGTAAAGTGACTACACAAATCAGGAATGGAGGAGGTGCCTTTGTCCAACGGATAATAACCTTTATGTTTGATACTTTTAGCATGAAAAACACCAGATTATATTCATCCATCCAAAGAAGTGTACAGTCAGCCAGCAAAAGACATTTTCAAGAAACTCATATAGAAGTTGCAAGGGACCGGTTCCCGCAAGCAAGGGACCTTTGGTACCAGCAAAGACTGTGACGTGAAGGACCGACAAGACAGCTCGTCAGAGAAAAGTGTCATCTTGATGCGGTAGGTGCAAGCTTTTTCCAAGAAGGCCTTCAGCCAATGGGATGGACTTCAACGAATTTGTGGAATTTATATTATCAATCGTTCCAAACAAACACAAAATTCGAGACTTGGCAAAGTAAATTGAATTTCCTGAAAATTCACAAGCTTGACAGAAGGCCACCCTCTTCAAGGAAAGAACCATTTGCTCAACTCAACAGAGGACCTGATAGAGTAAAGAAGAATCGTTGTTGTATTATAGAGCTGTGTCTATTGTACTACATTCTAAATAGGTTCCTATATATGAAGGATTCACAGATATTTGTTTTAAGTTTTGTTTAAAGTTAAATCAGTAAGGTTATTAGATTTAGTGACGGCGCAACATTGTTTTGTGCTTAGTCAAATTCTAACGTCATCTAGAGTAAGGTGGGTTTTAGGGTGCGTTGTGGTATCCGCTTAGGCTCTTCAAGTAATAGGTAGATTCTTTGATCGTGAAGATTAATAGACTTTTCTAAATGCATGTAACTGGGTTTCACTTTTGCTGAGAAGATTAGTTGAAGACGTTGAAATCCTATGCCAAAGGCGTGGTTTTACTCCCTGGAGCAAGGAGGGTGCCACGTTAAACTGCTTGTGTTGTGGGTTCTTCATATTGTTTAATCTTTCTGAATATTTGCTGTTATGTGTCAAGGGACCGGTCGCAATTGACTAGGTATGTGGGACAGGCACATATTACAAACAAGTGGTATCAGGAGACGGGTGCTCTCTAAATGGTTACCACCAAGAGAGATTCTGTGGAAAAACATGCGTTGCTCCACTAACAGAAAATCTAGATAGCTTCAAAGTAGAAGGGAGTTGAAGAAGAAAAAGAAGAAGTCTCTTAGCTATCAGAGATATTGGTGTTGAAACTTTTGATGTGATACAGGACATACAATGACTCAGCGGAATGGGTATCAAAAATGGGAAACGAACATAGATGCCGTACAAAAGGCAGAAAGAAAAACTCAAACAAAGTTGTAAATGCAAACCCCTGTGCCACAAGTGCGAAAGACAGAGCATTTCATCAGAATGTTTTTCCCTATGCTAAGGTTGAAGTAAAACCCTTAACCAAAAGGAAGTGGAGGAGATAGAAAGTCAGAAATAGGGAACCGGTCCCTACGCAAACAAGAAAGTAAGAAAAGTTGCTGCTGGGGATACATCATGAGAAAGAAAGCTTTTGATGTATAGTGGGGAAGACTCCTAAAGTGAGTCAGATGAATTAGATAGTTCATTATAGATGTAACCCATGTCTTGCTAGTCAACGGTGATAAAGATGTAGTTGATGACCACATTTGCTTTGATGGCAAAATCTTATGTGAGGGGAAGATGAAGAAGAGGGTTTTGGTCGGGATAAAACCCTTTCGATCTTAAACAAAACTTGATTGTTTACTGTGTTAAAGAAGTTGAGAATTCTAGATGCTGTTTTTGATTGACTCTATCATTGAGTCAAACACTGAAACAGAGTTGTATGATGAACAATAGCCTAGTATTCTTATGAAAGAAAAGAGAAAAGATAGCTTGGTTGAACGAAATGTCTGTTTGTGAAAGAAAAGTGATGCTTCTTGAAGTAAAAATCTAGAACATTAAGAAGAGATTTGAAGGATCTAGATTATGGAGTGAGAAAATCTGGCAAAGAGAAAAAGAGGATAGTAGAGGACTAGAAGCTAGTCATGAACAGCCGGCTGAAACAGAAACTTGCATATGGCCTGGAGCCGACAGACAACCCCTGCATCACTCAGTTGGAGAGGGACCTGGTCCGCGTCTAAAGAAGGACATGAACAATATCTTCATTCATATATAGGTACCAAATGCTTCAGAACTGCATATGCCACCTATCCCAATCCAAGGTCAAAATGTCGGAAAGGGGTAGGAAATTCAAGCAAAGGTCCTTGTTACAATTCCAAAAAAACAAAAATGTGTCTATGCATGACAATTGGATATGGTGCTTTCATTGTGGCCAGTCGTGAGGGTAACTTGAAGAAGGATTGTTGCCAACCACCTTGTCTATAAAGGAATCAAGTGGATAACCTCGCAAAATCTTGCCGAAAGAGAAGAAAAAAAAAGAAATAAGACCATGGTCACAAAGCACCAAGCAGAAAGAAGGAACCTGGTCAGCAAAGAACTGCAGCAGAAGGGGAGGGACCTGGTAAAATAGAAGATACTTGCAGAAGAGGAGACAAAGGGACCTGGTAAACAGAAGATACTGTTTTTTTACAGCAAGAAGGAGAGCAAGTGGGACTGGTAGTGGCTTCTGTTCTAAGTGAAAAAGATCCAATTTGCTCACTGGACAAATAATCTCTTATCAACTCCTTTAATAGCTTACGGGGAACTCCAATTAAAGTGGGTTCCCAAGGCTAACACGTGATATGAAAAAACCCCCCCCATTCTTGTGAGAGGAAGGGAATGGCAACAAACCAGTGTCGATTCATGAATGGTGGATGCTAAAAGCACTTGTACTTCATCTCTATCAAGCAATTCAAGGGGAGGTGTTGTATTTGGTGATGCAAGAAAGGTAAAAATGTTGAGGTAATATGACCCAGAAGAGACGTTCTGGGTGTGTTGCATTTGCTTCACAAAACCTGTATCGGGGAATGTGCTCCAGTCGCCATCGAAAAGGATATTTTGCACAGATGAATAAGCGTTGTGACTGTTTGGTTAAGAAATGAAGCACAGATCAGGACTTATATCTTCAAGGATCAATATAATGGCATTACTTTTAATCATTACAAGAACTTGGTCCACTGAATTATTACCTCGTGGTAAAATTTTTTTACTAACTTTATACATGGTATATAGATTCCACTGTGTCGACCAAAATTGATGTATGAGATAGTGGGATCTAAAATTGGATGAAAGAATAACTGTCGTTACACTATTCCCAGCAAGGCTTATCGGGGTTACTAAAAATGGTCATGTGTTTATTGAGAGATATAGAAGAATTTAGAAGTTGCAAGAAAAGAAGGAAAGAATGGTTTTTGAGATAGAGAGGTCGGTTCTTCAAAAGATCGAGAGAGATGGTTTAATAGTGAGTTTGTTGAAGAACTCCTCTTCATGAATCCAACAATCTCAAAGAAGATGATGCAAGAGATGAACCTGATGAGGGACCTGGTTCTATAGACAGTGCTGACAAAGATGATGCGAGTATCAAACTGATTAATGTGAAGTTTTGACAAGAGTGTAGAATGTAAGATAAGAAGAAGACTAATCACAAGTCTCAGTTTGAAAGAAGCAAACTCTGATAAGTCTGTCACATCAACAAGCTGTCGGTTTTATGTTGTTGTCCAAGTTGCGTGTCCAAACAATGTATTCAAGAGAGTAAAATTGTCCAACAAAATCTTCTCGTTTGATCAATATGCAAGGAACTGTGATCATTCAGGTACAGATGATGAATGTCATCTTGAGGGCAATCTGTGAGTGTGTGTGGAAGAGAAGCTTGTTTTAAAAGGCAAGAGTTTTCAATGCTCTTTCATCAACTGAGGCAATTAAAGTAGCTAGGGCAGATTTATGTGGTTCAGCTCTGTGTGGGGATTAAGGAAAGACATCTTGAAGCTATAAAAATACTGGGCGAATTAATCAAGATGGTTTGATGGAAATGCCTTAAAACCCTTCTTGAATGATCCTACCTGAAGCAATTCAACTCTTTTAATGACTATCACAAGGGAAGGCATGTTATCCTGCACTTTCGGTTTATCTATGTGTTAGCCAAATTCAGAGTTTGCATACTTTGAGGCTATATACAATCGGAAAAGAGGGATGAAGAAAATAAGGTAGGGAGGTATAGATCTAGGAAACATGACATTCACAACTAATGAGAGGGACCTGGTTCTTCGCGAAGGTGAGCAATCTAACATGCAGGTTTGAATTATGCATGGAGAACCATTGAAAAATTGCATACACATGTCTGTTCACTCAGGAATTTGACTGTTGTCTCATCTTTGAAGTGCTAAAATGGTCGAATACAGTATTTCTCTTTACTTTTATACATATTCAACGTATTTCTGTCAATTCACCAGAAAAAAATGAGTTGCCTTGTAAAATATCAAACAGAGTGCTTCTGCTCAACAATTTTCTTTTTCTTTATTTGAACACACTGCAAAAGCTGAACCCACTTTATTCTTGCTAGAGAATTCTCTGAAATTGTAAAATTGATATTGCAAAACTATGAAGAGGGATCTGATGGTACTGCCATGAGAAAACTTTTAATAAAGTGATCAAAATGGATCACCATGCTCAATAAAGGCGCGGAAGTTGATGTCTTCTAAGAATCAAAGTTTTCTGAAGAGGAAGGTTTTGTAGAAAAAAAGAATATACTTCTTGGTTCTTCAATTGTTGATCCATTCATCTCGGAGGGCCTTGGCTTGTTTGCATGTTACACCACAATCTTTAACTGTTATGAAGAAAACTCAGGGGAATGTATGGTGTTAGGAAGCTATGGACAGATTGCACGTGTCTAAGTGGAATCTGGAAAGGGTTGTCTAAAAGTATAGCTTCTGAAACAATACTATATAAGAGGGACCAATGGTGACCAAACAAAAAAAAATTCAAAAAAAAAAGAAGATAGAAAAATTGGCAGCCCTGAAGATTAAACATACAGGTTGGGCTGAACAAACATGCTTGAACATTAAGAGAAGATTCTGAAAAATCTCATGCTAAGGGATATACTCTACTAATTCTATTCTTCCAACCCTTGCCTCATAAAATCATCTTCTCTTCCTACCTCTCTATGCTCAGTCCTCATTTATCTCTTAGGGCATTGTTTGGTTTTCATCTGGTACAATCCTACATGCAATGCTTTGATGGCATGATTTTCTGTTATGATGTTAAATGTCTGTGATTCTACTGAACTTGTCTCATTACTTTATGCCTTTTGCCTCATGCTTGTGTTGCCCAATGGCATCTGAATTGCAAGGAACTAGTTTCTGTCAACTTGGTTTACTGCTTTAACCCTTTTTTATGATGTCCACAAGGAGGAGGAAGGAAGTTGTTAGGTAAGAATATGAGATGACAATTAGTGTATAACTGCGAAGAAGGAATGGTCAGTATCGATAGGAGAATCAATGGTAGATACTTGAAGCACGATATGGTATTGCTGATAGGGGGAAAAATGCTTGCACCTGACGAGACCGGTCCTGTCGTAGGGAAGAAGAATGTTTGTGTTCATCATCAAAAGGGGGAAGATGATGATATGGTGAGTTGATGATTTGACAAACTTAGAGATGATTAAACTCCAGTTACCCAAGAATTCTTTTTAGATAGAGGGGAGGGAACTGGATGAAAAGAGTTATCATCAAAAAGGGGTGAACGAAGTGGGAAAAGGTTAGTCGAAGTTGAGTTTAAGTATGACTAGCTCGAATTAACTTATATGAGTTGGGATGCATTTAACAAACTTCGTCAATCAACAGGACACCCAATCCTTGTTGCACTTGAATGCTGACAATACGATGAATGAGACTCAGTAAAGTGTGAGGTCTATTTTGTGGTCTCATCTACCAGAGGGTGGAAAATGTTATATTTAGGTGATTTTGTAGATCCGCACAAATGCAAGGGGACATGGTTACCGGCAGAGTGCAGTCGCCGCTACAATGGGTACCAGTAATAAAAGCTGTTCATGTAAGAGGTGGAGGCGAAAAGTGAGAATATTCCTAACACCCCCCCCCCCCCCCCCCCCCCCCCCCCTCCAATAAGAGACTAAGCGGATGAGGTAATGTTTCAGTCTCTCACACAACTTGCAGGCACCTCAGGATCCCAGGCAGAGTTTCCTCCCATCCAAATACATAATTGGTTTACATCGTAGCTGTCCACGTCCGTCAGAGGTTGGTAAGGCGTCAGTGTACTCCACCGACTGTCCGCATGTAGGTAGGGATGTTTGGCCCGCGGATCTCCCTCTTTATGGTTTGATACCTTTTGCAATGTCAACCTTGTGCACAGCTTATATTCATCCTGTCCACAGCCGGATTTAGACAGGAATCAGCCAGCAAGCCCTTTGAAAGAACTCATATAGAAGTTTGTGCAAGGGACCTGGTTCCGCAGAGGCAAGGACCTTTCTGGTACCAGCTAAGATGTGAGTGTGTGAAAAGGACGACAACACATCTGTAAGAAAAGCGGTTCATCTTTTATGCGGTAGGCTGCCCACACAGCATTTCTACCAGTACGCAGCCTTCACCAATGGGTATTGCCTTCAACAGAATTAGTGGGCATTTATTTATCACTTGTCCTAACAGAAACAAAATCGCTAGAGCTTGCAATTACAATTGAATTTTATCTTGAAAAATTCACAAGCTGAACAAGTAAAGGGCCATCTGTCAAGGAAGATCATGCTGTCAACTCAACAGAAGGACACCATGATAGCGTAGAAGAATCTTTTTTGTATTAGAAAGCTTTGTGTCTATGTACTTACATTGTAAACTGGTCTGTAATACGATAAAGATTCAGATATAGTTGACTTGGGTTTTTGTGTAAGTAGTCAGGACAGAATCAGTTAGTTAACTAGAATTTATCTGGCGGGCAAATTGTTATGGTCGCCCGTAGTCAAATTTTGAAAGCAAGTCATCTAGAGTTAGGGTGGTTAGTGGGACGGTGTGGTATCCGTTGAGGCTATTCAGTAAAGGTAGATACTGATCGTGAGATTAAGAACTTTTCTCACAGATGATTGTACCGGTGGTTTCACTCTTTGCTGTGAGAGATTAGTGAAGACGGTTGTAACTCCGTGCACTGAAACAGGTCGTGGTTATTACCCTTCTTGAGCAAGGAGGTTGACATATGTAAAACTGCTTGTGTTGTGTTCTTATATTGAGTTTAATCTTCTTGAACTAGTTTTGCTGTGTCTAAGGGACCTGCGTCCATTGACTGTAGTGGACGCACATATTCACAACCCTATCTAAATTGTCGTCGCACCTAACTTCTCGGTTGACACAACGTGGCTCATGATTTATTAAAATAGCTATCTATGTAATAATAATAATAATAAAGGAAACAAAGTGCAATAAATACTAAGGGGACACTGATAGTATGATTTTATGACCCGCCATGTCTGCCATGGTGGAACTACACTATGTACACATTTCTATGAGTATGTACTAGATTTTTTGTACAATTAACTCTGCCTTGTTGCTTTGAAAAAGTATCTGCAACGGAATTACATATATTTTTGTAATATTTTTCCTCAAGTGATATTAGAATAGAAAGAGGAAAACAAGTGTTAATGATGCTAGTTGGCTTATAATATATGGTGAAATGTTTTAAATTCAAATGTCTAAACTTAGATATCACTATCTAGTTGCGTAATTAGCTTGAGAAAATTACAAGCTGGATAAAGCTCATTAATCTAGTGGTATACTTTATAACATCTTTTTAAAGAAGTTAATTAAAATATCATAATTGACAGTAATGTCCTAAATAGAAAATAGTCATGTCCTAAAATAATTTGAATTAGCATTGCTAACTATATGTTAGAAGTTTGAAGTTCTCCTTGTGTATTCGAAATTCAGCAATCAATCAAAAAATATACATACATTTTCTTTCGAAAAGAAGTCATTTAATTTAACATATGAATTTGTGAAAAGGGATTAAAAGCAAGTGGACTAAGACCTACCAAATTTGTTCCTTTAAAATTACAACATAAAGGTCGTGATTTCATACAAGTAAATAATTTTCTGAAAGAAAATTGATGGCACAAAGATATATGGGGACGGGAGGTAAGGCACAGACTTTGTAGTGACACTAAATGTGGGACGGAAGAAAAAAAAGATGATACTTGGCTTCTAGAGATTTTATTCGCTATCTATTTTTGGTATCCCTTTTTATTGCGGCCAAAAAGAAAAACGTGCAACCTAAATGGAGTGCGATGCTTGGATAGACTGAAAAGGGTATGTCTGAGTCTGCACTCATCCGCAGCGAAGTTGAATGGCAGATTGATGTGGCAACTACGAGATGATTTAGGCCTTTCGAGGGTCTTATGAAGAGTCTTAGTTGAAAGCAAGTCTTCTTGGGGTGTGATGCTCCTAGGATGCGAGTCGTGATAGTTCAACACTAGGACGAACAGAACGATAGAGGTTCTTCATGTTATACCAGGGTTGATTTTCTTCATTTTGTGTGGATTGCTTATAACCATTCCTTGATAAATGTTTAGTGTTTTGTTTGCATGGTCTTAGGGTTCAGAAAAACCCAAAATGTACATATTCAATAGTTTGAGAGAATGTTATATATTATAGAAAAATTGATATTCATATATTGGTTGATTTGGAATTGATTAATCAATGCTTGTTGGATTGACATCCCATCGAATTGCACACACTTGTCTCCAACTTTTTGAAATTTGTTTCTATTGATCCTTTGATATTGATACTCGTGTTTGAATCAATCTTGTGTTCCCAATCCTGCCAAGTTTGCATTTTTGTTTTGAATTACATCATGCTAGTTAGTTTTGAGTTGAAAATCATGTAATCCTTTCTGACAATCCTTATGGTTCGGCCCACTCATATAAAGTTGGATATTGTTTATACACATGACTTCCTATACCTTAATTGGAGGAATAGCTAAGTGTTATCAGTGACATTGACACGAGACTTAAATCTAGGTGTCCTATCCTTGTGCTCGGTCTACACTTAGGTACTGTGTCACTAGTAAAAGGGTGGGCATGGAGCTGAGGACTTCGGACAAAATTGAGAATAATTACCATCGCCAGATTTCTACTGGAAAAGTCAAAACTTCCTGTTCTAGCACTTCTACTCTCACTTTCACTCTCCTTGGCCTTTTCTTTCTCAATTTGTTGAATATGTATCATCAATCTAGAGATGCCAATCTTCTTAATTAACATGGTAGTTATATATTATTTAACCACGGTTTCAGAGATAACTAAAACGGGCTTCCAACTAATACAACCCTCTAATTATCCCTTATTACTAGAGCATACTTAGAGAGCTCAGTGAACTTAAGAAAATACCCCTTCACGGTAATCTCACCTTGTATAAACTCCTAAACTTTGAGTTTCCTTAACTCAAGATAAAGAATTTGTTGGGAAATGCAGTCATAAATGTTAGGTTTTATTTGTCCTAAATTTCTTACCATAAATAGGTTTTCCTTTAAGGAAAAAAGTTTTTTAAATATGAGCTAATCATGTGTCTGTAGGAAAAGGTTTAGGACTCAATAAATAGAGGAATGTCCTACTAAAATTAATCACAGCCTCACAATTATGTATTAAGTGCTGTGAGTGAGAGTTTTGGTAGAAGGAGAATTTGTGGGTCATAAGCACATGTGATACGTTATCAGCTTGTGTGAATCCTCCATGTATTCTGAGTGAATTGGTGTGATGGTTGTTTCCCTCTGTAGATTTGTACTCTCATATTTATAGTGATTGCTCATCTCCTTTGTAGACGTAGGTCCGATTGATCGAAACCACGTTAAATCTTTGTGTTTGTGTTTGGTATTTAATTTTCTCGTGTCTTCGTACTCGTAGTCTTTCGAGGTTTGCTTTGCTAGCTCTGCGCGTTTACAGCTTGCTTATTATTCGTGGGTGGGGGGTTTCCTATAACAAGGGGTATCAGAGCCAGAGCAATGATGCCGTGGAAGGTCAGTGGTTCAATAATCGATGATTGAACTGGTGAGAAAAAGGTGTCATCTTGGCGGGTGTAGTTCTAGCCACCACACCAATTTGTTTGACAGTAATGAAGATTTTGTTGGAGCGAATTGTTTCAGAAGAAGGTACCAATGTGTTGAGACGTAATTTTGCAAAGGAGGTTGGGAGAAGTAGAAAGCAAGTTGTATGAAAAAGATTAAGTCAAGAAGGTGGACAAATTAAGTGATTTTGGTCAGACATTCGGCAGGGGGAGATTTGTTGGGTTTTATGTTGCCGCTAAATTTCTTCACATAAATAAGGTTGGTCCGTTGTATAGGGAAAGATTTTGGATTGCACTAATCTTTCGCATTGTAGGAAAAGGTTTAGGACTCTATAAAATAGCTGCGTGTTCCTTCTACACTTAATCAGCATTCACCAATGTGGGTCACTAGGGCTTTGAGAGTATAGGTTAGTGGGAAAATTTGTGGTTTGATCACACGCGTGCATACGTTACACTTGTGTGAACTCCCATGTATTCTGAGTGAATTGGTGAGGTGTTACCCTTGTGTTTTTTTGACTCTCATATTATATGTGGCATGCTACTCACCTTTGGGACGTAGGAATCGATTTGTGACCGACCATGTTAATGCTTGTTGTCATTTTTGGTGATATTTCATAGTGTTCTTCTTACTCGGGTCACTTATCGAGGATTGCTTTGCTCGCTTCCGGATAATATACGTTATTTCGGGTCGTAACAGGGTAATCAGAGACAGATTCCATGATGGTCAGGTTTCAGCCTGGGTCGTATCGATGACTGAACCTGGTTAGAAAGCGGGGTTCATCTTGGCGGGTGTACTGTTAGTATCTAGCACAACATTTGACAATCAAATGAGATTTTGGTGGAGAGAAATTGTTTCATGAGAGTTCCTGCAGCTGAGACATAAACTATTTAGCAACGGAGATTATGAGAGAGGAGAGCAAGTGTGAAGATAAAGTCAAGAAGGTGGAGCAAATTTATTTTGTCAGAAATTCAGGCCAAGGGGGAGACAAGGGGGAAGATTTGTTAGGTTTTATTTGTCCTAAATTTCTTACTCTAAACAGTTTTTCATTTAAGGAAAAAGTTTGAATTGACTAATCCTTTTCTGTAGAATAAGGTTTAGGATCTATTAAACCGCGAGGGATGTTCCTCTAATGAATTGACAATTACAAGTAGTCTTAAGGGCTTGATGAGTTTTTGTAGAGGGAGAATTGTGGGTAAGCTTGATACGTATCACTTGTGTGAATTACGTGATCCCACTGTATTCTAGTGAATTGGTGAGGGTGTTTCCCTATGTCTTTTGTACTCCAATTTATAGTGGATTGCATCCATCTCCTTTGTGGAACGTAGGTCGATTGACCGAACCACGTTAAATCTTTGTGTCTTTTTGGTATATTTCTCGTTGTCTTCTTACTCGTGGTATTTTGAGGTTTGCTTTGCTAGCTTCCGCGTTTACACCTGCTTATTTTCGGTCCTAACAATAAACTCATCTCAGTCTTTTGTTCCTGCATCTACACCCTTATCTTTATTTCACTGCTTATGTCATGTCCGAAATACTTTTTTCAATATGCTCTCTCAACTAGAATGATACCACAATTTGTGTGACCTTTTGACTATCATTAATAAACTAATGCGGAGCATCCTCCACCTTAACACCATGGAAATTAAGAGGATTCAACGGAGTGAAATTCTAGACTCTTGTTGTTTTCGTATTTCCATCTGGGTTGACCTAGGCAACATCTTATTGATTAACTCGAGTTGTCAATGACTAAGCTAGAACTTGAAAAGTAGTCCACCATAGAGGGTCAGTTGGATCTTGTGGTTCTTGTTGGTTTCAATTCCCATTTCAGTTTTAGTTATTCCTTCTTTATGATTTTTTGTGATGCATAGTTCTATAAACGCGTAGAACATGAATTGGAAGAAGATTTAAATAGCTTACACAATCTATCTCTTGTTATGATCATGAATAAAGCGAAACTTCCCTAAAATGTTTCATTGACTTTCATTTATAAGTATGTCATATTTCACATCAAACCATAAATAAAACTCTACTCAACGTGATTTCAGACACTCTAGGACACATTAAACTTGATGTTCTAATACCAAGTTTGTCATGATCCAAGACTATCTCCTAGTCATAACACAATGCTTAGTGTAACACCTTAGAAAACCAGACTTGGACTTTTTAACAGAAACACGTGAACGCCTCCGGGGTTCACGAGCTGTTATCAGGACCACGGTCTTTCACCCTCATCATGGTTGACACCCTCCAAGGAGTGGTGGACCACGGTATCCTTCACAGTCCGTGAATCCTCACACAAGCCGTGGGAAGGATCATGGAGGTGAGACTGAGCCACCAAGGCTCAGACCACGATAGCCTTCACGGTTCGTGGTATGGATCGTGGAAGGGACCTTCCAGAACCAATAGTCTGTTACTGTCCTTTAGTCTATCAAAAATTTTATGCATGGAAATAAATCGGTAGCTATTAATTATGTTTTCTTGTTTTCTCCATAATGTGTCGTATGTAACAGCATTTTCCCTGTAGCAGTTATTTTCAAAGTGGTAGTTATTAGCAGTAAGGAGGTTATTCCTCCACTATTTCATTTTAGTAGTAATAGGAATTTATTTCCTTATTATTAGGTGGGTGGTTTATCACCAATGTTGTATTTTAACTTATTTGAATTCAATGGAAAGAGAAGCAGAAAATTGGTCATGTTTTTTAGTACTTCAAACTCAAGAGATCGCAGAAAATTAACCAACACCATAGGTAGAAAAAGAAAACTTCATATTTTATTACATCCTGTAATCTAGATCCATAAGAAGAGACTATAAAAACTTGGTATAAGAAACGGGGGTTATGGGAGACCAAATTCAACATCAACTAGCACAATTAATGAATTTGTTCGAAGAAGAACGTGCAGCCAATTTAGCCCGACATGAAGCAAAAAATGCTCGCTAGGATGCTCTTACACGGGATTCAATATAATTAAGGTCGATTTTGACTCAAATGAACATATAAGTCAGACTCGCGATTAAAAGGGTGAAAATAGAGTGGCACGAGGCTCAGCAAAAACAGATAGAAGCTTCATCATTCCTTGACATACAAAACTGAACTTCCCACTATTTAATGGCTGAAAGGATCCTTTAGGACGGTTAAATAGGTGTTAACACTTCTTTCGACACCAACAAACTCTGGAAAAAGAAAAGGTTGGACTTGCTTCTTTTAATTTTGCAGGCAATGCACAACTTTGATTTCTTTATTAAGAGATAGATCTACCTTAATTGTCTTGGGATGACTTCAAACATCATTATAACCTTCATTTTGGGCCACCAATCAGAAGTCATAAATATGGAGAATTGCTAAGCTACACCAAATTGGGTTTGTGACAGATTACCAAGAAACATTTGAGCAGTTAATTCACGGGCTAATACACGTACGGAGTTACAAAAAAATTAAACTTTATATCAGCGGTCTTACTAGTTATTTTGTAATTTAGGTTAAGTGGCATAATCCTTTAGACTTTGCTATGACAATGAGTTTATCTCGGCTTTAAGAACGCAAGGAACAACTCATTTGTTTGCAATTGTATATGCTTGCAAATCAAAGACAATAAATTTCTCACCTCAATAACATATCAGATTTGTGATGAAACTGACCAGATCTGAATGGAGAAAAGACGCCTTAAGAGACTTTGTTTCAACTGTGATGAACCATTCACTCAAGGTTATCAGTGTAGGAAGTTATTCTTGATTGATTTCATCAACTATGAAGAAGAATTACGTTCCACACTTAGTGCTTGAGGACAAGAGCGAGTTGAAAGAGGGGATTAATGTTAGTACCCTTTTAGTCTACCTACATTTTTATGCATGTAAATTAAATCAGTAGCTATTAATTATGTTTTTCTATTTTCTCTGTATTAGGTCCTCTGTTAAGTGTTTTCACTGTAGTATAGAGTTATTTTCTCTGTATTAGTTATTAGTTATTAGCAGTAAGGAGTTTATTCCTTCACTTTTTCATTTCAGTTGTAATAGAAAGTTATTTCCTTGTCATTAGGTGGGTGATTAATCACCAATTTTGTATTTAAGTTATTTGAATTAAATGGAAAGAGGAGCAGAAAATTAGTCAAGTTTTTGAGTACTTCAAACTCAAGAGATCGTAGATTCTTTCTTAACGAACCAGCACCATAGGAAAAAGAAAACTTTAGATTTTATCTTGCAGCATTCCGTAACTAGATCCATAACATAGTCACTAGCCAAGAATCCACGACCTACTTGACAAGTCGTGGTCACTTTGACAGTCCATTAGTGGCGTCGTGGTAGTCCTCCATCGGCTACATCATTTTACTCAGTTTAAGGCTAGTATTCTAGTCATAACTTACCCTAAACGATTATTCACCGAAAAATCACCCAAACTTGGAGCAAAAAGGAGAAGAAAGAAGCAACAATTTTCCAAGAACAATCAAAAGGTTCGTTTCAAGTTTCAGCCCCCGAAATTAAAGAATTTCATTGTAGATTTTGTCACCAGGTATATGTGGGATTTCACTAGAGAGTTCCTTTTATGCACTAGTTCCCTAGAATTAAGTCACATTCTTGATTTTTTATATCTTGTTTATACCTAGGTTTTTCTAAAACCTTAAAAATTGTTGTGATTTAGTTGTTGTAGTATCCTAAATCAAAATAGCTTGTTTATTGGGAAGCTAGCTTAGTTCCTTGCTTGAAATTAAAAGCCTAGTTTGTATCAATTCATCTAGTTCATGAATTATACTTGCTAGGGTAGATAAACATTTAATCATGCTCCAGATTTTGAATGTACATTATCAGTATGTAAATGTGCATTCTTATATTTGCATGTCAAAATATTAAGCTATCCCGTATTTCAGTTATTTTGTGTCATACACATTTACAGTTAGGAGTAGTCTTAGCACCGAGTAGGACTAGGGTTCAGCATACCCTCATAGTCCTAGAACTACGTGCCTCATTGGAGTATAAGTCCCCTCAGTGGGCATCAAGTTTAGTGATCACGATTCATGCCTTTATACCCCTAGCAAGCTATTTTGGATTTTGTTGATGGGGAATATACATTGGAGTCCCTGTTTAGATCACGTGGTTTTACATCGATTAATATTAGCTCCCACGGCCAGACTCTAGTGCGTTTGACCAAAATTTTCAGTTTATATTTTAGTATTCAGTCTTAATATATTATGTTCATGATTAGTACTTGGTCATTGCATTTAGCTCAGATTTCAGTTATATTCCAGCATTTACATTCTATTCAGATTATATCATTGTTCAAATATACATTGGTTCAACTATTATCTATATCATGCATGCTCAATACATTCCAAGTACTGACGCATATTATGCGCTACATCCTTCCATGATGTAGGCTCAGATACTCAGCATCCAAGTCATGCATAGATCGATCCTTGATCTGTATTCAGTAGCTTCATTGGTGATACCTCCTACTTCAAAGATAATAGACATGTTTTTTATATTCAATCTTTATTATAGTTTTCTGTCTTGCTAGAGTTAGCTAGGGGTATGACCCAACAACTCTAGTCAGTTAGAGGCTTTTCAGACATAACACTAGATTCAACTTTAGTTTTGATTGATTGTTCAATAACACTAAATTCTTAGTACATTTTATACATTTAGACTAGATGGGTATTTCCCATTTTCAATTATCAATTGATTTGGCTTCCTTATTAGTTAATCTTTTCATTTAGATATCTTTCAGTATGCTTATGATATGTCGGCTTCATGGTCAGCTTAAGGTCACTTGTGATCCTAGGTCCCTAGCTTCAGGGCATGACACTTAGAGTCATGAATGACTACAAGCTAATCTATGACCTGACAGGTGATACGCTCAAATTTACTTCTCAAATAGGAAGTAAAGCGGTCGCGTCAAGTAAATAACCCAACTAGTGAGGTTGGGATCGTTCCCACGAGAAAATAGTCTAGGGACTTAACTTTTAACTTGTTATTATATTGTTCGGTGATAACTTCCTTAGAAAGTAAAAACAATAAAGGAAGGTAAAAAGGGGGGGATTGTATTTCCTTAATAAGTAAAAGAACTACAAAATTGAAAGAGACCAATTAACAGTTTTGAAAGTTGGTTTTAAGAATTAATCAAAGTAAAGTAACTAGGGTTTACGTGTTCCCACAGGTCATAAATTAATAATTCTAACTATAAACAATTCTTCTAGTAGTTAGTATATTGCATGCAAAGTGATAAGTTAGGTATTCTAAATCCTTGAGTCCGGCATCTAGAAAATCTCACTCCGACCTTGGTCGGTACGTGTGTTGCTTTCCTAACCACTTATCGTTTACCTCATATTAGCATCGTATTCGATATTTGACTAAGTTACTACCTCGTACCAATCAATACTTAGCCTATTAGATTAGTTATTTACACTAAACTATGTTAATAATTTCTTTTCCTATTTATCTACCTCCTTGAGTCCGGCAAGTAGCCATTAAGCGAGTTCTAACGTTGATCATCCGTTAAAAAGACCTCTAAGCGAAAGCAATTATAATACATGCAGGACAACTTTTCTAGAATTGTTATTTTAGCTAGGGTTTATCTCATTATTGCTATGGATCCCACAACCTAGTTATGGAGTTTAGTTACTAATAGCCAATAAAGAACAATATTCAAAATATATCAAATAAGAATTCAGGTACTTACTTCAATGGAAAGAAAATAAAGTCCGAAAAATTGCTTGATTAATCACCAAAAATACTTTGTAAGAATCTCCAAAAGAATCAAACACCTAATCAACAAAGTTAATAATATGATTTCTAAATATGCAGAGTCTAACCTCCCAAAACGAGGTTTTCGAACTATTTATATAAAAAAAATAAAACCTAATTAAAAAACGGGTTTCGCAAATTTCTGGAATCTGCCAAAACGCGGCGGGGTCGACGGACCAAAGCGAAGTTGGACCGTCGTGGTTCATTGACGGACCGTCGTGGACTCCGTCGTCCCATTAACTTGGTGCAATTTCTTATGCGCTTTCTTCCTTCCCTCAACGGGCAAGTGGGTGAACGGCCCGTCATAGGGCACAAAGTCCGTCGAGGGTCTCATTTTAAAAGGACTTCAATCTTGAATTTCTGGGTAACTGGATCACTTCTATGATTTACGACGAACTGCAGGGAGGACCGTTCATAGCCATGGACGGACCGTCACAAGCTCGTAATCCCACATTGTAGGACTTCCCCATCTCCTTCAGAGATTCTCTACGCTGACACTACGGGGACCGTCAAGGCATGAGGGACCGAAAAGGCTCCGTAGGTTGGTATCTCAGCATTTTTCTCTCAAAAATCTCTGCATTTGGCTTTGACAAGATTTCTGCCAAAACACATTAGAGAAACTTGTTATAAAAAGTAGCCACAAAAAGGGCTTTTGGGACGCACTAAACTTAAGGAAAAAGTATTAATTATACCGTGAAACCCACGGTATATCAAACACCCTCAACTTAAATTCGTTGTTTGTTGCCTCAAGCGACGCCACTATGACTTCACTACACAATCTTTGTTACAATAGTATTTCATGTTTATCCTTTGCAATCATTTGGCTATCAATCACCGATTTAATCTAATCAAAATCTATGCATTGCTATCACTATTAGGCATTGAATTTTGGGGAGTCGAAAATGACACAGTCTCACAATGCACTAACAACATATCCTCTTCAATTTCTCACTGGAGGTTTGTGCTAACAATTATGGTATTGCAACTAATGTCATCACTTTAGAACAAAATCCCCTCGGTTTTCACCCCCACAATGATGTCAGGTTGAGTATAAGATTACATTTCAAACACTCTCTCTCAGAAACAAAAGTCAAACTCTATTCATACCTATTGCCATAAGCTTGCCCCTTATTTCACGGCATTAAGTGCGCTATACAACCCTAGGATACGATAAGGACTTTTTTAGATGGTAACATAGGATCAGGGTAGGCTAGGATTTTTAGTATACGTTAGTTGAAACTTTTTTGCCTCCTTGACAATTCGGCTAAAACCTCCCCTTTTTTTTCATTCTTATCTCGCCCATTTCTATAATCTTTTCCCTTTTTGCTCCAATTTTTTTTGGTCTTTCTTCATTGTGTAAGTGATTTTTATTTTTTTCTATACTTTTCTTTCAAAATTTAATTCTAAGTGCACTTTAACTTTTGTTCTTTCTCTCTTTTGTTCTTTACCCCACTTGCCAGAGCATTCCTCATAATAGCCACCCTCAACTAATGGCTTTTCACATGAGTCCAGTGACACATACCCAAAGTTGGGGCAGGGCCAAAACGAAGGTTGTTTATTACATTAGCCACCCTCAACTTATGCTTTTGGCATAAGCTGAGTGCCCATGTCCAAGGAGGGCCAGGAGGCCAAATATTGTTCCAAGAAAATTCAGTTGGGGTGAAAAAGAAAGGTCTATTTTAAAGCTCAAGATTATTGGACAAAGAAGGATAAATTTCATTCGGTTTTATTTTATTTGGGTTAGAAAAGGGGCTTTCTTGAATAAGGGGCATATGATTCCTTTCCTAATTGTTTGTTACAGCTTACTTTTAGCAGGGACACCCAGGGCAAGTTCTAGCTCAGTAACGATAAGTGGGACTCTATTCAAATTTTCTCACTCTCACTTGACATGTCATAATATACCAGATATAGACACTTAGTTCGAATTAAAGACTTAGGGTAATGCAATGGTTGTAACTCTATTTCACGCTTAGAGCCACCACAATTGCAGTTACTTGCCTAGTCGGCCGGTTTATTTTTCATTTTATCAAGATATCATTTTAGCCATCATTGCTCTAGAATTAAACTACGTACAAAAGATATAAAAACATGCCGGGGTTCAACAGAAAAAAAAATAATCAGTCTTTTGGGGAAAAAGAAAATAAGGCAAGAAAAACCCCAAAAGAGGATAGTGAGTTGGGCTACTCCGACTTCACCCTAACAACTCACTTTCCATTTACCCCACCCCCAACAAAAAAAGCATGCAATTGTCCCCTCAATTGCATAAAAAAATCTAAAGATTAGAGGGTAGGTGAAGCAAACCCTGTGTGCGTAATAGCACCGTCGATCAACAAGCTGGTGGGTTCGGTTCCAAGGAAACACATCCTCTGCCAATCCTGGACACCCTAGTGGTGTCCTCAAGCAATCTGGACACCCCTCAGTTGATGTTCCTCAGCAACCCCGCCTACCATCAGTAGGTCCTCCTTCTGTCTTACAGTGTGGGAGAGCTAGAAGCCCAGCAGAATCTGTGAGCTCTTTTTGGGTGCTCCGCTCAGCAAGTGAGGCTCTCCTCGCGGCCTCCATCTCTCGGCGCTCCTTCTCCTTGCTCGCGGCCACCTCATCTTCTGATTGACCATACGCCTCTTGCACTCTCTCGAGGGGAGGGGAAGGTGGGTGGAATGTCGGGAAGTGGGCAACCAGGGCCGCCCCAAATACAGTGTCCTCAACCCAGGCTCGGGACAGGCTCCGGGCACTCTCGCCTCTAGGATCGTTGTCGATGTCTGCCCGCGAAGCTGTCAACGGCACCTGAAGAGTGTACAACATTCTACCAGAGGTGCTGGGAGGGCTCACACTCTCAGCTAAAATGCCATCAGGCGCTGGTTGAACACTCAGCAATCTTCACGCTTGCATCTTCCTATCCATACGCGCTTCAGACTTCAATAATAGACTTCTGCATCCATGGCTATTAGAATATGATGCAGGGAGAGTGGCCATTTGTTGCCTCCAGTTTTTGGACTTTAGCAAGCGGGGGCCGGGTAATTGGTAGAGGGGGGGCCTGCGCGAGAAGAGCTCGGGGCTGGGCTACTTACCGAGGATAGACTCGACCGGGGTATTTTTAGTGTCAGTGGGACGCCGGTGTAGCGGTGGCGGGCCTGGGCTACCGTATCCGCACGATCACAGGTAAGGGTTGGCAGCTCTGGACGGGGGCCCTCGACGGGGGCAATCAATTGGACTCGTCTATGATGAGGCGACGTCAACGGTGCCCTGCGGGGTCTTCAACTGATCTCGTGCCATATTGGCACACCTGCGGGTCCTGCAAAGTGCAAAATATACCGGGGAAGGGATAGGTAGTGCAGTAGTTGACCCTTGAATGCCCTCTCGTGAGACTGCCCTGCTGAAGAAGCATGCGAAGTCGACCTCGAAATCCGGCTTTCTATCATCGATGCTATCAACACTGCTCGATCACAAGGAAGATGTTGTTATGAGCAGCTGTGGGGGAAAGGGCTAGTGACGGGCACGAGCAGCCACAAAGAACTCGCGACGAACGTTGAGGTTGGGCCCTTCTTGATGGCCCCCTTCGGCTCAGTGACCCAAGCTGCTACCCTCTCAGTCGAATGATTGGTGCAGTGCACATCAACCTCTGGTGGTCTCTCTTAGTGCCTGCTCAGAGCAAGAACTGGGACCATCCTCACTATCTGCCAGCGTGGTAGCGAACTCGGCAGTGTGGGGAGGTCCACGTAGCATCTGTACTATCGCCGTATAGGGAACGGCGGATAGCTGGCAGGGAAATGTCAACCTGAACGCCCCGGACCTCGAAAACCTGCTCCAGTGGGGCCTGTTTAACGGACCACTCCCCTCCTATCGATCTGTGATCGGGGAGAGTCGCACGTAAGGTGCGTAGAAATCTCGGAACCACTTCCTCGCTGTAGTGTTGTATCGTTCCAACGGGCGGGCTGGTCCACTCCTAAGCGATTGCCTGGTGAATAGTGGTGGATCTCCGGCATCGATGGGCAGGGGACTCCTGTAAGGACCCGTCGCTCCACGGTGAGTGTCCGAGTCATTACTCCTGTATTAGTCAGGAATGTGGCGTCGGGCGAGTACACTTGAATGAAACTGGGCCTTCGACGCACCACCGGTTTGGCTGTCAGAGGCTGGGGTGGGGACCTGGGGATGACTGCGCCGGATGTAGAGTCTGAACTGGTCAGCCTCATCAGGACGAGGCCGGACGATGCGCTGTTTGCAGCAGTGGCGAGTCGGGAACATCAGCAGAGCCGGAAGCTACTCGGACCAGGATCGCCTAAAGAGCCATACGCTCCTCCTCATTGGGGGCGCACACAGAGGGTTGTGCCGGTCAGTGTGCGCTCTAATCAGACTGGGAGGCCGTAGTGGATAAGCCGGACGCCACCTCTTGGGGGTGTGGCTCTGGGGCACGTGTACCACGGGAAGGGGCGGAGGATACTGGGGGCAGGTATCAGGGGTCCCCTCACATAGAGCGATGACCATGCGGGCAGACGGGGAGACAGGGACTTAGATCGGCCAGCGTGCATAGGTTCGGTCTTGGCTTGGGTTGCCATAGTCGATAGTACCTGTAAAGAGCAAATTTAGTATGAGTAGTAGCAAGCAAGAAAGGCAAAACTCATATGACATTAAAAATGTGGAAAATAGTGTGGTAGTTAATATTGAAATGGATCACACGACGAGACCAATGACGGCTCGTCGTGGCTATGAGGACCGTCATGAGGTTCCGTCGTGTTGTACTTGGTCTATGTATATATAAAGAAACTGCAAGGCGGGGTATCTGATTATCATGACGGTCGAGCAGGACGGACCGTCGTGAGTACGACGGTCGTCGTAAGAGTCCGTCGTCAGGACACTTAGAAAATGTTGGGAAGGACCAGTATCAGAGGGGTCTCTGACCAAGATGACGGGTCGTGCAGGACGTACCGAGTGGGTGTATGACGGTCCGTCGTAAGCGTCCGTAGTAGGACAATTAGAAAATGTTGGGGAGACCCCTTATCAGAGGGGTCTATGACCATGATGACGGTCTGCAGGAAGGACCGTCTGGGTTTGACGGTCAGTATCGTAAGAGTCCATCGTAGGGACAATTAGGAAAATGTTGGAGACCCTATCAGAGGGGTGCTCTGAACCATTATGACGTGTAGTTGTGCAGTTTGACAGGGGGTTTCGGGAACGGACCCTACGACGGTCATCCGGTGTTGTGCGACTGGTCCGTCATCGGGGTTCTCGTTCTGAGTGACAGTGAGAACTACAGGACCCTAAAGCCAACCCCGATGAACCCACACGGTCTTGTAGTGTTGTTGGACCTATCTTGTCTATTCCCAACTACCAAGAATACCACAATGCAAAATTACCTATGCCAGGGTTATCAACATGGCAATTATTCGAACAGTTGAGCCTAGGTTTTTTAGGACCATAATACATCAAGGAAGGAAACAATATACGACTAAAAAAACTAAGCAATAATTAACTAACTACTAAACCAAATGACAAGATAAATGAGTATAAAGTTAAGGACACATGACCCTTGAAAATGGAGAAAAACACAAGGGGAGGATGATTCAGGTGGCAGGTAGATACCAATAGCAGCAGCACCCACTAGTAGATAATAATGATAAGGTTGTTGGGGAGATTGTGGGAGTTGCATGATCAGTGGGGGGAGGTTGTGAAGTGATTGAAAAGAGAGGGGAGATGAGAGGGAATGGGGAAATAATGGGGTGAATTAGGTGAAATTATGGAGGGGTGGGGAGTATAAAAGGTCAGATTTCAAAAGGGTCCAGCCGGGTCGGGTCCGGGTAGCTTCCTAATCACGCGGACGGTTCCTTCCATTCCTCCTCTTGCTCTACGACTATTTGTCCTCTATTGTGCATTCTGTTCCACGCTTATTTCACCTTTCTTTGGTTTCTCTTTCTTTTCTCGCCCTACTCCCCATTCCACTGACCTCCCTATTTTTTTCATTGCTTATGCCCCTGTCATCTCATATATCTGACCCTCCCTCCTCTTCTCTGTCTCCCCTGCTCTCCTTCTTTCCCGTCCCTTTCCTATTACCCGGCCCCCCCCTTCCGCACTTCGCTTTTCCCTCCCTCATTCCTTTCAATACCCTTCTTTGCACCTCACACCCTTTCCCTCGTGGGTTTCTTTTTTGGCTCTATTCCCCTTTACCCTTTCCTCAGGTCTGTCCCCCCTCTACTGACCCGCGCCCTTGGTCCTTTCTTTTCTCTTTTTCTCCTTCAGCTTCTTTTACCGCTGCTGTTCTTACCTTCCTTTTGCCCGGTGCTCTCTAGCTTCTCTGTTCTCTCTCCTCGGTGCGCCGACGGTCCGTCGCAATTGTGACGGCCCGTCGTAGGTTCGTCGTGTGTTGGCCCTAGTATTCAAAATGACAGAAAGACGTACCTGGTGTGAACGGAAGCATACGACGTCCGTGACATGTGCAAACGGTCCGTCGTTGTATCCGTCAAAGGCTCTGCAAAGTAGTGTTTTGCAGGAAGAATTTCCTGGTATGTGCTGCAAATGAAAACCCATTAATAGAAAAAAATGCTACCATTAAAAGACGATAAAAAAGGGTAAAAGTAATCCTAGATAAGAATATAAATAATAATATCATTAAAAAAATACATCAACTAATAAAGAGGAAGGCTAAACGAAAGAAAAATAATACCAAAATAAAATGAAAATAAACGCAAAAAAAAAAGAAGTAAAAAAAAAAAGAGTAATGATAAAAAAAATAATACTTAACATTCAAGTTAAAAATACCATGGAAAAATAAGTATTGAAAAAAAACTAACAAAACCAAAACAAATGATTGGCGTTGCCTCCAACAAGCTGCATGATTTAATGTCGACGGCACGACTGGGGACACTTGATTCTCAGACTCTCAGAGGTTTGCCTTATATTTACTTTATTCCCCGATGCTTTTATGCCCAAAATAGAGTTTTATTCTACTCTATTCCTCTTTTAAAAACCGCAAAATCCCTCACCTTGGAGTTTAACTCAACTGCTCCATGAGGGGAATACTTGGGTAATCAAATAAGGGCATGTCCATTTGGACTTGACTGCCCGTAAGGACAGGCACCCAGAACTTGTCTACAAGCACAAATCCCCACCATAAACTCTTGTTTTGCATTTTTCTGTTCAGTCTCCTTCTTATCTTTTCTTTGTGGTCTTATGGCATGTTACCGATGGAGTTCACCACTCTTGCCTCGTGGTCTTACAAATGTTGAAGGTCGTATTCATTATTCAGCCGGAAAAGTATCTGTCAGTCTCCATATAACAAGGCTCTACCTGTAGGCAAGGAATGGCCTCCCAAGGAATTAATAGGCACTTCAAAACGACCCACATTCCAGGAATAAACAAAATCTCAGCGGAAAGATGAATGATTCACTTTTAATAGCACATTCATGGAGTACCCTATAGGCCGTTTTTTTATTGTCCGATCAACCATCAGTAGCCGCAGTTTTAGTGGGTTTTGGATCCCCCAATCCCAACTTGTAATTGAGAGGGGCTAAGATTTATGCTTCCCCAGATCCACATAATGCTTCGACCAAAAGTTAATGACCCAACTGTACAAGGGATAGTGAACGCACCCAGGAATCTTCTTTCTTTTGTACGAGGGATCTCGTTAGCGATAGCCACTACAGTTGCCTTTGCAGTTATCATCATACTTGAAAAGTGACCGATCTTTCTTTGTTGACCAGGATCTAATAAATTTGGCCGTAACCGGGGCATTGTTCTAAAAGCTTCTACCAAAGGGACATTGATAGAAAGTTGCTTAAAACATAGTTATGAAACGCCGGTATATTTACCATCCTCGGTTCTTTTTCAATCTCGGAGGGAAAGGTGGTGGTGGGCCTAGGCATGCGAATTAACTTGATGGGTGCTTTTGATTCTTTTCCATTACTATCATCTGCTTTCACAACGACTGCTTTACAACCTTATCATTATACTTTATCACATTTTTCTCGGCAGATGGCTATGTGGTCAATGTGTTTGCCTACCACCCGGAGTAGTGATTGACATACAGTGCGGCCTCATTCTTCTGGATTTTGGACAGTGTTGCTAGGAAGAGTGATCCGGTTGACCGTGGGTGTTCCACTGTCGACAAGATAATTGGGCCACTTGCAATTTGAGCTGTTTAATCGAAATTGCGTGTGGTATCAACCTTTTTGCCCAATACTAGCTAAATTACACCTTAAGTATTTAATGTGCTGGATCACTAGCATCGAACCTTCCTCATAATTTATGCAACATATCCTCAACTCGCGCCCATACTATCTCACCATTCCCTAGGAGTAACTCACGAATTTGAGGAGGGAACATAGGGTCCACTCCTGTCGTTTTTATTACAATAGTTATCCGGTTGAAGTTGTTGTCGCAGTTGTAGTTACCATCTCGGACATAATGACCCCACGATGTAGTTACCGTAAGTTACGACCTTGGTTCCCTGGACCTTGGCGCCAATTATCCTGATTTGAGCCTTGGGTGCTTGGTCGGAAAAAACCCCCCCATTTGTTCATTGATGCATAGGGAATCCTCATAATAGTAACATTCACCGTAGGGGGTGGTGTTTAGGCCAAGTAGTGCTGCATTACTCTTTTCTTGCCCCTCCAGTGACAGGTTTTAGTACCAAACCAAGCTCAGTTATCATTTGAGCCATTTCTTCACGATATCATTTGTGGCTGGGTTGTGAGTGGACTGCAATGCAAAGGTGTTGTTTCTCCCTGTTGTATAGATTTCCTAGTACTCCAGCTTTTGTTATTCGGGAGATTTTTTCTCATTTTTCAGCGATCTCGCTAAGGACATTCTTCCATACGATCCACGGCATAGTGTCCAATACCATTTTGTTGTTGTTATCATTTTGTCCCTATGTACCAGTATTCTTTCAGGTGAATCATCATTATATACGGTGATTTGGAACCATTATCAAGAATGAGGTGACATCTATCCCACGAAAAATACTAACGACTCTACTGGTAGTTTGCCACAAAGTTATTCCCCGTCTTGTGGTTTTAGTGCTTGGAGACGGATAGTGAGCGTGCTTAAGAAGGACATCCCCAGTTGATTCAAGTAAAGGATGGAGTTGTAGGGGAGCTCAGTGAACCAAATAGCCGCCTCTCCCGTCAGTGAGAGAGAGGAAAAACTCTGAGCCCATACATCTAGATCCCAAATCAGGCCTCCCCACACAACTTTTACACATGCCCTTACCTTAGCTATATGGGCATTGGTGTCCTTAGAAGGTAGCCCTGAAACAACATCTGGCTGTGCGCATGTGCATCAGACTACTAGTTACCACAAAGTGTGGCCTGTGGGGATAGAGGAGGGGGCCAAACCAGTGGCCAGTCCGAACCGGAACCTGCTATGTTATCATAAGCTCGTAGTAGCTTGGGGCCGTGGGTGTGGAGCGGGATGCTGTCCCCTCTGTTGATTGTTCACCTAGGCATCGGGGTAACACTCTGACCATGAAAATCACCGGAGCTGGGATGTTCTGGTTTGTCCTCATCAGTGATTCCCAAATACGATTCATGTTTCGCAGGTACGCTCTAAATCGTGATAGTAGGAAACAACGGTCTCTTCCTCTCCTGTATTTGGCATACAAGGATGGATAGTTCTGAAAAGAAATCAAAAAACAATTAAAACCAAAGGAAATAAGAAAATACAACTAAACTAGTTAGTATAAGTTCAAGTTAATCTAAAAAGCTAAATTCCCCTTTGGCAACGGACGGCAACAATTTGATACGATTCAAATTTACTTTCTCAAATAGGAAGTAAAGCGGTCACGGTCAAGTAAATAAAACCCAAATAGTGAGGTTGGGATCGTTCCATGAGGAAAGGAAATAGTCTCTTAGACTTAACTTTAACTTGTTAGTTACTATTGTTCGGTTGAAAACTTACTTAGAAAGTAAAACATAAAAATGAAAAAAGGGGGGTTTGTATTCCAATAAGTAATAAAAAAAAGAACTAACAAAATTGAAAGAGACACTTAACAGTTTTGTGAAAGTGGGTTAATCAAATAATAAAGTTAGTAACTAGGGTTTACGTGTTCCCACAGTTCTAACTTGATAATTCTAAACAAACAATTGTGCCTAGTATCTTGGATGCAAAGTGATAAGTATGTATTCTAAATCCTTGTTAATGGGCATCTAGAAATCTAACTCCGCACCTTGGTCCGGCTACGTGTGTTGTTTCTAAACCTTATCGTTACTCATATTAGAAATCGATTCGATATTGACTAAGTTACTACCTAGTAACAACAAACTACGCTATTAGATCGTATACACTAATCTATGTTAATATTCTTTTCACTATTAATCTACCTCCTTGTACGGCAAGTGCATTAAGGGAGTTCTAACGTTGATCATCGTTAAAAAGAATTATTAAGCGAAAGAAATGTATTATACCATGCAAGACAATTTTATAGAATGTTATTTTAGCTAGGGTTATCTCATTATTTGCCTATGGATCCCACAACCCTAGTATGGAGTGTAAGTATCATAGCATAAAAAAAACAATATTTCAAATTATATCAAATAAGGAATTCATGTTTTGTTACTTAATTCAATGAGAAAGAATAAAGCGAAAAATTGCTTGATTATTCACCAAAAATTACTTGTAAGGATCTACAAATGAATCAAAAACTAATCAACAAAGTTAATAATATGATTTCTAATCTTGCGAGCGAAACCTCCAAAACGAGGTTTTTTAGAAACTAACTATTACTATAAAAAAAATAAAAAACCTAATTAAAAACAAGGGTTCTAATGCCCTGGAAAATCTGCCAAAAGACGCTGGGTCGACGGGGACCAAGCGACGGACAGTCGTTGGTCATGACGGGACAATCGTGGGACTCCGTCGGTCCATACTTCGTGCAATGTCTTCTGCCTGCTCCTTTCTTCATCCCCCTCAACGGCAAGTGTGACGGACCGTAATAGGCACAACGGTCCGTCGAGGGTCTCGTTTCAAAGACTTCAACTCTTGGAATCTGGGTATTGGGATCAACTTCTCTGATCTTCACGACGAACCTGCAGGACGGACCGTTATACCATGACGGACCGTCACAAGCTTCGTAATCCCACACTTGTCAGACTTCCCCATCTTCCTTCAGCAGCTTCTCTACGCTGCCACATAAGGTGACCGTCACAGGATGACGGACCGTCTATAAGCTACGTAGGTGGTCTCTTCAGCATTTTCTCTCAAAAATCTCCGCATTTGGCTTGGGACAGATTCTGGCCCCCCCCCCCCAAAACAAAAGAGAAACTTGTATATAAAAATTAGCAAAAAAAGGGCTTTTGGACGCACTAAACTTAAGGAAAAAGTATTAATTATACCGTGAAACCACGGTATATCAACAGGACACTAAGATTGTTGTACAAAATTGAAAACCTCTAAGTGGAAGCTAAATATTAATGATATGAGTAAATCCAAAACAAAACTCAATAGTCATAAAATATATCATCGGAAAAAAAATCATAAAGCTGTAAACTATTGTCTGTAGCCTCTACTAAGATGAATTGTTGGGAAATGTCCATAGCTAACTTTAACTATCTGAAATCTGAAAAATTGAATAAAGAAAAGTCTTTCCCTCGAAGGATGATTACTCGCCAAACTCTGTTGCTGAAATGACACACACTCATACTAACCATCAACCCGATTCTAAGTGTCTAAACCTATATTATGAATAACATAGCAAAAGAGAAAGAGTGCAACTAGTACTTTGAATGGACTGAGCATGTGACATATGCACTATAATCTATAAAATTGAACATGATGAACTTGAGTTGCTAAATTGAATATGGAACCGATATTTATAGGCTGATGCAATACGTAAGTAATAAGTGCACT
This sequence comes from Solanum habrochaites, assembly GCA_027704765.1. Classification (NCBI taxonomy): domain Eukaryota; kingdom Viridiplantae; phylum Streptophyta; class Magnoliopsida; order Solanales; family Solanaceae; genus Solanum; species Solanum habrochaites. The sequence goes on from JAKWJA010002497.1 coordinate 16,186,408, forward strand.
ATCGAAGTCTAAATTGTGAAAGATACTTATAACCAGCACAATCCGTCTGAGCTAGACGGAGTCCAACCTGTACCCTAGTTAGGAGGGCACTCTATACCTTATTAAGGACACGAACACTACTGACTGACATGGATCCAATAAACAGGTGTCCAAAAAGACTTATGTGTCAAGCTTGGTGTGAACCTTTGGATTCTCCGGTGACACATAGTTTTAGGACATAGGGATGACTATTAAAGGTTTCAACGTAACTGATGGGTAGGGGTGTTCACGGGTTCACTTGGATCGGTTATTGATCAAAATAAAAATCAAATTAACTTAATCAATTTTTAAATTATTAAAACCATATCAAATAGAGTATATATTTATCATTTGGTTGTTATCAGTTTTGATTTGATTTGGTTCGATTATTTACCATAGATAAAAATATAAAATTCTCACCATTTCCCACATAAAAATACCTATATCTAAAGGGAACAAAATTCACCTGTACAAAATGTAATTTCACTTCGCCACTATTTGCAACTTACTTGACCTACATAAGAAGTTCGTACACAACTATTTACTCTGATCTCGAAGCATATGTTACATATAGAATATGTTATAGGTTCCACAATCAAATAAAAATCTCTATATGTGAAAGAGATATGTTATTATAATCAGGCAAAGTTGCTTTCACTAAGGCCTACTGTAGATACCATACATATACAAATCTATATTTCAATAATAACTATCCCCCCACCTCCCCCTTCCCTCCTCCCCCCTCCCCCCTTCCCTCCTCCCCAACAAACCCCTCATTATAAAACTTATTATAGTCTAATATATATGTATAAAGCCCTTCCATTGTATTATATAACCAAAAAGTATTCAATTTGTAGTTTGAAGTTAAGAAGTTTTTCTCTCCAAAGCCAAGAATAATCAAGATGGTGATAATGAGTAGTAGCAACATAGAGAAATCATTCAGAATCAAACATGGAGACGGTGACGACAACAACAACAACAAGTTCTTATCAAAGCTTCTTTCAAAAGAAAACTCCAAAGCTTGTGGTTCTATTCCTTCTTTTAGAGTTTACTATAATGATGTTCCAAGTTCTATTCCTTTCACTTGGGAGTTACAACCTGGTACTCCTAAACATACATTTCCTCAAACATCTTTACCACCTCTTACACCTCCTCCTTCTTACTACTCCAACACTAATAATAATAACAACAAAAAACCTACTAAAAAGAACTCTAGATCCAAGATATTTCATGCTTTAATCATGAAGTTTAATCACAAAAAATCTCCATTACCTTCATCTCCTTCATATTCATCTTCATCTACTTTATCATGGTCATCTTCTTCACATTATTCATCAATTTCTGCACCAACAACTCCTTTACAACGACGTCATTTTTGTAGCCAAAGGTCTTCTTTTGATGACTATATAACGCCACCATCCAAATTATGTCATGGTAATAACAAATCTAGTGGAATTCTGATTTTGATGTGAAAAAAAGCGTGTTTTTAAGTGTTTGGTGGACGTGATCGAAATACTTTGGTTACAAATTTTTGTCATTTAATTTCTTTGTGTTTGAAAAAGTTGTGAGAATTGAAAAAGAAAAAGTGTAGAGATATTACTAGACAATAAGCTTAGTTGGTAATTAATTTTCTTTGTGTTTGAATTATGTGTTTGGACTTTTTGTGTCAACTTTGGTTGTTTGCACACTGCAAACATTATATCTAATGATGAATGTAATTAATTAACTTTATTACTTTTTCTTCTTCTCACATTTTGTTTTTTTCAGGTATATTAAATTATTCGGTTTAGATTTTTGCAAGTTCATTAAGAAAATAATAATTATCATAAGTATTTTATTATTATATCTTATATTAATTGATATTTACTTTTAGATTTTGTGAACTAATTACACAATAACTAATTAATGCTGAAAATAAAAATAAGAAAAATTTAATATATTAAACTGAAAATATATTTGGTTCTATTCCTCTACCACTAGGGGATCTTCTTATGAGCACAGTGGAACTTTTACTATTTGCTACTTTGCTTTTTACTCATTTGTGCAACGATAGTTGTCTACGGGTGATGCAGTACACTTTTTAAAAAATAATAAATAATACAGGTAATATCATTAAATTATTTTTTAATTTTATTAAATTTAATACTTTGAAAATTATGTTATAGGATAAATAATATTTTATATATATATAAAAGGTGAAATGAACACAAAAGATAAATTAGTTTTTCATTTTTTAAAATGAAAAAATAATTTTAAATATATATTTTTAATATAGAAAACTATGATAGGAAAAAGTATATCTTTTCTTTTTCAGTTTCAACATCCATCATCACAAAATGATTTCTGTAGTGTAGACAATTTCCTACTAAATTGAGAGGCCGTTTGGACTTAAAAAAAGTACTTAACTTTTAAGTTAAAATAAAAATTTAAATAATTGTTAAGTTAAAAAATAAAAAGCAGAGTGAGATCTGCTTTTGATTTTAACTTTTTTTTTAAAGTCATTTTAAGTTATTTTTAACTTAGTTAAACAGTCTCTAACTTCTTTTAAGTTAAATTTATATTTGTCAAACGGCTCTAAAAAAATTTAAAAAACTGACTAAAAAGTAAGTTTGATCGACTTTTAATCTACTCCGTTTCCTTCTAAATTTCATTGACGTAATTTAATATTATTTTTTATACCTATAGTATAATTTTTTCATAAAAAGTATTTAATAAACTATTCTTTTATTTATAGACTATATAGCTACCTATATTTGTGATTCTTAAAAGCGAAAGGAACAATATCAAGAATCTGGTGACAATGTAATTATAATGAATGCAATAATTCTCTCTGTATTTTGAATTTTAATACTGAATAGTCTTAATTAAGGATTCCGTATATCTTAATTTATGATAATATTAAAATAATAGTAGTAGTTGAATAATATAGTGAAAGTGTTGAATATTGAGAAGACATAAGTCTTGGATTATGAATTCGTGTGTCCTTTATAGGTGTATTAAATAATATGAAAAGAAGTTGGTTGGAAGTTTCAATCTCATCAATAAATTAAAAGTTTTCCTCAGATCTGCAAACTGGAATCTTTTTAGCTGTGTTTTGTTAATTGAAGGCAGTGGTAGGGAAGCTTCTGCCTTATATCCACTAGTAATGTTATGTGGTGTTTGTAAAAACATAAAAATAACTAGACATTCATTGTAGCTTCCTCATGCTTATATTCCCCCAACCTCCAATTCTAATTATTAAAAATTCGTGGTTTACTAGCTCGATTAATTTAACTTTACGTTGAGTAGATTCAATAAGAGGATTAAATATTTTTTATCAAGAATTTTTACATTAGTAAATTTTAAATCGGAGATTCTGTTAGAAGATTAAAGATAAATAACAAAGTAATGAAGGATTTGACGCAAAATGATCACTATCTTATAAGAGTTATTGCATATATATATATATACTTTAGGAACTATAAGCAATTTTCTAGTTTGTTGTATACATCCCTATTTAATGCTTTTATAAGTTTACCTATTTAATGCTTTTATAAGTTTATCAACTAAATTTACATTTCATCTCACATACACTATAATTATAGTTTCGTTGATAGTTAACTCTCTTATATATCTGTCATGCTCCGAGCCTCTATACTGAACGTGTCTGACCTCGAAGTGAATTTATGCATGATTGATTACTTAGCGAAAGACTTTTTCAAACAATGATAGACTTAAAACAGAATTCAATCCGTTAAACTTAAATACTCATCTCATAAAGTATGAAAAATACTCAATAACAATACGTATAAGTTGTAAAACAAATTAAAAGAAAGTAAATACTGATAGACACTTCAACTCTGTCTATTTAAAAAGCTTCTACTATTAAAGAAGGATGTCAGGACAAGACCTACGGCATCTCAAAACTACTAATAGAAAGTAAAATATGAAGTCCTCCAAAATGCAAGGAGGCTCACCAAAAGTTAGCTGAAGTGTAAGAGTAATCTCAATGAAGAGCCTGTTGATCATCCGAAACACCTGTATCTGCATCATAAAACAATTCAGATTGAATAAAATCGCTAAATTGAATGTGTAAGTATGTAACATAGTTGAATAACAAAAAACTAAACTAAAAGGACTGCAATAGATAAAGTATATTCAAGCTGATTGTAAAGAAATAAAGGTGTTAAAAAATTTAAATCTTTACAAAGTACTTACTCATCTTTGAACTCAACATAATAAGTTATATATTAAAATACATTTCAAATCTATTTGGGATATTCTCTAACCGACAACCCTCACTATAAGCTTCATGATGATATAACATCTCGCCTGCTCTATTAGAACTGTCTTATTATTTGCCGGGGTAAAGAAACTCTCAACTAAGTGGATCCACTAAGCAATAAGGATTTATTGAAAAGTATGATCATGTAACCATGTTGACAACTGGCTTTATAATATTCTCAAAATTTAAAACTCCAAATAGGTTCATGCTGAAATATAGACATGAATAACTCAAATGTAAGATCTCAACAACAATATAAGAAAAAAAGGAAAAATTGCATGAAATAGCAAATTATTAATTCAAATTAAATGTAATAGTCATAGTTTCTTTTATTTGTAACTCACAGCAAACATTTCATGTTTTTGTCATCCATATGTATACCCAAATATACAAATAGACTCATTTGATATACATATGTGCAAATAGACTCATTCAGTATACATGTGTATTGTATAAAAATTAATTGCAGGACCCATTTGTATACCGAAAGATACAAATAGACCATTTTGTATGCATATGTGTTGTATATATGTAGTAATTTTGTTTACATACAATTACTATGTTTTAGTTTATTTGTCGAAATATACAAATACAATTTTTTATGTATTGTATATCGAAATATATCGATTAATAGCCATAGCGAACATAAAGTTTTCTATGCAGTGCAATTATACAAATTATAACTATAACATACATATATGATTTTTATGTTTTCTGAACCTAAAATTTAACATTAAAAAAATCAATGCTTAGAACTCAACTATACTACTCATCTCAAGAATAATCTACTCGTAAGGTTCATGAAATATAGACATGAACGAATAAATTAAAGAATATCAATGCATAACATATAACAGCTCAACCTTTAGGGATAGAAATCAAAACTAAGCCCATCTCAAAAATTCTCAAAACTAAGGATATGACCCTAGATTAAACTTTCACCAATTGAATTCAGATGTAGGTTATATTCTCAAAACTAAGGATATAACCTTTCTTGAAATTTTTCATCTAGTTTTTTGAAAACTCTATGACCAAGAATTATGATTTTCATTAATGATTCATTACTGTATGAAGGAATTTGATTTGGAAAGAATGAAATTCTTGGTGAAGGACTTATTTCAAAGAAGAATCTTGAAAAAGATTGAAAGAATCTTGAATGAAAGTCTTGTACTTTGATTTTTTCTTAGGATTTTGCCGTATGACTTGAAAGAGAAGAGAATGAGAGATTAAGAGATGAAAATATGATTATTTTGGGCCTTTAATTAGTCAAGAATTTTCTTTAGATTTTCTTATAGGTAAAAGATAAAAATGGCCCTTTATAATGTTTTCTTAGTGGCTAATTCGTCATTGCAATATATGAGATTACTAAAACGATCCAAATCTTTTTTTTTTTGAAACTTAGATTGAAGCGAAATTGGCGGTGTTGAAAAAAAATTCAAATACCTTTTATTTGATAGGTTATGGTCCACATATCTCTTTATATTTATTGTTTGAAGTTGACCAAATTAGAATCTTATATCAAAACTTAATTGGTATTAAAACTTTCAATTCAACTTTTTGCTAGGAGATTTTAGTTACCTTAGTTGATATAAAAAATCATTCCTACATTAAAAATTTACCTTAGTACGTAAGAACAATTATGAATCACTCGACACGACCTTGTACATACATAATAACCGTTTGATACTTAACTAAGAAGTTTTTGAAGTGTAACAGTGCCTTAAGCTAATATGTCTTAATTTTTCATTATACATTTTATTATGAACTACACATAGTAGTCTCACTAAAAAAAAAAAAATATAAAAATGAATGACATAGATTGTGGCGATCTAGTAACATGCTTCTTTACCATTTTGCTTCCTTTTCAACATCTTCTAATGCAATAAATTCAAATATCACTGCTTAATGAGAAATACAAGTTAATTTTTTTTTGGATATCCAACTAATGACGGTACCCACAAAGTGAATATAATTTAAAATAGCGTTATTATTATTTGTACTTGTAATTCAACTCTCATCAAGGTATTCTTTTAGTATGATAGAAAAATCATTATAATATGTACATATATTTTATTTTCTTTAGATATCCAAGTACTGTTATCATAACTTTCCAATGAATATTACTTGTATTGCTTGTAAATTTTAAAAGCTTATCGACTGCAAATGATATATTAGGGTTTGTTGTGCCTTGCATATATCAAACTATAAGTTATACTTGTATACTCTAATTAAGTCACATTTCTTTGAATATTTTCAATAAAATTTATGCCTACTCCATATGAAATATTATACTCATCTATGTCTAAACATTTGAACTTGTCAAATATCTTATTAACATAGTAGGCTTGTCGTAAAATCACTTCTTATTATTTCTTATTGACTTCGATAACTAAGACATTATCTACTATTTTTAGATCTTTCATTTTAATTAATGTCACATCCGGGTTTACCCCGTAGATGTAATCGGCGGCGGCGGTCTTTCTCAAAGACTAAGACTAGCCTCTTAGTCTCATGTCATTACATTCATAGGTTGAAAGTGCGAAAAATTTAAAAGTTTTCATCACATCTACTTGGAGGTTTACATAGACTTCTACATACACACAATATATACGTATCAAGTATACATAGACCATTCGTATAGGAAGGTTACATAGCCTTCTAATTTTATTGCACATACACATATATAAGACGGAAAGATAGTCTCAAAGATTGTCCCATCTCATACCATCTAAACGATCATCACAATTTGGGCATAGCCCTACATCAAATGTAAAGAAGCCACATATAGGCTTATACAAGTCGTACACAATGAAAGTGTAATGAACATAAAAGTCTTAGAAAAACAAAGGAACTTCATGGGCAAGATATTGACATCGCCCTCTGAAAGTGAGGACCTACCCACTTGGATGATAGAGAATATCAAAGCCTTCTTCAAGTCATCTCGGATTAGCCTTCAAAGAACGAAACCTAAAATGTTTGGGAAAAAGGAAAAAAATGGGGTTAGTGCTCCATATGTACTAAGTATGAGACCATATGCACATATAAGAGCAAAACATGCTAAAAAGAGACATTTAGTCAACATTTTACCCTTTTAAAAGTCTAATGCAAAATCAAGCAAAACATACCAATCAACCAAACATGCTTACTAACTCAAACAAGTAATATGTATCCCAACATACTTGAACCCATGATTTACTATAACCCTATCATCAAGGAATGACATCACAAGCATGGCTAAGAGTCAATTATATCATAATAAGCAAGACAACTGCTCATGAATCCTTATCAAGTCAACAAGTGCAATGACCAAGCAAAACCCTATAACCTTACTCAATCAAGTAGCCCCAACAAAAAACCATAACCAATGTCCAACTCCACATAGGATACATTTAGATATACATTTTATTTTATTTTAACAGTATAACCCAACATATACTCATAAATGAACTAATCAACATATAGTATCAACAACGTGCAAGTTCATTATGTACATATCATATATTATCATAACATAATCATATATAAGAACATCCTCCCAAAACTCCCCTCAAGGCTAAATAGTGCAATGCTTAGGTAGAGTCCCATACTCCTACCTAGAATAAGCTAGACCCCTTAGGTTATCCAAGTTAGAGTTCAAATCCTTTAATCATTTTACCTTTTGGGAACTTCTTTCCCTAAACGACATAGACCACATGAGCTAGTGTGAAATCCGGTGTGATGAAACCCTACACCGAAAGAAGGCGGACTACTTGCCAAGGTAGTAACAAACCATAAGACATAGCAATTGCGTGGATCCACTACCTAGTATTCCTAGGGAGAAACATAGTTCAAAAACTAGGAGATATAGTTGGGACCCTCTATATGCTCCATGCATTATAGTCTCCAATCTCAAGAGTAATTTACCTTCCCTATGTGGGAAGGGACACTCCTTAATCTAGTTCACTCGGTGCTAAGCTAGATTCATTTTTTGAAATGTCTTTAAGCCTTTTATCATCAATCATAGCTTATTTTAGGTCATAAGGTCTACCCCTTGTATAATCATCATCGTCAATAACTTAATAAGAATTGTATGAGTATAAATCCTTTCATCATAATTCATATAGGTAAGGTTTACACATTACATATCAATTCATAATAAGGCACATTGGTATACATCACCATTCTTATAGCATTTATATCTGAATCAACCTCACAACCATAATCAAGACATTTAAATTCAACATCACACCACTTTATCATCCTAATATAAGGCATACTCCAATATAACATCATCACTTAACCACAAGTAATCACAATTGGAAGTAAGATAGAGATTCTAAAACTTACCAAGTCTTCCTCATAGTTCATCATAAGGGTCTTACCATCAACCCATAATTCAACCCAATTTAGATGTTCAAAATCATAATTCAATATTGAACATGATAACAAGACTAGAATAAACACCATAGCACAATTCAATACTAGATTATAGCTTAAAATAAGATGCCTATGTCAATTCACCTTCTAACCTAAATCATCTTCTTAAGACTAGCATGAAAGACTATAATTCACTCCAATTTGGTAATGATTACTGTAATGACATCATATAATAGTGATTTAACCCATAATCAAGACAATTGAATCAATCACAACCCAATTTACATCAAGATCAAACCTAAGATTAAGGGTTAAGGATCATATAATCTTCAAATTGAACCAAACCATAACAATTGATCATAATAAAGTTAAAAAATACATTTGTGAATCTATCAATATACATAAAGAAAAACCATATAAAACAACTTAGTTCCACAACATAATTTCATTAAATTGGATGAATGAAAACCCACATGAAAACTCAAACGTTTGAATGAAATCCATTTTGAGGGAGGAAAAAAAGTTTTGAGGAAGAGTTCTCAAAAATAAAGGTTGAATAATTAGATTCTAATACCTTACGTTGATTGTTGATGAAGATTGATGGTGAATGAAATCACCTCTTTCCATTCCCCAAAACCTCCCCTAGCTTGTGTTCAATGTTTGATGGCTTCCAAATAGAGAGAGAAAGAAGGAGGAAGGTAAGACAGTTTATTTTGTTGATATGTATTTAGATTAATGAGGGTTGGGGTTTATAGGGGAGGTAATAAACTTAGTTTAGCCTCACCTTAAAACCCCTAATTTAACCTCCTAACTCTTAACTAATAAATGAACCAATATTAAAACATGCAGGAACAAACTTTGACCCTCACAGACGGAAACCCGTGTCTACGGGCCGTCTGTGAGGTCGACGGTTTAGTCCCCACCCTCCGTTATCAGCACAAACGTCGTTTGGTCAAAAGACTGGTGAGGAGGAGGCTTATTACAATGTTCTAAGTGTTGGAGCAGTTGAAATGACACCCCGTCGATCCATTACACGGATCATTGCTTGCATCTCGTAGATGAACACTGCCTGGCCGTATTGAATCAACTTGAACACGGGTCGCTCCTGCAAGGCCATTGGTTGTTCTTGGGGAGTCGGACCAGGACGTTCGGACCATTATTGAATCACCTTAAACACATGTTATTACCCTTCATCCTATTTCCTGGATTCTGACTCCTAAAAGCTAGTCAAATAGGCTAAGACACACAGTACCCCTTAGAAAACTGTTTTTCCCAACGTCAGGAGTTCTAGGAATGTTTTGGTCTTAAACTTCCAAATCCCCTTATCTTTAAAATAGTTCTTAATAATTGCTTAGACCCCATGGAAAACTTGTTCAGCCTCTATAAGACTCGTCTTGAACTTTCAAAGTGTTACAACTAAGACTAAAATGAGACACTTCTTAGTTTCAGAAAGTTCAAACATGCCTATCAAAAGTAGGGAAACTTGTATGCAATAGCAAACTATTAATTCAAATTAAATTCTATAAATATTCTTTTATTTAATTGTACCCTATAGCAAACTATAGCTATTTTCGTCACTCTCGTTGGTGGAATCTCGACAACCACTCTCGTTTGGTGGCACTCCGGCTCACCTCTCTCGCTTTTTATACAAAAACAAGTGTATAAAATGTGTTTGTGTTTTTATAAAGCAAGAGAAAATTGTATAAATACATATATTTTCATTCTCCTCTCTCCCCTCTCCCAGATCGTTGCTCGTACCTCGCTATACAAGACAGAAATGAATGTATAAATTGCGTTGGGTTTGTATTTATAAGTTAGCTAAAATTGTTTATACACATGCAAATACATATAAGTTTTTCTATAACCTTATAATCAATACAATTAAAATTATCCCCTTCACAGTATCTTTCCCTTTGCTCTCTTATCGTTTAACAAATTCAAATCGTATTAATTTATCTCTTTCTCATTTTATACAATTCGTTTCAATTGTATATTCCCTTGTGTGTCCAAGTACTTTTTTCTTTCTCTCTTTCTCATTTTATACAAATTCAAATTGTATATAATCGTCTGATACCACTTTATAAATTATACAATACAAATATTTCCCTGCCCAAGTCGCTTTTGCCTTTCTATCTTTCTCATTTTATACAAATTTAAATTATATATAATTTTTTTTCTCGTTTTATATCATTCACTTAAATTGTATATGTATAGCGAATTATAAACATATATGTTTGCTATGGAGTGCAATTATGCAAACTTTGCTATAGCATACAAATATGAATTTTGTGTTTGCATATGTGAAAGTTGCCCTAAAAAGTATAAATTGTCATCAACATAAAAGACAAATGAAAATTTCACAATATTTTTAAATGGTTAGTGTTTTGATTTAGTCGAATAAAAGAATTGATTTTTAGTGGAATTTTCTTTAGGAAGATTTTATTGTTACTGATTTTAGGACTTCGCTACTTGTTGGGACTATTTGTTGCTTATTTTTAGGAATCAGTTTTGGATGTAATGTCTATTTATTTGGAGAGTCTCTTATCAATAAGAATGAACTAAGTTTCTGATTATTGTTTACTCAATTTCAATAGTGGTATCAGAGCTAAACTTAAAGTGACTTGTGAGTAAAAGAAGCTGCTATTTACTTGGTATCTTGTAGCAATAAATACTCATGATATCTGAAAGTAAAAATTTCATCCAACCTACTTTTCCTCACTTTGATGGTCACTATGATCATTGGAGCATGCTGATAGAAAACTTCTTGCATTCAAAAGAGTTCTGGAGCATTATAGAGACTGGTTTCAGTGAACTAGATCGTGGTGTGGTGATAACAGAATCTGAATAGAAAGTTTTGGATGAGCAATGACTGAAGGATCTCAAAGCCTAAAATTATCTATTCCAAGCAATAAATCATCTCATACTGGAGACCATTCTTCAGAACGATACCTCAAAGCATATTTTGATTCAACGAAAGAAAAGTATGTCGTGTCATGCCCCGAGCCTACACTTTGGGTGGAACCAACACTTGAAGACCATCGCTGGCCCTAAAAAAATCCCTTGGCCTGACTTACTTAACTCAGCTTAAGACTTCACTCAACTTAAACAAGAATAATACATGTTTAAATAAATTACTTCATATCATAAATCTGGCTAAAAATGGCATTTAAGTCTCAAAATTGATATCAACTCCAATATGAAATTCTATAGTCTATGAAGCCTCTAAACTGACTGAAGAGGGATGTTGGGACAGACCCACCAACATCCTAAAAGCTAAACTTATAAATCAATGAAAAAGGATGTCCTCCGGAATGCAAGGAGGCTCTGTGGATTGCTCAACAAGATCAATAGTGCGCTGCGTGCTGATCCTGGTTATGTGTGTCTGCATCATGAAATAATGCAGGCCAACTAGCATCAGTACAGTGAATGTACGAGTATGCGAGTTGGAAATCTAAACAACACATCGGTTTGTAAAGGAGTGAGAATGAACACCTATCTTGGCTCTGCTCAACTAATGATCTACTAATTCTTTTTCAATATACGCAGTTAAAAGTACGTGCAATATAAAGAAATATTGATCGAAACATGCTGAAAACTCTGAATGTATACAAGTAAACAATAATGTCTTGGAGAATGGTATATAAAAATACAATAACTGATTGTATTAGGAGGAATACAATAACTCTGATGGTATATGATGGAAAGTAAATAACGATGTATATGACAATAACAATATGATGTGGGAGATTCTATGACGATAACCATCACTTAACAGCTTACAATGATTGATACAACGTATTAATCGACTCACGGACGCCCCAGGCCATCCTAACTTTGTCAGAGTATAGTATAGGACCTTGATTGAATGCTTAATGGATCCACTAGTAAAACTATCAGAGGGTTCATTAAAACGTAGGACCGAGGTTCTCTCTTGGAAAATCATTAGTTTCCTTTTCTTCTATTGATACTAGCAACATAGGCTCTTGTGGAAGTCTAGCTTCCCTTTCTTCTACAAAGTTTGAAAACATATTTGTGTTTAAGCTCTTAGGACCTTACTAGTTCCCTTAGAACGCTTGAGAAATGAATCAAACTGGACACTCTTGGCTTAGTGAACTTAACTCTTAGGGAAAATACTTTAATTCTTATATCTTTGAGAAATGAACTCAACCTTTACTTATTTCTTTGACCTTGAACTATAAAGTCTTTTAAAAACAAGTGAACACGTTTGTGAAAAAACTTTAGAAACTTTATAAACTTTACTTTGATTGCCTTTCTTAACTTCTATACTTGGCTCTTAACTTCCTTGAATTGAAGGTTCATGATCTCATGTTTATGGATGATTTCATGATGTTTAGATGTACTCTAGACTGTTGGAATCAACTTGCAAAATGAAGGGTACATCACTTAGGAACTAGTACGAAAAGATAGGGAAAGAACGGGGTTTCAAGGGACTCGGGGCGCTCCGAGAGGCGCGGAGCGCCAGAGCCTTACGGATAGACTATGTCCTGAGGCGCTTTGGAGGCGCGACATCCCAATGCCTATCAGATGGATTTTTCGACTTTGTTCTTTGTTTTTCATGTCTAAACCTTTCCAAACTCCCATGGATCCCACCCCTAAACACTTAGGATACCTAATTAACTCATCACCCAATAGTTTAGACCCAAAAACAGTCCGAAAACAAGAACCCAAACTACTTGAGATCAACTACAAATCAACCAACAAGATTTCACAATGTTTCATCAAGAATTCTATGTTCATCATTCACTAATTCAAAGTTCACTAAACTGAAACAATTAGGGTGTGGGTAAAAGGGCTCATCACCGAAAGATCTCGCATACCTTGATAAGGATCACCCCCGACGAAATTCATGCAACGTTCTTGGCGTTCTTAGACGATTTTTGGTCTTCTCTTCTTTTCTTTTTTTCTCCGAAGCCCTAAGCGTTTCAAAATTTGTAAAGACTGATTTGGGACTTAGTATTTATTCCTAATTAACCTTAAAACAAATTAGGAGTTAATAGGGTGAAAAGTCAACTTTGCCCTTACAAAAATTCGGATTTGGAATTTCCTTTGTCCAACAGCCCAACTTTCGGAAGTAATATATCCCTCATACGACCTCAGAATTTAGCAAACTTGACGTCGTTGGAAAGATATTTCGACGAGATTTCATGCGTATAAAGAACTCACCCAAACTCCTCCTATGCTGGAAGTTATGGTTGTTTGAAAATGACCAAAATTCACTCTTGAAATCTGGAAATTTTCTAGATTTCCTTAATTATTTCCAAATTTGATTATTATTGGATTCTTAGCTGATTCTTTGTTAATTCTAATTACGAGATGTTACATGCCAGTACAACAAGAGTGAAGCAGCAACAACATCAAGTCCTTCGCAAAGAATTTGAAGCTCTACACATGAAAGAAGGAGAGTCAGTAGATGAGTACTTCGACAGCCCAAAAAGGGGAACAATTAACCATATAACAAGAGTGTGGTTATGTGGAAAACGGAGACGTTGATGTTATGGAAAGCATCTACGATCGATGTCTTCAAAATTTTATAGTGTTTGCTCATTGGGAGTCGAAGAATATTTTCCCTCTTTTTTCCTCTTTCTTTTTTTTTTTTTTTTTTCTTTTCTTTTTTCTTTTCTTCTTTTCTTCCTCTTTTTTTTTCTTTTCTTTTTTTTTTTTTTTTTTTTTTTTTTTTTTTTTTTTTTTTTTCCTTTTTTTTTTTTTTTTTTTTTTGTTTTCTTTTTTTTTTTCTCTTCTTTTTTTTTTTTTCTTTTTGCCTTTTCTGTTTTCTTTCTTCTGCCTCTTTTTCTTTTTTTTCTTCTTTTTTCTCCTCTCTCTTCTCTTTTTTTCCTTTCTTCTTCCTTTTTTTTTTTTTTTTTTTTTTTTTTTTTTTTTTTTTTTTCTCTTTTTTTTTTTTTTTTTTTTTTTTTTTTTTTTCTCCCCTCCCTCCCTCTTTCTTTTTTCTTCTTTTCTTTCCGCTCTTTTTTCTTTTTCTCTCTTTCCTTTTTTTTTTCTTCCTTCTCTTTTTTTTTCTTTTTTTTTTTTTCTTTTTCCCTTCCCCCTCTCCCCCCCCCCCCCTGTCCCCCCCCCCCCCCCTACCCCCCCCCCCCCCCCCCCCCTCCTCCCCCCTCCCCCCCCCCCCCCCCCCCCCCCCCCCCCCCCCACCATTTTTTCCTCTTTTCTTTTTTTTTTTTTTCCTTCTTTTTTTTTTTTTTTTTCTTTTTCTTTTTTTTTTTTTTTCTTTTCCTTCTCCTTTTTTTTTTTCTTTTTTTTTTTTGTTTTTTTTTTTTTTTTTTGTCCTTTTTTTTTTCCTTTCTTTTTTTCCTCGTTCGATTCTTTTTTTTTTTCCCCTTTCTTTTGTTTTTTTTTTTTTTTTTACTTTTTTTTTGCTGTCTCTTTTTTTTTACCTTTTTTTTTTTTTTTTTTTTTTTTTTTCTCTTTCTTCACTTTTTTTCCTTTTCTTTTTTTTTTTTTTTTTTCTTTCTTTTTTTTTTTTTTTTATTCCTTTTTTTGTTCCTTTTCTTTTTTTTTTTTTTTTTTTTTTTTAGTGATACAATGCAATTGATGAATACAAAGCTCTTCATAATACATCATGAGCACAGAATGACTCCTCCTCCTTGTTGACACCCAATTTTGACTCCTTAATCGTCGAGCTTCTTAAATTTCAAATGATTAGTTTTATAAGATTTCAAAAAAAATATTTTGCAAGTTATTTTAAATGGTTTTGTAACTTTTATAATTTTTAGATTTTATATATATATATATATATATAGATATATTACACAATTATGTATATAATTAGTATATATTATAAAAATTTGAAAATGATCAGAATAGATTCTACATCTTAGTTAAATATCATACTCACTCTGTTTCACAAAGAATGATCTAGTTTGACTTGGTATGAAGTTTAAGAAAATAAAGAAGACATTTGATCATATGGTCCGAAATTAAAGTTATGTCAAATGTACAAAATTACCCTTTAATCTTGTGGCCTTAAACATGTCATGTAGAAAGTTGGTACAAAAAAAAAGAGGTAAATCTTTTTGAACCAGACTAAAAAAAAAGGAGGTATTTATTTTTGAAACGGAGGGAGTATTAATTTACTTTAGTCTAGGTTGTAGTTATAATTTCGAGTTAATTAATTTGTAATTAAATTAGTTATTTAGCAATTGAATGTTAAGATTACTAAGTTGGTTAATTAATTTATGAAAATTTTCTTGTAGCAATTATTAGCCAATTGTTTATCTTATCCTTAACCCTTTAAACGACCAAAAAATGGGCCTGTTCTCACGACCCAACATTCTAATCCCAGCTGCCCATATATTCTCTAAACAAAAACCCAATTTACAACATTAATTTCCTCCAGCCTATTCAATTCCCAGCCCACTGAAGAAATCTAATACAATTCAGCAAAATCCAAGCCCACCTCAATACAATCAGCCCTCAACCATACATCAAACCGACCCGATCCCACTTCTTCTTTTCTTCTACCCTTCGCGAAGAAGAACAATACCCAGCGAGCAAATTGCGACTACACCCAAAACAAAACATGCAAATAGCAGTATGCTTTACCTGTCCATTCCAAACAGCCCAACTAGTGTCCTCCGTACGCGTCGCCTCCCTTTTTCTGCCTCAACAGTACGATTTGTATGAGGAGCAGTCCCAAATAGAGCAATCTCGGCACTTCACTCGTCCTGGCGTCAAGATCAACGGATACCATTCCCAAGTCATTGAGAATCGATACTATTCCATCCACGAAGTCCTTTTTCTGTAGACCCATCACTTTCGCCCTCCCATTTTTCCTCTTTTCAGGGATATCCTATCCCCCTTTCCACTGTAGCTTCGAAAAGATCATTTCGAATTCAAATTTGAACACTCGCTACCCTCATTCGACCTTAGTTTTTGTGTCTATATAAAGCTTTCATCCTCACTGTTTTAGAGGAGGATTTCCATTTGATAATACATGCCAAAAACGGCTTCAAAAGTTAAAAAAATAATAATATAATTTTCAATTTTTTGAGTTCATAGGAATCTAGTAAAGTCAAGGTGGTGGTGGAACCTTCAGTATTAAGCTCGTCGAGTCTTAGTCGCTGCCCGGAAAAAGGTAACATTTCTTCCTCGACAACATTCTTTTCATATTTCAATCTTTCGGTTTTAAGAATCTCTGTTTTGTGGTTGGCTGGTAGATGTGTGTTGCTGAGTTCATAATGTCCTCGTGTGATTCTGTGACTTGGCCGAGTTAAATCTTTGGATATTTGTATATAATGTTGTTTTTTTCCTGTTTCTCTCTTCAAGTTTACTTTGTTATTTTTCCTCTTGTATGCTTGTTTGATGCGACTGAATTTGTATTGTTTCGTTCTCATTTTCTTAAACATCAAAGAGTGCATTACTCCGTCGTTTTCTTTTCGAAAATAGAGGCAGATCTTAAATGTTTGTTGATGTAGCAGTTGGTATTCTCCATATTTTTTTGAATCCTAGAATTGTCGTATCGTACAATATGCCTTGTTCGGGTTGAGTCTATGTTTCTATTTGGTTTAATTTTTTGTCAAATGTTAACCATTTTTAGTTGAGCTTGTAGAATGTAAGTTTTTCACAGATTACTCGAGGATGCATAGTGTAATCCTTGTCATTGTTTGCTTTAATTTCCATGTTGTGTTTCAGAGTTCCCCTTTTAAAGTTTTGGTGTTTAGATAAATACAGTAGGGTGAGAATTGTTTTCCATCTAAGTTCAGTTTGTCATAATTTGTTCATCTCTTGCTCTTCTAACATTTAAAGCGGCATGTGGTCTTCTTCACTTGGCTCTTGATTAAATTTCTTAATCTACAGTCTTAATGTGTGTCTCTTTTAAATGTTGTTTTATAGATTTGGCTTGGAAGTTATATTGTTATTTTTAAATTGTTGGGGTCATGTTCCCAATTGTAACAAACTATTATTTCCTCATTGTTTCTTCCCCTAAACTCCTAAATGGCATGGTCATTGATATCACTTTGGGGATATTTGTTTTTGTCACTTTCCAGTAGTATGTGTTAGTGTGTAAGTCCCAGTCCATTTATTTAGACATACCTCTGTTTTAATCAACTTGAGGATCGAACTTGAGAAATATTAGCAAATTGCTAGTTTAGGCCTATTTCACACACATGTTGCTTGTTTAGTAACCGATTTTATTTTTTTTTCTGATTAATTTGTTTTCTCCTATAAATAATCTTACTGTCTCATTTACTTTCAATCAAGAATCCATAGTCCTTTTCATATGCTAATCCTTAATCTTTTGTTTTCATTGCATGAATTGTCAATTCGAGTTCACTTTGGACTCATTCCTTGCATTTCCTTGAGTCGAGGTCCGTCTTTGAGTCTGCCTCATCTTTGTTCGAAGAAATGAAATATGAAACTTTAACAAAACTTGAAGCCCAAATAAGCTGCAGCAGGCCCAAAAAGGGCCCAAATTCCTTCTCTCTTACTCATAAATTATTTAAGGCATTGTGATATTAGTGTGTTTTTTTTCATCCGTAACTTTAGAATTGTTAATAACTTAATTTAATTCCTCAAAAGACGAACCATATTCTTCAAATAAAATTTATTTTTATCAACTCTTTTACTTTTCTTCTATATATTTAGTCATAACTTTTATTTAATCCTCAATTAATTTAAAATAGTTTTTCATGGTCTAATTTACTCAATTTAGTTTTTATTATTATTTTTAAAAATGAGTCAAATTAATTCTTATCAATCTAATTTTGTTAAAGTTTCAATCAATTGTAATTTGATTCAAATGTTTTACTAAGGTCTAACTTTTAATCTTTTAAAAATTATTCTTTTAACTATTTTTTCTCAAGTTAATCGAATATCATCAATTGATGTTATTATATAAAATCATTTTTCGAAATAATAGTCAAAAAGTAATTAGTTCAAGCCATAGAATAACCGTGTGAGCGCTTCAAAGCAAAGGACATGGGCAAAACATGACTTTAAATGGTAGAGGAAATGCACATGATAATGATCAATACTCTGCCTATGATCCAACATTTGATAAGTCGCAAATAGAGTGTTATCTGACATTTGATAAGTCCAATATCAGTTTGAATGCAGAACTAATTTGCATTCATACAAGGGAAATGGAGAGAAGTCAAATTTCACAGAACAAGGAGAAGAAGAAGAAACTTTATTGATGGCTTACCTTGCGTAAGAACAATCTAATTCAAATAAGAGGTATTTGGATTTAGGTTGCAGCAATCATATGGGTAGTAACAAATCTTTATTTTTGACTTTAGATGAATCTTTTAAAAATAGTATCAAGCTTGAAAACAATTCTAGTATTTCTGTTTTGGGACAAGGCACTATCAGATTGCAAGTGAAAGGGCATTTTTTTCGAAGTTAATGGAATTATTTTATATTCCTGAATTAAAGAGCAATCTTCTTAGTATGAAGAAGCTGTAAGAAAGAAACTACAAAATTTTTATCCAAAAGGGTCACTGCGAGCACATTACAACATCAACATAACAGAAGAATTCTTGAAGTCAAAATGACAGCCAATTGATTGTTTCCTTTACACAGTAATGACCAAGCATGCTCTTCAACAAAAATGGTGGACTCTACTTGGTGAT
The DNA here is from genome assembly GCA_027704765.1 of Solanum habrochaites. NCBI lineage: Eukaryota > Viridiplantae > Streptophyta > Magnoliopsida > Solanales > Solanaceae > Solanum > Solanum habrochaites. The sequence goes on from JAKWJA010002497.1 coordinate 16,205,653, forward strand.
GGCATATGCAATATGGGCACCTCAATTTTAATTGTTTGAGAACCTTGCAGCAGAGGAATATGGTTGCTGCTCTTCCTCAAATCGATGTTACTACCGAAGTTTTTCAAAACTGTGTTGTTGCTAAAAAACATCGTGAATCCTTTACGATAAGAAAAGCATGGAGGGCTAAGGAATTGTTGCAATTGATTCACTCTGACCTTTGTCGTCCAATCTATCCAGCCTCAAACTCCAATAAAAGGTATTTAGATCTTTTACTGATGACTATCGCAGGAAGACGTGGGTTCAATTTTTGCAAAAAAAAATATGAGGCTTTTAACGCATTCAAGCGATTCAAGGTCTTTGTTGAAAAGGAATCGGGGAAGAAAACCAAAATTCTTCGAACGGATCATGGTGGTGAATAAGATCGGTTCTATTAAGAACAGGTCGTATTGATAACCAAGAAAAGTCTTCCGAAGAAGCAAGCTTCAACGCTCCCCAAGACAACAGAGCCATCATTGTGGGGAGGTTAAAGAGCATCCAACGCGGAATACCAGAAAAAGAGATGAATTAGCGGATCATAGGGCTAAGTCGAAGCATGCCTTAACCTTCTTCGTCGGAGACTGAGTTAGTTCAATTCTAAAAAGTTAACATGCTTTTGCGCTATGAATGAAAGTCGTAGGCAATTGACAACAACTTATACACCACAACAAAATGCTGTATCTGAGAGGAAAAACCGTACCATTTTGAACATGGTAAGTAGCGTGTTGGCAACTCGGAGAATCCCAAAAAGTTTTTGGCCACAGACAATTAATTGGAGTGTTCATGTATTAAATATGTGTCCTGCTTTTGCGGTGAAAAATATGACAACAGAAGAAGCTTGGCTCTCTCAAAAACCAAATGTTGATCATTTTAGAATTTTTTGGGTGTCAGCATATGTCCATATTTTCGATGAAAGGCGAACGAAACTTGACGACAAGGGAATCCTACGTATTTTCCTTGGAGTGAGCGAAGAGTTGAAGGCGTATAAATTGTATAATCCACACACAAAGTTGAACATGAGGAAGTAGAAACAATGATTGAAGGGACAAATCAGGAAGATGGATCAAATGTGTAGCAACATTTATATAATGATGTGAGAAATGACCAAAATGCAAGGACCTCAATGAAGAGCAATCATCATGAATGACGACTAAACGAAATCAACGTCAAATAAGAAAGCCACACTGTATGATTGATTATGCAAGTGGAGATGAACTGCTGATGATGATAATACTTCTAATCTTATTTTACTTGCAGACTGTGATCCCATTGCATATGAAGATGAAACAAATAACTTAAAATGGCAGAAAGTTATGGATGTAGAAATTGAATAAATCAAAAGGAATGATACTTGGAAGCTAACTGATCTTCCGCAAGGTGATAATATCATTGGTGTAAAGTGGGTTTATAAGACCAAACTAAATAAAAAGGGCAAAGTTGAAAAGTACAAAGCATGACTGGTAGTGAAGGAATACACTCAGAAGTTTGGCATTGAATATGGTGAAGTGTTTGCCTCAGTTGCTATGCTCTATATTGTTCGAATGATAATAGCTATGGCTGCACAAATTTCTTGGCCAATTTATCAATTGGATGTAAAATTGACATCTCTTCATGGTAAGTTACACGAAAGGGTATATATTGACCAACCTCCTTGATATGTAAAGTAAGGTATTGAAGTGAAGTTATACAAGCTGAAAAAGGCTTTATGTAGGTTGAAACAAATACCTCGAGCTTGGTACACTTGTATAGAGACTTACTTTAGGAAAGTGGGATTTCAAAAATGCCCATAAAAGCGTTCTCTTTTTACTAAATTTAGTGCCTCATCAAAACTTTTGATTGTTTGCCTATATGTAGATGATTTGATCTACAGAGGAAATGATAAAAGTATGATAGATGATTTTAAACAATCTTTGATGTTAGAATTTGACATGTCAGATCTAGGTATGATGCGCTATTTTCTTGGCATTGAAGTAGTACAATCTGCTTTAAGAATTTTTATCATGCAAAAGAAGTATGCTCGAGAGATCTTGGACAAATTTCAGATGAGTAGTTGTAACTCAGACAGTACTCTAGCTGATTCTGGAGTCAAGTTGACAGTAGATCCTGAAGGCAAGAAGGTTAACAACACTTTATTCAAGCAAATTGTTGAAAACTTATTGTATTTAAATTGCCACTAGACCAGACATAGCATATGCTGTGAGTTTAGTTAGTAGATATATGGGATGTCCAAGCGAGTTTCATCTTGCCGCTGCAAAAAGAATATTGCGTTATGTGAAGGTTCCATTGTTTTTATTATTTTTTTATAAGAATGAAGGAAAATTTGATCTTGTTGGTTATAGTGACAGTGACTATGCAGGTGATTTAGATGACAAAAGAATTACTTTTGGGGTATGTTTTCATGTTAAGTTTAGGGGCTGTATCATAATCATCAAAGAAACAACAAATTGTTACTCCGTCAACAACTGAATCAAAGTACATTTTTGCAGCATGAGGGGCATGTCAAGCTATTTGGTTGAAACAATACCGAAAATACTACATCGTCTTAAATAATAACAAGCAATGATTTACCGTGACAATAGTTCTACAATCAAGCTCTCCTAAGTGTCACGCCCTGAGCCTATACCCATGACGTGGCTGACACTCGAAAATCATTGCTGGTCCCAAGCGAGCCTTTTGCCTTGCTTACTTACTCAGCGAAAGTCTTATAACATTAATACAATGATTAAAATTCACTTACTTAGCTGTTTAAAGGATAACTCAGAACATTTTAAAGGTAAAACATTTAATTTAGCCAAAATGGCAACTCAAGCCTTAGTACATAATGAATGATAATGAAAAGACTCAAAGGACTAACACCTGAATATCTATGAATCCTCTAGAAATAACTGAGATGGATGTTGGAACAAACCTCATAACATCCTAACGAGATAAACTAGAAAATAATGAAATGGATCCTCAATGCAAGGAGGCTCACCAAAAGACTCTAAACTGCTCAATGGATCAACGATGCGCCGAAATGCCTATCCTAGTCACCTGCGTCTGCATCATAATACGATGCAGGCCAACTGGAATCAGTACATTGAATATAAACGTATGCGAATTGGAATGCTAAAACAACATAGGCTTGAAAGAGATTATGGAATAAACACTTACCTTGACTCTTATCGACTCATGAATACTTAACTGAACTCATTTCATTATAAAACAATTTAAAACAAGTGCATTATAAAGAAAAGGAAAACTGTTTAAAACATGATAACTCATAATCATAATATTATAAAAAAAATACCATGCTCCCAATGCATAAATGAAGTCCCATACCCTCATTCATACTAAGCAGAAACCCTTGAGGAACAATGCAATTACTACTGTGGGAGTTTCTCTGACAGACGACCATCACTTAATACCTATAGTGATGATACAACGTTATTAGGCCCACGCTGCTCGGTTATCCTACACTTTGCCAGAGTATAGGACCTGAATTACTAGGTGACTCCACTAGTCTATTGTGAAAATGATCCACTTAAAAAATATGACCCTTTTCTAACCATGATGGCTACATAATTTATGGAGACTTGAGTTAACACGAATTAGCACCCCCTATATCGGTGCTTAATACTACTTCCAAAAATATACTAGCTCTTTTATGGTTTACAAACATACTTCTTTCTGTGATTTGAGATTATTCCTCAAAACTTAGCTCAAAGGCTATGTTGGAAATCAAAATTCCCCCGTGTTTCGTTAGAAAGGCAGGTTACTCCTTCTAAAGTTAGCCCGAATCTCGGAAATTTCAGTTTCCATTCTTATTTAAATGTGTGTGAAACATTTTAAATTGTTTGGAATACATAGTTCCCCATATACTCCTTTGAAGAAAGAACTTCAACTAATTCTTTTTCTTTGACTGAACTCAAAAAACTTAAGTCTTAAAACCAAGAATAACATTTGGGATAAGACTTTGTGAAAAACTCTTTAAGAATGAACTTATCTTGACTTTGATCTTCACTGCTCTTGACTTGACACTTAAGTGATCCTTGACTTGACTCTTGACTTTCCTTGAATTGAATTATGGACTCAAGGATCATTATTTGTGAAAGATTTGATGATGTGTAGAAATGATTTTAGATAGAAATAACAAGGTTCTTGAAGAATCTTGGTAAGAACTTGAATAGAAACCTTGAAATGCTATCTTAAAGGTAGATGATAGTCTACCGGCCGTAGACTCAATGACGCCCCATTGTCTAGGGGCGTAAGTTGGCACTTAGTGTAGGGGGCTCAAACCTCCATTCAACAGCTGCAGACTACAACGACGCCCAGCATCACGGGCCGTCACTCAGTCGACGCCTCGTTGCTTTGGTCTGTCGATGGTAACCTGCAAAAGTCGTGGGACATGCTGCCAGCTTGGGGTATTTTGTGTAAATTCATCCCAAGTGTTTTAGGACCCTAGGATGATATTTTAGTGTTTTTAAGTTATATTATATTAGTTTTAAGTCTTAGACCTAGACAAGACCCCTCACTCAAAATATTCAAACTCTCGCTCTAAAGAAAACTCTCTCAAGTCACCATTAGAACTAGGACTTAAGGAAGAACTATGAGGGATGGTTGGAAGTGTTTCTTCATTTAATTAGTGGGTTTCCATCTCATTGAGTTGTGGTATGCATCCTTGAATCCTCTTCCATTCAAGGAGTTATTTCTAAAAGATTTCAAAACAGGTTTTCAAACTCTACTTTCTTCTATTTTTGATATTAAGCATGGGTATTCTTGTAAAAGTGTTTTAATGATTCAAATGTGTTTCTTCTAGTATTAATTCATGATTTTAATGTCAAAACCCTAATTAACTCATGTTTATGCATATTTCCAACTTTAAGCTTAAAAAATGAGTTAAATGAACATGTTTGTGTAGAGTATGAACTTTGGTTTTCTTATGTTGTTATTATGATTTAGATACTTCCGATAGGCCTATTATGATGAATTATGAGAAAATTAGTTAATAGGTGGTGAGTACTTGGTAGTTAAATGGGGTTGCTTAATATTGTGACAATTCTTATTATAACATTACTATGAGTGTAAGTATGGTCCACCGCTTGATGCGGGTGTTTACTTGATGATTGGGATATATTGGTGTGTACTGTGAGTATGTATTTGAAGGCCTATGTGTGAAATGAAGTAGTGGATAGTAATGAAGGATGGTTCTTGTGATATGTGTATGAAAGCTTGACTTGTATGTATTACTTAGGTATGCTAATTGAAAGTAAGGCATATGTTGGAGCATGGAGTGTGTGAGAAATGATAAATGAAGGTGTAAGCATGCCTAGAATTCAATGTTATGGAAGTAATGATTTATGTAAAAGATGTGCTCACATGTACACACACTCACACTTTGAATGAATGAATAAATGATTGAAGTTAAAGAATGTTAATGAAAAAAAGGAGTTTTGGGGTGAGCACTCATTGTGAGTTGAGATGAAGTGTCTAGTAGCAACCTCACTACCTCCCAAGAGCTTTCTAATGTAGGTTGGAGGATGGATAACCATTGTGAGTTTAAATGGGATGTCCCAAAAGTTATCGTTGACCTTTATTAATGAATGTTTAAGACTCTGTGGGGGAAGTTATGGTTAGCATTGAGAGGATATGAAGTAGGGGTGGGTGCACATTGTGAGTATAGATGTCGTATTCAATGTACCTCTTGAGATGAGTACTCATTGTTAGTAGAGAGTTAGTTACTTAGTAGCAATCTTCTTATCCCTTAACTATACGCCCGCATAGGTGTAGCTATTAGACAAAGCCATGTAAAATCTAAGAGAAAGACCCCACCCTAGACAAGTGAGGAGACCCTCATCCGACAAGGGTAGTATCAGGATTCCATGTCTATCTCTCATGGTCTATGTCGGTTAAAGCTATTCCCCCACAAAAGAATGAAAGAACTAAGACTCCTCAAAGAACGTACTACTTAGGATAGGTGGTGGTATGAGACACTATCTATCCATTTGTAACGACCTGTTTAGTCGTTTTGAGCAACAGATTTTATTTCTGGAAAAACTAGCTGAACGACGGACCGTCATGGCCACGACGGTACCATCGAGGGGGTATGTCCCAAAACACTTGAAATGAAATTTGGGTACTGAGAGCGGACTCTTCGGAACGTCACGACGAAATGAAGGACGGTAGTCGCAGTCACGACGGCCCGGCACAGAACTGTTGCAAAAATCATGTCTATGAAACTCTTTGTGTCGGAGGCAGCAGGACGGGACCGTCGAAGGCTGCGTAATCCCAGGCTGGGTCGGGATTTCTGTTTGTTAAGTAATTTAAGGGCGTTTTGGAATATTTATGCTTAATTATAAAAGATAGTGGATTAATTTAATAAGTTCTAATTACTGGGGGTTAAAACGAAAAGTAACCTTGAGTAATTAGTGGAGTTTACTATTGCCATCTTTTATACTTAAGTATATGCTAATTAGGCGTTAAAAAAGAAAGAGGGTTTGAATAAGAAAATAGAAAAAACAAGAAATAGGAGAGAATCGGAACGAGGAACGGGAGAAAGGGGAGGAACGAAGAGAAAACAAAGCCTTTGGGGAATTTGCTGCTGATACAATTTTGCGGGGTGGAGGTAGGTTATGGTTTTTTGCTATTCGGTAGTAAACCTCTTAATATCAAACATGGCCATAGGTATTAGATTAGTATTGGAACCCTTCTATATGCTAATGTATGCTGTGGGAATGTGATTCTACAATTGTGACAAAATAAGCAATGATGAAGCGATTGAATCTTACTCTGAAAGAAACCTATCTACCTTGTTAATGGAATTGCTGATTGCCTTGGTATATAAAAGAAGGCTTGATGAACTAAATTGATGAGATTAGTGGGAACGGGTGTCACGAACCGGACACGTAGAATTAGTGGGGAATGGGGTGTCACGAACCGACACGTAGAATATGAGGGAATTAGTGGAGCGGGTGTCACGAACCGGACACGTAGAAGAATTCGTGGAATGGGGTGTCAGAACTGACACGTAGTATTAGAAGACGGGTGTACGAACCGACACGTAGAATTAAGGGTTCGGGTGTGTGTACGAACCGACACGTAGAATTAGGAGATAGGGGGGTGTTGGCACAAACTGGGACACGTTTTAGAATAGGGGATCGGAGTTCCCAAGTGTTCACGTAAGGACACGAGAGAATAAGCTTAAGAATCTTGAAAGACGGTAATGTCCTCAATCTAATGAATCTACTCCCACATGGGTTATGACATGAGGCTTGAGTCTGCAGGGTGAACTTGACGGTGCTTATTAATGATTATAGGAACATTGTTGTTGCTAAATGTGAGCATTGTAGGCGATTTATTGATATTTATTTGATATATACGTTTCTATTTGGAGTTGGTCGATATACCTACTCAGTACTCGTGTTTTATTGACCCCTACTGTATGTTCTTTACTTTGTTATATGTGGAGTGCAGCAAACATACCGTCGTCTTAACTCAACCGCAATCTAGCCAGTCTTTCATTACACCGGATTTCAGGGTGAGCTAATGCTTCTAGCTTGGACTGGATCTTCTTCATGCATGTCTTATGCCTTGAAGGTTCCGGCAGGACTAGCTTTTGTTTATTTTAGCTTTTTAGAATACTTTTAGTTTAGTATTTAGTAAATTGATCATAGCTGTTCTTGTGCAGGTGATGACTTCAAGATTTTGCGGAAAATAATAGATGTTGAATTTTAGAATTATTGAATTGGTCTATTAATGAGTTTAAGTCTTCCGCATTACTTTCTGTTGATTTATATTGAAACGTTTGGAAATTGGATGGGTTAGGTTCGCTCACATTTAGATAGGAGAAGTGTGTGGTTGCCAGTCGCGGCCCGTTTTGGTCGTGACACCATTGCACTAGGACATTCCCAAAAGGGGGAGTCTTGGTGTGGGTTATATGAAATAGATGAACTAAGTCTCCTAAAAGGATGTAGTGGATGGTATGAGACGCATCTATCCATTGCCACTAAGTTAGACCTTTCGACCACAGGCCAGGATGAGTCTTGGTGGGTTCTATTCATGTGTTTAAATGACCAGGTAGATAACGAAAGGTTCTAAATGTTAAGGGAGAGTATGTTTAATTAAAGCTAAGTTCTATGTGAAAAATTTAGAAAGTGACCTAATGTAGGGTGCTTAATCCACGGGGGAATCCTCAAGGAAGCACTAGTGGGAGTAGTAGTATGTAAGCTACTCTCACGTTGCACATTAGTGTAAACTTCTAGCGTCCCATTAGAGAAGGGTACTTACTTGAAATCCTTCTTGTATGAATGTTGTTTCCAAAGTTGTCAAGACAGAGGTGGATTTGGATTTCCGAACTTGGTAATAAATGCCTTATTGGTTGGGTGAGTCTTAAGGATCGGTTTGGTGTGTCTTGAAGGTGGTGTATGGGCGTTCGCTTCTTGTCTTACCTTAGGGAGTCTTAGGACAACTTGATTAGGGAAACCTCTCGGGAAATAAGTTCACATTGCTTGGAATGATTTATTCACTGTAACATGTCATTGTTTCATTGCAATATTGCTTGAAGTTACTGTAATGTGTCCTTTGGTTCTAAAATTATGGGATTCTTTATTATGTGCTAAATGATGACTCTTATACTATTTCAAATCTTAAATCATGAAAGTTTTACTTATTTGGCATGAAAGCTAATTTTTACTAAAATGTTCCTTTATGCATGTTTTTGCATATGCTATACTTAGTACATTGTCTTATACTAACCCCATACTTTTATATAGTTAATAAGTATATGTTGGAGGCGTTTGAAGACTAGAAGACAAGTTTGGGAAAGATTCTCTCAATAAGTATGTCCTCATATATATTTGAGGCATAATTGTATTTCTTAGTTTCTATTCTAAAAACTTATTATGTATTTTTCTTTAATGTAAAGGGTCGTGTCCCTAAGATATTATATCGTGTCTTTAAGTTGGCTTGTGTAGACGAGATCAAATCCTTAGCTTTTATGAAAGTGTGCTCTTATTATTATTTCGTTTTTAAAAAGTTTTAATAACGCATTACTTTCACTTATGTATAGGAAAAATGATAGCTAAGGCTGTGTTCAAGACCTAGGAAAGGTCAAGTACAGCAATCATTTCCAACCCATGGTTCTCCCTAACTATAGGGGGTGGTGGTAATTCGGGTCGTTACATGAATCAGAGATTACACACCAAAAAGCCACAAAATCCACCAACATTATAATATGATGAGGAATGGAAAAAAAATCTGGATTAGATCTTGTAACTATTTTAATATTTCTATTTCAGAATTAAAGATAATTCATACCTACAAAGAGTGTATATTAAATATAAAAAATGAAATTTGAAACAGATTGAATTATGAGAATATCAAGACCTCTTTGTAGACACATGATTTTTAACCCTTTCTGAGTTTCATTCTGTTTTTTAGCGTTATAAAATCAATTTTTATTTCTTTTCTTTATATCAATTTTTATTTCATTTCAAGTGGATTTTACTCGAGAAAATCAAAAACCAAAAAAATAGTTGAGTTTTTATTAAACTATACTCCTTTTTTTAATTTGCAAGAAAACTGAAATATTACAAAAAAATATGTTTTTTTTAATTTGTCGTATTTAATATTTAGGCAATATTATATTGTGGGTTATTTTAAAATAAAATAAAAAAGATTGAACCCAATAGAAAGTTGTCACATACCAAATTCTATTCTAATTTTAATCAAAAGCATATTCCATCGCAAATGAGAATATTTCACTTTTTTTTTCCATTTTGTAAGTCTTATCCATTATTCATAAGGGTATTTCATGACGATTAGAATAAAAATAAATCAACCTTTACCCTAAACCTAGTCTATAAATTAAAAATAAGAATGACTCAAAGATCAAAAAGAAGAGGAGCCGCAGCAGTTGAAAAAAGAAAAATATATTAGCTAAAAAAGGAAGTTGCAGCCTTCTCTTCTCAATGAAACAATGAAACCAATTCTTATACTTCAGGATCTTTCACCAGCTAAAGGAATTCTGGGGGTGATAGCAAAGTGTTGGAAGGAAAAGAGAGAGAAGAGAATAATTGAAAAAAATGAGGGAACCAAAGGAAACACTTCCTTCACTTCTTAAAGAGCTAAGAAGAGATGCCCCCTCGCGCCGTCGTCCTGCTCGCTCGACTTCGGCTTATGATTCGGATTCGGATTTGACAAATGATGTGATTGATTGGTAAATTTTTTGGATAAATTATTTTGATCAATTTTTTTTATCAAATTAATCCTGTTAATTTTATCTCTTATAAATTGATTCAGGACGTTAGTTAATTAGTTAATTAACAGAATTAATTCACGTGTAACGGTAATATTCCAAAAAGTCATTTTTTGAAAAAAAGTCGTTACTTTCCTAAAAGTCATTGCTTTCCTAACAGACACATTTTCTGAAAAGTTGTTATTTTTTCAAAAGATGCAACTTTCTGGATAAAATGAGTCTGAACAGAATTCTATGAATAAACATGTTTCTTGCTGAAAATGGCTATAAAAGGAAGTCATTTTTTGTTTTTCTAAAAAATTGAAAATTTCTCCTTCTTTGCATATATCTTCTATCAAAACCAAAGTGTCGATCGACTGAGTTCGTGTGACTTATTGTTGTTCTTATGTTAGCTGAAGTTAGAGAAGTTTGAGGTACCACTATTTCATTAACAGAATTAATCTGTTTTATCTTGCGAGAAATTAATCCTTAACCTCGGGTATAGTGAGGGGATTAAATTTCTTAAAGAGACACAATATTTTTTGTGGACTCAAATTTTTTTCTGTCTACTTCATCTTATTTCTGTAATTATTTTTGACTAACCTAATAAGTACATGTTAATAACAATGACAATCTTAAGAAATTTAACAAGTTTATGTATTCGAGGTTTTATAGATTAAAACACTTTATGGGTTTATGCTCTGCTGGAATCTTTAAAAATTCATGCGATTAACGTTAAAAAAAATTATAAAAGTTTAATCGTTAAATCAGAAACACCAAACAATTGGTGTGTAAGATTTGTTCTTACTGTTTGTACTTTCAAATATAAATTTTTTGACAATTTTGTGCAGAAAAAATGACTAATTCAAGCCAATGTGAATGAGTCTGTCCCATTTGATTCGCTGGTGTTTCCTTTTATCCCACCTTTTCAGCATTACCATTTCTCCCTCCCGCCAACAGAAATGCTTGCAATCAACATCGGTTGCACCATAATCGTTCAAACTGCTGGTTAGCACCCGACTGAGAACGCAAAGTTTTTGGAGTCGATTTCAAGAGATGACAGCAAAAAAATGTTTCTTAATCACTATATTGAGCTGCCAGAGGTTCATTTATAGGAATGTTCATGTAAGGTCGGATAATACTCCACCTGAAGAACGATTCTTGGTAACAGAAGCATGGACACATTCAGATTATTTTGGTAAAATTTGTATTCTGAGTGTCTTGCAAGATAATCTGTACAATCAGTACAACAATGTCAAAACCTCAAAAGAACTCAGATATGCCTTATAAAAGAAGTACAAAACAGAGGATGTCGGAATAAAGAAGTTCATTGTGGCAAAGTTTCTGGACTACAAGATGATAGATAGTAAGATCGTCGTCACCCAAGTTCAAGAATTGCAGGTCATAATCCATGATATCCTTGCTGAAGGTATAAATTTATTTAATGCCAATGTTAGAAATATTATGTTTTTCCTTAATACTCACATAATCTTTAATGTAGGATTGATTGTGAATGATATCTTTCAAGTGCATGCCATTATTGAGAAGTTACCTCCATTGTGGAAGGACATCAAAAACTACTTGAAGCGCAAGGAGATGACTGTTCAAAATCTCATAGTAAGGTTGAGAATCGAAGAGTATAATGAGGATGTAGAAAAAGGTTACATGGTAACTTAGCAATATCTAGAGTAAATCTATCAAAGAAGATCCCACAAAATTAAAGAAAAGAAAGAAAGCATCTGGTTCAAAAAGCAATCCTCCTAAGAAGAAATTCAATGGAAGCTGCTTCAATTGTGGTAACGTGGTCATAGGGCTACTGAATTCCGGGGGCCTAAGAAGGACAAGAAAAAGAAGGATCAAGCAAACTTGGATGAAACTAAAGGAGGAATGGACGATCTCTGTGCAATACTTTCAGAATGTAACTTGGTTGGACATCCAAGAGAATGGTGGATAGATTCTTGTGCCTCATGCCATGTTTGTGCCAACGAATAAATATTTTCATCATATACTCCTGCACCTACAGATGAGAAGTTATTTATGAAAAACTTCGTTGTTGCAAAGGTTGAAGGAACTGGAAAGGTCCTATTAAAGATGACATCAGGCAAGGTGGTGACACTGAACAGGGACTCGTATGTTCCAGAATTGAGAGAGAATTTAATTTCAATTCTAGTTCTGACTAACAATGGATTCAAATGTGTATTTGTTTATGATAAAGTAGTAGTAAGTAAGAATGATATGTAGTAGAAGAAGGCTACCTCAGTGATGACCTTTTCAAACTCAACATTATTGCAGTTGATATAAATAAGAATTCTGCTTGTTACTTGCTTGAGTCTAAATATTTATGGCATGAACGTTTGAGACACATTAACAATAAAATCTTGCGAAAACTGATTAACTTAAATGTTTTGCCAAAATTGAGTGACCAAATAAATCAAATGTCAAATTCGTTGAATCTAAGTAGCAGATCCTTATAAATCTGTTGATGAAAGGAATTCTAATCCTTAGAATTGATTCACACGATATTGTGGAAATGAAGTCGAAACATCATACGTGGTGGAAAAGTATTTCATAACTTTTATTGACCGATTGCACTAGGAATTGTGAATGGTCTATTTGCAAATGACAGGTGAAGCAAATAGATACATCTTAGGCAATATAAAACTGAAATTGAAAATCAGTTGGCTAACATGCTCAAAAATGAATTTCATTTGCTCGGGACATATGTTTAAAAAATGGAATAATCCATCAAACAATGACTCAGTACACTCCTCAATCTATAATAAAATTGTAGAAAGGAAAAATCAAACTTTAAAAGAACTAATGAATGCATACTTATAAGTTCAAGTTACCACAGAAACTTGGGGGGGGAAGCTATCTTTACCAGCCAAAATCGAATACTCAATAGAGTGCCTCGATCAAAGACACTGTATTCCATATGAGAAATTGAAAAAGGTAGAAAAACCCAATTAGAAATTATTTTAAACCTGTGGGGGTGTTTCTAGTCAAAGTCTAAGTTCCTATAACTAAGAATGGTAAAAATTAGGGCCTAAAACGGTGTGTTTGGGGGGGGGGGGGGGGAAATTTGTTTCATTGGATATGCCATAAACATTAAGGCATGTCAACTTTTTTTTCATAAGTCCGAACATCCGGATATTTATGACAATATGCTAATAGAATCAGATAGTGCTGAATTTTTTGAACATATTTATCTGTATAAACTAGAATTGAGTCATCTAATGGGGGTCTAAACAAACCAAAAGAGAATGAAACGAATGAAGTGAGTCCAAGGCGCAATAAACGTCAAAGGACAACTACTTCATTTGGATCTTATTTTGTATCAATCCTTTTTGAAAAGTGACCCTCAAACATTCAAGAAAGCAATGTTTTCTAGTGACTCAACTTATTGGAAGGAGGTTTCCAATAGTGAAATTGAATCAATCATAAGTAATCATACTTGGGAGTGGTGATAGTTCCCGGAAACAAACCACTGGAGTCAAAAAATGAATCTTTGAAAGGAATATAAATATGGGGAAACTATTGACAAAATAAAGCAAACTTGTTTGTCAAAGGCTTAGAAAAAAGAGATCTTGATTATTTACACATCTCTCCCATGAGTAGGATACATCAATTCGTAGGTTTAACTGCCTTAACTGACCATATACAGTCTTGAATCCATTCAAACGGATATGAAAACCGCTATTAAATGGAGAACTGCGAAGAAGAAATTTACATGGAATAGCCTGCGGGTTTGTAGTTCCTCGTAAGAAAGAAAGCTGTGCAAAACTTATTAAGTCACTTTAGGGACTAAAACAAGCACACGAAGCCAATGACATGCAAAGTTTGATCAAACCCAGTTTTTGTTTTTTTTTAAGTTTAAATCATTTAGATCAATGAACTATAAACGTGTACATAAAAGATACTCCAAATAAGGGAAGTCATTGGAGGTCACTATATGGAGGCATGCTGATAATGGAGCAAGACAATTGCCAATAAAAAGCTACTAAGTGTTATAACTGTTTAGTAAGTTCGATATGAAAGATCCAGGAGTTCTGATGTGATTATTGGCAATTAAAATTCTCACAACTCCGAATAAATGGTTTAGCATGGTCCTCAAAACCAGTATATTCAAAAGGTACTTGAAAAATTTAAATCTTTAATTCCAAAAAGGCAAAGGGGACTCCAATGATGTGAAACCTTCAGCTGCAAAGAAAGAAAGGTGTTGAAAGTCAGTCTCAATTGGAGTATGACAACGTGTTGGGAAGTTTGATGTATGTCATGAATTGTACGCGACCAGACATAACTTACACTATCAGTAAATTGAGTCGATATACAAGTAATATTTGGGATACTTAGATATTACTTAAAACTATGCTTTGCATTACAACAACTATCCAGCTGTTCTTGAAGGATATAGTGATGCAAATTGAATTACTAGGTCAACTGAGACAAAATCCACAAGTGGATACATTTTTTATATTGGTGGAGGAGAAATATCTTGGAAATCATCCAAACAAACATGCATAGCTCGCTTTACGACGGAGTCTGAATTCATCGCCTTAGACAAGGAAGGTAAAACAGTTGAATGGCTTCGAAGTTTCTTAGAAGATATTGCATTTTTTCCCAAATCAATGGACCTTATATGCATACATTGTGATAGTTAAACGTCAATAGGAAGGACTGGAAGCGTTATGTATAACGACAAGTCTCGTCACATAAGATGAAGACATAACTATGTGAGACAATTACTCTCTAGTGAAATTATCACAATTGACTATCTAAAGTCAAATGATAATGTGTCGGATCCACTGATAAAAGGCCTAACTAGAGAAGGAGTTGAGAAATCATCGACGGGAATGGGACTATGGCTGAGAACAAGTCATCGGGCGGTAACTCTACCTAGGAGAATGAAGATTCATAGATCTAGGTTCAAGGAGATAAACAAAGTCATTGATGACGGTTCAACATGGTCAAAAATTATTTTATGGTCTATTCTCATGATGAGACAATATTCAGTATCCAGTATAAAGACATAAAGACTTTTTAATGGTTTCTAATTTTGATACAGGGTATATCAAATAGCGTATCTACAGGATAACACATTTAGAAACCACCTATGTGAGTGTGAAGTGTAAGTCGCTTCAAGGATAATCCGGTAAGGCCAGTTTTCTAAGCACTTACTAACCGATCTGTGTTCATGGCTGAAACGAACAAAACAGTGAGAACTAAGAGAAGTTGAAGGGTTGATTGTGTGACTCATGTTGTATAGGTATACACCAAAGCTCGATGGTTCAAAAATATCAAATCTACCGATTGACCAAGTATATCCGATATATGTTCACTATGGAAGATTTAAAGGGAAACTTACTTACCAGATGCGATAAACGTTTACTTACAAGACATAGAAGTTTTTCATGCATATGTTTTAAACAATAGCGATTCACCATTCATGTGGGGGATTATTGGATTTAACAAAGTGTGTGAATGAGAAAAAGAGAAGAGAATAATTGAAAAAAATGAGGGAACCAAAGGAAACACTTTATTTACTTCTTAAACAGCTATGAAGAAGGTTCCCCCTCGCGCCGTCGTCGTCGCTCGCTCGACCTCGACTCGGCTTTGGATTCGGATTAGAATTTGGCAAATGATGTGATTGGTTGATAAATTTTTTGGACAAAATTTATTTAATCAATTTTTTAATCAAACAAATCTTGTTAATCTTATCTCTTATAAATTAATTCAGGACGTTAGTTAATTAACAAAATTAATTCACATGTAATGGTAACGTTCCGAAAAATCATTTTTTGAAAAAAATTCGTTACTTTTCCAACAGACACATTTTCTCAAAAGTTGTTATTTTTTAAAAGATGCAACTTTCTGGATTAAACGCGTTTGAACAGATTTCTCTGAACACACACGTTTCTTGCTGAAAATGGCTATAAAAGGAAGTCATTTTTTTTAAATGTTGAAATTTTTTCCTTCTCTGCATATATTTTGTCTCAAAACCAAACTGTCGATCGACTGCGTGTGTGTGATTTATTGCTGTTCTCAAGTTCGCTAAAGTTGATGAAGTTTGAGGTACTGCTATTTTTTAACAGGATTAATCCATTTTATCTCGGGAGAAGTTAATTTGTAATCTCGGGTATAGTGAAGGAATTAAATTTTCAAGAAGACACAGTGACTTCTCTGGACTCGAATTATCTTGTTTAGCGTCTACTTCATCTTATTCGAAATTTGATGTCTCCTCTGCTAAGTACCTTTAAAGTGTTGCTTCAGCCAGTGTAAAAAAGGGTGTTAAGGTTTCTTATTCGATGTTGCCGTCAGGTTATTTTGTGCAAATTACATTCATTCAAACTTTTTAATTCAAAGTTCTTCTATATAAGGTACATTTCTCAATCTATATATTGTTTTTATATCCTTACAGTTCACTGAATTAACTATCTTAAGTGTGTTGAATAAGTGTTTATTTGCTCATGAAAAAATGAAATTGGTTTGAAAAAAATATTTAAGATTCACTACATATCAATTAAATTTGATAGATATTGTTATTTTCTTTTTTATAGATTCTTATCGGATATGAAGGTGGACAATAAGATAAATTAATTAATCACTAGAACCTAGCTAGTAAATATAATTTGGGTCGAGACATTCTTTTAAGGTCCCATTAATGTGTAAATGAATGAAGTGGGACAAATTGATTATCTCAAAACAATAAAGTAAATGTTCAACCGTTAAGACCTGATGAGGACAATTAATAAAATATTGTTTACAACTTGACGGAATAGTAAGTATTAATATATGACTTTAGACGTGTACAATAAATTGAAAGGTTTGCATGAAGAATTAATTTACTATAAAAAATATTTATCTATTGAAATAATGAAATACTTAAAAAGCAAATCACTTTATTCTTACCATAAATTTTAAGATTCCTTCATTTGTGATATATTTTCCTCTTACTTTATAATTTACAATTCCTTAAATATTAGTTTAGCTTATACCACTTGCCATATATTATGTGATTCAACTCCTTGTATTAGTAGTAGGACATTATTTATCCTGCAATAAACTTTTATCTTGAAGTTTATTACTCACTATGCCACTGTCTTTTTTCCTCAGACTCTTTCCTATTAATTACTTAATTTCACAACATACATTTTCATCTTCATCATCATAAATAATATTGTTATTGTTATCTGGTTCTTCATCATAAAGAATCACGTCGTCATCATCTCCTGATTGCATTATCATGTTGTATGCATCTAAAGTTTCGTCCCTAAAAAACAACAAACAGAAAAGGAAAAATAGCAAGCAAATAATGATATTTGTATTTGAATTAATGCGAAGGTTACAATCTTTATGAAATATTTAATAAAAGAAGTAATACTATGATTTTTCTCTTCATAGATGTTCTTGATTTGACGGAATACTTGCGGCTCAACATTTGGAGCGAAGACTTTTGTATGCGGAAGACTTGCAGATCACCACTGAAGAGAAACTATGTATTTCTTTATGTATGTATTTGTGTTTTTTGGTCAGAAGAAGACCTCTTTATAGAGGCTTGAGTTAGGGCTTTAGGGGTATTTTGGTCCGAGAAATTTGACCCCTGGGCGTGAAGAACATGGGTTGGACTCCTCTTGTCAACTTAATGGACTGACCCAAGTGATTTGGACTTGATTTATGTCATACAATTTTGACTTAGATATTAATCCGACTTTATCAACCAGAAATTTGACTTGGTCAACGTATGGTGATTTAAGATTTAATCCAAATTTAATATGGATTTATCAATAAAACTTCACTGTCTACAAATGCCCCCTGCTTCGAGGCTTGTTGGGTGCCCAATTTGTCAAACTTGTAAAGAAAAACCTTGAAGTATTTGTGAAGAATTTTTTTTTTTGTCGTAGTTGATATTTCACGAGACATTTAAAGCTTCATGAGAAATGACCATGTCGATATGTTGAGGTCAACATTTACCAGAGTATTCATGACAATATTCTCTAATTTGTAAGAGGTCATTTGAATTTCGCTTGTTTATCAACTCATTTTTGACTTAAAGTGTTTCAAGCCATGAATACTTATCACATGACATTTTTTCATAGTATGATAATTTTATTTGGATCATCAACTACGAAATGGTCACCAATTAAATGAGCAAGGATCGCGTCCACAAGCTTGACTTGATGATAGAGACTTTGTGGTTTCGATGCAAATTTTAGGCTTTCACTTGAGTAGAACGTAAGGAATTCAAATTCTCATGATGAGAGTTTATTCTCATTCGGGCATATTTTTTCATGTATCTCCTGATAAAACTTTAACATAGTTTGATTTCTATGGAATTTCCATAATTTGATTCCCATGGAAAATTTCCATAATTTATTCTTATGAAGACTTACCATAATTTGGTTTCTATGAAATCTCCATAATTTGACTCTCATGGAAAATTTCCATAATTTAATTCTTGTGAAAATTTACCATAATTTTCATAATATGTAGGAAATAAAATTTCGATCTTCATAATTTTCCATAATTTGTAGGAACACAATTTATGTACTTTGAATTCTATAAATACACATGCTCTTATAAGGATTGATTGTCAATTTGAGGCATGCAGAACTCAATTTTCGTCACTTTTTTTCAGCACAACAACCCTCTGGTAGAAAGATCATAACCTGTTGTAGAAACATTGAAATTATAATACTTTTAGAGTTCCAGAAAGTAGACTCAAAGGGCTATGAAATTTCAGAAATTCAAAATAAATTTTTTTCTGAATTGGCGGAAATTGATTTTTGAAGTTTGCTATCAAATTTGTCTTTCTTTTTTAATAGCTCTATGCAGTCCCACCAAAACGTCTCTATCTTGGAGTAGAAGATTTCAAACGACAAGCGACTTGTTTCTATAGAAACTAGACATCAAAGCCTACAACATATCCAAAAAGCAAGACAAAACTCTTCATGGATTGACGAGAACTAATTTTCGACGTTGCACTTCAATTCTGTCGTTATTGTTTTGCGGATTTGGGGAGTCTCACCAGAAAGATAATATCTTTGCGTAGGAGATATCGAATGGAAAGATACTTGATTTTATAGAAAATAGACTCTTAAGTCTTGATGGAGAGATACTTGATTTTATAGAAAGTAGACTCTTAAGTCTTGATGGAGAGATACTTGATTTTATAGAAAGTAGACTCTTAAGTCTTGATGCATTTACTTCTGTGCATCTTTATCGAAGATCCGCATATTTATTTTCATATTGATTGAGAATTTTTTTATCATTTACACGGAGAGACAACATAAAACTCTTAAGCCAATAGGACCATATTCATCATGAAAAGCGCGAGAGAATATGCCGTAATTTTCATGATGTCAATTTTAATCTTTGTGCAATTGGCACCGTGAGACACATCATTCATCATGACGAGCGTGTGAGCATATATTATAATTTTCACCATGCCGATTTGATGTTCGTGCAATCGGCACCGTGAGACACATCATTCATCATGACGAGTGCGAGAACATATGTCATAATTTTCACCACGCCGATTCAAAACTTCATGCAACTAGCATTGTGAGACACATCATTCATCATGACGAGCGCGAGAGCATATGCCATAATTTTCACTATGCCGATTTGAAGCTTCGTGCAATTGGCACCGTGAGATACATCACTTTTCCCTTTTTAAGGTTTACAATGGATTGCAAAAAAGTCTCAATATCATATTCAAAAAATGAAGTGTAGTCCATAATTGGCGAGGAACCCCTTAAGTCATCTTTGATTGTAATTTCAACTTTGATGACGAACCACACTTTGTGCGTCTTCTTTTACAATTGCGGCTATAACGACGAACCACTCTTAGTACATCCTATTCTACGATTGCAGCTTTGATGACGAATCGCATGTGGATCATCTTCTTTTAGAGTTATGTCTTTGATGATGAACCACATATGACGGCTTTGACGAAGAACCATTTGATATCGCTTCTTTTGTAGCTTCAACTTTGATGATGAGCCACATTTGATTCTTTTTCTTTTTTAATTGCGACTTAGTGATGAGCGGATTTGTCTACGAACCACACTTAATATCTCCTTCTACAATTGTGGCGTCTTCGTTTAGAGTTGCGGCTTTGATGAAGAACCACATATGAAGTATTGCTTTTTTAGTTGCAACTTCGACGACGAACCACACTTGACACTTCTTTTGTAGTTTCAGCATTTGATGTCGAACCACCCTTGGTGCCTCTTCTTTGAAAGATCATGTAGGGAATTTTTTCAAGTCGTACGCGGTGTATGATACTTTAAAATCATAAAAAATGAATAAAGAATCACATGAAAATGTTCTTTTGATGCGCAACGCCATCTCGATGGTTCAAAGTTGACACATGAAAAGTAAGATGGATCCATGAATAAACATCAAGCAACTCTAGCAGATGTGGAGGCAAATTATGTGATGTCTAATGATGAAGTTGAGAGATTATCCGAACTAGAAGAGGCGATCGAGAAAAGCCGCCAAGATATCATAAGCCTCAAACTTTTTTCCGTAGTTGGATTTTTTTTAATTTCTTACAATTTTTTGATTCACTCGCTTTGGTGTAGTGGTTCTTCTTCTTTCTTTGTTTTCTTTTTCATTTTTTTGAAGCAATAAAATAGTAAACTGTATTTCAATAAGAAACTCCTCGTCTTGAACTTTGAATTTTGATTGTTTCTTTCCACGAGTCCCCTTTATTTATTGAAAAAAAAGACTTCATAAGCTAGCGTTCGTATGAGGATTGCAACAAAGCGTTACTTTTTTCAGTTTTCTTCAACTTTGGGTACAAGTGGAATAAAATTTATAGTGTGGAGTAGGAGCATCGGAATGATGAAATTATTTTTTGGTTGAAAATATAACTTGGAGATCTTCGATATATGTTAAAATCAAGTCCATGGGATTTACGGTTTGTTACAGATTTGTTCTCGAAGTTGGGTCAAAATTTGCTTGCTTGAATCTTCAGATTTCTTCAGCTTTGCGCACATGTGAAAGAAAATTCATAACACGGATTAGGAGTTTCGAAATAATGATATTCCTTCTTTGTTTGAAAGATAACTTCAAGATCTTCAGTCTGTACAAAAATCACATCCATAGGATTTACAGATTAATGCAGATTTATCTTCAAAGTTGGCTCAACATATGTGTGCTTGAATCTTCAGCTTTGCGCACATGTGGAAGAAAATTCAAACATGGAGTAGGAGTGCCGAAATAATGATCTTCCTTTTTTATTGGAAATATAACTTCAATATCTTTAGTCTGTATAAAAATCACATCCATAAGATTTACGAACTAATGCAGATTTATCTTCAAAGTTGGCTCAAAATATGTGCGCTTGAATCGTCATTTGAACGAATCAACATGATGTTCACATGGCGAAATTATATTTTGTTTCTTCTTATGACTGAACGTAGATTAAAAATACTCTAAGATACCTACGTACCTCAGTAAAGAGGATCAATTCATAACGTAGTTCAGAAAGCGAGTTTTTTTTGTCCTAACTTTCTCCTAGGCCGCCTCTATCAAAATTTTCAACCTAGTGAACATTTTTTTGAGAGTCGTACACATTTTATACTCTTTCGGGCCAGGAGTATGACGCCGCTTCAAGGATATTACTTCTTCAAGAATTTTCCATTGATGGAACCAATTCACAAGCCGTCTACATCCAAAAGTTTGTAAGCTTCGCTTGAATAGCCTTCTAACTGCAAGAACTTGATCACTAACTTGAAAGGACCTTAAGTGAAGCTTTTTATTGAAAGCACGACAAAGACGATCTTGATAGCATTCAAGACTTTGTTGAGATTCCAACCTTTTTTCATCAAGAGCTTCCAACTCTTCAAGACGCAGGCGAGCATCATCTTCTTTAGTAATTCCCTCTTGGATGGAAAGCCTCTATGAAGGTACTTGCTGTTCAAGTGTAAGGACTGCTTCAGTTTCAAAAACAAGAGAATAAGGATTCGCTTGAGTCGGCGTGCGATGAGTCGTCTGGTAAGCCCAAAGAGCTTCTTCCATTCTATCATGCCAATTTCTTTTAGATTTGGATAGGACCTTCTTTAACAAGTTGCACTGGGTCTTGTTAAATGCTTCAGCTAGACCATTTGCAGCAACATAATACATTGAAAAATTACGTTGCTTGAAGCCAAAAAGGTTGCAAATCTTATCCATCAATTTAATGGCAAATGACTTTCAATTATCTGTTAGTATATAACTAGGAATGCAAAAACGATATATGATATTCACCTTCATGAAGTTTGAAACATTTTCCTTCTTTACTTCTTTGAGGGCTACCGCCTCAGCCCATTTTGAGAAGTAATTTGTCGCAACAAGGATGTACAAGTGGCCTCAAGAAGGTTACGGTAGTGGTCCAACTACGTCTAGCCCCCAAGCGTCAAATGGACAAGATGACACATTCAGATGTAATACATTAGGAGATTGGTGCATAAAGTTTGCATAAATATGGCATGCTTGACATCTTCGAGCATAATCCAAGCAATCTTTTACCATTGTTGGCCAATAATACCCCATTCTTTTTATATGAAAATGCAACTTTAGCCCAAATTGATGTGATCCACAAACTCCAAATGTGCTTCTTGCATAGCTTGATTTGTTTCTTCTTCTCCCAAACAACGCAAGAGAACTCCCTTGAATGATCGTCGATATAGAGTATATTTATAGTATAGAAACCAAGGAGCATGACGACGGATTTCATTCTTTCTCTTTGGATCTTCTGGAAGTATATAGTAGCACAAATAATCAATCAAAGAATGTCTCCAATCGACTATATTCACTTGTGAAACATCTATAAGCTGTTCAATCTTGATTTCTTCATTCGCATCTGGTGGTACTATCCATTTTTGGCATATAATAAGTTGAGTTTGGTCGGGCAGAGCCAATATTTAAGCGAAAGCAGCTAAGGCATCATCTTTCTTATTCTTCTTTCTTAGAACATGTTGATGAACAACATCTCCTAGCCATCTAATCAATTTTTGTGCATAGTCATGATAGAGGCGCAATTCTGGCTTTTTGACTTCATAGCTACCCAAAAATTGATTGATCACTAATTCAGAGTCTCCAAAAACTTGTAATTGCAATTTCTTCATATCGAATGTCATTTCAAGCCCAAGTATTGGAGCAACATTGTGTTAAGGTAAAGGAATATGGCAAGATCTCATCCTGAGAAGTGACCAATATCACTCCAGCGCCAGCTCTTTCACGATGTGAGGCCCCATCAAAATACATCTTCTAAGGCGGTTGAACTTCAACAACCATTGCATATTCATTAGGTAATTAATCAATGAGTTCCCTATCTTCAAGTATCAGGTGGTTTTGCTAAGAAGTCTGCCAATGCTTGCCCTTTCACATCCTTTTAAGGAACATTCACAATTTCAAATTGCTGAAACTAGAGGTACCATCTTGCTAGTCGATCATCGAGGACGGGTTTCAACATCACATATTTGATGGGATTTTCTTTATAAACAATATGGACGATGTGAGATTGAAAGTAGTGTTTCATCTTCTAAATGAAAATACCAAGGCCAAACATAGATTTTTCGATTGGCGAGTATTTAACCTCATTTGGTGTCATTATCCTACTCAGGTAGTAAAGGGAATTTTCTTTCCCTTCGCTATTCTCTTGGGCTAAGAGTGCTCCCATTGATCTTTCTTGAGCTGATATGTAAAGTATCAATGGTTTTCCAGGAATATGAGCTGCTAAAACTGGTGGTTTGGTCAAGTAAGACTTGATTCTCTCAAAGGCATTACTACAAGCTTTGTACAATTAAAACAAATGTCACCTTTTTCATAAGACGACTAAATGGTTGAAACTTTCCAGCTAGATTCGAGATGAATCTCCTAAGATATGCTAGCTTCTCTTGCAAACTCTTCAATTCATGGATGTTTCTTGGCTCAACCATCTTCAGAATTGCATCTATTTTGGCTTGACCAATTTTGATTCCTCGATGACGTACAATGAAGCCAAGGAATTTTCAAGAGGTAACTCCAAATGCGCATTTCAAAGGATTAATTCTAAGTTGATACCTTCGTAATAGATCAAACACCATCCTTAAGTCTTGCAACTGGTCACACTTTTCCGTTGATTTCACTACTAAATCATCAACATCACATTCAACATTTTTTGTGAAGAATGTTAACAAAGATGTTCTGCATAGCTCTGTGGTATGTTGCTCCTGCATTCTTCAAACCAAAAGACATTACTTTGTAGCAATAAATGCCTTTAGGAGTGCGGAATGCGGTCAACTCTTCATCATTTGGTGACATGTGGATCTGGTTGTAGCCGGATGAACCATCCATAAAATACATCGCCTCATACCCAGTAGTGGCATAAATCATTAGCTCAGGGATAGGAAGTGAAAATTCATCTTTTGGACATACATTATTGAGATCCCAAAAGTCGACGCAAACTCAAATTTTCCCATTCTTTTTCCTCACGGGGACAATACTTGAAATCCATGTGGGGTGCTTAACTTCATGGATAAAGCCAACCTTAATAAGCCTGTTAACTTCAGTTTTGATCATGGGAACCAATTCAGGCCTAAAACGCCGTTCAACCTACTTGATGGGATGTGCACCTCTTTTCACAGCAAGATGATGGACTTCAACCTTCAGGTCTAATCTAGGCATTTCTTTGTAACTCCAAGAAAATACATCTTTATACTCTTTGAGTAAGTCGAAGTAGGACCTTTCCTCATCACTTGCTAGTGAAGCATCACATTAGTGGGTTTTGGATTTTCATTAGTTCCAAGATTTATTTCTTTCAATGCATCAACTGTGACCTTTATTATTCTTCAAGTTCGGGTGGCACATCTTTAGCATCTTAATCTTCTTGAGGTTTTCTATCGTTGAAAGATATATGGTAACACGATGAAACATTTTCCGATTTTCCAGCAATTTTAATTGAAGAAAAAGTATGCATTTCATCTTGTGTAGTGACATGATATGAAGAGCCATCACTTTCTTCATCTTTCTCACGTTGCTTAGTGTAGACCACAACATGCGACTTTGCCTTTAGTACTTTTCCACAAGATACCACAATGTTCGTATGTCACCTCATTTTGGAAGGGATTAGACTTTGAAAAGTCTTTCAGAGCATTTTGAGATTTGGGTAAAGAAGATGCTTGCATACCCTTTCTATTTCTCCAAACCTTGTTTTTTCCCTCAATAGTCCTAACCTCTCAAATAAGGAAATCCATTGTGTTGAGATTCCATGTCGATTGAAGACAGAAGGCCTCTTGTTAGAATTAGTAGACTCATCTTCCACAATTATGCATTTGTTGCTCACTCTTTTTATGGAGATGCGGATAGGTGGAGGTTTTTGTAGCCCACCCCTTCACGTGGTTGCCTCATAATGGGTTCGGACGGAAGCTTCCCCAATTTCGATGGTTCATTTGGATCGAATCCAACTTTTTCTAGCAGCCTGTAAGATTAAGATCAAAACCTTCTTCTGTACGCTACATTGGGAGTACTTCATATTTGGGTGACTTAGGGGCCACAAATTTATCGTGAATTAATGACTCAGGAGACATAGACTTCCCATGCAATTTTGTGGATGAATTGATCATATCAATTCTCCTTACAGGAAGGGTCAAACCTCCCAGTGCATTTTCTTGCAACTCGAGAAAGTGTCCCTTGTCCTCCTTTACCTTTGGGACATAATGGAAATGGATGCGACCTTTTTACTTGAAAAAGTATCAATCATGTTAGACATCTTGTTTGGATTGCCAAGCTTTGGATCTTCCTTGTTTGTGACTTTTGCTTGCCGACAACTACCTTAGCTATCTTGTTAAGGAGCCCGACATCTCTGGATGTAGTGTCATCAACTTTTATGGAATATTTCTTCACCTAAAACTTTGCATCAGCTTCAGTGAATTAATTATCATCTGCAATAATCCTTTTTTGCAACTCCATTATCATAATACTTCAAACATTGGTGGCAGGTATATGAGATTAATTTGTTCTCATGTACCCACAGCCTACCAAGCAAAATGTTATATGAAATATTTGCATCAATTACATGTAACCACACACTTGATTGTAACTCTCCGATGGTGAGGTCGATTTTGATGGTTCCTATGGACCTTTGTCCTCCTTGATTGAATCCTTGGATCATCAAGCGACTATCAGTAAGATTTTTAGTTGATATCCCAAGTTCTTTCATTGTGCGAATCGGAAAGATGTTGATTCCATATCCTAGATAGACTAGGATTCTATTTACCCTTTTCTCAGGCGCAAAACCAACCATGAATAAAGGGCAATTATGAAATGTTACACCAAATAGAAGATCATCGTCAGAGATTGTGATTTTGGCCATACATTTATTTTCAACTCCAGAAGATAGATGTGGAGCATCATTTGGTGATGGGAATGATGGATTTTCAACTTCAGGAGATGAATTTGGAGCATCTTTTGATGATTGATATGATGGAGTTGTATACTTTTCTTCCTTTTCATCGATATTACAACATAGAGCTTTTGTACCATCGCATGTGAACTTGGTGTAAAACCAATTTGGCAAATATTCTCCAAATGTAATTAGACGAGGAAGCCCTTGATAGTGGTGCACCTTTATTTCCTTCTTCTTTGAATGCAGACTCAAAGTTTTGGTTTTGGGTC
The DNA here is from genome assembly GCA_027704765.1 of Solanum habrochaites. Taxonomy (NCBI): domain Eukaryota; kingdom Viridiplantae; phylum Streptophyta; class Magnoliopsida; order Solanales; family Solanaceae; genus Solanum; species Solanum habrochaites. The sequence continues at coordinate 16,232,528 of JAKWJA010002497.1, forward strand.
TCCTTACCATTTTTTCCCTGACGTGTCACTTTATTGTCTCTTTGTGCGAATTCATTTGGTGTATACGGCGAGTCACAAGAGTCCAACCCATATCATCAAGATCATCGACTGGGTCTTCATCTTCTCTCATCGATCTCTCTCCTAAAGAAGCCGCATCACTTAGTATAGGAAGAGATAACAAATTATTTATATCAATGAGCTCAAAGTCTCCAGACTTAATCATTGTTGTCTGATTGATGTTTGGGATGTCTTGCTCATTATTTGCTTCAACATAATTGCAGGTCTTGACCAGATTGGGTAAGTCCGAAGCGATACTGACTTGGTTTGAAATCAATTTCTCATCTTCAACTTCAATCTTCCCTTCGCGAGCTAAGTCCATGATTTTTCCTTGAAGACGAATCATTTCTCGATAGGGTGGCCAACCAATCAGTGATATTTGCAATATTTTAGATCATCACTCCTCCCTGCTTTATATGGTCGTTTCATATCTGGTAACTCAAAAAGTTTCATCTCAAGGAGTTCATCAAATATTGCGAAAACAACTGAGTCAAGAAATGGATAGTTTTTCCACTGTATTTCCTTCAAGGTGAGATTTTGAATCGTTTTTCGTTCAAAAGAAGTTGCTTCTGTGCTTTTCGTATTGCCCAGCCTTGTGGTGAATTTCACATGAGAGGTATTGACGTTCGTGGATTCCTTGTTTTCAATCTTAGGCAAATATTTTCCCATTTGCTTAAATTCTTGCCTTTCTTTGACTTTACGGAGTTCATGGACAGGTGGTGCTTCAATTATAACCGACGACATGCTCAAATCCATATCATGAGTGCGAGTGGCTTATTCTTCAAAATTTTTAGGCTTTATACCTTGCAAGATATAGTAGAGACCTCAATGCATACCTTGAATGCACATCTCTATGCCCAAAGCTTCACTAAGTCAATCTTTACATTTTAAACTTGCATGCATCCATTGGTTGACGAAGTCAATGAACGGATCTTCATTTCACTGACATGTGTTTGTAAGTTATACCATGCTTACAGTACAACTTGTTCTATAGAAGCGGTTGAGAAATTATTGCTCCATTTGTTCCCAACTAATAATGGAACCAGACTCAAGGTTTGCGTACCAATCAAAAGCATTGCCCTTAAGGGAGCGGACAAATTGTTTAACGAGGTAGTCGTCGTATGTCCCAACATTGTTGCACGTTTCAATGAAGTGTGCCACATGTTGCTTTGGACTTCCCTTATCATCGAACTGTTGAAAGTTGGGAGGTTGATAACCGACAGCCATTTACAAGCTATCAATCCTTGCAGTGTATGTCCTTGCATATGTCAAGGAGGATTTCATAGCAACCTCGTACTTTTCTTTAATGGTTCCCATGATGAAATCCTTGATTTGGTTGATCGGGATCGTTCCGTCAGAGGAAACTTGGATCTCTTTATTGTTCTACTTGCTTTGAAGGGCGATCGACAATCTCTTGTACTTGTAGACTTTTCCAGGCGCATGAATTGATTCTTCATCCATCATCAGTTAGCTTAACGATTCGAGCATCTTTATCTTGAACGTATTTGGTCAAGCCTTTAATAGCTTTTGTCAAACTCGTAAGTTATTCTTCTACGGATGAAGTACAAGTCACCATCGCGTGCATAAACATAGTATGTGATGGATAATGGTGTTGATTTTCCCAAACATGTGATGCAAACATGTTATGTAGAGTAGATCAAGTGCTCAAGACATCATCGTCGAGTAAAGCAGAGGGATTTTTGTGTGTAGATAGGTTCAATTGGGCAAGAAACCTCTTGACCATTTCAGCGATGTCTTCTTTTGCGATTTTCGCAGGAGCTTCACACATTTTGGGGACAAACCAAAGCAGCAACATATTCGGACGGCACTCGTGAGGCTTGTTATCCCAACAACTTGGCTTGGTTCCTTGTGATAGGTCCCATATTTCCTGTAGTAACATCAAGGATGTTTTCCACATTGATGTAGAATTTGGATCCATCAGTTTTTGTGGAAGAGGATGCAAATCCAAATGCAGATGCAAATTTTGATACAGATGCACATTTCGATGCAGATCTAGATTTTGATGCAAATGCAAATATGGACGTAGATCCAAATTTGGATACAGATGTAAATTTCGAGTTGATCTTCTCAGAATCCATCTCAATGTTCTTGAAATTTTATTTTGGAAGAGAAAAGATAAAAAGTAAAGATTGTCCCATTGGGCGTGCTAACTTGTATGCATCTAAACTTTCGTCCCTGAAAAACAGCAAACATGAAAGGAAAAATAGCAAGCAAACAGTGATATTTGTATTTGAGTTAATGCGAAGTTTACAATCTTTATGAAATATTTTATAAAAGAAGTAATCCTCTGATTTTTCTCTTCAAATATGTTCTTTATTTAATGGAATACTTACGGCTCAACACTTGAAACGAATACTTCTTTGTATGTGGAAGACTTGCAGATCACCACTGAAGAGAAACTATGTATTTATGTATATATGTATTTGTGTCTTTCGGTAAGAAGAACACCTCTTTATATAGGCTTGAGTTAGGGCTTTAGGGGTAATTTTGGTCCGAGCAATTTTGATCCCTGGGCTTGAAGAACATGGGTTTGGCTTATCTTGTCAACTTAATGGACTGGCCCAAGTGATTTGGACTTGATTTAAGTCATACAATTTTGACATAGATATTAATTCGACTTTATCAACCAGAAATTTGACTTGGTCAACATATGGTGATTTAAGATTTAATCCAAATTTAAATGGATTTATCAATAAAACTTCGCTGTCTACACATGTTAACTGTCCTATGTTTGTACTTCTAAAACTCAACTTCATTGCACGAACAATCATATAAGATTAAATCAAATTGAATATATCGCTAGGCATTTTCGCTATAGAGAAAGAATTAATTAACATGCCATCAATCTCCATTCATCTTACAATCTAACAAGTAAAACAGTAATAACGAGAAAAAGTATTGAGGGACTTAAATTTATCCAGTCCCTCGCTTATGTACACATTATTCATGGATTTTTAAAAATTTATTCTAGTTTAAGAAGAATAGAAATCAAATGTATGCTAATGAATTCATTCTCCACGGGGAAAAAGCATGTTGAAATATTCGAGGTGTTTTAGTAATCTATCATTGCTTTTTCATTAAAACATATTTCATAGTTTGAGAAATGGAAAAATAGAATATTCAGTATGATAATTAATGCAACTCTGGGACGATGAGGACATAATTAATGATGATGAGAATGGAAGTGTGTCTGATGAATATAAAGTGATCAAGAATGAAGAGCCCAAAAAATAAAAATAGAGTGGCGTAGAGAGAAACTATAACGTTACTTGTTCACCTACAAACAAGAAATTCTTGATGAAGAATGTTAAATTTTCCATGAAGAAAACTATGAAAGTTGCTCTTCTATAGGTACACAGCAGTTGCAATGCAATTAAAGAGAAAATGGAAAACATCACCATAGATTTAAAGTAAACGTTCGAGATTGATTTTGTTCTGCAATTGAATGTTGTTGATAAACAAGGAACACTTAGAGGATATCAGTGAAAATGTTGTGAACTCAAGGAGACATCTGCTACTATGACTGATATTCACATTGACAAGCGGCGTCGGAGTACTAGAAGTGTAATTCCATATTAAAGGTTGGTCAATTACTTTTGGGCAGGAAGAAAGTCACATGTGCGAAGCGACGGTTATTTATGGAAGTTATATAAAACTGTGAAAACGTGAGTAGGAAAGGTTAGCTAGTTAATTATGATACTAAAAGTTCTCTCGTTGTTTTTCTATATTGTCTGTAATTGTAATTGTAGTTTGTTTATCATCAAGAAAGTGTTTTTTTTATTGTAAAAGTTGAGAGTGTTACATTGGTGCTTTAATCCAGAGGTCTCTAATGGAAGATGAACAAAAACTCAAGTTCCTCGAAGACACCATGCGACTTGTTCAAGTTCTACAGGGTTCCTACTTTGAGTCAAACCTGCTTCAGTTGAATTAGGACAATTCTATGGAGTGAAACCTCAATCATGGGTCTTCCAAGAAGAGTGCTACTTCGAATATTGTGGAATCACGAAGGATCATAAGTTAACACTAGTATCATTCTACGTGGATGGTGATGCATTGGAATGGTACCAATGGGTATTTCTCAATAAACAGTAAGTTAATTGGGAGAATTTCACTGAGAAACTGCTGGTCCTATTTCATAAATTAGATCAAGAGGCACTAGAGGGTCGACTTGCTAAGCTTTGGCAGACCAGAGTCGTTTCGAAGTGGTTTTTAATAAAACGATGCATTTTCTAGATCAGGTATTAGAAAAACTTCTTACTTCTGGATTGAGACCTGACATTAAAACAATTGTTTTAATTTGTGAGCCTACAAAATTAAATGAAGCTATACGTGTATCCCATCCATACGAGTAAAAGATCCAACTTGAAGGGGTCTCCCTTATGCCTGCTTTCCATAAGGCTCCGCCATTTCTGTCAACTCCCGCTCATCCTTATATAGTCTCAAAGCCCTCAGTTGCCCAAACTGCATCAAATTGTCTGCCCGTGAGACACCTTTCCCTTGTAGAGTTACAAAGTCGATGGGAACATGGTCTTTGTTATTCTTGTGATGGAAAAATACTCTCATCCTCACAAATGTTATGTACTTCCCAACTTCCACTGTTATTTGAAGAGTCTGAGGCTGAAGTAACCTTGTAACCTTACCAGACCATTTTGTGTCAGATAATGTCTAAGCGAAGGAATTACAATGTTGAAAGGTTCAAGAATAGTCAGCTATTTAATATCATGCTTTATTTGGAGGAAATTCTTCTAGTACTCTCCGATTTAATGTCCATGTTAATGGTTCACCGATACAAGTGCTTGTGAATAATGCTAGTTCAAATCATTTTATTTAGGCGAGGATGGAAAACTTTCTTCAGTTGGAGACTGAACCAACGCCAAGCTTAGCTTTTCGGTGGTGGTAGGAAGTGTACAGCGACTACGATGTGAGGGACTGACTAAATAATTCCAATAACTATACAAGGCAGCAAAATAGTGGAAGAACTATACATTTTATCCCTTCATGGTGATGATATAGTACTCAGGGTTTCGTGGCTTGCAACTTTGGGTCTTGTCCTTATTGATTTTGCAAAGAGAATATTTGAATTTACTATGAATGGTTCTAAGATCTCGTGGAAAGGGGACGCAATTTCCTCATATTTTCATCTACAATTGGTATCTTCAAAACCTTGATGTACTCTCCCCTTCTGAATTAGAAATGTTGCTCAATACATATGATGATGTCTTTCAAAAACCTCTAGGATTTCCTCCTTCACGAAGTCATGACTATGCAATCCGTCTACTTCCAGGTGCAGGAGCGGTTAATGTGAAACCACATCGATATGCTTAATTTCAAAAGTAGGTTGTGGATCAGTTAGTGTCTAGAATGCTAAAAGAAGGGACAATCAGAACAAGCATAAGTCCATTTTCCTCTCCAGTATTGTTAGTTCGAAAATACATAGCACGTGGCGATTTTGTGTCGACCATCGTGCAATAAATGTAATCACAATTCGTGATAGATTTCCAATTCCTATCATTCTAGAAGTTTTTGATGAATTAAATGGTGCTCACTTTTTTCCAAGTTAGATTTATTTTCTTGATATTATCAAATTATGGTCTGACTGGAGGATGTCCCTAAGATGAAATTTGGCACTCATGATGGACATTATGAATTTCTTGTCATGCCATTTGGCCTTACAAACACGCCCTCTACCATAGAAGCAACTATGAATGAGAAATTCAGACCTTATATGCCTTGGTATTCTTTTGTGACATTTTGATATATAGTCCTACTTGGACTGATCATTTGGAACATTTGGTCTTGGTTCTTTAATTATTGTGTCAATTTCAGTTAAAGGCTAAGCGCTCCAAATGATTATTTTGATAGGAGTCAGTTGAATATTTAGGAGATATTATCTCATCTCAAGGATTATTTGTCGACCCAGGAAAAGTAGAATCCATACAGCAATAGGCAACACCTCATAAATGAAAAAAGTGCACTATTTTCTAGGCCTCATACAAGGAAGCAACGAGCTTTGACATATCATTATGAGATGTTTTCAATCACTGAAGTTGCAAATAAATGGAGGAAATATCTTGTTGGTAGAAGCTTCACAATACTAACAGAACAACAGTATTTGAAGAACCTCACTAATCAAACCATCCAAACTCCTAAGCAACAGAGTTGGCTCACTAAGCTACTGGGTTATGATTTTTATATCATATGCAGTCCTAGAAAAAAAAATTCAGTCATTGATGCACTTTTTTGTAATTCAGATGCTTGTCTTATGGCAATTTCTGCCATGACCTTCAATCTAGAACAAGAGTTCAAATCCTTGAATCAATCACATCCAAAACTATCGGCTATTCAATAAGCTCTACAAAACGATGTGGAGACTCAAATGGATTTCCAATTCAAGGTTGTGTTTTTATTTTTTTAAGGTAGGCTTGTTATTCCATCAGATGCCAACTACGACACAAGCTAATGTTTGAATTCCACGCCATGAATATCGGAGGACATACTGGTGTGGAAAGAACATACCATTGATTGGCTTCAAATTTGATAGAATCTGAGTAATTCTACAAGAATATAAAATTGGTGTTTTGATAATAGACAAGAAATGCAAATAAAATGTCGTAGCAAGCAGGGATAGAATCTGAGTAATTCTTCAACAATATAAAATTGGTGTTTTGATGATAGACCAGAAGTGCAAATAAAATGTCGTAGCAAGCAGCAAATTGACGCAACCACGTATTGAATTAAATGTCACGTGACAAATAGAAGCAGCAAATTGACACAACCAAAATTAATGCTAAAGATACAAGTTGATACAAATAAGGAAACCTTAATATATTTTATTAAGGAAGGAAGTTGTATATAAAAAGGATCGTACAATAAAAGGTAAAATCAGTACTCCTTGTTTAAATACAATTACAATTTCCTTACCTTATTTGATAAGGATTCAAGGCGCAGAAATATCTATAAAGAGAGGACATACGCAGAAGAGCAAACCACGACTTTTACATAGAGAGAAAAGCGAGAGTTATTCATCAAGTAAAAGCCTTCCAAGATCGATAGGTTTTGCTAAGTTCAAAGAAGTTCTTGAGTTAGAAAGTCTTGAACGTGTAAAACTATTTTCTTGATTCATTGTTGAGTTGTTAGTTACATTTTTGTACACGAAGTGGGTTTGGCTTATTGTAGAGTTGAGCTTTGGTGAGGTTTGTAACAAAAGGTGGGTTTGGCCTTTTGGAGAGTAGAAGTAGTCGATTATAGTTAATCGAGAGTTTTTGTAGTGGTGAGGTTTTTGATTATTGAGTTGTAATCATAAAATCATCTAGTTAAATTAATAAAACGAGGTTTTTCCTTGCTTGATTGAGGAAGGTTTTTAATTTAACAAGTGTTTGTTAATAGACTTAAAACCAACTTACAAGAACCTGGTTCTTGTTCTAGAGGATAGATTTCTTCAATTGGTATCAAAGCAGGTCTTTTCGATAAAAGATTTACACCTTGAAAAGACTCAATGGCAGCACCACCTACCCCACAAGAGGGAGCTTCATAAACACGACCACCACTATTCAATGGCAAATACTATGGATGGTGGAAAAATCGTATGATGGATCATCTTATTGACGAAAATCTTGATCTATGGGGAGTTATTCAAGATGGACCAACTATACCTATGAAAACTGCAACTGATGGAATCATCACAATTTCAAAGGAAAGAAAAGAATGGAATGCTGAAGACAAACTCGCAATCCAAGACAATGCCAAAGCCAAGAAAATTCTAATTTGTGGTATAGGACCAGACGAATACAATCGAATCTCGTCTTGTAAAGATGCCAAAGCCATATGGGAAACACTAAAAACCGCTCATGAAGGAACAACACAAGTCAAGAAGTCCAAAATTGATAACTTACACAGACAATATGAACTATTTTGAATAGCAGAAGGAGATACCATACAATACATGCATACCAGGTTCACTTCAATCAGTAATGAGATGTACTCCTTGGGAGAGATAGTTCCTAATGGAAAGGCATTAAGGAAACTCTTGAGTGTCCATCCTGAAACTTGGGAAAGCAAAGTCGAGGCTATCACTGAAGACCGCGACCTAGATACACTGGACATGGATGAGTTAATTGGTAATCTAATCACATATGAACTCAAGAAAAACCAAGAAAAGGAAATTGGAGGAAAAAAAAAAAAAAAAAAAGAAGGAAGGAAAGGATAAGGGAAAGGAAAAAGGAAGAAAAAAGAAGGGACAATAAGGAAGGGGAAAAAAACCCCCCCCCCCCCCCCAGAAAAAAAAAAAAGAAGGGGAAAAGAAAGGAACCTGGTCTATAAAGGCCAACGCATCAGATGATTTTGAGGGGGGGATTGGGATTTTGAAAAATTATTGCCCTTATGACAGGAAAGAACGAAAAAAAAAGGTTTTTCACCAGGATGCTTATTAAACTAAAACAGAGGTATTAAAACTTAAATAAAAAAGAGGAACAAAACATTTCAAAAGAAAATTTCCTCAAAAAAAAAAAAATACAATGTTGAAAAACACTTCTAAAGTCCAGGTTTTGTTCATTATAAGTGTGGGAAGAGTCTGGGATCACTTCATCCAAATTCTGTCAAACTTTGGGCTTTGTAGAGAAGGAAAAAAGGAGAGAAGAAAAAAGGAAAAAGATAGAGAAAGGGAAAAAAAGAAATAAAACAAAAAAGAGAGGGGGAAGGGGGAGCAAGAACCAGAAGAAAAAAAAAAAAGGGGGGAATAAAAGGAGGGGAAGGAAGAGGAGAAGGAAAAAAAAGGAAGAAAAGACAAAAAAAAGACAAACTCTGAGAAGGAAAGGAAAAGGAAAAAAAAAAAAAGAAAAAAAAAAAAAATGAAAAAAAAAAAACAAAGAAAAAACCCCCCAAAAAAAAGACATTTTTTATCATTAAGAAAGATTTAAGAAAGGAAAGTATAAGTTTGTTTCCTCAAAAAAGAAAAGAATTAATACAACTCAAAGAATGGCAGAAGCAATCTCATTGAAAAGGGCCCTTTTTGCAAAGCCAATGGGGAATTTATTTATGATGAAGAAATCTGAGGATTGATGTGAGGACAGAGGAAAGAGAAAACAAATCCCTTCTGGCACTAGAACAAAGGGAAGAAGATGATTATGACTTCTTGCTCTAGTTAGTTGAAGGGGAGGAAAACTAAAGGAGAAACAAAGGGAAGGAAGAAGAAAAGAGAAGAAAAGATAGGGGAAAAGAAAACCTGCAGATCAAAAAAGAACCATATTAGCCGCCACTCATGGCTTAGATCAAGATTCCTAAAGGAGAACAAAGAGAAGAAGATAGAGATAAGAAGAGAGAAGGAGATTAAGAAAGGAAGAAGATATGAATGACAAAGGGGTTAAGGTATTTTTCGTAGTTTTCATAAATACAAGACAATTCTAAACTCATTACTAAAAAAACAGGGGGGGAGCTAGAATAGAAGAAGAAGCTAGAGGAGAGGAGCTTAGAGATAGAAGAGCCTAGAAAGGCTAGAATATTTACTTGACACCTAATTTGATGCATATAATTTAAAACCCTAGCATTTTAAAAAAGGAAATTGATAATTGGAAGGGACTAAATATGATCACTAAGAGAGGAGAAGAAAGGAAAGGGAGAAGGAGAAAAGAAGAGAAAAATTAAGAGCTTGGAAATGAAAAAACCAAAAGTCTTCATCTATTATTTCCAAAAAATAATGAGCTGCTAAAGTTTAAAAACCTAGACTTCTTGGTAGTTTTTTTAAAAAAAGGAGCGATGAAAAAAAAAAAAATTGACCACCAATAGAAAAGAGACTTTTGTGACTTGCTTAAAACTTGTGAAGCTGTGGGTGGGAAATGTGTGATGGAAGTGTGCGTGGCGGCGGTGGAAAAAAGGAATAATTTTAGATTGGACCAGGTCCTCCATATTTCTTGACAACAATTTCACAAGAATCGTACATTTGAGAGACATGGATAGAGGTTTTGATAATGTTTAGAACTAGGCTCTCAAAGGTGTAAAAAATTCCAAAAGTAGAAGAAAGATTGTATATGCGTTTGTTTTGTAACTGTCGGGCTGGGATGGTATAGGGCATATATACAATAAAGTTATGTTTATTATTTAAATTTAAATTAAAAGTTATGATTGTCAAAGAAAGAAAAATAATTGTTGGCGCCCCATAACACAACAAAACTTGAAATGAAAATCTCTGAGAAGAGGAAAGGGAAGAAAGAAGAGGGAAAGAAAACCTCATCATTGAGGGGGGAAGAGGGGGGGAGGAGAAAAGGGGGAAGAGAAGGAAAACCAATGAACAAAAACAAATCCCTACAGTCAAATCTCTTCCCAGATGGGCCGGAAAAAAAAAAGGAAAAAAAAAAAAAGAAACAAAAAAAAAAAAAAAAAAAAAAAAAAAAAAAAAAAAAAAAAAAAAAAAAAAAAAAAAAAAAAAAGAAAAAAAAAAAAAAAAAAAAAATCTTATTTCATCCATTTCTTTTTTAAGCAATTTAAATCAAAAGTTGATCTGGGGTAAACAACAATCTAACCCAAAATTAATTAAACTGCAGGGATTAGGGGATTAGAAGGGATTAGTGGGAAGGGAATAGCAACAACAATGGTGCTGGAGGATAGTGCAATGTTCCAGGGACAACATTGACTGGAGATGATTTATTTTAAAGGAGCAGGCTTCCCCATATTTAAAAAATATCAAAAGGAGGAGGGAGGAAACCCGTCTCGCCTTTGGTTATTAATGCGAAAAAAAAAAAACAAAAAAAAAAAAAAAAAAAAAAAAAAGAAAAAAAAAAAAGTGGGGAAAAAAAAGAAAATTCAGGGCATTTGGAAGACCCCCTACAAAAGGTTGGGTCCCATGGATACTCATGCACAATTGTGTGGATGAAAACGATTTTTATAAAGAATACTATGTGTGAAGGGGCCCTAACAAACCCTATCTATTTAGCGTATCCCAAAAATATGCGATATTAAAGGAAACAATGTTCTCTTTACCGAAAAAAAAAAAAAAAAAAAAAAAAAAAAAAAAAGAAAAAAAAAAAAAAAAAAAAAAAAAGAAAAAAAGAGAAAAAAAAAAGAAAAAAAATAAAAAAAAGAAAAAAAAAAAAAAAAAAAAAAAAAAAAAGAATCCAGAGTAACAAATTCAGTGAATGGGGGAAAACCTCCTTGGGTTTTTTCTACTAGGTAACGACACAAGAATGTGTAAAAAGACAAAGATTGTTGACTGTAAGGAAGAGAAGAATAGATACTCCTAAAATGTCTTCAAGTTGCAAGTTAGTTTTTGATTTGCTCCATGCTCTAGCCACAAAGGGAGAAATGGAGACCATTAGCTGACAACAATAAATAAAAATAACTCTATCTAAATACCTGGTTAGGGCTGGACAGGAGAGAGCGTGCTAACCAAAAAAAGTTCAGGCCACGAACAAAATTCACAATAATTATACCAAAGCCACTACGGAACTACTTCACCATGGGATTTGTGTGTGTGGACCAATGCGTGTTAGTGTTAGTGTATTGTGTGTTTGTGTTTCTGTACCAAAGCACGGAGAGAAAGGAGAGAGGTCGGGGGAGAAAAAGGAAAAAAAAAGATTATGTGTTTGTAATAGTTTGATGATTATTCAAGATTCACTTGGACATTATTTCTTGCAACAAAGGATGATTGTGATGCTTGATTGAAAAAAAAAAAAACATTCACTATGTTTTGAAAAATTTTTGCACAAAGCTTTGGGGTGCTCTGGGTGGTTTTGATCTTGTTCAGGAAAACATAAAAAAATCAACAAAGAAAGAAATAATTAGCATCAGAGATCTGATCATGACTGGAGGTTTGAAACTAAGAGGAGAACTCACAATTCCTACAATTTTGTTATTTCTTTTCAAATGGTATTTTTAATTTATTGAGCATAACTTTTTCAGCACCTAGAACACCACAAAAAAATGGTGTTGTTAGAGAGGAGGGAAAAATAGAACACTGGGGAAGATATTGCAACAGAAAGAAAAGCAAGAGAACAATGTTAATTTAAGCAAGGCAAAACCTTCAAAAAATCCTATTGGCTGTTGGATAGTAGTTGGTAAACACAGGATGTGCTCTTATCTAAAATAATATTATAATAAACCAGATGTATGATCGATCGTGTTTTTTCTTTTTTAACACAAAACACCATATGAGCGTGCTTTTTATTTATAAATAAAAAAAGGAAGAAAGGAAAGGAAAGAGGAGGGAATGGAGAGGAAAAGGAGAAGGAAGGAAAGAAAGGAAAGGGAAAAAAACGAGAGAAAAAAGGAGAGAAGGGGAGAGAAGAAAGAAAGGAAAAATAAGAGGAGGAAGGGAAGAACCAGGGAAGGAAGGCGGAAAGAGGAGAGGAGGAAGAGGGAAGAAAGGGAGAGGAAGGAAGGAAGGGGAAGAAAGAGGAAAGAGAAGGGAAGAAAGAAAGGGAAGGGGGAGAAGGGAGGAAGGGGAAAGAGGGAAGAAAGGGGAAGAAAAGAGGGAGAAAAAGGGGGGGGGAAAAGAAGAGGGGGGGAGGGGGGGGGGAAAGAAAAGGGGGAAGAAAGAAGAGGGGGAAAAGAAAACCAAAATTTATTTCTAGCCAATCTTAGGGCCTTTGGGTGTGGTATGCTTTAATACACAAAAGATTTATTAATAAATATTTTTAATTAATATTGATTGAATATAAAGACCCAATTTGCGGAAAGAAAAGGGAAAGAAAAAGGAAAAAGAAAAGAAAAAAAAAAAGAAAAAGAAAATTTGGATTGCCAAAGGAGTGACAAGAGTGTATGTGAAGGGGAGAAAAAATTTTTTCTGGCGGGCTCTTCTTCTCAAAGGAAGGGAAAGCCTTACAAGGGGCTTCTCAATTTTTTTTTTTTAAAAAAAGAACAAGAACAAAACGTTTTGTAGGATTAGATAGAAGTAGAAGGAAAGTAGAAAGAAAGAAAAACGAAGAAAGTAGAAAGAAAAGAAAAGAAGAGAGGAAACGAAGGAAGAGAAAGGTCAAGGAGATAGAAAGTGTTCATGTTGTCTTTAATGTGAAAATAACAGCTTGAAAGTTTGAAGGAGGGAACTTAGAGGTCCTGAACCGGATAGGATGAAAGGAAGGACAACCTTGCTCCAAGAAAGGCTATCAGAACCAAAAATATGGGACGAAGAAGAGTGAAAGAAGAAGGATAAGAAGAAAGGAGAGAAGAAGAAGAGAAAAAGAGAGAAAGAAGGAGATAAGAGAGTAACGGTTAAGAAGACCCGAAAGAGAAAGAGAGAGAAGAGGTGTTGAGAAAAAGAAGAAGGAAGAGAAGAGAGAGCGAGAGAAGAGAGAAGAGTTCCAGAAAAAGAAGAGAGTCCATAAACCCTCTCATTGAAATTACACTTGAAATAGAGTTTAGGATAAGGGGTCTTACTTAATGATGAATGAAATTGCATGATGATTGTTTTGTTAAACTGGTCCTTCTGCATCTCAAGAGCAGTAAAAAGTAAAAGGTGTGTGTAAGGTTAAAGTAAGGTTGAAGTTAAATATCCAACAACCACAGATGGGGAGGAAGGAAACATCCCAAAGCTCTCATTCTTTCACAAAAACATTTCTTACTCCACTTAACTCAGGGAATCCCAACCAAGATCCCAAATATTACGTAGCCAGTGTGCCTTCTCTGCCTATGTATCCCTGATGATTGGTTTGTTTTGATTTGAGCCAAAAACATAATAAAGTAAAGGAGAAAAGAAAGCATCTTAGACTCCCCCCCCGATTGATTAGTGCTATGCAAGAAGAGAAAAAAGAGAACTTAATTCAAGTTTGAAAAAAAAAAGAAGAAGCTGATAGAAACGAAAAGAAAGAAGCTGAGTCAGCGAGTATGGAAGCCTGGTTTCAAAAACCTCAACAACAGAACGGTATAAATAGGAGAAAAAAAAAAAAAAAGAAAAGAAAAGAGAAGCGAGAAGAAAAAAAAAACAAAGGAAAAAAGAAAAAAAAAAAAACGTGGGTTCCGTGGCGTGTTTAGAAAGAAATAAGCTCAATGAACAGGTCCAAATTGTACGCAACAAAAAAGGCAGACTAGGGCTGGTTGTACAGGGATTATTGTATATAAACCCCAAGAGAAGGGATATAGGGATTAATTATAGAGAAAGGGAATTAGCTAGCTACGATGTTGTGTTGAAAAATTTTTTTTACACCCGTAGTATTAGCAAGGAAGGGGAAAAAAAGAATTGAGGCGGCGGGCAATTAGAAAATAATATAATTGCATATGCTTCTCCCCACATGCAATTTTAAAAAAAATCTCTCCCAAATGGATGTCAAAAAGTCACAAAAGTGCCTTCTGATGATGAAATGGTTAATCTGCAAGGAAGAGGTCGTATGTTGAAAACAACTCTCCCAAACTTTTTGAGAATAACAAGTTATCCTGATCATGTATCACAAACTAGACAAAGCCACTGTAATGTTGCTTAAAGTAAGCAAACCTAGACATGGTATGATCGATTGTCCACCCTTTTCTTTCTCACACTGGGATACACAAGAGGAAAGGAAAAAGAAAAGTGATATACATTGTTTCTATCGGGAAACAAGGTCAGATCTGTTCATAGTCCAAGTATTATATATAGAATGATATCATATTGGAGGAACTATGAATCACTAGGAGTAGAATAAATTTGCTCAACTAAATATAAATAGTGAATTTGAGATGGAGTTAGGATGGGAGGGAGGAGAACGAGAAACTCTCTAAAACTTCTTTTTTAGGACTCCAAAATCAAAACAAACTACAGATGGTGGAACATCAAAAATTCATACACAAAAAAATACCATATCAAAGGGGAAAATTATGGAATTATTGGAAGATATGTGATATGAATTGATTTGTGAAACTAAGCAAATGACACACCCATGGGGGACAACAACAAAACACTTGATAGAAGAGAAGATGAATTGAACCATGCTTCACCACGTAAGGTATTGTGGGGTTGGGTGTAAAAAATTGAGTGGTAAATTAGTTGGTTATGTTAAGTGTAGTAGGTGTTTAAGGTTAAAGTGTAAATGACACTAGATGTAGAGGTAATATTAGTGGATTAGCACTCCTATACCTTACTGCACGTGACCTAATATTAGTGTTCAGGTTGGTCTATGCGAAACACTTTCAGTCCTTTCTAAAGGAATTTCACATTCCTCTTCTAAAAAAGGCTTGTTCAAAAGAATTCTTGAGATATTTAAAAGGCACAAATGAACCTGGTTCTCTTGCATCCAAATGGTGACTCATTTGATCAAAAAGGATTTGTATTTGCTGACAAGACTAATGCAGAACATATATGGTAGAGATAGAAAAAGTGACCTCTGGGATGGCCACACTTTATTATTGGACCAGTCTAATATCTGGGCAACTAGGAAAAGGGGGAGAAAGGGAAGGGGAGAGGTAGAGAGTAGAAGGGTGAAGAAGAGGGGGAAAACAAAATTCGGTTGCTTTTTTTTTTGCTTTTAGCCACTACTGAGGAGCGGCTTTGAATGTGACTATGCGCAAGCAGCAGCTAAGCTGCTTCTTGTTTGTGCCCAATCCCTTTGGATTTATAATTTTTTTTTATTTAAAGGGGTGTGGAGTGGGGGGCGGGGGTGAGGGGGGGGGGGAGAGGGGGGGGGGGGGGGAGGGGGAGGGAGGGGGAGGGGAGGAGAAGGGGAGAGGGGGGGGGAAGGGGGGGTGGGGGGGTGGGGAAGGGGGGGGGAAGGGGGGGGGGGGGGGGGGGGGGAAGGGCGGGAGGGGGAGGAGGGGGGGAGGAAAAGGGGGGGGGGGGGAAGGGGGGGGGGGGAAAGGAGGGGGGGGGGGGGTGGGGAGGGGGAGGGGGGGGAGAGTGGGGGGGGGGGGGGGGGGGGAGGGGGGAGGGAGGGGGGGGGGGGGGGAGGGGAGGGGGGGGACGGAGGGAGAGGGGAGGGGGAAAGGGGGGGGGGGGGGGGAGGGGGGAGAAGGGGGGGGGGGGGGGGGGGGGAGGGGGGGAGGTTGTATATTTTTTTTTTTTTATTTATTTTTATATTTTTTTTTTTTTTTTTTTATTTTTTTATTTTTTTTTTTAATTGATTTTTTATTTATTATATTAATGTAAAACAATCAGCTATTTTTTTTTTTCTTAATTTTCCTTTTTTTTTTGGCTTTTTTTTTTTTTTTTATTTCTTTTTTTCTTTTCCTTTAATTTTTAAAGAAGATTTTTGGTTATTTAAAAAACAGGTTGTATTCCATTTCTTTTTTATGATTTTTTTAATCCACTGCTTATATTGAACATGGCCAAAAACCCATGTTCACCACAAACGTACCCAAACCCATAGATGTTAGACATCACTTCTTCGTGGCTATTATTAATGTTGTGTGTGAAAAGGAAAAAAAAAAAAAAAAAAAAAGGAAACGGAAACAGGTTGAAAAAAAAAAAAAGTGGGGGGGGAAAAAAGAAAACAGGAAAAGGAAAAGGAAAAACATAGGAATTTTTTAATGACGTTATGCAAAAATTCGAGGAGGGGGATCGACGTTGTGGTTGCTGTGATTATTTCAACAAAGCACTAGGGAAGAGAATCATTTCAGAGGAGAAAAAATCGACTTGAGTTAGGCTCCCATCTTTTTAGATGAATGAATTTCTTCCTACCAAGGTTCTCAGGATATATAAGACCAGTTCTTCTAGTTATGTTGGGTTCTACAATTGCCTTTACACTAAGCAAGGGAAAAATCAGTTTACAGTAACTGGTAAAAATATAAATTAATATATAAAAAAAAATAAAATAAATCAAGGAAAGAAAAAAAAAAAAAAGGAAAAAAAAAAAAAAACAAAGAAAAAAAAAAAAAAAAAAAGAAAAAAAAGAAAAAAAAAACTATTTTCTCTTTCTCTTCCTCCTATGCCACTTCTCTGAAGAAAAAACCAGGGTGTGTGCATTTTGTTTTGAACCGTTCCCATCTTCTCTTTATCCAAAGCACAACGGTCTCTCGATTTGTCAAACCCTCATCATTATTATTTAATTTACATTTTATGTTTTTTTTAAAAACCCTCGAAGATAGGATAGATAGGGGGGATGAGAGATAGGATAATTAACACCAAAAAACCGGTTTTCCTTTTCCCATTTTTTGTTTTTTAAATTTAATATTTTTTTGTTTTTTTTAAATAATTTTTTTTATTTTTTTTTTTAAAGCAACTCTTTCTCCAAACAGCAACAACCAAACTCCTTTCTCTCTTCCACTTTTCGGAAAAAAAAATCCTCTCCATCACCATGGTTTTTTGTAATCCTCTTCTTGTGCTTACCAGATGATGTTGTGAATGTGGGTTGAAAAATTCATCTGACAGTTTGCTCTCTTTTCAAGGGGGGAAGAGAGAGGAACTCATTACACTGATACAACACTTGCTACGAGGAAGAAGAAGAAGAAAGAACAAGGGAAAAGAAGAGAAGAAGAGGGAGAGAAGGGAGAAGAAGGGGAAAATCAAAGCCAACCAAAACCGCGTCTACATTCTTCTCCATCCTTCCCCAAAAATCAGAATAGCCACATCTCCAACCACACCACGTCACAGAATCACCACTACCACTGTCATTGGGAATCACCACCAGTTTGTTGTTATTTTTTTATTTTTTTTTGGGGGGGGGGGGGGGGGGAAAGAAGAAAACGCAAGGAGGGACCACCAAAACAGAGAAAAGAGAAACACCCAGAGAAGAAGGAGAGAAACACGGACGGCCAAGAAAAAAACACCGCGGCGGCGCCAGCGCACCAAAACCCACGGCCGCAAAAAAAAGCGAACCGACGACGCGGCGACCACCAGCCACACAGGGGCGAGGGGAAGGCGGAACCAAGGGAGGAAGAGCCGGGCGGCGAAGCACACTTCACCCTAAAAAAAAAAAAAAATTAAAAAAAAAAAATCAAAAAAAAAAAAAACTATAAAAAAAAAAAAAACCAAGCAGGCCAAAGGGGAAAGAAGGAAGAGGGAAAAAAAAAAAAAAACACATTGCAGTCAAAAGTTATACCCACTTGGCCCAGTAGTCAGTAGTTAGTTAAACTCGGACGCTGGCCGGAGGGGACGTCCCTCGTTTGTACGAATGGGGGAATGAAATGTTTGTCAAAAAAAAGTGTTTAATTTTAATTGATCGCTTAGGCCCACTTAGGGGTTTTTAGTTTTATTTAATTTTTAAATTAAAAGACCTTTCTCTTTAATTTCTTCCTTCTTTCTTTAACCTTTAATTTCACCAATCTTTTTTCCCCCCTTTTTCTGATTGACTAGCGACACCCATTCCGCTGCCAAAGTGCAAAACAACAACTTTTGGGACAGGTTTACTATTGTTAGAAAATCCTTCTGATTTGTCTAAACTCCCTGTCTCGTCCGCTATAGTGGCATGCAACTCGTTGCAGCGGCAGTGTTGCATGGCATCATGCCGCTTTAGCGGCAATTTTTGGGATAGATAGTTCTTAGTGTGATTTCGATTCTCTCTTTTTTCTACACACACTCAGCCTACTACGCTCAGAAAATGCTAATTATAACGCTAAGTAATAAGATCGATATTTTCCGGAGTCTAGTTATCCAAATTCATTCCGTATTTTTTAAAGTTCATAAAGGATTCCTTCTTCTTAACGAGTTGTTAATCTAATACCAATCAAAGTAATCAAATTCAATATTCACCTTCCCATCTGGATTTTTCTAATTATATCTCCCACACATTGATGACAACCAATTTCCTTCAAATCTGTACAAGGTTTGAAAAAAAAAAAAAAAAACAATCCTTTTAATCGAAAAAAAAAAAAAAAAGTTTGTTTACCCCCTGATTTTTCCCTCCATTGTCATTTCTATAACGGATTTTAGATTAGAACCCGATGTTTACAATTGAGGACTAGTAATATTGACATTGACAAGCGCCGGTTCGGAGAGAGTAGAGTAAAAGAGTAGTAAAGAGAGGAAGAGAAGTAAGTAAGAGAGTAGAAGTAAGAGAAGTTAGAGTACTAGACTAGAAGTGTTAATTCCACCCTAAAAGAGTAGTTATGAAAGATTTTTATATATATTTTAAAAATAAAAAAATAAATTTGTGAAAATGTTTCTGGCAGGGGGAAGGAGGAGAACAGGAAGGGGCTGGCAAGGAAGGAGGAGGGAAAGGGGAGGAAAAGGAAAGGGGGGTTATACAGTTAGTTATTTTAATTATGATTCATGGTGGGCTGATGGTGAATGGTGAAGTTTTTCCCTTTTTTCCCTCTCTTTTTTAATCTTCTTAATCCACTTTTAGGCTTCTAATTTCATATTTCAAGTGTACTTCCTCGTATCAATGTTACTCACAGTTCCTGGGTTTGTGTCCTGTTGTATTGTAATTGTAGTCAGTAAAATATATCACTTTATATATGTGTGTATCTATGTGACGAGAGGTGTTGTAGCAGGATAGAAAGAGAAGAAAAAGACAAGAGAAAGATAGAGAAGAAAAGAAGAGAAGAAAATAGAAGAAGAAGTCTGTAGTAGAGAAGTTTTTATAGAAGTTTAGAAGAAAAGAAAAGAATTTGTAGAAAGAAAGTTTTTTAGAAGAATAGAAGGAAACTTTTGTAGAAAGTTTTTAAAAAGAAGACAGAAAGAAAGAAAAAAGAAAGAAAAGAAAAAAGAAGAAGAAAAGTTTTTCTTTCTCATGTAAACAACTTTATATTAGGTTTTTTTTTTTTTTGAAAAAAAAAATTAAAAAAAAAGGATGTCTTTGTGTCTGTGGTTGTAACAGTGGACAAAGGTAAAATTTTTAGAGAGATAGGGAAAGATGGCGAGTGGCTGGCAAAATTCAACACAAAAAAACTTTGATTAAATAATTGACACAGAAAGAAAAAACAAAAAAAAAAAAAAAAAGAAGAACAATATGGCAATCGCTACACAATGTCAGAATCATAATACATACCTGATCACCAAACCCACAAAAAGAGTTTTCACACCATCATGCACGACCCAAACAAAGATTAGAATATATATGCTTGTGACACTTGTCTTACATCCAACCAAAAAAAAAAGTAGGTAAGTAGTAAGTAAACCTTATAAACACCTAAATATATAAGGGATAATGTAGAAGTACAAATTCAAGAGAAGTGTTATTTTAAATTTAGAAGTAAAATTAATATTACAAGTGTCAATGTCCTAATTTTAATAATAAAACAAGAACTACAAAGTGGAAAAGAGGAGGAGAGGAGTATTAGAGGTGTATTTATCATAGAGATGACCAAACAATACTACTTCACAACTCTCCAGAGTTAGTAGTAAGCCATAAGAACATAAGAAGAGGAGAAGAAAAAGAAGGAAAGAAAACGAAAAGAGAGGAAAAGAAGCAGTTATCACAAAGATCAAAGCTCGTAATTAAATCAACACAAAGGGTTGTAAATAATACGGGAAATTGAAGTTATCAGCACACAATTAACTTCAAAGTGGTTAAGTAAAAAGCAATATAAGAATTTCATCAATCCAAACACTTCAATTTTTGAAACCTCCAAAACTACAACCTTCACAAAATAAAAAAAAAACATAATTGTTCACATATAATATAGCACATAGAATGTATAACAACGACCCAATGTATACATGTGATCATTAGAAAGTATCAATATCATCAATCAAAATTTCCATCAAATAGCAATTCACAGGTACTGATGTGCGATGTGTGATGAAATGTTTTTGTTTGTTTTTTTGAAATGGACCCAAAAATTTTATATTTTTGATAGTTATGCGTGTTTGTCCTAACGATACACACCTATTGAGACTCGGATCGTAAACAATGGGGGACTAATACGATATATATATCTTATGGAATCATTTCCCTTCGGCACATACCAATCACCAGAACCATTTCACTTTGGCATCGCCATCACAATTTTCCCATAGTAGAGGCTTTTCAAATTACACATATATAAGATGCTTTCAGATAAAGTATATATTAGTTCAATATGAGTTGCAATATTTTATGGAGACTATTAAGTTAATACTAATGATTCTTTTTTTATCAATTTTTTTTTTTAAAATTTTGTTTATTGAGAGAAAATAGCGAATAGAAATTACATGTCATTGAGCAAGCATAAGGATGAAGGATCACCCGACTATTTAGGACTGAGACCCATAATAACAATCCATAAGTCCTACAACTACTTGTTACCATAGGTTAAGGGTCACATGTTAAATCAAGACTTTCAAACAATGGTTACCCTTAACCTATGGTTACAAGTAGAGGCTTTGTCTCAACAACTCATTTAGTAGACGCTTCAAAAACAAATCATTATATTATAATATCCTTATTTAATTATATTTATTCAAACAAATATTTTGCATAGAATTTTGGATTTGATATTAAACTATTTTTAATTAAAATTCGGAGATTCCGCTATCAAATTATTTTTTTTGTTTTGTTAGTTTAGTAGTAATATATACAAATCTCTAATTTTCCATTGGCAGCCCATGAGTAGTTAGCTAAGGGTATTTTGGCCTCTAATAATATAAGATACCGTTTGTAGTCTAGGAGGGTTTTTATATGGTATCTTAAATGTCGGTTGTTCATGACAAATATGGCTCCTATAGAGTGATTGTATTATAGTGAGACAAGCTTCTTTCTCTGTCAATTAATTTGTTCTACTTATAGATAGAGAAGAAATTCTTTATTTTTAAGTGAGAGTACTATTTTTATTTGATTTTTTATGTTAGAAAAAATTCATTTAAAGGACAATATTTCTAATCTAAAATATAAAATACCTTTTACTTACAAATATTAGTTAAGCAATCGTGTCTTTAAATATCAATTTTTGTTATCATTTTTATATTATTATTTTATAAAAATAAATGATAATGTTGTACTTTCATGGTTTTTCTTATATGATCTATTTATAGATTTCAATATTGCGAGAAATTTTAGATGAAGACAAGAAGATTGAGGAACTAATAAATTTTCTGGCTACTTTATTGATTAGTACATATTTTAATAGAAGATTTTTGTCAATATATTGCACATGTATGAATGTAAGGTGTTTTGTTTCTTTTATTAATGTGAATTGTTATAAGATGATTTATTTCAATACCAATATGAATGGTTATAGTATTAACCTACAAAATAGAACTATCCAATTACGTCAAAAGTTTAATGCCCAGATTTAATATGATAGACATTCATGAAAACTCATTTGTCCTCTTATAATATTGCTTGATACAACCATGAGTAAAATGTTGTTGGAGACAAGCTCCTCGCCAACAGCTCTCTAGAAACAATAACAAGAAAGGAAATAAAGACTATGATTTTGGGTTTTACATGTGACAAACAGACTTATCAGATTCTTTAATAAAATTGAATTTTGAGTTTTGTGTCATTAGCCATGAAACTACTTTTTTAGTTTAGATTTATCTTAATTTAGTTGGTTAGAATTCTGTAACAATTAGGAGTATGTTGGAATTCAGCTACAATTAGGAGTCTAATACTTGTATATATAGAGTAACGATCAACATGGATACACACAGAGCAATATTGAAAATTTTTCATATTGTTTTCTTCTTTGAAGTTTCAAATGGTATCAGAGAAACACTAGAAGCTCTGTTGTACAATTATTTTCTCTTTCCTTCCATAAATTTGTTCTTATTACTCCACTTGATTCTCCATGGGTGATGAATCACCTCTTTCTCCCACAATTATAGCTAGGGCTGCTCCTGCTATTTTGGTAAAATAAAACCACACTTATTATCTTGATCCATCCGATAACCCTAGTATGAATTTGCTCAATGTCACCTTTGACGGTACTGGATATGGAAAGTGGCGGAGAGGTGTTTTGATCTATCTATCAGCCAAGCATAAGTTAGGTTTTATCACTAGAGGTTGTAGATCTCCGGATTCACTCTTGCTTGATCATTGGAAATATACAATAATATGGTGATTATGTGGATTCTTAACTCTCTTAGAAGATACATCTTCAGATGTGGCAAGTTATTTCACTAAACTTAAGAGAATTTGGGATCAATAAAAATTGTTCAATGCCTTATGATGAAACTGGGAAAAATAAAGATAACTTTTTGGAGGTACAAAAACATCTTAGATAAATAAAGGACTTCGTAGAATTGGGTGGAATAAATATCTTAGATATTTATACTTACAGAAAAATCTAGATAGTTAGATAGTTAGAGTAAAGTATAAAATAATTTTATTTTATTAGATAGTTAGAAGATAAAGTTATCTAGATTTTCTTGTAGATCTTTCTAGAATAATTTTTAGAAGCATCCCTATACTAGTATAAATAGGGGTGACCATAGTCATTTGTAATCAACCCAAATCCAATAATCTTCTTCTATATCAAACTAATTTTATTCAAAATATTAATTCTCCTTTCTAGCTTCCTCTTCATTAGTTTAATTTTCCGATCCTAACTAACAATCTTGGGCTAGCAGAAGAATTCCCCAATTATACCCTTCTTCTGCTATTCTCTACATGGTATCAGAGCCATAGCCGTTGATTTGCTTGTGGGTGTTATTTCAAGATCGGGTTAGAGGTAGATTCAAATGGTTTTTCCATATTGATTTTAGCGGCCGTGTTAGTGGACTTGGGATGGATTTGTTGAATCAGTCCAATTACAAGGTATGAAAGACATGTATGGAATCATACCTTGTGGAAGAGGATTTCTGGGTTGTTGTTAACGGGAATGACACAAGTCCTCTTATTGACGGAGCGGAAAATAGTAGTGCATACAGGAAGTGGAAGCAGGTTAATGCAAAGGCGGAGTTCATTCTGAAGAGGACAATCTCCTCCAGTTTATTTGATCACATTATAAAATGTAAATCAGCTCAGGAGATATAGAAGACTCACGATTACTTGTTCAACAAAAAGAATGAAGCACGACTGTAGATATTGGAGAATGAATTGGCTAATAACACTCAAGGTAAGCTTTTTATCTCCGAGTACTTTTTGAAGATCAAGAACTTATGTTCCGAGATATCTTTGTTGAATCCGAAAGAGGCTATTTCTGAAGCACGAATGAGAAGAATAGTCATTCGTGGGTTGAAGCTCGAATATATTCCATTTGTGATGTCGATTAAAGGATGGGCTCAACAACCATCCTTTGAGGAATTTGAAAATTTGTTGTCGTCACAGGAATTACTAGCCAAGCAGTTGGCTAGTGTGTTTGTCAAAGACGAAGAAGGAGGTGTTCTTGTATCTAACAAGAGAATCTTCAAAGGAAAATCAAGAGATATGTCACACTCTCGATCCTCAGGTGATCCTGAAAAGAATGAAGAGTCTTCTAACTAAAATGGCAAGAAGCCTCTAATATGTTATCAATGTGGAAACATAGGACACATAAAAAGATATTGCCAAGCCAAAAAGAGTAATATGGCTCAAAAAGTTGCTGAAGAAGAAGAGTGGGAAAATGTTTAGCAATTGAGGCTCGAGCAATAGATGCCATGATCAATGTTGTCGGCATAAAGCAAGAAATTTTTGCGTATAATCCAAGTGGTGATGTGGAAGATTCTATAGAAGAAATCAAAGAAGAAGGTCCCAAACATGCAATATCTGAAACTACATGTGCTAGTGGCGACCTTTATAGTAGAAGCATTAATGAACAAGTATTTAAAGCAGAAGTATTTGGTCAACCATCTTCAATATCAAGGCCAATGAATGACTCGAAGCAATTTGTGAAAGCAGATGGAGAAAGTAAAGATCAAATAGAGAATTACATTGATATAGAAGTCTCAAGGACAAAGGATATGATTTTTGAAAGTTCTGAATATGCCAATAAATCTATCAAGAAGATGATAGATGAATATGACAGTGGATCATATGTAGGTCTTGAGATTTCACAATAAATTGAAAGTGTTTTTCTGGATAATATAATTATCGAGAAATTAAGAAAAAGGGGAAGTCAGAGAACTCAACAAGGAGATACTTTCCATTGATCACTTACTAATGAAGAATCTTCATCAATTGAAGAACCAAGAGGACTTCAGAAGAAATTCAGACATGGCACAAAGATTCGTTTGATTTCTTCTACAAGTGTGGGATAATTTCCAAAAAATCACTTTTAGGGGGAGTGAAAAATAAAGATAATTTTTGGAGGTACAAAAACATCTTATATAAATATTAGGACTTCGTAGAATTGGGTAGAATAAATATCTTTGATATTTATACTTAAAGAAAAATCTAGATAGTTAGATACTTAGAGTAAAGTATAGAATAATCTAGATTTTGTTAGATAGTTAGAAGATAAGGTCATCTAGATTTTGTTGTAGATCTTTCTAGAATAATTTCTAGAAGCATCCCTATACTAGTATACATAGGGGTGGCCATAGTCATTTGCAATCAATCCAAATCAAATAGTCTTCTTGTATATCAAAGTACTTTTATTCAAAATATCCCTTCTCCTTTCTAGCTTCCTCTTCCTTAGTTGAATCTTCCGATCTTATTAACAATATTGGGCTAGCAGAAGGATTCCCCAATTATACTCTTCTTCTACTATTCTCTACAGAAACTACTTCCTTCAATTGCAAATGACTACTCCATTGTTCTCCGTGAAGAATCACAAAAGGTGGTACATGCTAAACATACTCTTGTATTGACTCTTCTGCCTTTTACAGTGCTGGACAAAATTCAAATTTATAAAGACAGGAAAGGAAACACTTGAATATTTCTCAAAACTATAACATTGATGCTAGGAAATCCAAGAAAGTTTGTATGTATAGCAAAAAATCAGGTCATGTTAAGGAAGAATGCTACAAATTGGTGGACTACCGTGTTTATTATAAGTTCAATAAAACTGTCAATAGTGTTATTGAAGGATAACATTAAAGGGCTTGGTGCTCATACAATTTCTAAATTTGTCTTCGGGAAAGGGTTCTGTAAGGCACGGTGTAGCCAATTGATTCAGATTTCCAAACTGTTCGAGAAGGAATTGGAGCATCAACTCCTAATGTCACTGCCAGTGCAAATATGGCCGGTTGCAACACACTTATAATATTTTTACCTCTTTCTATTTTAAGTTAAATCACAATACATGGATAGTTTATTTTAGAGGCTTCAAACATATGGCCTATAATAAAACGCTTTTGCATAATGTTGTCCTTCTTTCTATCCCTGTAACAGTAAGTCTCCCAAATTCCTTTGAAGTCACAGTAAATTATATGGGAAGTTTATTTCTTACTTCATATTTAGAAATACATTATGTCTTATTTGTTTCTACTGTTAAACAAAATATTTTGTGAGTTTGTCAACTTTGCACATAGTTTAATTGCAATGTAAGTTTTTTATAAATTTAATTGTTCTATTTAGGTACCTTTTTTTGTAGAGGGACCAAGTTCTTGGTGAAATTGTAGTGGGACTCTGTGTGATGGGAGATAACACACCTTAGACAAATCTTATTTCCCAAAAGCCTATGTTTCTTGTTTTTTTTTATAATTCTAGTTCTTCGTCTATGTCTAGTTTATCTAAATCTTCAAGGATTCATATCCACAATGTTATGTCCAATAGTTGTGTTAAGCAATCTTATATTCCTATCAATGAAAATTGTTTTGCTTATTATGTTTCTACTCTTCTATCGCACAATAGATTAGGTCATCTGCCTTTGGCTGCTATGAAACATATTGATAGTATGCATTTAATTTCTAATTTTGAAGACTCTATGCATTATTCAATTTGTCCCATGGCTAGACAATCCAAGCCTCCCTTTTCAGAATTTTAATCACTAGTAAACATTGTTTTGATGTCATCCATATCAGTACTTGGGGACCTTATAAGACACCAACCTACAAATGAGAGAAATATTACTTAACTATTTTAGTTGATTTCCAGATTTACTTGGACTTTTTTACATTGTGTTAAATAAAATGCATTCCCCACCTTAAAAGTGTTTCTCCTATGTGTTGAAAGACAATTTTCTACCAAAGTCAAGGTTATAAGGTCTGCCAATATTTTTGAATTGGGTTCTGGAAATCTAGCTACTGAAATTTTCTTTCTCAAGAAATTCTTCACCAAACTACTTGTGTGGGTACACCACAATATATTGGTGCAGTACAGCGAAAACATAGACATTTGATGGAAAATTGTAGAGCTCTAATGTTTCATTCCCATGTTCCTAAGCAGTACTGGGGGATTGTCTTCTCACAACCACATATTTAATTACTGGCTTCCTTGTAAAGCTCTACAACTGAAATCCCCGTATCAAGTTTTATTTAATGCTCTCCCAGATTATTCTTATCTCAAACCTTTTGTGCGTATGTTTTGTTTGAACTCTTTCCTGTAACAGAGATAAACCCTGACAAAGGGGTTACAAAATTCTCACTTTACACTCTAAGATAATCTTAATTTTTTGGGATGTCATGTTTATCGAGTCCATTTTTCCATTTTCACTCTCAACACCACTATCTCAACTCTTCCCTACTTCATGTACTCTTCCTCCTGATAATGAACTTGCACTATATCTTTTTCCACCTCTAGATGCTGACCCTCCTCTTCCATCTAATCCTACTCCTTCTCATACTTCCCGTTAGAGTTCTCCTGTTATCTAGTCCACCAGATTCACAGTTGCGTAGAACAACAAGGAAGCATCACATCCCTACTTATCTATCTTCTAATGTTATTGATAATGCTTTCTCTATCATTTCTCCTAATATCCCTTGTTTTTCTTTAAGTACACATTCTTTTCAACTATGACAACTCCTAATCAATCTTTACCAACCTCTATTTATCAAATTGTTTAACCCACTTATCACAAAGTTGTACTGCATCCCAACTAGAAGATCGCAATGACCTAGGAATTTGATGTTCTCAACTCCAACCTTACTTGAAACATCGTTCAATTGCCACCCGCCAAGAAGTGTCTGCCTGCAAATGGGTATGTAAAGTTAAACTTAAGTCGGATAGGTTTCTTGAGCATGGCAAAGCTCTTTTGGTGATTCGGGTGATACACAACGGGAAGGGGTTGACTTTGCAAAGATATTTTCTCCCATTGTCTAAATGACAACTATTAGATGTCTCCTCTCTATTGATGTAAAGAGGGGTTGGAAACTTTACCAGCTCGATGTCAACAACACTTTTCTTCACGGGGATCTAAATGAAGAGGTCTATATGCAATTTCCTCCTAGTTTGGTTGGTCCTTATCCTTCTCATGTTTGTTGGCTTTACAAGTCCCTTCATGTCCTTAAACAAGCATCTCCTCAGTGGTATGCACGTTTGTCTTATGCTTTGAATACTAGAGGTTTCATCTACTCCTTGAACGACTATTCTTTGTTCTCTAAACACACTGGGAGTTAGTTACTTTTCTTGTTGTCTATGTTGACAACATCTTGCTCACTAGTAATAACCTGTAGGAAATTATAGAAATCAAGAAACTTTTACATTCTGAGTTTCACATTAAAGATCTGTAGAGAGGATCATTTTTTTTGGAATGGAATTGATTCATGAGAATAGTGGTATTCCTATTACTCAGTGTAAATTTTCTTTCGGGACTTTATTTGAATTTAATTGCCTTGAATCTAGATATGTGTCAACCCCCCTAGATCCCACTGTCAAATTCTCTGTCTTGTGGACCTCCTTTTCAAAATTCTCTTGTTTACTGACAACTTTTGTGAAAGCTAAATTTCTTGACCTTAAAGTTCAAACCATCAGTAAATATATGCAAATTACATGCCAAGGTCACCTTTCCACTACTTATAATACGCGGACATACTTATGTCGAGATCCTGGTCTTGGTCTTTTCTTATCCCCAGACAAATCATTTCAACTCCATGCTTTTTGGGACTCTGATCGGGATTTTTGATCCAATACACGCCGTTCTGCCATTGGTTTTTTTTCTTAGCCTTGGTGGCTCTTCAATTTCGTGGAAATCTAAGAAACAGGTGCTCGTCTCTCTTTCATATAGGCGGAATACCATTTGATGTGTCGCTTAGATTCAGAGATCACCTGGGTGTTTCACTTGTTACATGATATTTTCCTCCCTCTCTCTTTGACAATTTCTCTTCATTGTGACAACCAAGCAAACATCCATATTTCCAAAAATCCCGTCTTTCATGAACGAGCGAAACATATCGAGCTTGATTGTCATTTCTTCTGTGAAAAACTTCTTAATAGCCTGATTTCTTTATCTTTTGTCTCTTGTTCTTTCTTAACTGGTTGATTTGCTTACCGAAGCTCTTTATGGGCACTTCATCATTCCCTTTCTTCTAAAGTTAGGTGTTCCTTCACTAGCCTTCGATTTGCGGTAGGGTGTTGTCACAGACAAGCTCATCTCCAATAGCTCTCAATAAATAATAACATTGAAAGGAAATTGTAACAACCTAAATCATCGTAAATGGAGAAGGGAAAAAAATCCATAAAAACATGGACACAATCCCGCTACTGTGGGAACAATGCCGTTAGGGCGGCAACACTGCAATAGTGACTTACCCTGTTGAAGTGGGATTGGTGAGACAAAATTCAAATTTCAAGAAATTCTTATTTTTTCATCTTTCTAAATAAACATACAAGTCGTAAATTACCCTAGAAACCCTAAAAAAGTTATTTCAAATTATGAAAAGAAGGAGAATGATCTTTGTAGCGTGGTGATTGAAGAATCTTGGGAGATCTTGGCCATATTCACTGTAGCAAATCCCAAAAAGATAGAAAATAAATCAAACTCCGTACAAATTGCTTGGCTTCCAAGTAGGTTAGGGTTTTACGCATTGAGTAGTTGCAAATAGGTTCTTATTGTGTAATATTTGAAATTAAGAGTAGGAGATGTGTGTGGACTTCTGTGCATCGAGTAAATTCCATGTGGTTTAATGCTTGATGTAGTAAATTTATGATTGATTGAAAGTTCTTAGTTATTTTCTTGAGTATAATTCCTTCATTAATCAAGGGTATTCAGTAGAAGGGGATGAATTTCGATCTATGCTAGGTTTAACCTATCGAAGTAAATCGCTATTGAATGTTTAGTAATGTAGGTTTTAGAACCCTAATTACGATTCCTATTTGAAGATGAGGGGCTGAACTTGGGAGGTGGTGTGACAAGAATCAAGAGGGGAAGATAGTAGGTGAATGTTGTGATTTCATGATTTGTGTGATGTATACATGTTCTTGCTTCATTATGATACTTGTATGTATATGAATGTCGCAATATTGATCACATTATTGTAAGTGAAATAGATGAATATTATAGCCATGAAATAATGATGTAAATATATGATATTGATGATATACCTGTGATTGTGATTGTGGCGGTGTGATTTGAGATGGGATTGCCACGTTCCAGCAAGCTAACTTAGATTTGATTACCACGTTCCAGCACAAATATTGAATCAATTTCCCACGTTCCAACATAAGTATTGGATCGGGTTGACATGCTTCAGCATAACTATGAGATCAAATTGCCATGTTCTGGCAAACTAACTTCAATCAGATACCAAGCCAGTTCACTAACAGTTTGAGTTTGGGTTCCGTGAGAGGACCAACTACTTGTGATAAATTGTAGTGAAAAACATGTTATTTTCTAGTATTATGATGTATTTACACTTGTGATGATGGAGTGTATATCTAATGATGATAGGGTATAGGTGGAACTATGTGTCGCTATGTGAGTGTAGGGTGATGTGTAGATATCTTATGAGGTGTACTTGTTGGAAATGAGTGATTTATCGAGGTGTTTGTCTGGGTAAGTAACAAGGGAGAATTGAGATAGAGCTATAAAATGAGGCAAGGAGAGACTTTATGGTTCGGGGTATATAAGGTGATGATACTTTAACAATGTGACAAGATTGATTTGTAGAAAAACGATGATGACGTGGTTAGTATTATCTAATGGGGTTAGCATTGTTTAGACCATGATTTAATAGAACAAGAGGTGTTAGCGATTGGGAAGAAAATGGTTAGTAGTTAGAGAATTGGTATAAATTTAGGGTGTTGTATGAAAGGGGCAAGGGTAGAGAAATGAGTGGTATGTATGGAATTCTATTATTCTTTTCTTAAATTATAGGGTGGGTGTCGGATTGACCGATGATGTCTACCAGTACATGTGGTTGTAGTGATACTACTTTTGCTATGTCTTTTGACATAGAATGGATGCAGGTTTGGTGTTGTTTCATTAGGTTAACATGAAGAATTCCTTTGGGAGCTTCAACTCGTCTTCCTGCATGGTGAAAGCTGTGTTCTTTATTTAATTATTGCCCATCATTATTCGTAGTATCGCTTGTACTAGTTAGACAAGATCCATTGGGTTGTCAAATAATTTTACAAGTCTAACAACGAGTGTATTTAAAAAGTGTTATTTATTTAATCTCCTTAAATTTGTTGTCCATAATATTCAATTTTCTGCATGTTTTCTCTATTTGTATATGAGGGTTCTCCTATTTAGATATTAAAGAGGGTGCCTTGCACGACCTTGTGGGTTGGGTCGTGACAAATTCGTATCAGAGCATAGGTTATCGATCTCCCCATACAAGAGCAAAATATGAACTAGACTTTTTTTGATTGCTGTGTTGACGTCCACATTTAATCTACAAAATGCTAGGAAGCATTCTAGGAAGTCATTCCACTCCTTTCGTGCGAATTGTCACTTGTGGTATGAGTTGAGTCCAATTGGTATCTCTCGAGTCCAATTGGTATCTTGACGATATGGACCGATGTCGTTGATACAATCAAATAACAACAACAAGTCAATTGGAACTAGAAGGTTCCAATTCGTGTCTAACCCTAGGGGATATAAAGAGCATGGATGGGTAGTAATGACCATCTATATGACGAACTAATTACAAAAAGTTAAACTTCATGTTCGTTATAGGTGAAAAATTATGAAGGTGTGTTCCTTGGTATTTGAATAATAATTGGAAAAGAGTTCCTTATTGTTTGAATTTATCTATATTGTGCATTATTGAATTAAATTATCTATATTGTGCATTTCTTGCTGAATGAATTTATTATACATGTGGAAGTATTATTGGATGACCTAAATTAATGACTGAATCGTTAGAATGATATAAGTTGTGACGTTTAGGTTTATCCAGGAAATGTGATGATTATGGTGTTGAACTACTTTTCCGATTTAGAACCTGAACCTCGCTTATTCTAGTTGAATAAATTGAGAAGCCTGATGAGATGGTGAAAAAAGAGGTCGAAGAAATATGGGAAAGTTAAAGAGTACCTAGAAATTCTAGGTCAAGGTTCTAGTTCCGTCTTAGCCGCTTCATCGGTATTTTTCACGCTTGCGTGGTGCCTCTACAACGGGATTATCGTACTAAAGCATTACAGAGAGGAACATCACCTCGCCAAAAATTTCATGTTCTTCCTTATTTTAAAATAACAACCCGAAATGGGTCTGAACCAGTCCTTGCAAATCCTAAATCAGTGTTCAACAACAACAACAATAACGAAAAGTGATTAAAAATTAAGGCGAGCCTCTTCAAACAGCCAAAAAAAAACATCTGTGTGATACAAAAACATAGTAATGTTGAAAGGAAAAACATAAAAACTAATTGTATTAATTTACAAGCCCAAGAGGGGCGAAACGAAATCAAATCAAGGACTCTTAGGGTAGGTGGTGTCCACATCAGAGTCCATGTCCTCGGGGCACTACAAGTCGACCTAGGCCTCATTCAGCATAAAAAAAACTTCGATAAGTCTCCTTTCCCGGGGAAACACAAGTGAACATGGACTTAATAGTATTACACATCCGGTCCATCAGGCGACCCCTATCTTCTTCCATTCGGTTTCTAGGTCTATCTCAACCAATTCACCTTAGAGGGGGTCCTCACTCTCTTAACTAGCGGCTGCCTTGCTACTGCTTGCCGTGCTTGTCCTCCTTCTTCTCTTAAACACAAAACCTGCTTGAACTATTAGAGAGTGAATAAGGGGATCCATAGGTAGTATCTGATCAGCATCGAGCAAGGGCAACCTTGCCGGCTTTCATGGGGCAGTAATAAGACAGGGAAGAAACAATGCCTTATTGTTGCCTTGATAGAACATCTTTCACTCAGGAGATAATCTATGCCCCCATATTCAGTCGAATGCCCGGTGTAGTTCACATCACCACTGAGCGCTAGGATATGTGACCTCATGTGGTTGCTCTATGGGAGAATTCTCCTAGATATCAGGTTTCGCCACCTCTTAGCATCTGGTTACCGATCAACACTAGTGAGACCCTCTGTTATATCCAAGTAAACCTGATCCCATTTCCCAGGATCCACAATAGTGTCCCACAACAACCAAGGTCTATCTCCCTAAGATTAGACTCATATTCTAGATTCGGGACCTTTGGCAGCTCCAACACCTCATTAATAGTTGTGGGATTCAGGGGAACTTTGACACCCCCAAAGTCGAATGACAAAGTAAGGATCATACCACTATACAGTGGGTAGGATGTCATAGAATCCTTCACCAAGTAGAGGAATCATCTTGGGGAGCCTCATTCAGCGGAGGCCACCCAAACTCAACCAAAAAAGCATAGAAAGTAAGATATTTCTCCTCCACCTTGTGCAACACCAGCGCCCTCTCACATAAGAAACCTGTAGAACAATAATCGAGATGTCTCTCCCAACTAGCAACATCTAGAAACCGGATAAAAGGGTATTATTGTCATTTGGACTTGCCATTTTAAAGTGTTTGTGATAATTCATTATAAGTTAGGATAGTATAAACTAGGGAGGGAAGCCTAAACGGAAAGAGAAAAAAAATTGGAAAAAAAGCCCAGCTACTGGCCTGGGCCATCCCGTTGGACCAACCATTATCCCACTGTGCAGCAGCCTATATTTTGGACAATTCTAGACGCAAAAGTGGCGTCTTTCATCCCATAATCCCCTTATTATTAGTTTTCAGTAGATCAGAGTATATTAACTATCCTAGAACAAGATTTAGCAAGTATTTCAACCAAATAACCCCTAAATTGTGTCTAATCCAAGTTCATGGCGATATGACTCTACAAATTCCCCCACCCATTTCCTATCAATTTACCCATGTTTTTGCAGAATCCTTACGCCTAGGAAGTTTTTTTAACATTGGGACGTGACCATGCTACATTTTTTAACCCATTTAACAACCTAGTTTAAATTCGAATGATCACCCCAACAACCATTTTGATTTGATTAATTTATTAGCATGCTATCAATGTAATCAAGCAAGGAAGTAATGAGAATGACAAAAGATGAGACATTAACTTAATTTCGATGATTCAGAGGAGAGTGGTCGAGAGTGTTTGACAGAAATTTTGAATAAGGGAGAAAAGGGAATTAGGGAAACAATTTCCTTTTTGGGAAATCCCCCGCTTTAGAGGCGCTGCTCAAGCCGGGAGGGCTTGGAAAATTTTATACTTAGTTGTATTCGACCTTCGCGTGATTCTTGATAACTAACTTAGTGTGGAATCATAGTACTCCACCTGTGTGGTGTATTTTAACCCTCAGTTTTAGCGTGCATCAGCATTTTGGAGCTTTCGAATCATTAGGGGTTGTGAACTTTATTTGTCCCATTAAGAGTCGTTTCATTAACAAGGAGCATCTTGAAGTGACATTGTTTCATGATGGAGTTGTAGTTGTTCATGGACGAACGAGTGGTAAATTTGTATCCATTGTAACGACTCAAACCGTTATTAATGGTGAAGGGCGAAAGAAAATCTACACAAAATATGGACATTGTCCCACTATAGAGGGACACATACCGCTGGCGCGACAACGGAATTAATGAGGTAGAATCCGTATTTCAAGGAATCCTTATTATTCCTTCTTACCAAAAATAACATATAGGTCGTAAGTTACCATAGAAACCCTAGAAAAGTTATTTCAAGTCTGAGAAAGGAAAATGAGCTTTCTAGCATGGGGATGGCAGAATCTTTCGAGATTTTGGCTGAATTCACCATAGTGAATCCGAAAAAGCTAGAAAATAAATTATACTCCGTACAAATTGATTGGCACCCAAGTAAGTTAGGTTTTTATGGATTGAGTAGTTGTAAAATCCCTGCTTATCGTGTCATATTTTAAATTAATAGTAGGAAATATGTGTGGACCTTCATGCACCAAGTAAATTCCATGGAAAAGTTATATACTTGTGATGCATTATTGGATAGTCCTTGATGTAGAGAGTTGATGATTGATCGAGTGATCTTACTTATTTTTCTTGAGTAATATTCCTTCATTAATCAAGGGTGTTCGGTATAAAGGGATGAATTTTTTTCTTAGCTAGATTTAACCTATCGAAGTAACTCTTGTTGAATGTCTTGTAATGTAGGTAATTAAACCCTAATGATGATCCCTAATGGAAGAACTATGGCTGAACTTGGTCTCTAGTGTGATAAGATTCAAGGGGAAAGATAGTAGGTGATAGTTGTGATTTCCTTATTTGTGTGATGTATGCATATTCTTTCTTTAATATGATACTTGTTGTACATGAATGTCGCAATATTTATTACGTTGTTGTAATTGAAATAGATGAATATTATAGACATGAAATCATGATGTATATGTATGATCTTGATAATGTACTTGTGATTGTGATTTTGGTGTGTGATTGGGGTTCGGATTGCCAAGTTATAGCAAGCCAACTTGGATCAGATTACCATGTTTTGGCATAAATATTGAGTTGCCACATTCCGGCACAACTTTTGAATCAGGTTTCCACATTACGACACAACTATTGGATCAGGTTTCCACGTTTTGACACAACTATGGAATTGAATTGCCATGTTCCTGAAAGGTAACTTGGATCGATACCACACCAGTGCAATAATAGTTTGAGTTTGAGTTTTGTAAGAGGGACAACTACTTGTGATATGTTATAGTAAAAAACATGTTATTTATGATATTGTTTTGCATTTACACTTGTGATGATGGCGTGTCTATCTAATGATGATAGAGTTTAGGTGGAATTATGCGTCGCTATGTGAGTGTTGGGTGATATGTAGATA
Organism: Solanum habrochaites; assembly: GCA_027704765.1. Lineage (NCBI taxonomy): Eukaryota > Viridiplantae > Streptophyta > Magnoliopsida > Solanales > Solanaceae > Solanum > Solanum habrochaites. The sequence continues at coordinate 16,268,381 of JAKWJA010002497.1, forward strand.
TCTTATGAGGTGTACTTATCGGAAACGAGTGATCTATCGAGGTTTTTTATTAGTAAGTAACCAAGGTTAATTGTGATAGGGCAAGGAGAGATTTTATGGTTTGGGGTAGATAAGGTTGTGATAATTCAACAATGTAACAAGATTGATTGGTATAAAGAGGATTATAATGGTGGTTGGGATTATCTAATATTGTTAGAAATGTTTAGTCCATGATTTAATAAAATTAGAGGTGTTAGCGGTTGGGATAGAAATTGTTAGTTGTTAGACAATTGGTATAAGTTGAGGGTGTTGTAAGAATGGGGTAAGGATGGAGAAATGAGTGGTACATGCAGGATCCTATTATTCTTTTCTTAAATTATGAGGTGGGCTTCAGATTAACCAATTATGCCTACTAGTACGTGTGGTTATAGTGATACTGCTCTTGTTATGTCTTTTGATATAGTCTGGATGCAGGATTGGTGTTGTTTCATTAGGTGAAGACGAAGAATTCCTCCTGCAACTTCAACTCCTCTTCACGCATGGTAGGAGACGTGTTCTTTATTTAATTTATTCTCCATCATTATTTGTGGTAGATCTTGTACCTGCTAGACTAGATCCATGTGTTGTTAAATTATTTTTTAAGTTTAAGAAATAGTGTATTTAGAAAGAGTTATTTATTAACTATCCTTAACTTTATTGTCTGTCTTCTTGAATTTCCACATGTTTTTCTTGATCTTTGTATGAGGGTTCTCCTACTTAAATGTTAGAGCGGGTACCCGCACAGTCCGGTGGGTTGGGTCGTGACAAATTGGTATCACATCATAGGTTACCGATCTCCCCGTACAAGAGAAAAATGTGAACTAAACTTTTGTGGATTGGTTTATTTACGTCCAAATTTAATCTACAAGAGGCTAGGAAGCATTCAATAAAGTTATTCCACTCATTTACTCCTTTGGTACGAAGCATAGTTTGTGGTATGAGTCGAGTCAAAATTGTATCTCCTGAGTCCAATTGATATCTTGACGATGTGGACCGACATGTTAAATACGACCAAAGAACACCAACAAGTTAATTGGAACTAGAGGTTCCAATTGGTATTATAAAGAGCATGGATGACTAGTAATGACCATCTATGGTATGAACTACTTAAAAAATTTAAACTTTGTGTTTGTTATAGGTAGAAAATTGTGAAGGTGTTTTCCTTGCTACCTAAAAAATAATTGGAAACGTATGCCTTGTTGTTTGAATTTAACTATATTGTGCATTGTTGCTTGAAATTATCTATATTGTATATTTCTCGCCGAATGAATTAATAGTGTATGTGAAAGTATTATTGGATGGCCTAACTGAATGATTGAATCGTTAGAATGGTACAACTTGTGACGTTTGGGTTTATCTTGGGGGTGTGATGATTGTGATTTCGAGCTACTGTTCCACTTTAGAACTTGATCCTCGCTTATCCTAGTTGAATAAATAGAGAAGCTCGATGGCATGGAGAAAAGGAGGTTGGAAAAATATTGGAATGTGAAAAACTACCCAAAAATTATAAGTCAAGGTTCTGATTCCTTCTTAGCCGCCGCAAGGGGATTTTTCATGCTGGCGCGATGCCTCTACATCAGGACAGAACCTTGCCAAAACTTTCTAGTTCTTCCATGATTTAAAATAACAACTCGGAATGTATTCGAACAAATCCTTGTAACTTTTAAACTACTGGTCAAGAATAGTAGTAACTAAAAGTAATTTAAAATTAAGAGGGGTTGCTTTAGGCAGTAAAAAATAAGCAGTTGTGTGCTACAAATAGTTAGTAATGTTAGAAGGAAAAATGTAAAAACTAAGCTTCTAAAATTTAGAAGCCCAAGAGAGGAGAAAGGAAATCAAAACAGGGACTCTCATGGTGGGTGGTGTCCACGTCAGAGTCCATATCCTTGGTGCGCTCCAAGAAGGCCCATGCCTCATTCAGCATTGGAAACTTTGAGAAGTCCCTAGGTCGAGCAAGGGAATCTCTTTGACTTCGGCGATGTAAGTGAAGATGGCTTTAATAGTCTTCCACGTCCGGTCCATAAGTAGATCCCTCTCCACACTCTTCCTTCTCTTTTGGTGAAGCTGGCGGCGGAGAAACTCTACATCAAGGGAAGTGTTGGAAGGGATCAAAGTGAAGTCAGCATCCTTACTCCCCATCTTCTTCAATACCGTCTCTAAGTCTATCTCGAACCGTTCACCTGAGAGAGGGTCTTCACTGTTGAACCCGCAACCACCCTACTACTGCTATCCCTTCTTGTCCTCCTCATCTTGCTCTTGGACACAAAACATGCTCAAACTACCAGAAGGTGAATAGGGGAATCCATAGGTAGTACCTTATCAGCATCGAACAAGGTCACCCCTTCCCGCTCGCATAGGGTAGTGATAAGAATGGGAAGGAAGAATGACATCATGTTGCCCTGATAGAACATCTTTCACTCAGAGATAATCTGCACCTCCACATTAACATGAATGCGTTGTATAGCACACGCCACCACCAGATCCCGGGGATAAGTGATGTTGGTGCAGTCTCGACGAACGAACCCTCCTAAATACAAAGTGTAGCCACCTCTTAGCATCCGGTGACCAATCAACACTAGTAAGGCCCTCTGTTGTATCCCAGTAAACCTGATCCCACTTTGTAGGATCAACAATAGTGTCCAGCAGCCACTCTAGGTACATTTCCCTAAGTTTGGTGATGTACCGTGGTTTCACGGTACTTTCAATACTTTTTCCTTAAGTATAGTGTGTGTCTATGGCCTTTTTGTATTAGTTTTAATATATTTTTCTCTTTGTTTGCAAGAAATTTGTCCAGGATGAAAACGTTGAAGAATTGTGCTGAAATTGCAGAAGTGACGACCTATGGAGCCCTCGACGGTCCATAGGTGGCCATCGTCGTATGAAGAAGATGTTGTTGAAGGAGGATCGGGGAATTCTGACTACGTGTGGGGTTACAGAGTCTCTCGATGGACCGTCACCTCCACGAGGGACCGTCCTGCACATCCGTCTTCGTTAACAAAAAGTAGCTCCAGTACCCGACTTGAAAAGATTCAAAGTGTGGAGAAATGGAATCCATCGACGGATCTTCGTTCTCTCAATGGACCGTCATCCTTTTCCGTCGATGGTAAAAGTGAGTTGAAGAAGAAATCATCTAAAAAGAAGCTAAGTGTGGAACGACGGGGGGCCCCAACGATTTGTTGTGGCCTCGACGGTCCGTCGGTCTGGTCGTTGACTCAGACACATTTTTTTGGAGGATATTTTCCTTAAATAGATTTCCTCTTTATGTTAGGACTTCATAATTATAAAAACTCGTATCATTTTTGGGGTTAGACTATTGGGTATTTTTCAGATTTCATTGTTTGAGTTGTGAACTTGTGATTTTGGGAAATTATTCTATTTTCTGGAAATCGTTTATTGCAAGAGTATTGATTAATTGAAGTAATTTTCTTCAATCTCATCAAAGTAAGTGCATGAATTCTCATCAAACTAATATGAATTGTGTGATTATTAACATGGGTAACTAAATCCATCTAGGGTTGTGGGAATCATTTGTAATTAACAATCTACAAAATAGCTAAAATAATAATTCTAGAATAGTGTCTTGCATGTATTGGCTAGTGTCGATTGGTGCGAAGTAACAACTAAGACATACATTGATTATGATGTTTAATATGAGGTAAATATAAGGTTTAGTAAAGCATACACACGTAGCCATACCAAGGTGCGGAGTGAAAATCCCTAGTTGTCGGACAAAGGAATTAGGGATACATAACTTACAACTTTGCATGCAAGATACTAGGAAATGATTGTTATAGCTAGAATTACCGCATTAAGAACCTATGGGGAACACTTAATCCCTAGTTCGTTTCATTACTTTATAAAAATCAAATCTTTGAACTTGTCAGTTGTTTAATTAGACATAGCTTATTACATTCGTTACTTAAAAACCCTATTTTGTTACTTGTTTTTGAAAAGAACTTGACTAAATAGAAGAATTATTAGGTTTAAATTTAAGTCTAAATCATTTTCCTTGTGGGATCGACCCGAACCTCATAGTTGGGTTCTTTACTTGATAAAGTCGCTTATATTTCTTTTCGAGATGTAAATTTGAGCGTATCAAATTTTGGCGCCGCTGCCGGGGAAAGTTGTTTTAGATTAACTTTAAGCTTATTACCCAAGTTTAGTCAACATTTTAATAATTTTACTTTTTCTGTTTGTTTTTATCTCTTGCATATCTAACTTTCGTGTATGCCAAGTATGCGGAGTGGAGGAGAACCCATACTCTCACGTGACTCCAAACTAGAGCGTACACTACGTAGAATGAACCGAAATTTGGGTATTCTTGATGATGATCACAACCCGAAACTTCCACCATCGATTGATGCTCATGATTAGTTATTACATGAAAATTGTGGGAAATGTGAAATAAGAAGGAAATCTCCCACTCCATGACCTCAAGAGTATTATAAGGGATATGATAATATTACTGACTAGGATGGGCCACTTGTCTTTCCTCCCCTACCACATAACCATACATTCGTGGTAACTAGTAGTCTGATGCAAATGTTCACCGGTAGATGTTTGTTTTCGTGGCCACGTTATGAGGATCCACATTATCACATCGCCAAGGTGAGGTCGGGGTGTAAGAGTTGTGTACGGAGGCCTGATTTGAATATGGACGTAATTAGGTTGAGAGTGTTTCCTCTTTCACTGATGAGAGAGACCGCTATATGGTTTATCGAGCTCCTCTATTACTCTATCTACACTTGGAATCAATTGAGGGATGTGTTCTTAGCGCTTACTACCCGGTTTATAATAAGCTAAACCACAAAGATAGGGTGAAAAACATTGTGGCACTATCGGGAGAATCAATCACTTGTTCTTGGGACAGGTTCACTTCGTTCTTGAGAAGTGCCTCCAATCACCACATCGATGATGAGTCACTGAAAAAGTACTTCTATCGGGGACAAGATAATAATATTAAAGCAGTAGTGGATACGATATCAGGTGGTTCTTCTGGGGAGTGTCCTTATGCTGATATTGCTGAGAAGTTGGAGAAAATCTCTCGAAATAATAAAGCTTGGAGCACTAGGAAGTAAGATACTGGGAGAAACACTTTTGCAGTGCAATCCACACACAACCCATCCACAAATGATATTTGTGAAAAAATGTCTCAAATGAGAACTAAGCTTGGGTTGGTGTTGAAACACGTCACTGGGGGGTGCAGAAAAGGTAAATGCGGTGAACAACTTGTCTAAACCAGCCCTGTCGGTTGATGAGTATTACTATGAGGAGGACTCTTATGTGGTAACTGAGAAGACGGGGGGTTTCCGACCAAACGCCCAAGGCTCCAATCAAAAGAATTGGCGCCTAGGTCAAGGAAATCAAGGTTAAAACTATGGTAATTACAATTAAGAGGGTCATTATGTCTGAGATAGAAATTACAGTCGTGACAACAACTTCAATCGGGGTAACTATGTTAACAAAAATGATATGAGTGGGCCATATGTTCCACCTCAAAATTGTGAAGTTGCTCCTAGGGATGGTGGAGGTAATATGACTCGAGTTGAGGATATGTCGCAAAAAATGATGAGGATGTTTGATGCTAGTGATGAGCACACTAAAGAATTGAGAAGTGACTTAGCGAGTATTGGGAAAAAAGTTGATGCGCATGCAATCTCGATCAAGCATCTTGAGTTGCAAATGACCCAATTGTCTTCAACTGTTAACCCTCGCCAACCGGGCACTCATCCTAGCAGTACTGTCAAAAATCCAAAAAATGATGGACATTGTATGAAAGTCACAACTCGAGGTGATAAGAAAACCCTTGACACACCGATGCCGTCTGGTGTGTAGAAAATGTGATAAGAGGCGATGATGAGGTAGTGGAGGTTAGTGGTGAGTTAAAAGACAAAACAAGGAAAGAAGCTGAGGTACCCCAAAAGGTGACCCCCATGCCTAGACCACCACCTCCATTCCCACAAAGGTTAGTGAAAAAGACCAAGGATGATAAATATCGGCGTTTTATCACTATGCTCAAACAGATTTCCATCAATGCCCCTTTGATACAAGATCTTAAACAAATTCCAGGTTATAACAAGTTCATGAAATATATGGTCACTAAGAAAATATCGGTCAATTTTGAGGATGATGATAGAATGCAGCATTGTATTGCTATTACCACCAGGTCTCTAGTGCAAAAAAAAGAGATTTCGGGTGCCTTCACTATTCCTTGTACAATCAGATTATTAAACTTTGCGAAAGCATTATGTGATCTTGGGGAAAGAATAAATTTCATGCCTCTCTCTATTTACAAGAAATTGGGTGTGGGTCACCCAAAGCCCACTACGATGCGGCTACTGATGGCCGATGGAACGGTGAAAAGGCCTATTGGGATACTCTACGATGTGTTAGTAAAGGTGGAGTCATTCATATTTTTGGATGATTTTATGATTCTACATTGTGAGGTTGATTTTGAGGTGCCGATTATTCTTGGGAGGCCATTCCTTGCTACGGGTAGAGCCTTGGTTGATATGGAGAAAGGGAAAATAAAATTTCAGTTTAATAATGAAGAAGTGACTTTCAATATTTGTAGGTCCATGAGGCATAATGGTGAGATCAATCGGTATCTGCCATATCTTACAGGGTTGAAAATTCATCTGAGGTATGAATAGAAGAGTTTCTGGGTCTAGAAGCAATAGCGGCAGTGATCATGAATTTTGATAGTGATTTCATTGAAGAGTATGGGTCATTGTTCGCGGTACTTGATCGAGGTGATGTTCGGTTTAAACCAAAGAAGTTGGAGTTAGATATGAAGCATCGCGAGTGACCACCTGCGAAACCATCTATAGAGCAAGTTCCAAAAGTAGAACTTAAGGCTCTACCACCTTATCTGAGGTATGTATTCTAGGGAAAAGGATTTTGCCGGTAATTATTGCATCAGATTTGAATGTGCATCAAGTTGAGAGTTTGGTGGAGGTGTTAAAAAGGTTCAAAAGAGATATTGGGTGGACTATTGCGGACATTATTGGGATCACTCCCAGGATTTGTTCACAGAAAATCTAACTCATGCCCAATCACAAGCCAAGTATTGAGCACCAGAGACGTTTAAACCTACATATGCAAGAGGTAGAGAAGAAGGAAATCATTAAGTGGTTAGATGTTGGAGTTATATACTCAATCGCTGATAATAGTTGGGTATGCCATGTTCAGTGTGTACCTAAGAAAGAGGGAATGACTATGGTCCCCAATGAGAAAAATGAGCTTCTTCCGATGAGGCCAGTGACTGAAGGGAGGGTATGTATGGATTACTTGAAATTAAATGCATGGCCCGAGAAATATCATTTTCCTATGCCCTTCATGAATAAGATGTTGGATAGACTTGCATGAAAGGGGTGGTACTGTTTTCTTGATGGCAATTCGGGTTATAATTAGAATTATATTGCCCCGGAACATCAAAAGAAAACCACCTTTAATTGTCCTTATGGGACCTTCGCGTTCTAGAGAATGTCGTTTGAGTTATGTAAAGCACCAGCCACATTTCAGAGATGTGTGATGTCAATATTCTTCGATATGGTTGAGGTCACTATTGAGGTGTTTATGGATGATTTTTTAGTGGTTGGTGACTCCATTGAGCGGTGTTTGAGTAATTTGTCCGAGGTTCTTAAGAGGAGTGAAGATTGCAACCTTGTGCTAAATTGAGAATAATGTAACTTCATGGTTAAAGAAGGTATTGTATTGGGTCATCGCATTTCAGAGAAGGGCATAGAGGTTGATCCAGCCATAGTTTAGGTGATAGAGCGACTTTCTCCACCTATCTATGTAAGAGGTGTGAGAAGTTTTCTTCGGCATGCAGGCTTTTACAAAGATTGCACATCCTTTGTGCAAGTTTCTTAAGAAAGAGTGTATGTTTTGAATCCTGTCTTAAGGCATTTGGTGAGTTGAAGGAAAAGTTGGTGTCTGCGCCTATCATCATTTCCCAAGATCGGAGCAAGCCATTTTAGGTGATGTGTGATGCGAATGGGGTTGCTCTTGGTGTGGTATTGGGACAAATAAGGGACCAATTCCTTCATGCCATTTACTATGCTAGTAAAGCCCTTAATGAAGCCCAAAAGAACTACACCGTGACTGAACAAGAGCTCCTTGCAGTAGTCTTTGCTTTTGAGAAATTTTGCTCCTATTTACTTGGCACGAGGGTTATAGTGCATACTGATCATTGTTCTTTGAGATATTTGATGGCAAAGAAGGATGCTAAACCGAGGTTGATTCATTGGGTATTACTATTGCAATAATTTGACTTTGAGGTAAAAGATAGAAAAGGGACTGAAAATCAAGTTGTTGATCACTTTTCCCTATTAGAAGATGAAGCAATGAGGGAGTTAAGTGAAAAGTCTGAAATTGATGATACTTTCCATGATGATCATGTATTAGCTGTCTCCCAAGATTTGATTCCACGGTTCGCAGATTTTGCAAATTATTTGGCTACTGATATCATCCCACCAAACTTGTCCTTTCATCAAAGGAAAAATTTCATGCATGATGTGAAATTTTTTATTGGGATGATCTATACTTATATAAAAGTTGTGCCGATGGGATTATTCGGCGTTGTGTGACGGAAGTTTAGATGTTCAGTGTTTTGGAGGCATGCCGTTCTTCACCTGTAGGTGGCCATCATAGTGGTATCCGGACTACTCACAAGATATTTCGATGTGGCTACTATTGGCCAATCATCCACCAAGATGCTCATGAGTTCGCCAAGGCATGTGATAGATGCCAAAGAGATGATGCATTTCGAGAAAGCTTGAGCTCCCTTTAAATCCCATTCTTGTGATTGAATTGTTTGATGTGTGGTGCATTGACTTTATGAGCCTTTTTGTGAGTTCTCATGGGATTAAGTACATTCTTGTGGAAGTTGATTATGTGTCAAAATAGGTAGAACCTGTCGCACTTGTGAATAATTAAGGGAACAGTGTCACCGCGTTCTTGAGAAAGAACATATTTTCTAGATTTGGCATCCCAAGGGCCACTATTGCTACGAGTTGTTTAAGGGATTATTGGAAAAATATGGGGTTCGCCGTAATGTGTCCACTCCTTACCATCCTCAACTAATGGGAAAGTTGAGGTGTCAAACAGGGAGATTAAGCATATTTTGGCAAAAACGGTGAATGCTAGTAGAACGGATTGGTCAAGGAGACTTGATGATGCTCTTTGGTCCTAACGGATAGCATACAAGACTCCCATAGGTATGTACCCATACTAACTTGTATATGGGAAGTCTTTTCACTTACTGGTTGAATTAGAGCATAAGGCCATGTGGGCAATGAAGAAGTTGAAACTTGATTGGAATGAGGTTACGGAACAGAGGTTAAACGGGTTGAATGAGCTTGATGAATTTCTCTTGAAGGCATATGAAAGTTCAGACCTCTACAAAGAAAAGATGAAGAAGTACCATGACCAAAAGATTGAGAAGCGCAATTTTTTTGTTGCGGATTTGGTGCTTTTGTTCAATTCTAGGTTTCGTTTGTTTCCGGTCAAACTCAAGTTCAAATGGACTGGTCCCTATTTGAACACCAACCTATTCCCTCATGGTGCGGTAAAGTTGGAGAACGAGGAGGGTGTGAGGTTCAAGATGAACGGACAACGAATCAAAATCTATCTAGGGCATGTTGAAACAGCGAAGGAAGTGATCGAGGAATACCATATTGATGAAGTATGAGTAATCAAAAGTCCTCCGTCATGCCGCGACGTTAAATCAAGCGATGATTTGGAGGCAACCCGATAAGTATCCTCTAGCAAACAATAGGTTTTTCATGATTTTCTAGGCATAGTTGCATTAGTTTTGCCTTTATCACTTCTGTCACGTCTGAATGTTCTTTTGTTTTTCTTTAGAAGTGTTGGCTAGAGCGTAGAGTAGGGTCCTTCTCCAAAAAGTGTCAATAAAACACAAAAAGATTAGCTTAATGGGTGTTAAATGTGCAGGGACCAAATCAGCAGAAATCTGTAGAAAATTAGTCTAGTGCACCCATCGACAGACCGTAGGTAGGATCTGTCGTGCCCAGGTATGTTCTTTTAACTTTTCTACGTTAGGGCACTGTCGACGGAGGGGTCAATGGACCGTCGACCTACTTATGGTCTGTCGATGGGGAATCATCAATCCCTCACCCACCAACCCGACCTGACCCATCTGTCGAAATTATTAAGTTTTTAAACTCGTGACAGGCTACCCACCTCTTAACATAACCCCCATAACACATTGCCCTCATATTTCTCTCATTTTCTCCCACGGACTACCCATTAACTCCATTCCATCATCAAATTCCCATACTGTCCCCACACTTTCCACATAATCCAGTCTCCCCAAAATCTCCCATTTTTTTTAGTTCCTTTGTCGGTCGGTGTTCGTGGTGGTTGTTGTTGTTGTTCAACTACTAGTGTTCATACTCTTTCTCATCTACTACAATAGTCATGTATGTTTTTTGAGCTGCAAGATTACTTTTGTTAGTATTCCTTATTACAGTGATGTGTAACTGTTTGGGTACTTTATTTTGGACCATTTTTCATGCTTAAACAAACACAAAGGCCCTAAATCCGTTAGAACACTGAAATTTAAAGGGATGGGGGTGTATTTTTAAAAAAATAGTATGTGTTTTCATGATTGTGTTCCTGACCTAGGGTTTGATAGGACGTCGAAAATGCATGTTAAAACTAGGAAAATTCATGCCTTACGAATGATGGGATGTTGGGTGAATGTTTAGTAAACTTAGGCCAAAGAATACTTCAAATTAGTATGATAGGGTACCAAATTGGCTGCAAAATTGTGTTCCCTGAAGGTTAGTACAAGACCCCGTTGACGGACTGTCGATCCCTCGATGGACCGTCGATCCCGCGACGGACCATCGTTACGGTCTATCGACCCTAATTTCCTGATTTTAATCTAATTATCTATCGATGGACCCTTATGAAGGATCTTCATCCCTTCGACGGTCCATCCTGCATAACACTTGACGATGTTAGAACCTTTGCTTCTGATTTATTATACAATTAATCTAAGTGTCCGTCGACAGACCCGTATGACGGTCTGTCATGCACAACCGTCGACAAACCCTTCGACGGTCCGTCCTGCACATTTGTCGATGGTGTTATACCTTTGTTTATGACGTTTTTATAATTTCTTCCAAGTGTCCAACGATGGAACCTTATGATGGACCATCGTCCCTTCAACGGTTCATCCTACATAACCGTCGACGGTGTCAGAACCTTTGTTTCTTACATTTTTATAATTTCTTCTAAGTGTCTCGCGACAGACCCTCATGACGGACCGTCTGCCTTCGACAGTCCGTCCTACGTAACCGTCAACACTTTAAGAATCTTTATTTCTGATGTTTAAAAGAAAATTCTAAGTGTCCCTCGACGGACCCCAATGACGGACCGTCGATGGGTCCGTCCTACACTCTGTACTTCTATACTGTCATTCCTTTTCTATGTTTTGCTTCTTTCACTGGTACTAACTACTTCTCCCTACAGCTGAAAATGGCACCTTAACACGATCGTGTCTACTCACGAGGGCGTTCCAGGTTAGTCGGCCCGTCGAATCAGCTTATCATAAGCTCAGATGATGAATGTTGCCCAGAGTAAATTCCACCAGGCACCCGCACTACTACCCATGTTGCCCTCCCCCCCCCCGCAACCCCACTAGAGCCACGCCCATGAGCTGGCGCCTAGTGTAGTCACTGCCTCCCAGTCGGACGAGGAGCGCATACTGACCGACACACCTTCTAGGTCGGATTCACAGTCCGAGGGAGCGTTTGGTTCTGTGGAGGCATCCGTTTCTGAGGAAGATTCCATCTTTGTAGAGGCTTGCATATCGGAGGAGGCTTCTTCTTTTGGCTCATCTGATGAGGCAGCAAGTTCTTACTCTACTCCAGCACACAAGAGTGGCATCCCCGCTCCGATTGCATATCATCCCAACCGGTGGTGTGTCGAGGGGCAGTACCAAATCTTCACTAGTGCCAAGATTCCAAATGACAAAGGGGTCATGACCCGTACCCTCACACTTGAGCGGCGGGTTCTCATGGGGAGTTTTCCCACCATACCGGTCATTCATGAATTATTCACCTGACATCAGTTGGAGTGGATGGCTTGAGATGTAGGATACTATAGCGAGGAGATGGTCCAAGAGTTTTACTCCTCATATGCGGCGACTATCCGATCTCAGCTGCACAGGCGGGCAACCCCGCCAATCCTGCACCGTTGGAGTATGTTCGAGTACGCGGCAAACAAGTTTACATTTCATTGCAGGCCATCCATAGATTTCTCTATGGCATGGATGTTGATGTCATCCAGACTCCTCTCACCGTCGAGTTTGAATATCGGTGGAAATTGATCAAAGATGGCCGGTTCCAGTGTGAGCCAGAGGTGAAAGAGACCACCAAGCGGTAGATTGCATAGTACCTCTTTGTAGATGGTGAGGCTGCCGATTGGGTGCGGGATCCCAATGGGAATATTAAGAAGGCAAACCTCACCTTCACAGCTAAGTTCCTATGGTTATTTATTCGACACTGCCTTTCCCCCACTACTGCTGATATTATTGTCACCTAGGATCGTGTAGTGCTGATGGCTACCATGATTGCGGGGTTCGAGGTGGACTTCGCATGGTTATTACAAGCGGTGATGAACGAGAGGGCCTTTAAGGCAACTACTACTTACCCATTCCCGTGCATGGTTTTTGCATTAAGCAAGTCTGCAGGAGTGCTTGTGTGGCACATTGATGTGATCAAGACCCACCTAGCTAGGTTGATATAGATCTCATCTTAGATGAGGCCAATGAGTTGGCTCCCAAAAGAGGGCCCCATGTAGAGATGCAGCCACTAGGTAAGAACCTGGCATCCATGGTAAAGAAGGTCCAAGGGGCTAATGCAGCTACATATGAGCCTACCGACACCACTCTGATCGATTCTATCTCGGGTAGTAGCACCACTCTGAGCTCCTCCCGCTCTATCCCATATGCTACACTGGTCTCGCTTGCTAAGGTCCAAAAAGTAGACTCCCAAATGTCCACACTTCTGCATCACATCCAGCCTTGGATACAGAGGTCCATTGCTGAGGCAGAAGAGCGTATATAGAGGGAGATGGCCCAGCTCACTGAGTGGAAGATCATGGAGGTCCACCAGCGTTTGGAAAAATTTGAGTTGCGGGTTATCGCTCGGTCAGCCCCTATAGTGGATGTGACGACTCTCCAAGATGTTGTGGAGAGTCTGAGAGCCGACTTGGACACTATACTGGAGGCTTGGGTGCCTAAGTCTGAGGCCCATTCTGTAGAGCCTGCTGAGGATACGGTGATGACTGCCCTATTCGCCATTGCTGATGTTCCACCACCTCCACCACGACAGCATGCCAAAAGGCACCAAACTAGATATGAGAATGAGTCTCGGGCTCGGAAGAACGAGTTCCATGAGTTGGAGGCTGCAAGGAGAGCCTCGCTGATTGATGAGGAGGCCCATCAGTTGAGGGTTATCAAGGTGGATGCTGGGGCATCTAGTTTCGCAGTTGCAGAGGCTGAGAGGAGCACTACTGATGGTGCTATCATTGCTGAGGACACTAACGATGGTGTCCTTACTTCAGAGGGAGCGGGTTCCCAGAAACCAGACCCGCCAACTTGTTGATCACTTGTGATTTGTGCCTGAGGTGTGCTTCACCTACCACTTTGTCTTATATACTTTTATGCATTGGGGATAATTGCATGTTTTTGGTTAGGTAGGTGGGGGGCGTAAATGGAAAAGTGAATGCTCGCGCGTGAAGTTGATAGCAAATCTCACATCCTCTCTGGGGTTTTCTTTTTCCCAAGAGACTGGTTACTTTATTGTTGAACGGCAAGTGGTATTTTAGTACCATAGTATAACAATGGACTATGAAGATGAGGACTAAGCAAAATGATATCTGATTTAAAGAAATGTTGCAAAACTATTGGCACAACAATTACGGATAAATGTATGTCTCGTTCGCAGGACATAGTAGAGATACACACTGCGATGACCCTAAATCTAAAACCGAAACTTAGGTTTCTGTTATTTGTTGTTTAGAGAATGAGATTCAAGTGGGTGTGAGGAAAATTTGAATATTCCAACATTGGTACGTATCTCGAATTGCCTGGGTAGTCCTTCTAAAAGTAAGTTGTAATAGACAACTAGGAAAGGATCATAAGCCCTTGTTAATAGAGCCAATCTTAGCCTTAAATTACAGAAAACCGAATGATTTGATCCCATCTTGATCCAATCCAATGATTTGAGCTGTAAAATAGAACTTTTTTGCACCCCAACTGATCGTTTCTGGGAACAATGTGATTTGCCCTGGTCGCTCCCTTGGACCTGTGACATCTCCAGCTTATGCCAAAAAAGCAGAAGTAAGGTGGCTAATGCCAGAAAACAACATTGTCGTGGTGCCTTGACCCCCAACTTTGGTATGGTGTACCTTAATTCATGTGCCAAGCCATGAGTTAGAGTGAATATTATGAGAATGCTACGGAAAGAGGGGGGTGAGTTGAAAAGACGAGAAAAAGAACAAAAAAAGTTGACTCATAGGGAAAAATTTGAAAGAAAAGTGAAAAAACTATTTAAAAATGTTGAAAATACAAGAAAACAAAAGAAAAAGTTAATACACAAAAGAAGAAAGAAGCGAAAAAAGCAAGGTTAAAGAATACAAGAAAATTAAGAAATAAGGCGGAATAAAATGATGAAAAGGTAGGACGCTTAACTATTATGTCAAAGAGGGCAATAAGTCACTAAAATACATCTAAATGTACCCTACCTGACCCCGAGCCTAAGTTACAAGCTATAAAAGTTCTATCGTGATCCTAAGACTCTATTATGGTGAACTTAAAGTAGTGAAAATAAGGGCAAGTCTATGGCAATAAGTATAAATGAGGTATGAATTTGTTTTGAGAGAGAGTGTTGAAAAATAATCCTTATACTCAAAATGAATTCACTATGTGAAAAATGAGGATCTTGTTTTGAAGTGAAGCCACTAGTTGCAATACCAAAAATTTGGTACCTTGGTGAGACATCAAAGAGGATAGGTGTCAGTGTGTGGTGAGTCTGTTTAATGGTCTGATCCGCATGAGCAAGCCTAATAGTGATAGCATATAAAAATAATCGGGTTTGATATTGTGAAAGCTAAAATAAAATACTCTTGTACAAAGATTTTGTGGTGAGTCATAGTGTGTCGCTTGAGGACAAACAACAAATTTAAGTTGAGGGTGTTGATGTACCGTGGTTTCATGGTACTTTCAATGCTTTTTCCTTAAGTTTAGGTTGTCTAAAAGGCCTTTTTGTATTAGTTTTAATGTATTTTTCTCTTTGTTTGTAGTAAATCTGTCCAGGATGAAACGTGGAAGAATTGTGCTAAAATTGCAGAAGTGACGACCTACGATGCCATCGACGGTCCGTCGACCTCTCGACGGTCTATAGGTGGCCACCGTCGTATGAAGGAAATGATGTTGAAGGAAGATTGTGGAACTCTGACTAAGTGTGGGGATACGGAGGCTCTCGACGGATCAACACCTCAACGACGGATTTTCCTGCACATCTGTCATCGTTAACAGAACGTATGAAAAGATTCTAAGTGTGGAGAAATTGAAGTCATCAACGGATTGTCGTTCTCTCAACGGATCATTATTCTTGTCCGTCAATGGTAACAGTGACTTCGAGAAGAAAGCGGATGAAAAAAAAAACTAAGTGTGGAACGACGGGGGACCTCGACGGTATGTCGTGGCCTCGACGGTCTGTCGGTCTGGGTGTCGACTCAAACGCGTTTTTTGGGCAGATTTTCCTTAAATAGATTTCCTTTTTATGTTAGGACTTCTTTATTAGAAATACTAGTAAAAACCTCATTTTTGTGTTAGACTCTAGGGTGTTTTTCAGATTTTATTGTTCTAGTTGTGAACTTGTGATTTGGGAAATTATTCTATTTTCCGGAAATCCTTTATTGCAGGAGTATTGATTAATTCAGAAATTTCGTATTTTCTTCAATCTCATCAAAGTAATGCATGAATTCTCTATACGAAACTAAATATAAATTGGTGATTTAGTAACATGGGTAACTAAATCCATAGCTAGGGTTGTGGGAAACATGGGTAATTACAAGGTAAAAAACAGCTAAAATAAATAATCATAAAATAGGGTCTTGAGTGTATTGATACTTCTTCGTTTTAGAAGTCTTTTTAACGAGTGCACGCTTTAGAACTCGACTATTGCTACTTGCCGACAAGGAGATAGGATACATAATCTAATAGTGATAGTGTCGATTGGTTGCACAAAGTAAACAACTTAACGACAACATCAATATGATTACTTAATATGAGTAAAGTAAGGTTTAGTAAAGCATACACACGTAGACCGGACCAGGTGCCAGAGTAAATTTCTTAGTTTTCGGTCCAAGGAATAGGGATACATAGCATTCAAGATACTCGGAAATGATGTTATAGCTAGAATTACATGTGTATAACACCTGGTGGAAACACTTTCTTAAGCCCTAGTTACTTCATACTTGATAAAATCAAATCTTTGAACTGGTCACCTTGATTACTTAGACATAGTAATTACATTAGTTACTTTAAAACCCCTTTTTGTTACTTGTTTTGTAAAGGAATGACCACCCTACATAGAAAGAAAGTAGCGTTAAAGGTTAAGTCTAAATCATTTTCCTCGTGGGATCGACCCAACCTCATGTTGGGTGCCTTTACTTGATACGACCGTTCCGCTTCCCCCTACTTCTTTTCGAGAAGTAAATTTGAGCATATCATTTAGCCTCCTACTCCAAATTTAGTTCCTCTGACACATCAAGCACCTCATTAATAGTATTCGAATTTAGGGGAACGTCGACACTCTAAATGAGAATAATCGGGTAATGGTCACCCTAACGTATGGTGGGGAGGATGGCATACAACTCCCTCACCCAGGTAGAATGAGTGTATGGGGGGCTTCAATCAGCGAAAACCACCCAAACTCGACCAAAAAAGCATAGAAGCAGGATCATTTTCCTCCTCCTTATGAAACACCAACACCCTCTCACAGTAGATTCCTGAAGTAAGATAATTTTGATGCCTCTCAAGACTAGCAACATCTATAAACGGAATGAAAGGGGCGTTATTGTCATTTGGACCTGCCATTTGAGAATGACTGTGAGAAAGCAAGATAAGTTAGGATTGTAGAAACCAGGGAGGGAAGCTCAAACAGAAAGAGAAAAAAAATTGAAATAGGAGCCCAAATACTGATCTGGGCCATCCAGCTGCAGCGGCCATCATCCTGCTATAGTAGGATGATGCAGGTCGCTACAAAAGGATGGAGGCCGCTGCAGAAAGCTTTATCTGGGATAAATTCAAGACATTAAGGTTGAAACTTTAATCCGTAAATCCCCATTTTTATTATTTTTTAGCATATCAGAGTATATTAACTATCTTAGAACGAGAATTAGCAAGTATTTCAACCATATAACCCCTAATTTATATCTAATTCGAGTTCATGGAAAGATAACTTTTTAACTTCCCCCACTCGTTTCCTATGGATTTATTCATGTTTTGGTGGAATTCTTACGCGCAGAATGTTATTTAAACATTCGGTACGTAAGAGAAGCAACCATGTTATGTTTTTCCAGCCCATTTAGCAACCTAGTTCGAATTTGAATAATCACCCCAACAATGGTTCCTACTCGATTTGTTAATTAGCGTGCAATCATTGTAATCAAGCAAGATAGTAATGAGAATGAAAAATGACAAGAAATTAATGTAATTTTGACGATTCAAAGAAGAGTGATCGGGAGTGTTTTGAGAGGAAATTTGAATAAGTGAGAAAAGGGAAAATGACAGAAAGCATCTCTTTTTTAGTAGAGTTTTCGCTCCAACGGGCAAGGCTTGGAAAATTTTAGACTTAGTTGTTTTTGACCTTCGCGTGATGATTGATAAACTACCGTAGTGTGGAAGCCTAATGTGCTTTTTAACCCTTCTAATGTGCGTCAACCCTTTGGGGGTTTCAAATCATTAGGGGCCGCAAACTTTCATTGTCCCATGGAAGAGATGTTCCGTTAGCAGGGAGTGCCCAAAAGTGAGAGCATGTGATGATTGATCCTTAGTTGTTCGAGAAGGAACGAGTGATAAATTGGTATATATTGTAACAACCCGAATTGTCATTAATGGAGAAGGAAAAAACCGCAAAAAATATGGACATTCTCCCGCTACTGCAGGACAGATGCCACTGCCATGGAAACTCACCTCAATGTAAGGGGATTGGTGAGGCAGAATCCATATTTTGAGAATTTTTTTATTTTTCCATCTTTCCATAAATAACATGTAGGTCGTAAATTACCCTAGAAACTACAAAAAGTTATTTGAAGTTTGGGAAACAAGGATAAGGAGCTTTCTAGCGTGGGGATGACAAAATCTTGTGAGATCTTTGTCATATTCCCCATAGCAAATCCGAAAAAGCTTGAAAAGAAATCAAACTCCGTACAAATTGTTTGGCGCCCAGTCAGCTTAGGTTTTTATGCATTGAGTAGTTGTAAATTCGTGCTTATCATGTAATATTTGAAATTAATAGTAGGATATATGTGTGGACCTTCGTGTATCGAGTAAATTCCATGGAAAAAGTTATACACTTATAATGCATTTGGGGTTAGTGCTTGATGTAGCAAATTGATTATTGATTGAGTGCTCTTAGTTATTTTATTGAGCAGAATTTCTTTATTAATTAAGGGTATCCGGTAGAAGAGGATGAATTTTAGTCTATGCTAGGTTTAATACCGATATCAAGAGGTCAATTTTTATTCTACTTCATTTGCATAATTAATCGATTTTCTAATGTTTTTTTAATCTTTTATTCTTTTTAACAATACCGACCTCCATAGAGGTTGATATTCACTGTATTTTTAGTAACGTATATCTCAAACATTATAAAGTATAAAATTTGTGTTCCAAAAGCTGCATAATTAAGTTCTTGTCAATTTATTACACCTTCATGTACCTCTTAGGCATGATCTTTTCTATATAACCGAAAAAACCTCAAATTAGGAATGAGAAATGTGGAAATCTATGGATATATAGGTGGAATCAATTTTAAATGTGTTTAAATGAGCATGGATTATGTAATAAAAATGGAATCAAGAAAGATATATGATGAAAATGATAGGATATCAATGCACATCATGTTCATTTATTTAATAGGTGGTTTTAAATTCATCTAAACCTTTAGACTTACCCGATTAAGGTACTATGAAATACTTAGTTTAATTAATAGGCATGATACATAAACATAATTATTAACTTGACTTAGCGGATAACTGTGCCCTCTAAAGTATGCATAAGAAGACACTTAAATTTGGATATAATTAAACAAGTAGACACATGTGTCCTACATAGTATAATACATGTTGGGCGTCATGTAGACACAAAATTGTCATGTAGAACGAATGTGTCTATTTGTTTAATTTTATACAAATTTGAGTGCATACTTGTAAACTCCTAAATTAAATTTCATAGTTATCAATTAACGTGAAATTAAGGATCATATTTATGTGTTATACCTAATTAATATTATGCTTCTCTTCAAATGGATAATGGAAGTCCAAAAAAAAGATGTGGAGTAATAGTATTAACTAGTTCTCATTCTTTATTTAGGAAAGAAATAATGATTTTTTGTTATCTGCTTTGAGTGTGTTTCGCTAGCATAATCTCTCTCTCTCTATATATATTTTTATAGAATTATGATTCTTTTATTATCTGCTTTGAGTGTGTTACGTTAGCATCATCTCTATATTTTTTTTTATAGATTTATGCTGAACAATAATTATATGCTTAAATTTTTGTTATTTAATGTAATTATCACATTAATTGTTTTATACTTTCTTAATAGACAACATCGATGTAAAAAGTACAATGAAGAAAAAGGTAAACTTCATTCAAAAAGTTATAAATTTGATACATATTTTAATAGGTATATACGTAAGGAATATTTGTAAGGCTCACGCAACTTTACTCTTTAGATAAACTGTTATTCACTTTGTTATAACCGTGTCTAAACGTGTAATAGTAAAAGTAATGGAAATTAAAAGAAAAAATAATGACATCAAAACTTTTAGGTGAAAATTCTTTTTAATAAGGGAAAAATCATGGGGCAAGACGAGCGATTGGTATCACTGTAGTAAGAAATTTTTACACTGTGTAGACAATAATACAATACCCAAGGGACTTACCACACACTTAAAACGAAACAACAATCTTTGATTTCCAACTTACTAAAATACGCTCACCACTCTATTTTCTTCACAACCTATTTTTCTTGTATAGGTCTATGGAATATCTCACTTTGCTCTCCAAAATGGGTTTCTTCTCTCTAACTGATATGTTCTAAAATGAGCAAGAATGCTTATTTATAGAAGGATAAAATTATGCCACGTCACTAATGACTAGGTAGATTATAGCAAAGTCACCAAAGGTTGCAATTTTATCAATTTGGCCAAACCAACCCAAATCATTATTTCAACCTCTAATAACTATCTTTTTTAAAATACTTGTCGCAATGGAATAGAAAAAGTTGACAAAAATATGGGATGGACTCAACAAATATCCCCTCCAACCCATTCACTGGAAGGACGGTATCTCATTATCTTTGTTAGAGAGAGTTCATACCAAAAGTTGTTTGCATAACTCGGAACTGTCTTTCGGTATGTCTTGGTAGCATATCGAGGATTTGCACTTGGTGTGGATCTTTTTTAAGTGAAATGACTTATCCTCACTTCTCAAGAAATTCAATTATATCTGACGTCGATTGGGTTTGGTTTTGCTGGTACATGAGTTGTTACTCAAGTCTAGTTGACTCTGGCTTTGTCACAATAACAAAAATCTCCTTGGAAGCTTCAGTAGTAGCAAGATACTCTGCTTCAGGTGTAGGTAGTGCAAACACCACTTCTGCCTGCAACTTTAACTGCCACATGTATAGCTCCCCTTTGAAAAAGTAAAACAAATATCAGTAGTGTATTTTACTAGTTATCAAGGTCACCTGCCATATTAACATTTTGTATAGCCTTTCTCAAGAATGGATTGATGTTCAAAACATAGGTACATTGAGCTCCTCTATAAGATACCTGAGTATCCACTTCACATCCACCCAATGCTCTTTCCCGATATTTTCGGAAATCTTATTGCAACACTAACTGCGTGAGCAAATCATAAGGTCTAGGGCCACACGATTGCATACATGACTTACAAACAACAGAGGAATATGGAACTTGGTCTTCATGCGTTCTTTTCATCCCTAGCGGTAGGACACTCTTGCTCAACTAGCATATGACCAGAGAGAGGTGTGTCTAAATAGACTAGCATTCTTATATTGAAGGCACTCCATACACGTTCAATGTATTCTTTGTGACAAAAATTCTTCCTATCATCTCTAAGACGAGTAATTTTATGTCCAAACTTTATTTGCATGACCCAAGTCATTCATAGAAAAAAAAATACACAACTCTTCTGTAGCTCTTCAATCTTCAAAGTATTCGTGACCACAATTAACTATCATACACATACACAACAAGATGATGATAAAACATTGTCAGAAATTTTTGGTACAAATACGCAATGATCTGAACAGTATCTTTCTAGCCTTCCTACCCCATAACAATTCAAACCATTGTACCATGCCTGAGAGCTTGTTTGTTTTAGGCCATATAAAATGACTATTTGTATGGTTACACACAAAATTTTATTACCATCTACTTTGAAACATCAGATTGTTCCATAAAATCTCTTTCTAGGTCCAGTGAAGGAAAGTCTTCTTCACATCCATCTGCTCAATCTCTAAATTTAGACTAACAGCTAAACCTAGATTTGTGTGATTCGAGGACATTTTCACAAGAGGAGAATATATTTCATCAAAATCAATACGCGTTCTTTGACCAAATCCCTTAACAACCAATTTAACTTTAGACCTGGGCTTCAAATTGTGTTCCTCAACTTTAACTTGCAACACCCACTTTTTCTTCAAATATCTCATGATCTTCGGCAATTGTACCAACTCATAAGTGTGGTTCTCATGTAGAGACTCCATCTCATCTTGTATGACTTCAATCCATTTTATCCTTGTGATCATCTTCCTATGACCTCCTCATAACATCAGGTTCTCCCCGTCCAGTGAGTAACCAAATACTCTTGGGAATCACAGATGAAAGAAGGAAGAAGGACACGCTATCCTTCACTACAAAACAACATAGGTGTGATCGAAGGACGAAAATCCAATTGCAATTATATTTCCATCACTAAACTGATTTTGTTAAGGATTTGCAACGGATTGTTGGCTGTTGCTATTTCGCTCGTAAGAAATCTCGTAGCGACGAAATATGAGTTCTGTCTCAAGTTTAGCGATGGACTGGTCCGTCATTATACTTATATTGTTTGTTGCTAATTTCATATTTAATATCGTCATTTCAAATAATTTTTTTACAAAATTTCCTTCACTAATCAGTAATAAAATATTTGTTGCTAATTTCGTAATTAATTTTATCATTTTAAATAAATTCGCGACGGAATTTATGTCACTACTCAGTCACAGAATATTCTGCAATTTGAGCCAGCATATTTGCCACTAAAATATGTTATTGCTAATCCGTTGCCAATATATTTTTATAGCAACAACCAAATCATCACTAAATTTTTTGCTAAAATAGTACTAATTACCTCTAAAATAACAATTCCTTTAAATAAGATAATAATTAGAGGGTTAAAAATCTTTGGATAGCAAATTTTAGATCACATACTTAATATGCAAAATATCAAAAGCAGCTATCAACTATTCTTAAGAGAACCTACATTCATCAACTACTGTCATCGCACAATTTGTACTATTGAAAAAGACAGACAACATCAAAAGTTAAAGTTACAGGACACTAATAAGGGATACCCTCACCACTTGAAACTACGGGATCAACCACGTCCTCAGTACTAGTAGGAGGGGGCGCCATGAGCGTCACATGTGAGGGATGGACAAGTTGTACTCGCTCCATAACAACCGGAAGAAATTGATTAGTAAGGTCATGAAGCATTTCCTTTAAAAACACATCCATATTTCTTGTTGATATTGATTGAGAAACTGAAGGTTCTACAGATGATGAGGCACAAAGATTATTCTCGTAGTAAGTTTTTGCTTCAGATCCAAGACCGTATATTCTTTTCTCCCTTGGCAACTTGTTAGTATGATTTTCATTGATCAATATAAGATTGAGAACTTCTTTTTCCCATAAAATTTCTTCATATTTTTTCTATAACAAATTGAAATAAAGAGAAAACATTAAAGATTATGAATAAAACTGCAAGTTATAGTTGTGACAATAGAATATCTCTGAATACTTGGTCCCCAACAAACACGTGAAGACTTTGCATTCTGGTTCTTGAACAATGCGCAAATTTGGTACAAATCAATTTTTCTATTTGATATCTTGGAAACACCCTACATAAGAGAATTCGATAACTAAAACGAGGTTGGAGTATGGAGAAACAATAGCTTCAGCCTGCTAACTCATACGCTGGAAATGGTCCCGATATGTACTTCTTATTATGATTATTCGGAAGAGAAGTGAAGCAACAAAGTGTTTAGGTGTGAGATAACCCTAGTTAGTAATTTTATGTAAAGTATAAGATGTGAAATCCCCTAATTTATGCTACTTGGTGATCACATTAAATGGTACTAAAAATTTTTTGTACTATCTTATCATTATCTGAAGTTTTTGATACTCTACAGATCTAAAAGTTAAAAACATTCCCAGAAAACATGCTCATAAAACATTTCCGTTCTTGAACTGTACTCAATGTTAAAAACATTTTCAGAAATAGAAGAGAAAATTAATCGCTAAGCAGAAGCTTTGAGTGACCTGCAACAATTGATGAGTATTGATCAATAACCAAATATTAAATGTTGCATGAAGTTTCATTCACAAAAATGTCATCAACTTGCAAAAAATAAATATAACCCCTCCATGAAAAAAAATAAACAGCATACTTCCAAGACACAACATAAAAAACATAAAATAAACAACACACTTTCAAGCCACGATATGGAAAACTCAATAATTAAGGTTTATATATGATGTACAACAAAAACATTTAACAGAAAAATTCAAGAAAAAGTAAATTTGATGGTGGTTTACTTCGTTTGCTCCATTAGTTGATGATTTACTCAATAAGCTAACCGAGCAAATATGGGAGAATATTGAAAAAGAAATGAAAAAGAAAAGAAGAGATAATGCCATGAACAGAGAATACATAAATTCTACTATTTCCAACAACATTTATATGTCTTAATGCTACTTCCAAGAGCATAAACAAACAACAATAACTCTTTTGTCAAAACAAAACATCATAAACCAACAACATAAACCAATCATATCTTCATATACTACTTCCAACAACATAGACCTCAAAAGAAATATTTTTTTGCATTTTCAACAGCAACAACAATCGCATCTAATTGTCTTTTTTGCATTTCAATCAAGTGTTTCTTATAATAAGCAACAACATGCACATATTCATATAGGTCTAAAAGTTATGAAATTATATGGACAATTCCAGTGCGTTCACCAACAAATAATTTTCCATCAAGACCATGCGTATGGACATGAAAATGTAAGTCGTTTGATGTTAGATTTCGACCCTTTTCATTAGCCTTTACAAGAAAAAATTGAAATCACTTTTAGATTGAAAAATATATATTGCATAATATATATTTAGATGCAAGTGTATATATCAAAAAACCTAAATATGTTACTTATATAATTTGGGAGATATATATTTAAAAACTTCTTGTGATGTTCTCCAATAGAGATAAGTCACTTCTGTGAGTCCCAAACTTCACGACCTTCACGATGATTGTTTGAATTTATTTCTGGTTTTTTAATAGACTCGTCGCTTCCCCAGAGTTCTATCCATGTTTCCTTAACATGCTCAGGTATATAACAAAAGATGTTACTTATACAATTTGAGAGATATGTACTATCATGTCTAAACAAATAAACTTTAAGTGATTTGGAACTATAAACACAATAGGCATGAGAGATATTTATCCAATGTCAAAATAAAATACAGGCATACCCACATAATATCATGTTGTATGACAATGAAATGAGACTAGCAAATGACATTCACCAACAAAAAGATAGCAAGTTCAATGTTTATCACAGTGCGATGAGAGCAATCTTCACTGTTGAAAATGCTGGCAGCAGCTATTTAATGGAAGGCACCAAATAAACAAACATGTAATAAAAATAACATGGATAGAGAGTATGCTAAAAATACCTCTTAAAAACCTTGTTGATCAACTGAAAAAACCTTTGCCTTCATATAAAAGAGTAAAATAGTTATCATCAAATTTGGTTAGAAGGTTTACACAAAAAATGAGCTTCATAAATGTATACTAGATTCTGAAAATTTGAATACAATCACAAAAAAGGATATTAGGGAATCGGAGAAGCCTTTTAAGAGGCTGAAAGTTGAATACCATTAGATCATGTTCTTCTGATAAAGCACCTAGACCTAAGAGGCAGGTATGTATAACACTCATGTAAATGACCATAAAGCATAGCATCTGTTTTAGTTTTCTCATTAGCAAGGAAAAGAAATTTATCCACATCGATTATGAAACTGGAGTTTATAGCCCCTCGACCATCCAACCTCTCATACATCCAATCACGCTCTAGATTAGTCATGTTCCTATTAATGCTTAAACAAATAGAACTATTAGTAAAAAAGTACAAGTTGATTGACCAAAGAGGTACTCAAATTTATATTCAATAAATTTAGTCAACATATACAAATCGAACTACCAAAAATATTTAGTAATAAAACAACTACTAGAGATCTAACTCGGAGAAGCTTCAATTATTATACATTTAACTACAATTTTATCCACTTAGTCACTATGCTCCACTATTGAATTAAGCTCCTACGAAATCCATTAAAAAGTAAACTCAAATTAATGCCTCATCCGATATACATTTCTTTGATTATGTCTATGTATTTTTCTAGTTTCCCTCGTTGTAGAAGAGAAAAAAGGTATTTAAAAATTCCAATTGAGAAGAGCTTTTGAAGCCATACACAGACTTCATTTCCTTTGATTACTCCTTCAATGCTCTGTTTTGTAAGTCTTGTTTTATCAACTTTACATATAACTCATTATCCTAAGCACTGTGTGTAGACACATAATTTTGACCGAATTTAAGTTTTATACCCTTTTTAGAGCTTAAATATATTTTTTTAGTATAGAGTAGATATTTTATTTAGTAAGTTTATTTTAAAGGATTTGAAAACAACAAACATAGAGTTACTCTTTAAGTTACATTTTTTTTTAATTTATTCAAAATTTAGCAAATAAATTATTGATTTTAATCATTTTCTTAATTATATTTTTTTGATTTAGATATTTCATATTGTTTAATTAATGCCACAATACTTGTTATTATAATTATTATTTGTTATATTATTATTATATTATTATTATTTATTATTAAGAATAAAAATTAATATATAACCTACACATCACCCCACTTAAACCACGATCAACTACCACATTCCACATAACCATTACACTATCCCCAACCTGTCCATGAAAAACCATCAAAAACTAACACACAACCCCCTTATTATACTATAAAAATTACACAACAAAAAAAAAAAAGAGGAGAGGAGGAATGAAAAAAAAAACTCTGAGGGAGGAAGAACAAAGAAATCATAAAACGAGAAGAGTGAAAACAAGAAGAAAGACGGGACCAATAGAATCCGAAACAAAAGATAAAAAAAGAACAAAAAAGGAAGGAAGGAAAAAAACAGAGGCAACAACAAGAATTTTTTTTATTTTTTTTTCTTGAAGAACCACGCACAAAAATAGTGAGTTCAGAGGTTTTCCATTTCGTGGGTTCCTAAATTCTTTCCTTTTCTTTTTCAAGGAAATAATTTTCCACAGAGGTATACTTAATTTTATTTTTTATCATTTTTATTCATGATCATGTGAGAATGGATTGCAATATATTGAAGTTGTTAAATTTATCGCATGTTTGAAACCATTATATTTATTTGAATGTTTTATATGAAGTATGTTCAAATATAACATATCAACGTTATGTTTAGATCCGTTGTATAGTTATATTTAAGATGTGAAATTGTTATAACAAATCGTGATTTAATTTCATATTTAAATAACACGAGTTTATTTTATCTTAAGTAAAATTATTGTCCAAATCATTAAATTTTTCATAATTATTTTTATAATGAATAACATTTGTAGAATATTTTTGTAATTCTTAATTTTATTTAGTAAGAATGTTTTCGTTTAATGTTTAGTAACGTAAAAAACTTGAAGACAAGGAAGAAAAACAAAATAAATAAATAAATACTAATATAATCATAATAATAAAAAGGAAAAGTTTAAAATAAATGTGAGAAAGAATATAATAAAGGGGAAAAAGAAAACAGAAGGAAAATAAAGAAAAAGAAGTATAAAAAATAATATTAAAAAAAAATGTCATTGAAGTGAAAGACTTTTTTATTAATTATTTTGAAAGTTTCTATTGTCTAAATCGAAAAAAATTAGTTAAATATAAAAAAAAAAAACCTTGAAAGTCATAATATAATAATCATAATAATATATAATATAATAGTAAAAGATGATAAGGTAACAAGGAAGAAACGTCCACAAAAAATAATAACAAAAGAAAAATGTAAAATAAAAATGTATTATTTTATATTCTGCTAATAATTTATTTAATTTATAAGGTGTACGCTATATATCTTACATTACAAGAGGGCATAGATTAATCAATCAGGTAGTTTTTAATATATTTAAATAAACCATAGAATGAGGGTAAATGACATTTTTACTATTAAACTAAATAATATATTATCCAAAATTAAATCAATTTATATAAAAGTCAATAAAGCAACCGTGCTAGAACCATGGGACTCGAAAGGTGCCTAATACCTTCCTTTCGGTCAACGGAATACCTTCCTTTCGGTCAACAGTATTCCTTATCCGAATTATTGGTTTGCAGACCAAACAAAGAGTCATTTCCTTTTGATTAGGGATTAAACAAAAAAGGTGACTTCAAACAACGTAACTCAATTCAAAGTGGCGACTCTAAAAGAAAAATTAAAATAATCCCTTAATTAATAACATCACTTAAATTGGAAAAATCCTTACGCCACAGCGCGGAAAAGGGATGTGACATCTCTGGCAACTCCGTTGGGGACTAACTAGAATTCAAACTTGTAAACATGGACTTCTACATGACTTTATTATTTATTTACGTACTTATCAATTTGTGGATATTGTGTTTAATGGCATAATATGTTATTTGCTTGCTTATTTGCCCTTTTGATAATATGCGAATTAACATATAACTGTCTTTCCTCGTGCATCCATCTAATTTCCCCCCCCCCCCCCCCCCCTTCTGAGATCACTTTACTCGGAAAATGCGATACGCTCCTGAGCCAAGAGAGCCAAGAGATGCTGAACACTCCTGGGCAAAATTCTATATTAACCATGTCTTAGGATGGGAAGGACTTCACAGTGAGAACCGGAAAGCCCATCTACTAGTAAGATGGTCCCCTTCTCGACTCGAGTGTCCGCTCTTTAAAGCCAGTCGTTAGGTTTTACTATTACAATAAGCCTCAACTAGACTTAACCTCTTAAAATAAGCCCTCAACTATGACTACCCTAATAAGAATTGATTATATCATCAGGCATATGTTGAATTAATGGGGAGCTCAAAAGGGGTCGACTGTCAGGAGCAGTAATCCCACTTAAGACTACCATTTACTTATTGTTGTTACTTGTTATTTCGTTGGGAAAGACTATGAAAATGTTGAATCTACTTAGATGAATGATTATGACGAAACTTAATTATAATAAAATCTAAAATTAACGTTTTGACGTAATCCTTTTTTACACCCGTTTTCTCTATCAAAAATTATATTTCTTTTACAACTAGAAATATCGATCATTACCATCATGTTTTTCTATATAACAAAATAAAAAAAGATTGGAACATAAATAAAAACAAAAATAACATACCATCGAATATACTATAATATTTTTAGTTTTTGGAAACCTTTTGAGGCTACGTATATATATAATTTTTTTTCTCATTCTTCCTTTAATACCATATTTTTTAAAAATAATAAATAAAAATAATAAAAATAACATAACAAAAATTATTATGCCTAAATTGTCACTATCTCATTAATAGGAAAATATGAATTTATATGGAAGGAGATAAAAGACAAAGAAGAAGATGAATCACCCCTCTCGATTCACGCTATTGGATAAGCCCCGCCACTCTTGAAGACATGGTATGAAAAACTATGACAAACCATTGACAAGGAATGGTGTACAAACGCTTGGATTTCTACGAAGCATTTTTGTATGTTAGCCAACGAAGGATTTGGAATAGAAGCCTAGTGCATTTTTTGCGACCCTTTTAGGAATGTATTCCATTTTTTCTGGTTTGTGAACTCACCCCTCCCTTGAGAAGATAGGGGCTTCCAGTGGCAAGGGAGGGGAAAACATCTTAACAAAGGCAGACATCCATCGTGTTTTCACTATTTGCAGGATGGAAAAAACTGACTTTTGAGGGAATGCAATATGTATATTACAACGATAGATGATTTAACACATTTGTCATCAACCCTTATTCGGTGACTTTAAAGTAAAATGAAAGGATTATATTCAGGCCACAAAGAAAGAATCAAAGATCATAGTTTGCCGAAGGTTATTGATCTTGGAAGCAACACCTTCCATCATCTGCCTGCAGACAAATTGTGGGACTCACATTGGTCTCCGTCGGTCAAGGATATATATATGTCTACTTTCGATCATTCATCGTCCCTCAATGGGTCTTCGAGGTGTCCAACCTACATGCCCACTTAGAGTTATAGGACAGCTTGGGCGACACCAGTTCACCACGACCTAATGAAGATATTGAAAGAATCATGTATGAGTTTCATTCTCCCGAATACCTTTACGAACAATCAGAGATGTTTAAGATTTGGGGGGGATGTAATACTCTCAAGTCCCCACAATATGGTGAAGGATCGCACAATAGGCGAGTGGACCTAAGCATCCTTATGAGTGGGTTCCATGACACCCCCTTCTAAGGTTTGCAGAAGGGTCATAAAAGGACCTATATATCGAGCAGCAGAAATTGAGGTTAAGATATGCAAGCTCTCCTCAAATTCGAAGAAGCTATAAATCTACTCAGGCATATCCTAAGTAATGAAACTGAAACGCTAACGAGGAGTTTGGCCCCCAACGTGATGCGATATGTTTGAAGTTAGAGTAGAAAACACCGTTTCTCCCCATTCTGACCTTACAAGAAGCTTTGGGACATTTCCACAGGCGCTATGGAGCAATAGGAAGAGGAGTAGAAGAATGAAGACCATCTTAATCTGCGCAACAGTTCCTGAGACTCCAAACTCAAGTTAAAGCGTATGGAAAGGAAATGAAGAATACGCAAGCGTTTCAAACACACAGCGCTTATCAGGCAGACTATGAGATTGAAAGAGGTCAAAGGTAGCCGAGCGGATTCACTCCACCTTCAAATTGAAGAGCTCCAATACGAAGGGAAAATTTGACGCATGAAGTGAATACTGCTCACCACTGTTACTAGATTGTTATGACAATATGGATGAAGCCAGAGACTGAATACTACACTCAGGAATGAACTCAATAATGTTTAGCTAGATATTTACAACAGAACGATAGAGGTTGGGCCCCGACCGGCACGTCTTTGGCTTCAATCTACCGAAAGCATTTGCCGAAGATTTATTAGGTCTTGGGAGATGATTGAGATTCGAAGGATTCAGTTTCTTTTCCATCTAAGTTTCTAGTAGTGATTATTATTTTATTTTATATTTGTTTTTTTCCCTCTTTCCTTTCTTTTCGTTCTTTTTCGTTTTTGGTATTTTCTTTCAAATTCATTTAGATCATCTAAGTCCCCTAGGTACTTCTGTTTTTTATTTTTATTTCAAATCATTGTTTTAAAAATATTTGAAAATGAATGAAAGATTTGATTTAGGTCACCTTGGTTCATATGTCATGGCAAAAAAAAGTAATATCTTTCTCGAACTATGCAAGCTCTGATTCATGGCCAAACATGATCCACAGGCAACCCAGGGGTTCGAATCCAAATTATTTTTTTTTCTTCTTGTCCTTCCCTCTCTCGAAAAAAATTAAAAAAATAAAAAAAAATAATAATATAATCATAATAATAAAAAAACAATAAGTAAATAATAATACTAATAATAAATATCAAAACTAGAAAGAGAAGAATGGCCTAGTAAGTCCGTGTTACCATAAGTTCCTCCATATTAGAGTATGTGTGTGGTGCATGTGCCTAATTTCTTACCTAATCGGTTTGTTACTCCTTACTACTCTCCATCATGAGATAAGAGAGAATAAAGAGAGACATCTATCTTAAAGTTATTTGGTTTGTGGTTAAAACTTGGCATCATCCTGACAACACAAGATCGAAAGGGCACAGA
Organism: Solanum habrochaites; assembly: GCA_027704765.1. Classification (NCBI taxonomy): domain Eukaryota; kingdom Viridiplantae; phylum Streptophyta; class Magnoliopsida; order Solanales; family Solanaceae; genus Solanum; species Solanum habrochaites. The sequence continues at coordinate 16,299,936 of JAKWJA010002497.1, forward strand.
AAAGGACCCCAAAACGAAATGAATCGGACAATGAAATGAGAGCAAACCATATGACTTTCATAATAAACTGGACCCCATAAGAGATAGGCGTTAAAAAAACAAATGGCAAGATTACTAGGCTTGGATTAGTGGACAACCTCCACGGTCTTCAATCCGAGACATTTTTAATTACAAATATGTCTCCCCCTATCTAGGTGTCGACAAGCGATCTGATATAGCCCCCTGGATTTCGGCCCCTATGTTTAATAATCCATGTCGCAGAACTGCGATGGTGCACACTTTCGACTATACCTATGGATAAGTAATCCACTCTTTGTGTCAACTAACTGCCCCGACTAACAGCATCCTGCCACCAACGATGGTTGCCCAAATCCAACGCGATCCTCCGCCCAAAGTTTCGAACGTGCTCAAAGACAGTTACACTCTTGAAGATGCCCATTAAATCCAAGCTCCTCATCCCCACATTCAATCAATATAGTTCCCCTGTCGAAATTGAGAATGATCAGGAATGAGGGAACATGAAGAAATGAACTAAGAAAATGAGAGTTTGGGAACAGAGTAATACGAGATATAAAGGACTAAAGTCCACAAAGGCATCTCGTTCAGTTAGTTATGTATGTTTTTCCTCACGTTCATTTGCCTGCTAGTTTTAAACAAAAAAAACTCCCAAGTTTCATAAGAAATACGATGTCCCACGGAAGACCCCATAGCTCATCTATAGATATTGGCAACCATTTGAGGGGTGCAGAGGCCAAGCCGAGTTACTTATGGCATATTTTGGAAAAGCGTAAGTAAGGGATTGCATCTGAAGTTTCATATGCAGTATATCACTAACTGGCACACATGGGATGTATGGCTCGATGTTTTTAAACACTTCCAATATAATATTGAAATTGGCCAGATCGCTCCTCGTTCTCCAACACGGAGGAAAAATACCACACGAATTTTTTGTGTATGTTTATCGATGCGGGAACAAGCTGTTTGGGTAAACACTGATGAAAAAGTCAGAGAATGATTGACGTTTTTCTCCATGCGCAAGAACTTTGAATTACTTTCAATCACTATCTGCTTTCTGCCGTCGGGAAGACATTCGCTGAATTTATTAAAGTAGGGTAAATGGTGGAAATGGCATCAAGTCTTGAAATATTGTAATTCAAGCTGCCTTAAAATCCACCACACAGTGCTATCAAAATGGTGTCTGAATATGATTGGAAGGAAAGAAGAGAAGGGAGTTTTGTGGCCACTATTGTATCTCGCCTAGGACTCATGTCCAGATATTCGCAACAACACTATTTTCCTTCCCAATCTCCCAATGAGTCCTGTCCCATACCTCCATATCATGTTTTTTAATGCACAATCCAATACAAACCCCTTATTATCCCACAATGGCGTGCCCCCAACTACAACAGTTATCCCCACCCCTAGAAGTTCATCAAAAAAATCTAGACTTCATTCTATCCTAGACCACAATACAAGAAGGAAACTGGCATTAAGAAGTGAGTTCCTTCTATGTGGGGAGTTGTAATGCTAGCTTTCCAAAATTAAGGACGTTGAATGTTTTGAGTCGTATTGGGAAAGAAGTCGAATTCTCTTCTCCCCGAGAAATTATGAATTATTTCCTCAACATAGTGCTTTTGTTTTTAATACCCCCGGGGCAAAACATAGAGAGATAATTGGTATTTGACAAGGACATCCAGGATTTATCGATCTTCTATCGAATTATAGTTGAAAGGTCCAAGTGGACCCAACAGCAATCACAATCCATTGCCGAGGGCATACTTAAACAACATGCTAGAAATATGACGGTTCATGAGAGTGTTGCATCTCCGTGTAATGTCTCCTTAAGGTTGGCATTGTCATTGAAAGACTCGGCAAATGTTGTTCATTTAAATAAATGATGTCTTCTATGGGGTCGGAAAGTTAGGTTAGACAAGTTGAGCCTATTTAAACACCTAACACGACACCACTTAAATAACTGTGAAAGGAAGCCCTGAAGATTCTTGGGCAGTCCGAGTAAGGTAAACTCGTTATGTCCCAAAAAGGCCAAACAAGCCTATCTGATCGTGCAAGGGGCACATATTCCTCATGTGATTATTAGTAGGAGGACGTAATCCGAGCTCCCAATGATTAACCCCACAAAAAGTTGTTCCTTGTAATTATAACCTACTACTGTCTTGACATACATGGAAAATAGATTGATGAGAAACAGATGAAGTAGGAAGGAATAACCCGTTCAGAAGATGTTTTTGTCCCGATGGAATAAAGAAAACTATAACTAAAAATGACCAACTACAAAATAAAGATTCGTCACTGACGAGAGGCCAAAGAAGAAATTCCTAAGGAAGATTAAACTATCAACTACTCCGTGGTAGGACAATTAAGAAAACTCCCGCCCAAATAATCTTTGTTGTCTTTGACTAATACATTCTTATGAACATCGTAAGGAGCTGTTATAAAAATTTGGAATGAAAACACTTTTCCTAGTAAAGTTTACACGTGAGTCAGTTAGAGAATCTTGCTGTGGAGAATATTTGATGTAACAACCGCATCACCTATTTCAGATGATGAACTGTAACTAAACCCAAAGTAAGGTACAGGACATAACCAAGGCTACAGAACCGGTAAAGTTTGAATCTTTCATATGTCCACTAGAGTTTCTAATTGATGGCTGATCTAAGCAAATATTGTCCTTTATCAACTCACAGAAATTCGATGTTAGTGCTGAAAGGGTAACGACCCAACAATGTATGTGTTAGAGTTTTGATTTGTCAAAAAACGATGGTCATTGGTGATTAGAGCTCGACTAACCATAGGGCTGTGGTTTCGTTGTGAATTTTCAAGTGTTTGGAATACCAACGCATCCTACATCTTATTGTTGGGGATGCCATGGGTGCATAGGGCTGGGCAGTTCCCCTCAACAATTGCATCAAATGATTAAGTTTGAATACGACCTACAGAGTTGATTGTTCATGGTGAGGGGGATTTTTCAATCTACAAGACTCTTCCTCTCCCTTTTATCAAGGGATAAGGAGAATGAGGCACTAGTTTAGTCAAGATTTTTTTGAGGTAGTGGTGTTGAGCATGTCCCTGCGGGAGTTTCAGTTCAAATCCACAGATGCCCATCGCGTCTTAATGGTGGTGAATGAATTGTTGAACCATGGTTTTGAGCACGTAAAGGCTTAGGAAGTCTTCTTGCAAGGGAGAGCTTATCCAGTGAGTACTACGAAGAGCTAACATCTGTAAACTTTTGGCTTAGGCTACAACCTAAGTCCGCGGACAAATTGAAGGCCAAATAAGCCGAAGAGAGATTTATGGTCCTTCCAAGCCTATACACCATCTACATATCTTTCATAAATCTCGCTCAACAGAAATCTTTCAATCACACAGCTTTTCCTGAGCTAGTGTATAACGTAAAGCGAAGAAATGATCACTATTCGGAAGATTTATTTATCGAGGTTGATATAATGGAACTCGGAGAAGGCACTAGCAACACAGTTGTGCAATTCATTGGTCCTGATGTCAACCTAAACAACTGGGAGGCCACCCCTCTCCCTGTTAAAGACGAGTCTTGGTAGTCTGTCTTGTTTATTCTTTTGTCGTCTGATTCATTCAAGAAATGTAATTTGGATTTTATCTTGTCGTTTTATTTCGAACTCTCTATTTCCCTTTTCAATAGGAAGTAATTGCATCTTTATTTCAGTCTAATATATTTTCGTTTATTTTATACAGTTCTTTCTAAGAGCCGATTCTTATGATATGAACATCCATTAAGATTTTTCACCAATCTTAATATCCAATCTAATCTCGACTACTAATTGAAATAAGAAGTCAAGAAACCGAATATGATGAAGACGAGTATTTGAGACGTAAGGAGGGATTTCAATCATTTTGGAAAATAAGTCCAAATCAAACATGAGTGAAACTTGGGATATAAATTTGGGGGATCAGGAAATTATTAAGGAAACTTGATAATGGTACCTGTCAGACGATCAAAAGAACGGTCTAATCCAAGCCTGCTTTGATTACACAGATGTTTTTGATCATGTTAAGGATGATATGGATGTATAGGCCTGGATTAAGCACTGCCATGGTTTTTTCTAAGTTGCCAAAGTGATCCTAATTCCTTCGATAAAGCATAAGTTTGGAAAACCAAAACCGACATGGGTGTAATAATTAAAGAACATATCACAAAAAAACTAAGGCCAAAGTCATTCAAGTCGCTCAATATCCTTCTTTGTTAGCCAATATCGTACCCTTCCCGAAGAAAGAACGACAAAGTTTGATGAAGTTGTGGGGTTGATTATCGTGATTTAAAAAGCAAGTCCACAAGACATATTTTCTTGCTTTGCCTAAACATCCCATATTTTTATTGGTAATTGTGGCTAAAAATGACGGTTGCATCTTTTTGTGTATGTTATATGGATGCGGGTACCATCAGATTATTATGGATGATGAAATGCAGAAAAAACATTTTTATCCGCATGGGGTAGATATTGTTATCGGTGAATTTTTTGCCTTTTATATTAAAAAATGCAAGGGGCAACTTATATGAAGGCGATGACAAACCATGTTTCACGATATGATGCATAAGAATCGAAGTTTTATGTGGATGATGTTTATAATTAAAATCTAAAAACACGCAAACCATGTAAAGACTAAGGAGATTCTTCGACAAGTCTCCGCGGTATAATCTCAAGCTTAAACCTGCAAACTTTGTATTTGGGAGTACCAACGGGTGGAAAGTTTTGGGTTTAAGTCATCAAGATGGTATGGTTGTATTCTTTCATCAAAAATAAAGCAATTCAAGAATTGCCCGGCCACCGTCCAAAATAACAAAACTGAGTTATGAGCCTTCTAGGAAGGTTAACACTACATCAGCCGATTCAATGGCTCACTCACAACAACTTTGTTATTTATTTAAGTTTTTGAAAAAGAATGCCATAGTCGATGGAAACCGAAGAAGTCGAACGCTTTTGAACAGAATTAAGAATTACCTATCGAATAATCCCCCTGTGTTGGTTCCTCTCAACTGGAAGACCTTTGATATTGGTAAAATGTCAGTACTAGATAGTTCTTTTGGTTGTGTACTGGTCAGCATGATGACACTGGGAAAAAAGCGCTGGCCATTTAATTTACCATCAGCAGAAAAAAAAAAAGAAGTTTACCGTCTACAAACGAAGTACAACAACACCTTCCTTGAAAAGGTGTTGTGCCCTAAATTGAGGCACACAATAAGTTGAAACTTATCTTTTCATCTTACACTAAACTACTTATCTATCTCTCTTATGATCCGTTCAAATATATTTTTCAAAAAGCCCATGCCCCCAGGCAGGCGTGCGAATTGCAAATAGTTACTCACAGAGTTGACATTATCTATGTAATACGGACCCAATGAAAGATCCAGCATTGGAAGTCACTTGGCAGGAACCCTATTGATGAAGAATATGAACGCTTTAAAATCCTATTTTTCTAGATGAAGAAGATATCTTGTAATCGATGAATTATTCACGATAACAATCAGGTTGGAAGTTTTCTTTGATAATGCCTCTCCAAGAAGGAGTTTGGAATAGGAGTTTTTTTTGTTTCTTATGTATAATCGGGTGGGGGGGCAGGGGAAATTACCCTATTCAACAACTTAGATTCTATTGTACTAAAATTATATGTAGAGTATGAATCGTGCTAATTTGGTTCTAAGGTAGATGTCGACATGGGCATCCAGAATTGTTAGTGTTAGAAGATTCAGACTTACTAGTTCATCAAATTCAGGAGATGGGAAACTCACGACCCAAATCTCATACCATATCAACTTGGTTTACAAGGTCTTTGTCAACAATTTGTGTCGATAAAGTTTAGACACATTTCCCAGATTGCAACAATACCTTGCAGATGCCGGCCACTTGATCTTCGATGCTCCAACACCCTGATGAACGTTCATATCGACCCTTTTACATACAAATTGGTGATCAACATGCTTATTTGCAACATGATAGAGGAGAATTTTGATTGTAAGCCTTGGTTTCATGATATCAAAACATATCTTCAGTTCGAATGAATGTCATCGGATGTAACTAGTAATCAAAAAGGACTATTCCGAACAACTAGCAATGGGTTTTTTCTTTTTTCTTACAGCGGAGGTAATACTGTACAAGAAGCACCCGATTTAGGTCTTCTAAGGGTGTGTAAAAATGCTCATGAGGCTTCCACATCATGATTGAAAGTACACTCAGGATTTTGTGGACCTCATATGAATGGATATGTTCCTTTGTCAAGAATATACTCCGAGAAGGTATTTTTTGGCTTACCATGGAGCGGGATTCCTATGACTTGTTCGTAAATGTCATGAATGTCAAATAAAATGGTGATTTGATACATTCTCCCCCCTTCTGAGTTGCATGCAATGTCGCTCCATTCCTTTCGTGGCATGGGGAACTGGATGTTATTGGACCGATAGAACCAAAGCATCGAATGGTCACAGTTCATCTTGGTGGCCCATTTTGAATACTTACAAAGTGGGTTGGAAGCAGTAATTTTCAAGTCAGTACCAAGAGGTCGTGGTGGATTTCATCCATTTCAACATCCTCTGTCGATTTGGTATCCCAAGGTGATTATAACTGATAACAACTTGCAATTTGAACAGCCACTTTAATGCAAGAGGTATGCTACCAATTTTAGATTTGACATCGAAATTTGACTCCATATCGCCCAAGGCAACGGGGCTGTAGAAGCTTGCTAACAAAATTAAAAAGATACTTCGTAAGATGGTGCCAAAGTTTCGCGGACATGGAATGACAAGTTGTCTTTTGCTTTGTTTGGGTTTATCGCACTACGGTCCTACGTCAGTGGACGCTCCCCATTCTTCACTGGTAAAATAACGGACTAAGGATTATACCTACGAGACTTGACATCTCCCATCTTTACGAATGTTGTGGAGGCTGAAAGTTTGATGATGAGGAGTTTGTCAACAAATCATGTTAGAGCAATTAAGTTTGATTGATGAGAAGCGTCTGACATCATTAGGTCATGAACAATTATATCAGAAAAGAATGGCATGAGTATAGACCAAAAAGGTGTGTCCCAGACATTTTAAAGAGGGTCAATTAGTGTTGAGACGCATTTTGCCACATCATGCCGAAACCAAAGGCAAATTTTCACCAAATTGGAAAGGATCATTCGTTGTTAAAAGGGTATTAGTCAATGGGCTCTTTACTTAGCAGCAATAAAAGGCAAAGTGACAGAAACGGTGTCAATGTTGATGCTGTGAAAAGATATTACATATGATCTGATTTTTGACATTACAAACCCTTATGTTTGGGCTCAACATTTCAAGGGTTGATTAAATGGAATCTGTTGGTTATGATGTTTCCTGGAATTTTCAAAAAAAATTGTCTGAACTACGTTCGACCTGATTGTTTTTTCGGCAAGATACATAGTCAACCCTAATGTTGGGTTCGATTCAACCAAATACAAATTCAAAAATTCATATTTTAGTAAATTGGGGCAAAAGTCGTTTGTTTATTCATTTGGTCTATCATATCAAAGCTCAAAATAAACCCCATCATTTAAAGTCATCAAGCAAATGTCCTTTGCAATCAACCCCTTGATATGTTCGAGAGTAAGTTGTTAAGGGTAGGTACAACCTGAATGGGTAACCATAAGAACAAATGTGAGTTACAAAAGAATTAATAGAGAGTCTTATTGTGACCCTAATGGGCACCGTAGGCGAAAAGGATTTTGAATATGAGAGAGTCTATGGTGAAAATTCGGACATCATGCCCATAAGGCGGACATGAGCTGGAGAAATTAACATAATAGAGGTTTTTTTAAATGGCAAGACCGTCGTGAATACATAAAAGTGAATAAGGGGTGCAAAATTAATTTATGGTTTTTCTAAAGAATCGGGATTCCACATCAAGATTGATGAAAATAATGGTTGATGATAGATTGGATAGCCAAGTCTGAAATCATTTCAATTGCGTGGCATGATCGGTAGACTGCTCCCACATTTAGATAAGTTTTTCCTTTCTTCTTATTACTTAAAAAAAAGAGTCTTAATCGCATCGTTTCTTTATTCTTGTATAGTTCGTAATTTTTCTTTACTTACTTTTCATCACTTTTTTCGTATGTAAGTTGAGTCGAGTCTTTGTCAGAACTAGGAAGGAATTTCAAGACTCGCTACAAGTTCTATAAATGTACTAGCGAAGCATCAGGCCGATGAGTTTATAATCTGATTCAAGTGTTGAATTCGAAAATTCTCTTATTCTATGAGTGCTAAACAAACAATGATTGGTTGTGGGATATCAAGACAATTGGATTAGGTCCCAAAATAAGAAAATTTGCATGAAAGTACAATCAATTCAATAATAGTATTGAAACCTTGGAAACAACCAAATGTCACAAATGTTTTGGGAGCCTCATTGTCGAAAAATGACCCACAAACCAACCACCACCTTTTTTCAACTCAACGAATTTTGGTTTGTTGAAGCGGGACAACAAGTTGTTTCAAGATTGAAGACTCGAGGAACGCTAGAGTTCAACCTAGTCTATCCAGTGAGCGAATGGAAACCCTACCATAATAAAGACTGTGGGATATTATATGAAATTGGCTACTATATATCAAAATAGCAATTACACCATACCTGAAGTGGAATATTTTTATTATCTTATTATACTATTATTATTTTATGATTATTATTATTATTATTATTATTATTTATTATTATTATTATTATTTTCTTTTTCCTTAAGGAACTGCAAATAATGAAAGATAGCATTCAACATGTTTTTTCGTTGGTATTATTAAGTCTATTGAAATTTTATTATCAGGACCCTCCTGGATATGGGACTAGAAGGACCCTCTTGGGATAATGGGATAGCAGGACCCCTCCTGGATAATGAATTAGTAGGACCCTCCTGATAATGGGCCTTAGCAGAACGCCTCCTAGATATGGAATTAGCAGGACCCTCCTGATAAATGGTACTAGCAGGACCCTCTTGGATATGGGATTAGAAGGACCTCTTGACGCGCTCCTGGATATGGGACTATGGACCCTCCTGGTAATGGGATTAGCAACCCTTCTTGATAATGGGAATAGCAACCCTCTGGATACTAGGACTAGCAGACCCTCCCTAGGCAGGACCTCCTGAATACTAGGATTAGATAACTTTTCTCATATGAATAAACACTAGATTTTTTTTTTTTTTTTTCTGGGTCCTAAATAAACATTCCTAGTCCGGAGTTTCAATGTTTTATATGTACATTTGCTTAATAACTCACAAAATTTTTCTAGTGAAAAGTGGGGGCCAAAAAATTTTATTTTAATTTTTTGTTTGTGGTGGTTTCAGGTTTCTCAAGCGAGACATGGATTTGAAATTCAAGAACAAGTTTCAATTTATTTTTTTTAGAATAATCAAATCATGAGTGGGTGTTGTAGATTAAAAGCTTCTTCAATGCATGTAGCACGCCTGACTTCCTCACATCTTTTTACTAGTTAACTTTGGTCAAGAAAACACGCAGCTATTCACGAGAATTTTTTAAATTGTAATTTTGAATAATGTTCAAAAGTTCCCCGCCAAGTGGCAAGTTACCTCCATTCCGATGCTCGGTTAAGATATTCACCCAAAAATCAGGTGATATCTTAAAGTCAAAATTCAAGTGAAGATTCAAGACAAGTTCATGGATAAATTTTGTACATTTGTTTTTTCTTTTCAGCTATTAGCTAGCTTTTCAATTTTTTTTTTTTTTAAGATCGCGATCTAGAGCCTCGATGGAACCTCACTTACCTCCAACTCGTCACCTCATCTCCTTGAACTACACGTTACTTTATTCGCTTATAACCTGGGATATTTAGGCTGTCCAAAAAAGGACTCGGTCGCTATAATTTTGGTCCTTTCAAATAAGAGTCATCAAACGTGTCACTTTGTCTACTTCTTTGTCCTGAAAACTCTTCGTTTTTCGTCAAGATGGTCAAACTAAAGAAGCACATAACTTTTACCTCCGAATTTAAGTTTTTATACCCTTTTTCGAGCTTAATATTTTTTCAATATAAAATAGATATTTTATTTAGTAAGTTTAATTTAAAGGAATTTGAAAACAATAAAATAAGTTACCGCTTTAAAGGTACATTTTTTTTTAAATTTAATAATTATTCAAAATTTAGCAAATAAATTATTGGATTTTAATATTTTCTTAAATTATATTTTTGATTTAGAGCTATTTTCATTCAAATATTTTTTTTAATTAGATGACAAAATAACTAGTTTTTTTATTATTATTATTATGATTATTATATTATTAGTATTTATTATTATTATTAATTATTATTATTATTATTATTATTATTATTATTATTACTATTATTATTATTATTAGTATTATTATTATTTTTTAACAAATAAAACTTAATAATAATACCTACCCAGTACCCCACTTAACCACTATCCACTACCACAGTTCCCACACTATCTACACTACCCGCACCTGCCATGAAAAAACCATCAAAAACTAACCCACAACCCCTCTATTATACTATAAAAATTACAAAAAAAAAAAAGAAAAAAAAAGAAGGAACGAAAAGAAAAATCAGCGAGGGAGGAAGAAAAAAAGAAATCAGAAAACGAGAAGAGGAAAAAAAAGGGAAAGAAGGGAAAAAGAGGAATCAACAAACAAAAAGAGAAAAAAAGAAAACAAAAAGGGAAAGGAGGGAAAAAAAAGAGGAAACAACAAAGAAAATTTTTCATTTTTTTTTTAAGAACACACGCACAAAAAATAGTGGAGTTCTAGGTTTCAAGTTCGTGGTTCCTAAATTCTTTCTTTTCGTGAAATAATTTCCACAAGAGGTTATACTTAATTTATTTTTTATTAGTTTTATGTCATTATATTGCGAGAATGGATTGCAATATATTGAAGTTGTTAAATTTTACATTTGTTTAAACCATTAATGTTTATTGATGTTATTATATGAAGTATGTTCAAATATTTCATATCAACTCTATGTTTAGATCCTTTGTATAGTTATATTTAGTGTGAAATTGTTATAATACGAATCGTGATTTATTTCTATTTTAAATAACCCATAGTTTTATTTTATATTTAAGTAAAATTATTGTCCAAGTCATTTTAATTTTCATAATTATTTTATAGTGATAACATGTGTACTATTTTGTACATCTAATCATTTTAGTTAATGGATGTTCTTTACTGTTAGTGACGTAAAAAAATGTTTGAAATAAAATAAAAAAACAAAGAAAATAATAATAATAATAATACTAATAATAATACTAATAATCAATAAAGAAAAAGGAAAGTTAAAAATAAATGTGAGAAAGAATATAATAAAAAGGGTAAAAAGAAACCAAGACGGAAAACTAAAGAAAAGAAGTAAAAAAATATATTTTTCAAAAAGCAATTGAAGAGGAATGACAAAAAATTCTTTTGAAAGTTTCTTTGTCCAAACAGAACACAAAGTAAGTTAAATAAATAAAAAAACAAATAAAACCTTGAAGTATAAAATAATAATAATAATAGTAAAAGATGAGAAGGTGAAAAGAAAAAAAGAAACGTAACAAAAAAATAATGACAAAAGAAAAAGTAAAATAAAAAATATCTGATTTTATTCTTCTTTGCTTGATTTAATTTATATGTGTATATATATTTTTAATTAAAGGGCATAGATTAATAAAATAAGGTAGTTTTTAATATATTTAAATTAATCATAGAGTGAGGGTAAATGACATTTTTACTATTAAACTAAATAATATATTATCGAAAATTAAGTCAAGTCATATAAAAGCCAATAAAGCGATTGTGCTAGAACCATGGGACTCGAGAGGTGCCTAATACCTTCCTTTCGGTCAACAGAATTCTTTATCCGAATTTCTGGTTCGCAGACCAAACAAAGAGTCACTTCCTTTTGATTAGGGATTAAACAAAAAAGGTGACTTGGAACACCGTAACTCAATTCCAAGTAGCGACTCTAAAAGAAAAATTAAATAATCTCTTAATTAATAAAGTCACTTAAATTGGAAAAACTCTTACGCCGCCGCGCGGAAAAGGGGTGTGACACTGTGAATTCATACAGCAAAAACTAATCTCAAAGAACCCACAACAACAAAATGAAAAAGAAGAATTTTGCCATTGCCATGAAAAGAGATGTTATCTGCTTGACAACAGTGAGGCTCGTGCAAGCTTGCTACTGTTATATCTTTTAAAGGGAAGTATTAGTGAAATTGGTAAAGTTATTTCTGTGAGTTCAATTCGTGAAAATAGTTTGTAGCAGAAATGCAAGGTCATGTTACGTAAAATGTACCCTTGTAGTTCAGCCTTTCTTTGGACCCTGTGGATAGCGAATACATAGTGCAACGAGCTTTTATTTTTTAAGTTGTTACTGTGGTGAATGTTAAAGATTTCTTGTATCCTTGAATTTCTAAAACTTGGAAAACAGGACCAATAACAAGGTAGGGAAACTATACATTTCAATTTTCAATGTAAGCAGATGAGACAATTATTGCAGCAATTTTCCTATACAACAGAAATATAATAAAACCTCTTTACAACAAAACTTACAATAAAAATAAACTAACCTTAATTTAATCAAGTTTGAATCGATTATATGAATCCTCAATTCGAAATCTTATCCCCAAGCAAATATACCTCATGTTTATTTCTTGTCACCATCGCACATTTCAATGTTAAACAATACAAGTAACAAGCATTCAATAACATTCATTTTTTTATTCGGCCCATTAATAAACAAGTTAAATGAAACTTTATTGGGAAACTTTCCATCTTCCATCATAAGAACAAAACTAACAATGCCTTCTCAACTTCTCCCTTCAAAAAAGTACATGAATGAGATTAGAGAACGTGAACGCCTTCGAAATATCAAATTTTAACAATCTCATTGTAACGACCTGTTTAGTCGTTTTGAGCAGCAGATTTTATTTCTGGAAAAACTGGCTGAGTCCGCGGAACCCACGCATGGACCATTCATAGGCACGACGGACAGTCGAGGGGGTCTCGTTCCAAACACTTAGAATTTAGAAATTGGGTACTGAGAATCGCTCTCTGAATGTTCCACGACGGGGTGGCATACGGACCGTCTCCGGCATTACGGGCCGTCACAAACACGACTCTTTAATGAAATGGGTCTCTGAACTTGGTACCGGAAGCTCAGGACGAAGACGTCCGCAGTCACACGGGCCTTCACAGGCTGCGTGACCCTACTGGGTCCGATTTCTTGTTAAATATTTTAAGGGCGTTTTGTACTATTCTGTTTATATTTTAAAATTGATGGTTTGTGTTTATAATTTAATTACTTGGGGTTAAAGGGGAGAGCCTTGAAACAAGTAGTGGGGTATTTTATCTCTTTTATACTTAATTATATGATTATTAGGTTAAAAGAAAAGGGTTTTTGAATAAGAAAATAGAAAGACAGAGAAAGAGAGAGGGGAGAACTAACGAGAGAAAGAGAAAGAACGAAGAGGAAAGCACAGAACTTTTGAAGATTCGCCTTGCTTACACGAATTCTTCGGTGAGGTAGGTATGGTTTCTGTTCTTGCGTATTAAATTTCTTAATAGCGAAATGCATATGTATTGGGTAGTAATGTAAACCTTCTAAAAATGGCTTAATTGTATAATACTTGTATGAATGTATAGATAATTGTGGAATAAATAACATATGAGCTATTGAATTCCTAACTCTTAAACCCGACATCTGCCTGTTAATGAGAGTGATGATGCTTTTGGTTATAAAGAAGGCTTGATGAACTAAAGTGATAGAGTACTGTAACGGGTGTCACGAACCCGACACGTAAATTAGGGATCGAGGTGTCACGCCCGACACGTAATTATGGGATTCGGGTGGTCACGAACCGACACGTAGAATTAGGGGATCGGTTGTCACGAACCGACACATAGAATTAGGGATCGGGTGTCACTTTCCGACAATAGAACTTAGGGGACGGTTCACGTTCCGACACCATGATAGTATATATTGAGCTAGTGTCCACGTTCCGACACGAAGAAATAAATATAATGAATCTTGAAGATGTAATATACTTCAATCTAATAACCCTAATTCCAAATGGTTATGGCATTGAGGCTTGAGTCCTCTTGGGTGCACTTGCGGTGCTTATTAATGATTATAGAACTTGTTGTTGCACATGTTGAGTATTGTAAGTTGATTTAATGATATTATTTGAATATATACTACTGTTTTTGTATTTTTTGAGTTGGGGCCGATATCCCTACTCAGTACTTGTGTTTTGTACTACCCCTACTTGTATGTTCTCTCCTTGTCATTGTGGAGTGCACAAACGTGCCATCGTCTCAACTCAGCCGCAACTCTAACTCTAGCCAGTCTTCACAAGGAATCCAATTTCAGGGTGAGCTAATTGCTTTTAGCTTGGACTGGATCTTCCTCGTCATGTCTTGATTCCTTTAGATTTCCGTCATGGACTAGCTTTTTACTTATTTTAAGCTTCTTTAGATAATCTATATTAGTAATTTTAGGATATATGTTCTGTGGTATGACTTCCAGGTTTTGGGAATAAAATAGTATTGAGTTTTTATAAGTTTAATTTAAATCATTTTTCATTAAGATTTTTTTAAAGTCTTCCCCTCCCCATTATATTTTGTTATTTATGTTGAAACGTTGGGAATTGGATGGGTTTGGTTCGCTCACATAAGTAGGATATTGTGGTGCCAGTCGCGGCCCGTTTTGGGTCGTTACAACTTGGTATCAGAGCATAGGTTCGTTGGTCCTCATCACACACGCACGATCTAGTAGATTTTAGGAACGGTAGGGGGACGCCTTTACTTTTCTTTTGAGAAGGCTATATGCATTTAGGAAAAATTCCATTCTTTCTCTTCTTTCGTGCTATTACTTTACTACTTTTGATCCATTGGTATCTAGGTGATACAAAATTTGGGATCCTGACCATCTTCCACTCTATTCGCATATGCTTAGAAACTAGAGCAACAACTGCCTCCAACACCATCACCAGGCAAGACAAGATACGTCTGAGCCACGCCACTGGGGATGTAGCTCGAAGAGGAGCAGTGGCAAGGGGCCGTGGTAGATGTCGTGGGAGGAGAAACGTCTCTAGAGGAAGAGGAAAAAGCCACTTGTCCCTTCTGGTACTAAGGCTGTGATCCTCCACCGACTGAGGAAGTATAAGAGAGGGTAGAAGGGGACAGTGACAAGTGCAGAATGAGGATTACCACCACCAACCTACCTCAGAGATGATTAATCAGTTCTTTGCTTATCTTATCGGGTTATCTGATCAGGCCATACACCTCAGTGTTTCTGCAACCAGCACCAAGTTTTTCCGGAAGTAAGCCAGGCCACTGCTGAGGCCCCTGCATGGATGCCTCATTGGAATAGGCACGTTTTCCTCGTTTGAAAATACAGGCCTATAATGACAACGATCAGCTGAAAACTTTTCAGTAGTTTCTTGAAATGAAACTCCCAGTCTTCAAGGGTGCTGAATCTGAGGATGCTATGATTTTTCTGGTTGATTGTCATGAGTTAACTACATAAAAGGTGCCATAGTGGAACGATTTGGCGGTTGAGTTTTGTAACCTATCAGTTTACAGTGAAACGCCAAAATATGGTGGGCGTCACATGTCGAGTTGTCACAACCCGCACAGACACCACTTGACTTGGGCGTCATTCTCTAGCTTTATTTATGGAGAAGTACACCCCCGGACCTATAGGGATAGGAGGAGTATGATTTCTTCTTGGGCCTTAGAGCAAGGCAGAATGGACGTCACTGCGTACGAGGCTAAGTTTCGTGCATTAGCTAGGTATGCCACCCAGCCTTTGCTTTCCAGCTCACAGAGCGGATTCGCCGTTTTTATGAAAGGGTTGAGGG
This sequence comes from Solanum habrochaites, assembly GCA_027704765.1. Taxonomy (NCBI): domain Eukaryota; kingdom Viridiplantae; phylum Streptophyta; class Magnoliopsida; order Solanales; family Solanaceae; genus Solanum; species Solanum habrochaites. The sequence continues at coordinate 16,315,809 of JAKWJA010002497.1, forward strand.
TCAGATCCGATTTCATCCTTACAGGTACGGCTACAGCGAAATCCTTCCAGGAAGTGGTAGACTTCGTGATGAGTGGAGGGAGTTAGCCAGATGACTTCACCATGGCATCGACATCTAAAAGGTTTCGAAAGGGAGGTGAGTTTTAATGGTTCTACTCGAGATGAACAGGGTTCGGAGGTTTTGTTTTTATCCGTCTGACCAATTCAGTCTTCACTACACAGGCTGTATTTTGGGGTCCACCTCAACCGGTCCAACCTTTCCTGAGGTGGAGGTTTATTCCCAAACCTCGTCATTCTCATAGAGACCCTTGCTATACCCATAGAATGTTATGGATGTGGGGAGACTGTATATATTAGGAGGATTGTCCAATACAGAGTTATAACCCCCAATAAGCTATAGGTAGAGGTGGTCCATGGTAAAGGCAGTTATTTCCTGTGAACGTTGGTGGCTGATGTAAATAGTGGTTCACCAAACGAGTCGGGGTGACGAACAAACTGGAGCTACTACAAACACCACATGTTAAGGAAGGGGCAACGGGCACTACAGTGATAGGGCCCATTTTTTACGCTTTCCCTGGGCGGTCTGAAGCGGAGCAATCAGATGCTGTTATCCACAGGTAATCTTTTTGGGTTTGTGATTGCATGGCTTCTTTATATTATTTATCCTGGCTCCGACATTTTCAAATGTATCTTCCTCTTTGCTAATTGTCTTAATTTAATTGTGAATTGGGTGGGGGGGGGGGCTTGACATGCCCTATTCGTGTTTCTACCCGGTGGGGGATCTGTGATAGTTTGAAGGTATATAGGTCTTGTCTGGTGAATTTTGTGGGGAGCCAATACTCATGTAACTTTGTGCATCTTATAATGGTTGATTTTGAGAATTGAATTCCTGGGTATGGACTTGGCTTTCCTCCATTTTGCAATCTTAGATTGTAATTCAAAACTGTAACGTTTGGCCAAGCCTGGACAGATCCGTTTTAGTCTCGAAGGGTAACTACACTTCACTCCAGTTCATATCATCGCCTTTCTTCTCCTTTCTTCGTGCTAAAAACTGGTTAGTAGGGTGTTTAAGCGTCTTGGCACAACACCTCAGGATGATCTACCAAGTACCTCGATTGAGTCGGTTTCCGTAGTCCTGAGTTTCTGGATGTGTTCCCGGCAGACCTTCCCTGTATTCCACCGGACAGGATCTTAACTTTTTGCAATTGATTTGGGGAGCCGTGGGCTACTCGTCCCATTTCCATACCCCCTTATAGAATGGCTCCAGCGAGTAGGGAGTTAAAAAGCCCACTTCAAAATTGTTAGGGAAGGCTTTTATTAGACCGAGTGCAAAATCCCCTTGGGGTGGCTCCTGTTTTGTTTTGTGAAGAATAAAATGGGAGTCTTTTGGATGTGCATGATTATAATTATCGTATCCGGCAGACTAAATAAGTAACTGTTAAGTAACAGGTTCCTCTTCCTCGCATTTGATGTTTGTTCGAATCAGTTACAACCGTGCTTGTGTCTTCTCTAAGATTTCTTGAGGTCTGGTTATCATCAATTGAAATACGGGGGCAGTAGATGGCCAAAGACTGCCTTTTCGACCAAGTATGGGCATTATTGATTCTTGGTAATGTCCTTTTGGACTAACTAATGCCCCTGCTGCTTTCAACTGAGCTTGAATTAACGGATTTTTTTTTTTTTAAGCCATATCTGGATCTCTTTGTGATCGTATTTATTGATAATATACTGATATAACTCCAAGAGTAAGAAGGAACATTGAGGACATTTGAGAATTGTGTTTGGAAATGTTTGAGGGAGAAAAAGCTTTATGCCATATTCTCAAGTGGTTATTTTGGCTAGATTCAGTGTCTTTTTCTTTGGGGCACGTGGTTTCTAAGGATGGGGGTGAATGGTGGATCCTCTAAGATTGAAACAGTGACAATTGGGTGACCCTACTAATGTGTCAGAAATAAGGAGCTTTGTCTTGGTTTTAGCCAGCTACTACCGTCGATTTGTCAAGGGATCCTGTCTACTAATCGCTTCCCCATTGACGAACTTGACTAAGAAGAATGTTTCATTTGTATTGTCGGTGAATGTGAGGAAGCTTTCAAAAACTCAAGACCTTGCTGACTACCGCACATATCTTTACCTTGCCAGTAGAGGGTAAGAACTTCATTTTTTAATTGTGATGCATCCTATTCTGGTTGGGTGCATGCTAATTGAAGAGAAGAATGTGATTGCTTAGCGTCGAGGCAATTAAGGGTGCATGAACGTAACTTATCCGACCCCATGATTTAGACTTGGGGCTTGCAGTCGTGATTGCCTTAAAGCAATGGAGACACTATCTATATGGGGTTAAGTGTAAAGTCATCCGGATCATCGTAACCTACATATGTCTTTACTCAGAAAGTTTGCATTTGAGACAGGGAAGATGGATGGAACTAACTGAAGGATTTAGGAATGTTCCATCTTGTATCACTCATGAAAGGCTAAATGTTGTGGCAGACGCCTAAGTAGCATAGCAGGCGTAGCATGGTAGTTTAGCCCTTAACAAGTTTCTAGACGCCCATTGGCTAGAGAGGTTCAGACTCTGTCTAAATATGAATTATGAGGTTAGAAAGTTAAATGAAAGGGAGGATTTTTGGCAGTGGAGGGCGAGATCTTCTTTTCCTCCCACAAAGATCAGGGGAAACCTTTTTTGATGATGAGAAATCTAGCTTACTTCCGGATATGGTGTTGCGGAGGATAGGATAAAGAATCAATATGGATTGAGGAAGGTGTTTGAGAATTACGGGAAGGGTAAATGTTTGCCCCGTGTCGATGAACTTTTGTCCACAGCTATGCTTCCAGAGGCTCATAGTTTCCGGATATTTTATACATCCCTGGTGGCAACCAGATGTACCGTGACCTAAAGAACACTTTTGGTGGAGTAATAATGAGCGTGACATTGTTTTGATTTTGTTTGCCAAATGTCCAATTGTCAGCCAAGTCAAGTTATGAACATCAGAGGCCCGGAGGAAACTTTCAGAGAATGCCCATTCCTAATGGAAGGGGAGGAATTGCAATGGACTTCGTGGTTTTGGTCCTTCCAAAGATATTGGGCAAGAAGTGTGATTTCAGTTGGGGTAATTTTTGTGACAGATTAACTAAGTCTGCTCATTTCATTCCGGTTAAGGACTTACAATGCAGAGAAGTTCGCCAGACTCTACATCTCAGAAATTGGTTCGGTTTGCATGTATTCCACTTCCTCATATCATATAGAGGTACGCATTTACTTCTAAGTTTTTGAGAACATTCATGCTGAATTAGGTACTAGGTTGGACCTAGTTACTGCATCTTCACCTTCAAGACCGATGGGCAGTCTAGCGAATAAACAATTCCAGGTGTTGGAAAGATTGCCTTCGTGCATGTTGATAGAATTTGGTGGCATTGGTTATACTTCTTACCCTTAGAAGAGTTTTCATACCAATAACAGCTATCACTCCAATTTGATATGGCTCCGTTTGAAGCATTGTATGGGATGAGATGTAGGTCTCCCATTGGTTGGTTTGATGCATTCGGGTTTAGACCTTGGGGTACTTACCTTTGAGGGATTCATTAGAGAAGGTGAAATCTATTCAAGAAAAGCTTTTAGCGGCTTAAGTAGGAAAAGGAGTATGCAGAGTCGAAAGGTTGGGACTTGGAGTTCATGAGGGGGGCAAGTCTTTGCTGAAAGTTTCGCCCATGAAAGGGGTGATGCGGTTTTGTAAAAGAGGTAACTAAGCCCAAGGTATAAGTGGACCATTTGAAGTACTTAAGCGAGTAAAAGGGGAGGGTGGCCTACAAATTAGCCTTTCCCTCCGGGCTGTCAGGAGTGCATCCGGTATTTCATGTTTCGATGCTGAAAGATCCATGGGGCTGGAAACTACCATCATTCTTGGATTCGGTTCTGCGTGATGAAATTTGACTTATGAGGAGGATCCTGTTGCCTTCTAGATAGAGAACTTTTGGTCGGCAAAGTTGAGATCAAGAGAGATTGGCATCCATAAAGTTCAATGGAAAATCGCAAGTTGAAAGTCCACTTGGGAGAAGGAGGCTGATATCAAGAAAGATACCCACACCTTATTTACAGATTTAGGTACTATCCGTTTTGCCCTTGTTTTTCTTCTTATGATCGTTCGAGGACGAACGATGGGTAAATTGGTATCTAGTGTAATACCCCTGTTTAGCGGGGGGGGGAGTAGCGGTCTTTTTTATCATCCTCGTTTTAATTTTCTTGAAAAACTGGCTGATGCGACGGAACCCACGACGGACCGTCATAGGCACTACGGACCGTCAGGGTCTCGTTCCCAAACCTTAGATTTAGAAATTTTGGGTACTTGATCGACTCTCTGAATGTCCGACGGGTGGCAGGACCGACCGTCTCATCATCACGGGGGCGTCACAGACTCTTAATGCATTGGAGTCTCTTAACTTGGTTGACGAAGCGCAGACGGACCGTCGCAGGCAACGACGGCCCGTCACACAAAGGGCTGCGTGACCCTGCCTGGGTCTGATTCTGTTAAATATTTTTAAGGGGCCATTTTTTGGACCATTCTCCTGTTTACTAATTGTCTAGTGAAGTGGTTTAATTTTATAATTAATTACTTGGGGGTTAAAAGGGAGAACCTTAACAAGTAGTGGGGTATTTTATAATTTTTTATACTTAATATATGATTATTAGGGTAAAAGAAAAAGTTTTGAATAAGAAAAATAAAAGACAGAGAGAGAGAGGCGAAATGAAACAAGAAGAAAGAGAAAACGAGAGGAAAGCAAAGACTTTGAAGATTCTCTTGCTTGATCACGAATTCCTTCGGTGGAGGTAGGTTATGGTTTAATGTTATTCCGTAGTAAATTCTTAATAGCGCATGATATGTATTGGGTATATTGTAAACCCTTCTAGATGCTTAATTGTATACTTGTATGAATGTAATTAGATAATTGTGGATAAAATAAGCATGATGAAGCTATTGACTCTAAATCTTAAAAACCTAATCTGCCTTGTTAATGAGAGTGATGATGCTTTGGATAAACAAGAGTGCTTGATGAATTTGAACTAAGTGATGAGAGTAAGTGGAACGGTGTCAGAACCGACAAGTATAAATTAGGGGACGGGGTGTCACGAACCACACGTAGAGTTAGGGGATCGGTGTCACGAACCGACAACGTCAGCATTAGGGGATCTTGTTCCACGTTCCGACACCATGATATAAATATGGATATGGAGCGGAGTGTCCCCACGTACCGACACAGAGAAATAAACATAATGAATCTGAAAGATGTTAATATACTCAATCTAATGAACTATTCCAATGGGTTATGGCATTGAGGCCGTGAAGTCCTCATGGTTAACTTGGCTGCTTGATTAATGATTATAAACTTGGGTTGTTGTACATGTAGTATTGTAGTTGATTTTCATGATTTATTGATATAACTGTTTTCTATTTTTGAGATTGGCCGATGATCCTACTCAGTAACTTGTGTTTTGTACTGACCCCTCTGTATTTCTCCCTCTCTCTCCTTGTCATTGTGAGTGCGCAACGGCCATCGTCTTCAACTCAGCAGCACTCTAGCCAGTCTTCATCAAGCAGATTTCAGGGTGAGCTATTGCTTCTAGCTTGGACTGGATCGAGATCTTTCGTCAATATCTTGAATGCCTTGAGATTCTGGCATGGACTAGCTTTTACTTTTTTTAACTTCTTAGATACTTACTCTTGATTCGTAATTTGAGGACAGATTTCCCTTGTGGTGATGACTCCCAGGTTTTTGGGAATAAATTAAGTATTGAGGTTTTTTATAAGTTATTTAATCGTTTTCCTTAATGAGTTTTAAGTCTTCCGCAATTATATTTTGTTATTTATGGTTGAAGAAACGTTGGGGAATTAGATGGGGGTTGGTTCGCTCACATGCAGTAGGATAATGTGAGTGCCGTCGCGGCCCCGGTTTTGGGTCGTGACACTCATATAAATCAAATTATAACCACTTAGACAAAAATAAGATTGAACATAGAAGAATTCAAACTAACAAGAAAAGACTTCATTTTTTGCATCGAATAAGCTATTACATAAATGAACCTAACAATCAAACACCACAACAATGTAAATACTGCATACTGGACCGAATCATGATTAATTTAGTGATAAAAGCAAACTAAGGTATCACACATGCTTATCATTGACATGAAATCCAAAAAATACGAAGTTATCTCAGAAGGCAACAAGGAGAAAACTAGATAAACTTTTTGGAATAAGATTAGACCATTTCAAAGCTATGTGAATCCAGAACAACATTTCATCCATTTACATACCACAGTCCAAAGGTGAGTAGAATCGAAGCTTGAGACGAGAACGTTCACCTGAGCTTGAGAAGGAGACAAGATATTTCACCTAAGGTAGAAGCTTGAGAAGGAGACGGAGCTTTCACCTAAACCAGATACCAAGTATGTGCAGAAGCCATTGTTAGGTAGTTAGCTACCTCTAAAATGCTCATCCAATCAGAAGTAATGGAAGAAGCTTTCACCTAAGCAAGGAGATGGAGCATTCACCTAAGCCATGAGTCAGAATCACCTCAGTGATTTCACCGGAGGAGGCGGGAGCTTTCACTTGAGAATTTTCACCTTTCACCTTTCACTAAGAGTAAACTCTATTATTTAAGGACTATGTCTTTTTATTTTATTTTTTTGTTTTATATGGATTGAAAACTTAGTTAAAACAATTGCAACAAACTTAGCAACGGATTATGACATCCTTCACTACTAAATAAATGTATTTACTTAAATTAAATTCTAGCGATGAGTTATTTTGTCATTATAAAATTTAAATTTCATACAATATATTTATAATTCTAGCAATGATTTTCCGTTGCTGATTCCGTCACGGAATATTAATAAACTTGTCAAACCTACTTTGTTGCAAAATCTATAGCAAAAATTAGGGTACCAAAGTTTTCCGCTATTTTTTTGCGACAAAATATATTCCATCGCAATATAAAAACTCAAAAAATTATATGTAATTATTGTAACAAAATGTCTATTTCATTGCAAATCCGTTGTTATATAGTGACAGAATGTAATTTGTCGCTAATATCCGTCGCAAAAAAACTATTATTTAGTAGTGCTTGTGGACCTCCAAAGAGGAATATTTGATCGGTCCACAACTTCATGAGCAACAGGATTATCAATAACAATATCATTGTCATGTCAACCTCAAAATAAATTGATTTGATACATGATTCAGGGTGTCCACATGATTTATCAACCCAATAACATCATGCACACTTGTGTGAGGAACTTTAATCATGATTACTATAACCATCAAAACTTGAAGAATTCTAGCTTCTTCGCCATTTCTCAATATCTTTAATTGTTTTGATTTCTCTCCATGAATATAATATCAACAACAGCTCTTCACAGTTTCTTTTCAATTGGATCATATAGCCGATAACCAATTTCATCAAGGTCATATCCCAATGAAGATGCACGCCTTGTCTTGACATCTAACTTTTACCTCTCATCTTTTGACACATTTCCAAATCTTTGCAACCAAATACTCTCAAATGGTCCATAGAACACATCCTTTCCATACCAAAACATTATTCTGTACCACAAAATCACTTTTCAAGCAAAAACAGGAGATAGATTAATAACAGTGCATCCGGTCAATAAAGCCCCACCCCACCAAAATGAAGTTCGGAAACTTTTGCTTCAGAAAGCAAACATCTAACTCTTTCCATCAATGAGTCATAGTTTCATCCTCTCAGCCAACCATTTAAACTGAGGAGTCCCTTGGGAGGAGTCTTCTGGTGTTAATAACCTTTGATCTTGCATATTCGTCAACTGGTCCCCCTCGTAGGAACCCATGAAATTCTTAGAAACAAACATTATTTTATTATTATGATCTGCATGGGGAACATCCACCACCATTATCAGTACGAATACATTTTTAGTTTCTTTCACGTTTCCTCTGTTCACTGAAGTCTGAAACTGCTTGAAGACCACCTAACACTTGGTCTTTATTCTTCAATACATAACCCAAAGTTTCTTCTCGAGCATCAGCAATGAAAGTGAACAAAAGTAGAGTGCACCACCCATGTCTTTGTCTTCATTGGACCAATACATAAAGGTCACACCAACTCAAGCAACTCTGTCTTTCTCGAATGGGGTAGGACTTAAAGGAAACTCTATTTTGTTTACCAGTTAAGCAGTGCTGACACTTTTCTAATTTAGCACTTTTCAAATTTGACAATAATTTCTTCTTGACCAGAACATTCAGTGTTTTCTCGCTAATGTGGCTAATTCTTTTGTGCCATAATGTTGAAGAGTTATCTCTCTCAACTGCATTCACCATATCAACACAAAAAGATTTTGTAGTCCAGTATAGACCACAATTCTTGTTACGACGAGCAACAACCAAGGAATACTTAATGAGCTTTCATTTTTCATTACCTTTGGTACTAACATATCCTTTATCATCCAAAACACCAACAGAAATCAGGTGCAGACGAAAATCAAGAGCTTATTTCACATTGTTCAAAACTAGTTTAGTTCCAACACACTAGTTTTCAAACAAATTGTATCAATACCAATCACCCTAGAAACACTCTCATTACCCATACTCAGGGTTCCAAAATCACCATGAGTATAGGAAGAGAAAAATCCTTCCTTGATGTCACATGAGTCGCCACAGTGTCCCACACCCCAACTTTGACTTATCCAAACATATTTTATCATGTCCTGCCTCAAGAACGGTAAACAAGATCTTATGTTGTGACCGGCTGGCTAGAACATTTTTCTTTGCATTTCTTTAGTTTTCTCTCGTTATTTTTTTTTCTCCCTCTTTCAACTTTACTGCAGACTGCTTTATGTGCACTTTCATGTTAATATGATAGCACTCAATATTCTTAAGTCTACTTGTGGATTTGCTCTTATTTTGTTCTTCATACTAAGAACCACGAGTTTTCTTTCTCTTTCTTGAGGCCAGTTATTAGGACATCCGATGAAGAAGAACCTTGAGTTTTTCTTCTCATCTCTTCATTCAAGACAAAAACTCTTAGCGGAATTCATAGAGATCACACCATCCGCAATAGAATATGACAATGAAAGTTCTAAATGTTGTCCCACGATGTGGGTGGGTAGGAACCAGTATAAAGTTTAATGTCCTTGAACTTTTTGATCAAATTTAATGCCCATAGAAGATAACTAGTTCGTGATCCCCTGAAAATTAATCAGATGGTCTGTCATCGGAAAACCATCATGATACTTTAACCTCAACATCTGCTTTATTAAGAACATTTTGTTATTGTCAATCTTTCAAGCATACAAACTTTCAAGATGCTCCCATAGAGTTCGAGCATATGTCTCCCTAGAAATATGGTTCAACATATTATCGTCGACTCATTGTCTAATGAATCCACAAACGTGTTTGTGCAACAGATTCCACTCTTCATCTGTTTTATTATTAGGCTTTATAGTGGTAAATACTGATTTGTAAAAATTTCTGACATAAAGCAGATCTTCCATTTTCCCCTTTCAAACGTCATAATTAACACCATTCAAAGTAATCATTCTACTTGTGCTGGCTTTCATTGTTTTTTCCAAAAAATATTGTTATCGCAAATCAAAGTAAATTTTTTCTGATGTGGAAGTTTTGTGCTTTAACTGTAGAGCATACTCAGATAAAACCTTGGCTCTGATACCTGTTTGTTGAGAAAAGCACGAACAAGCACAAAAATATATATAGTAAAAATAATTACACCAAGAATTTTACGTGAAAACCCTTCTAAATAAGGAAAAATCACAGGCCAAGAGGAGCAATTGATATCACTGTATTAAGGAATTTTTACACTGTGTTCAGTCCCCCAACAAACTACAACTCACTCAAAGTGCCGACTCACCACACACACTCAAAAAGAACAACACTCTTTTGTTTCAACCACCTTACTTAACTAAATCAACCATCTATAAACTCTAGTTTTCTCACAGACTATTTTTCTTCTTGTATAGTCTAATGGAATCCCTCACTGTGCTCTCAAATATTTTTTTTCTCTAACTTTGTGTGTTTTACAAATGAGCAAGAATGTTCTATTTATAAAAGGATAAAATATGCCTATGTCGCTAATCACATAGGTAAATATAGCAAAGTCAAAAAATAATTGCAAATCTTATTAATTTGTCAACCACCAAATCATTTATTTTCAACTCTAATTATTATTACTTTTTAACAATTACTTGTAGCAATTGAATAGAAAAAAGTTGACCAAAAATATGGGATGGACTCCACAATATACAGGTTCAAATCACAAACCTTTGCTAAAAGGAAATTATTTCATTCAACAAGTAGTGCCTTAAAGTATATTCGATTACACAAAAACAAATCAAATTTTCGAAGTAGCTATAGATAGAAGTGGAATATAGAAGTTACTCAACTTTATTACACACTCCAAAATAATTCTTTAAACACTTAATTAAATAATTTCTTCACCATAGTCAACACTTCTTAGTTCACCTTCCTGCAGTTAACCCTAATCTGACCTTGATTTTCAGTTAATGGCTTGATATTATCCATCTTCTATGATTAGCAAAATCTTAAGAAAAATTCCAAGGGTTTCTGCTATAAGTGTTAACAAGATTATCCGTTCGACCACCACTAAACAATTCTTGATCAGAGTGCAAAAGCCCTTTTTTGGTTACCAAATTATTGAAATACTTTGTATCCAAAAATGATGGAGTTTGATCAAGTGGTGCAAGATTTGAATCACCTCCTGTTCTTGGACAACTAGTTTGTCTTTGTTTTGCAAAATTTGAATCAATGCTATTAGTCTCATTGTAAGTGTGATTCCTGAAAGTGAAACACTAAGCAAACCCTGATGTGTGTCCACCGGAGAGTGCAACAAGATCGTTCTCATTCAATCCTTGATTCTTGAAGTTGTTGATTAGTGAAGTTCAGTCCATAATGGAGATGGAATGTCATTGTTGGCTTGTGTTCTGTTGGCTGTGGTTGAATCCCTTCTTCCTAGTGGCACTTGCCATGATGGTCCTCCTAACTATATACAACGCGGATGGTGAAAAATAATTTTTGTTCTATCCTGTCACTAGTCATAATTAATGAATTAGTAAGTTACTTGTAAATAAGGTATGTGACGTGCTATATTGTCAATGTATGTAAGTTAAAATTGTGTGTATTGATTCACATATTGTGCAATAAGTTATAAATTGTGACTCAACAAGTATTATGGAGGATATATGTTATAGTTTCATTTGAGAACACTAAATTCTCCTTGCACTAATTTCAATACTTATTAGACCACAAAGTATTGTAGTTAAATATAACAAAATTATGATAATATCACAAACAACATTTCATTAGTTTAATAATATATAAACTTCGAAAGTTAATATATGGTTGGAAATGGAGCTATAATATACGTACGGCAACTATGGAGTTACGAGCTGCAACAGTTAAGATATCTGCACAAGGTACAATTGAACGTCCACAAACTTTATCAACCTCCGACTTGATCCTCTCAATTACTTCAAATTCTCTGGCTGAATTGTTATTAGCAAAAGCAGTTTTCTCGCTATCAATTGTAGTCGTTTGGTCTAGAAGGATAGAAGCATCACAGCCCTAAAACTACGGAGACTTTAGTAACATATACCACACACAACAATATAATAGCCAAAATGAATACGTACACGAAAATAACTAAACTAACATTGACAAAACAATCATGAAAATGCAAACGCAATATAGATGCTCCCATTCGCCTTTCTTGTCGAACTACATCTTGAACAACCCTTTTAATAGTTGGCAAAGCTTTGGGACATACTTTGTAGTAGAAATAAGGTGAAAGAGAGGCTGAAAATGCATGGGTGGTAAGTGAAAATATGAGTAAAGAAGAAAGAAGCAAGAAGGTTAGAGATGAGGCCATTGCTTTTCTATGTATTGGTTTTGATATTTGTGTGTTGAAAATAATATAAGGTGGATGTATTTATAGTAAAAGATATCTTTGACTTTTGCTATATGACAAATGTTCTAGGTGTAGCAACTCTCACAAGAATTAATGTGATTCATGCATGAATATTTTAGACTTGGTAGTTCTCAAGTTTGGATGGATCGTAATTGTAATTACTTCGTTCATGAATATTTGAATCATATCTACTAATTTGTCGAATAAAACTCCTACTCTATTAGTTGTGACTTCTAATTTACAGGTTATATTGTAAATTATATGGGGAAAAAATCACTTTTGGTTAGTCGGAAAAAATCACTTTTGGTTAGTCTTGTTCCAATTTGGTAGTAATTTGGATTCTCGTCAGAAAATTTCACTTGAACATAAAGTGTTGTTTATTAAAGGTGATTTCAATCTTAAATCTCTGGTTAAGTACGATAAAAAAATTAATCGAAGTAAAACTGATGAAGCGCGGGCTTTAGCCTCCTCCAATTCTTTTTTGAGGCGCCCCTATTTACTAATAATAGGTTCATGTATTAATTTTTTTTTTAAAAAAAATTGAGTTTTTTATTAAAAAAAAGTACATATTTGCCAAGAATGTTATATTTGAAATTTTCAACGCGTATGAAGGTAGTTTTAATTTCTAATTTAGTTGTAAAAGAAATTGTGATCATTAGAGGATTAGAATGAGGGAAAAAAGAATATTGTATTTAAGGTTAAAAGCTTCTTAAAATATGGTAATACTCACTTTTTATATTGATGATTTATTAAGAAAAATATTACTATACAAATAGAAGATAGGATGCTCTCTTATGCGTTACTCATTCTCTCTACTATTGGGATGGAAGCCATATGTCACATATAAGAGTTTGTGAGATATTTGGCAATTTTTTAAAAGCACAGAAATATTTTTTTTTTGTTATTTTAATTAAAATTAAGATCTTGTTTTAGATACTTAAATTATAATTTATAATTCTTAATTGACATGTGGCTTCCCTCCAAAGTAGAAACTTTGAGGAAATTGATAGAATGGATAATGGGAATGAGCCTTGTCCTAGAATATAATACTCTGATAATTTAGTTTTTGTTTATGAAGGAATATTACAATCTTTGACGGTAAAAATTTAACTTTCTATCGATGAGAACATACTTATTATTTTTTTTTTCAATTCATATGATTCACTTTTGATCGAGGAGAATATACTTATTTATTATTTTTTTGTCTCATTTTATATGACTTACTTTCTATTTTAGTTAGTCCAATAAAATAACACATTTTTAACATAAAGTAATAATTTAACTTTAAAATGTTATTTTACTCTAAGTAAAATAATTCATAGTCACAGAAATATCTATCACTTAATTCATATTATAAATTTTAAAAATCCTTTTTACTTAAATTACTTATCAAACTAAACAAACTAATACAAAAATAGAATAACTTTCACATATAGCAAACACAAAATTCTTATTTGTATGCTATAGGAAAGTTTGCATAATTACGTTCCATATCAAACATAAATATGTATATTTCGGTATACATGTACATAAAAATTATTATATAATTTGCTATACATATACAAAGAAACCAATTGTATAATTCGTTATACATATACAAAAGAAAACAGTTGTATACAAATCAAATGTATAATTTGTGTATGTATAAAATGAGAAAGAGAGCAAGACAAAAGAAAATTGGGCAGGAGAATATTTGTATTGTATAATTATGTGTATAGGACGAAGATATATTTATTTGCATATGCATATACAATTTTCTCTCTCTTTATACAAACAGAACACAATTTATATATTTCGTTTATGTTTGTATAAGCAATAGAAGCGAGGTTGGCGAGCGAGATCTGGGAAAATGGCGAGCGAGATCTGGGAAAATGGCGAGCGAGATCTGAAAAAGAGGAAAGAGGCGAATGAATATATATATATATAAAATTTTATACATTTATATTTGTATAAAAACAAGAAATTATGAGTACTAATTAATTATAACATTTAATTTAATTTATTAATTTGTTTCTCTAATAAGGAGGGACTGAGTACTAATTAGTTAATAGAGTAAATTTCCCGTGGATATGGTCAAGAGGTTTACTTTTTCCTATTTACATGAAGGTGCCTTCAATTAAGCAGAAAAAGTCTTTCACGTATTATTATTCGTAATAAATGATATAATATAATAATAGTGCTAACTGAAAATAATAGCCTAAGTCAACGTATTCTGCAGAAAGTTATTTTCCAAAGCTTATACTATATTTTAAACTGTAAAAACTTGTTGCAATAAAGAGCAAATGTGAAAGTATTTTCGAGAAAGTTTTTTTCATATGAAATTTTAAACTATGCTAACCGGCTGCAAATTATTTTATTGTCATGATCGACGGTGGCTAGATAATGTTGAGCTAATATTATGATAATATAATAAACTAAATTTTTCCCAACTCAGCCTTTTTGACATTTTAAAGTCAAATTTGCTTGTACAATAATATCCTACCTTTGAGGTGTAGTCAATACCAAGACAAAAATTTTAAAAACTGTTTCTTTATTTTTCTTTTAAAAAGGGAATAGGACATTATTTATGGAGAGAAGATTATAATATGTAAAATTGAACTCTAAAATTAGAGTTTAAAAATCCAACCAACCAACTAACTGCACTATCAAATTATTTTGTTAAAATAATAATTATACAGTAAATAACTGATCTTTTAAAAAGAAAATATGAAGACATAGGTAAAAGAAAATACACTTGATTTATTCACGAGGGTTAATTTGTTTACTTAATAAATATGTGATATGCCATTAAGTGTAAAGAATGGTGTCTTGTTTAGTTATTAGGTAAACTATTTTATTCACTTTGATTTCTGGATTAGTAGTTATTAGGTAAATTATTTTATTAGGCATAAATCAATGCTATATAGATTAATTTTATCTCGATTTTTAAACATTTATATATATATTATCATTTTTAATATTTTATATCATATATCATTAAAGATACAAACAAATATTTGCCTCTTTTAAAATTAGGATTATTGAATTATTTTTATATTTAAACTTTAAAATATCATTTTAATTAAAAATAAATATCTCTCTCAGGAAATATGAG
Source organism: Solanum habrochaites (assembly GCA_027704765.1). Taxonomy (NCBI): domain Eukaryota; kingdom Viridiplantae; phylum Streptophyta; class Magnoliopsida; order Solanales; family Solanaceae; genus Solanum; species Solanum habrochaites. Next base: position 16,330,866 of record JAKWJA010002497.1, read on the forward strand.
TTCGGGTATAACTCTAACTCTTTCTCTTTCTCCTCCCGTGATTAGTAGTCAGTGAGAAAAAACAATCTATTAAAATGGATGTTCTACGGGTTGTCAACACATACATCAAATTTTTTGTTGTTGATTTTCTCACTCTCAAACCAATCCCACGAACCCATCATTTTTTTCTCTCAAGGGGAGATTGCTCTCACGTGCAGAGATAAATGGTATCGTTCTAGGTAGAGATTTCATACTAATAGATTTTCCAAATTCAACGTTGATGATGGTGTTGGCTACATACTCCACCAGGAAACTTTGCGTCACTTCTTCCGTCAGATCGCGCTATCAGTGTATCTTATTAAGTGTGTACGTATCTAATAGATATATTAGAGATTTACACATATATTTGTCACAATTTGTTTTGTCATGTATCCAAGTTTTGTCATATGTATCTGTCTTTTGTCATGTATCTTAATATATATATATACATGACAAAAGACAGATAGATAGATAGATAGATAGATAGATACATGAAATCAATACTAGATACAGATAACAAATACATAAAATGAATACTTGATACTTCTATGATACATATGAATGTACTTGTATGATACTCATGTATATAAGTGTTAAGTTTATTGAATACATTTTATATTGATAATAGATTCAATAGATTCATCAAATTAATAAATTTATTATTTTAAGAGTATTAAGTGAAATTCATCTAATTACATGACCAAGATATACATGTTTGTCTTTAATTTGTAATATTAATGAATTATTATTTTGAAGAATAATAAATAAAATTAATTAAATATAGATACACTCGTTGATTTCTACCTCACATTAAGGGATTTAGTTGATTTAGATTTTTAGAATTAATTATGTATATGTTTTTAAAATCCTCAATTACTCCTGTAGTAAAGGAAATCAGTTACAACCAATTAATTTCAATAAATAAAATATATATCTCATTTTAAAAATTTGACAAATACATGTATCTCGCGAACTCAGACTCATTATACTTAGCATGGATTATGGTAGAGGAAGTAATATGAAAGCATTGGAAATCTTAGTAATTAGTACTTAAATTAGTTGGATTTATGTACTTTTCCATTTTTATCTTATAAAATTATTTTCTTTGTTGAAAAAAATTAAAATCTAAAATAAAATTAATCTTCTAAAATAATAATTATTAACTGAAATCTTTTAACAAAGTAAGCCATTACTAAAATCAATTCATCAAAATAATACGTTTGGTTTTTTTTTGAAAATTTACAAAGCTATTATAAATGGTTATTCAAAAAAATTCAATAGCAAAAAGACAAAAAAACTGATAGAGTTAACATACATAAAACGTTATTATCAGTAACATTTTTATAATTCGTTACTGTGAAGCACGTTTTACAACTAAAATGTAACTCACATAAATGTTTCTCTGAAATGGCTGAATATTGAAATTCAGTCTTGTACATGACTCATTCATTATTCAAATTTCCGCTATTAAAATAGATATGATTTTATACATACCTTCACTTGAAATATATATGATTTTCTCTTTTCTTTCTCTTTTCTACACGGACAATATTTTTTAAAACAAAAAAAAGTGAAGAAGACTTTGCACAAATTGAAACTTGTCTTGTATCATTTCTATTTCAAAATTTATGAATAAATTATCTGAGAGATCTTCTTCTAGCATAAGATATCATCCTTTCAATTATTGGATCATTGGATTACTTAAGGTTATTAATTATTAAACTATTAATAAAGAAACTATTGAATTAAATTGATGTAATAAGTAAGCTACATCCAAACTTAGAGTCTATCGACAGGATACTTTTTGTACGAGGATGAAATTTTCTTCCTTATCAAATGTTGATGTGTTATTTTAATTTAAATAAAAACATATATTATATGTCACATTATATATCATGTAATGTCTATTGATAGACATTATATTTGTGCATCTTTACTCTCATCAATTGTGGAAGAAAATGGTCATTAGTTTTTAGTAACTTATGTAACCATCAACTCTTCATTTCATCCATTATTCTATATTTATGTCTTGTAGCTTATGTAACATTGAGCCATTCATTTGGCAAATTTACTATCAACTATTCTCCTATTCATTGCAAGGAAGAATTCATCACCTATAAATAGTGTAGTCTTCATTTCTGTTGAGATAGGAGAAGAAACAAGGGAAATACAAGAAAATATAGAGTGAAAAAGATGATTTTTTATATTGAGGTTAGTGTAGTGAAAGAGAGAGTTGAGACATAGAAAACATTCTAAGTCTTCAACTGTATTCACTATACAAAAGAGAGTATTATATGTTGAAGGAAGAGGTGTTCTTTTGTTGGCTTTGGACCTCTTCAACTATCCGGATTGTGCTGAGTTAATATACTGTTGTTGGGGTTTGTTTGTATCCTGGAGAGACAAGTCAATAGTATTACTGCTGACGTTTTCGAGTGTAGATTATACAGCAGTGGACTTGAAATCTCGCTTAAAGAGAGTATAGATCCGTGCATCAGCCTAAAAATTTATTTCTTCATTTAATTTTCAATTATAATCTGCAATTTTATTATTGTAAGTTTTTTCACTCACATTTTTAAGGAGATTCATGTTTTGTTACAGTTTGAAAAATGTGATATTCAGATAGAGATCTCAACATCATTCCGCTCAAAGGTCCGCTCTCTTTCAAGATATGGAAGAGCAGAGGTTCACGGTAAATGATTTTTCTACTTGCTCAAAGTGGAGAAAGGTAAAAACGTTTTTTACCTAGTATTTTCATGAATCAGTGATCTACTTTTCATGAAAAAAAAGTGATGTTTGAATCTTGAAATAGTGGGGGTATATGAAATGAGAAAAAAAATCATCGTTAAATCGTGATTTTTGCATCTTTGAAAATGTTCTAAAAGAAGTGTTTACCAAGAGTATATATATTTGGGGGGGGGGTTTGTTTTTAAAAATTTTTTTTTGTGGGTTTTTGTTTTGTTAAACAACAGTTTTTTTGGGATATATTGTGAAATTAAATCACATGTTATATTTGGCTATACTGTGATGATTTTAGCTCTAACATGAAGAGCTTTAAATAAATTTGAAAACGATTTTGAGTAGTCATTTGCATTAAATTATGGTGAGATAAAATTCGAATTCTGAAATGAAAATTACCATAAAACATGTGATTAAGTTTTCCTTCCTCCTTGTCAAGTCACATAATATGGAAAAAATTGTGAGTTCATTTTGTTGTTTGTGTGAGTTTTTGCAACTCGTTTGATTAAATTGTGTAAGAAAGTTGTGACAAATAAAACAAATTGTAGTTTGTTAGTCTTATAAAAATATGAGCTATTTGACTACCAACTTGATTTTGATGGTTGGTGTTTTGCAGTACAAGTACTTTAAGTATAAGCAACTATATAAGAAAAAAATTGTGTTATTTGGTGGATGAGAAAACCAAATTATTTTTTGCTATCTCTCTATCAGGTTGAAGTAAAAACAATAAATATTAAACTAAACTTCAACTAGTAAAAAAGGAATTGAAACTACTTTATTTGAGAAAATAATTTTTCTAATTTTGATTAATGTGAAAGCACCAAACAAGAAAAATTATAGTCGTGGTTAAATACAAAATTGTTATTATAACGGTAAAATTTAGACTCTTGAGAAAAAAAACACAATATTGTGGAGATCAATATTGATCGTTGGTATACGATCAATGTTGATTGTATTAAAATTTGTGATAATCTTGCAATTCATGACTCTAAGGTCTTAGGAAGATAAAGAGTCTGAAGCACATCCAGTGGGGATTAAAAATTGAAGCTCATAAATTTCTGAGTCATAATGAGGAACCCAATGCTGGGCACTAGAGATCTTATAACCTCCTCAATGGGAAAACGAATCATATGATGACTTGTTGTAAATGCACTGTGTATTTTATTCAATCCCTATGATGTAGTGCAATTAATCTATAATTATTTGTGAGGTTGTCTTTAAACACTTATGAAAGTCTGATCTCGTATGAGTGGGGTGTCAAATTATAGGAGCACCCTTGACAGATTTTACCTATGTGAGTATAAAAGTACATCGCTTTCTATGAGAATGAGCTTGTTCTAAAAAACATTCATGAAATCGGGATAGCACAAGGCCATAACGTGCTGGCTATTAAAGCTTATGTCAACACCCTTATTATTGTGTGTATGCAATAATTCTTTATTTCCCTTAAGCAGTCATAGTCGTAGACCACTACCGACTCTTGAGTAAATGTTATTGTTTTACTAAGTGAAGGTTCAACGCAGAGCACACTTTCATTATGCATAATAGTCTACCTTCAACTAAGTTGTGAAAAACTCTTTTATCCAAATATTAAGATGAGTGGGGGATTGTTAGGTTATTAGGATTTTAATATTAATATTTAACATATTAAATTGCTTTGATTTTGGAGTTATAAGATGACCATTGTGGTAGGATTGTGTTTTAAACATCATTTAGCCATGCTATTCATCTTCACTTGGTAACCATGTAATGCCATTATACTTTTTTTGACTTTATTGGCTGAATTCATTGTGAGATAAAACATTCCCAAATAACATTGAATCGATAACTTTCACTCATCATTAGCATTTGAATTATCCATCATATTATCTCATTCTACTTTCCTCCATTACTTTTTGTACCTATGTAACTCCTATTGTAACCTATGAAACTCCTAAGACATTATCTTCACTATTTCCTACCAACCTCCATTATCTTCCCTATTCATTGCTCAGAAGACGTCTTTGTAGTATAAATAGGTGGTGGTCTTCCTTTGGTTTAGTACACACAAACACAAGAGAAAACAAAGAGCGAAAGGTTAGGTCTAAAACGAGAGTTCTTATTAGTTTGAAGGGAGAGTTTTTTTTTTTGTGGGAGCTTTGGACTCAACGTTATACTTTTGGGGGGGGGAAGGATGTTTGTATCCTGGAGGGGACAAGTCAAAGAGAACTACTGTCTTGGACCGGTGAAAATATTTGTTGCATGGGCTTCATTCCCCTAAAGAGAGCGGATATTGCGCCTCACCTGAAGATTAATTTTCTTCATTTTATTTCATTGTAATCTTGCCCAATTTTATTATATTGTATGTTTTTCACTAACAAATTTTTAATCGATTCAAGATGGCTACCATATTGAAAAATCGGGATGTCAAGATTGGGAGATTTAACAGCCATTTTGGTTCAATGATAACCATCTGAAGAGATGGAAGGGTAAAGTCTTTTTCTACTTAAGTCTTCCTCAATGTTTCTTTTATAACCGAGAAGAATACGAAATAAAGAAGACATCACCACTACGAATGATGATGAAACTATTGCTCCATCTAGAGAAAGTTTGAAAAGTCGATGGTGATTCCTCTAGTGTCCGTTATTATCTTCTTATTAATTGTCTATCTTAATAATTTTTATGATTATTATGAATAGAAATTACTCTAGTAATCAGAAAAATTTGAATACATTGCAGAGTAAGTATGATAGCGAGAGGCTGGGGCGAAAAATATGCAGCTCGTAGATTTTTTTTGTTTCAAATGGTGGAACATAAATCAGGTGGTATATCAAGCTCAAGACCTTCATCATGATGTTGGAGATATTAGTCCGAGGAGAGGTTAAAATGGAGATACAAACAAAAGAAACCTTTCTTGAAAACCTTAATAATGAAAAACCTGCATGGAAAAAGCAAGAGCCAAGATGGCCCTTTTCAACAGAATAGAACAAATCACATTGAAGGTAATTTTAATTACTTCGACTAATGCTACTGCTGCCTGAAACTCACAAAATCTTCTTTAAGCCTAGAAGAAAAAATTTAAAAAATATGGTAGAACCTGCCCAAGAAAAATAATGGTAAAAATCACCAAGAACAAAATCAACAATTTCCAGAAAATGGGCAATGCCTTTGTTTTGTGGCAAAGTGGGCATATTGCTCGATTTTGCAGATTTCGGAAATGTGTTCCTAACCTCTGAAACGTTACGAAGAACCTTTTGTGGCGGTAATTACTCGACATAAAAATGTTTGAGAATTTTGATGGATGGTGGATGATTCTGGTTTCAAAACCGTCATGTCTTTTGAACAAAGACTAGGTTTTAAAAAATCTCATTTTTGAAGGAGACAACCATCATGTTTGGTGATGCTGCACACTACTGAAGTTCTGAAGGGAGATGTTGAATTGGTTATTACTTCTGGAAGGATATTAACATTGAAAGATGTACTTTCTACTCCTTCTATGAGAAAAAATTTGATGTCCAGTTTTTCTTCTTAATAAAACAGCCTTTAAACAGATTATTGATCTGATCAATATGTAATGTGAAGAAAGTTTTTTGTGGAGGGGTAGCATGTATGGGATGTTAAGTTGAATGTTGAAATGAATAAACTTCTACTTCTCTTTACATGATTTCTTCTACTACTTTTTGGCATGCTCGTGTTGTACTTATTAATGATCGTTATGTTTGGAATCATGAGTAGTTGAGGATTAATTCCAATGGTTAAAAGAATTTTGAAAGTGAGGTTTGTAGTAAAGCCAAGATCACTAAAAAGGCCTCATTTTCACGTTAGAAAGGACAAACTGTATTTGTTAGAATTCAGTTAATCCTGTATTTGTGAACTTGGTGGAATTCTACAATCGGGTAGGTAATGATATTTTTATCACTTTTCATTGATATTTTTCTTTCTAGGTTTACATATGTTTACTACTTATGGAAAAATAAAGTGTGCTTTTGAAACTTTTCACAACTTATCTCAATGAGGTGCAATAAAAAGATTCGAGAAGTGGTAGGGGTCGTGAATATGAGCAAATGAGTTTATATTTTTTGTAGATCATTGGGATAATCATTATTCTACTCCTCCTTACTCTCCTTCGTCTAATGGAGTGAGCAAAAAGGAAAAATAAAACTTTTGTTGAATTGACTAATGTCATGCTTATTAAGTCCATGCACCTTTAAATTTTTGGGGTGAGCTATCTTAACTGCTTGTTATTTGTTGAAAATCGTGTGCCTCATAAAAAATTCTGAATTGGACACAGGGTAGGGGGCGATGGGATGGAGGAAAGAATGGGGGGGGCAGTAGTTTTGAATTGTGAAAAGTTACAGTCACGTTTGGTAATATCACCAGTTTGGGGTGGTTGTCTAGCCTTTGTGAGGCTAATGATCCCAAGTTACAAAGTTGAGTAAGAAAAAAATTTAACTACTCATGCTTTTTCTTGGTTATGCCTATTAGATTTTTTAATCTTCGAGGATATAACTGTAATGATCTGGTGATGCTATTTTGCATGAAAATAATTTTTCTTTTGATCCTAAAAAGTGGGGTCAAAGGATTGAACAAAATAATTTTGTCACGGACCTATTCTTCTTACTTCACCTTTGAAAATAAAGAAGTTGGTGATTTTGAGTTTAAGAGAAGTTAAGAGATAGGTAGAAAAAGTGATTTTGATCCTGATTTTTATGATGTGTTTAATGTTGAAAATGACCCTCTAACTTTGGAAAGAACATTAATCTTTTTACATGATTCTATTTTTGGAAAAGACTGTAAATGGATGAAATAAAATCTCTACTTTCTAATAAAACTTTGAAGTTTATAGTTGATTTCGATTTACCACCGGGTTGTAAAATAATTGATTGAAAATGGGTCTTAAGGAAAAATTTTAAACCGGATGGTTCTATTGATAAATACAAGACTAGGCTAGTTGCAAAAGGTTTTAAATAACTACAAGGGCTAGAATTTTTTGATACTTTTACTCCGGTAACAAGAATTACATCCACTAGACTCCGTATTGCTATGACTGCAATTTTTGATTTGCAAATTCATCAAACAGATGTAAAAACTGTTTTTCTAAATGGAGACCTAAATAAAGAAATTTATATTGACCAACCCGAATGTTTTGTTGAAGCAGACCAAGAAAGCAAAGTATGTAAACTTACTAAATCCCTATATGGCTTGAAACAGGTACCAAAGCAATGACAAATTAAAAAATATATATTATATGTCACATTATATATCATGTAATGTCTATTGATAAACATTTCATTTGTGCCTCGTTACTCTCATCAATTGTGGAAGAAAATGGTCATTAGTTTTTAGTAACTTATGTAACCACCAACTCTTCATTTCATCTGTTATTGTATACATATGTATTGTAGCTTATGTAACATTGAGCCATTCATTTGACAAATTTACTATCCATTATTCTCCTATTCATTGCAAGGAAAAATTCATCACCTATAAATAGTGTAGTCTTCATTTGTGTTGAGATAGTAGAAGAAACAAGAGAAGTACAAGAAAATATAGAGTGAAAAAGATGAGTGATTTATATTGAGGTTAGTGTAGGGAAAGAGAGAGTTGAGACATATAAAATATTCTAAGTCTTCAACTATATTCACTATACAAAAGAGAGTATTATATGTTGTAGGAATGTGTTTTTTTATGGAGCATTGGACTCTTCAACTAATCCGGAGTTGCTTGAGTTATACACTTGTCGCGCCCCATTTTCGCAGAAAATATGTTTTGTGCACGACCTAACAATTCTTTTGGGATTTTGAGTTTAAGGAGTCGCCACCTAACGAATTAAGGCACGTTAGGGCACCTATCTAACCTAACTAAGTCTAGCTAAGGTCAACGATCCAGAGATCGGTGTAAGGGTTCAAATTACCTCGAGGGAAAGGTGTTAGGCATCCCTCGAGGTCCACAAATGTGGATCTCGGCCGTGTCTCATGCAATCTATGTGGGGGTTACAAGTAGCAAATAAGGTCACTTCATTTATTAGTTTATTTAAGCTTGCTAAGTGATAACAAATATAAACAATTAAGACTATTTATTATTTTATTTATTTAGATATGCAAGGCTAGGTGATATCAATAAATAAATAATTAAGTTTTATTTTAATTTAAGCATACGAGACCATGTTATGAACAAAATTGGCAAATATTAAGCAATTAATATGTGCGAAAGTAAAGTTTTGAAAATTGAGCAAGTTTTGAATAGTAATTTTTATTTTAAAAAAATGTTTGTTTCTTTATAGGGGTGATGCCACGATATTGTTGATCGCGCTCCTCCACCATAGAAACAATTTTGATTTGAGATCGGTCTTAAAAAATAATAATAAAAAGTCTATATTTTGAAAATGATTTAAAAGATTAAGTTTTGCATATAGGCGTATAAATATTCACATATAAATACACATAATTCCCTTTGAAATTCATGGGGAGGTGTTACTTCCGGGGACGCGTCGGTTTAATTTAAAAATTGGAACTAGACCTCATAGTTTCTTTGACTTTCCAACTAACGATAGGTTAGGAGATAGTGCTTATAATTTATTTTCAAAAATAAACAATGTCATAATCAATCCAAAGTTTTAAAGGAGGATTGAATAATTACTTTAAAAAAAATATTGCAAAACTTTGTAAGAAAGAAAAACTAGTAGAACATTATTGTAGTAAATTTATTAAATACAAAGATCTTACTATGAAATATATTTAAAAGCCAAGTAATTTGTTAGATGCATGAAATGATTTTTTTTTTATTATAATTATTATTTTAAGAAAACAACATATTGCATCATAAGTGCGAAATCTTCAAGAGGACAAATAAGATTACTAATTAATATAATTAGATAATTTAAAAGAGGGCACAAATATGCACAACAAATTTTATTTTTACTATGGATATGCTAAAATTTTATTTACAAACCTACAAACGTGATTTCTAGGTGTTAAAAAAAACAGAGTAACACATATATGCATGATTTTGTAAATCTAAATGATATGAACATTTTAATCCTTAGGCATGGTTTCTAAGTGACAAGACAATGCTAAAAGTTATAACATTTATTAAACATCTAATCAGCCTACTAAATTATTATGATTTGATTTTGATACCAAAATTAGTGGAATCTAGTTATTTTTAAACTTATTAACAAAGCATCAAGCATGTTGAAAATTGATTCGATTACAACACCTACAAACAATAATTCTAGGTGGTTAAAGATTAAAAAAAAGACTAACGTATAGGCATGATTTCTAACTTTTTAAAAATACAAGAACAAGTAGCCATGTAAATCCCCTCCCTTAGACGAATCCCAAATGAATTATATTGAGAGCTTAGAGTTATACAAAGTTACAAAATTAAAATAAATAAAATAAGGAAAATATAGATTCAAATATAGGAATTAAACAAATAAAAACTTTCTTCATGGCTTGTCACGACCAAAACGGGGCCGCGACTGGCACCCACACTTACCTCCTATGTGAGCGAACCAACCAATCTAACCCTGACATTCAATATCATATCAAAGAAAGAAAGCGGAAGACCTTAAAACTCATTATTAAAAACCATTCAATACTTCTAAAATTCAAACATCTATTATTTCCCCAAAATCTGGAAGTTCATCACACAAAACATCTATGATCAAATTACTAAACTAAGCGAGTATTCTAAGAAGCTAAAAATAACAAACTAGTCTATGCCGGACGTCAACATGGGCAATCAAGACATGAGGAAAGAAGATCCAGTCCAAGCTAGAAGCATTAGCTCACCCTGAAATTCGGTGTAGTGTGTAGTGATGTAGTTGAATGAGACTGGCTAGAGTGGGTTGAGTGAAGACACGGCCTATGTTGCGGCACTCCACCTAGTAACAAAGAAAGAAACATAACGTAGGGTCAGTACAAAACAACGAGTACTGAGTAGGTATATCGGCAACTCAAAAATAAGAAACAGTATATATCAAATAATATCATAAATCGATACAATGCCAACAGGTATGCAACAACAAGTTCGATAATCCATTAACAAAGCACGCCAAGTTCACCCATTGAGGAATCAAGCCCAATGCCATACCCCATTTGGGAATTAGGATTCATAGAGTGAGTAGAATTAGCATCTTTCAAGTCAGTATCTTTATTTCCTCTGGTGTCGGACGGGACACGCCGCTCCCTACTACTATGTGTCGGTACGTGGACCACTCCGATCCCCTAATTCTACGTGTCGATTCGTGACACCCGATCCCTATTCTACGTGTCGGTTCTGACACCCGATCCCCTAATCTACGGTCGCGTTCGTGACCACCCGATCCCCTAATTTACGTGGTCGGTTCGGACCACGATCCACTTAATAACGTGTCGGTCGTGACACCCGATTTCACTAATACTACGTGGTTCGTGACACCCGTTCCACTACTATCATACTTTATTCATCAAGCCCATCTTTTATACCAAGGCATCATCAAACTCATTAACAAGACAGATTAGGGCTTCCCAAGTTTTACAGAGTCAATAGCGCATCATGCTTCATTTTATCACAATTATGAATTTCATTTCATACAAGCATAAATGAAGCATATAGAAGGGTTTACAACACTATTCAATACCTATCATTCGCTATAAGAGTTTACTACGAATAGCACAAAAACCATAACCTACCTCCACCGAGAATTGCGATCAACAAGCTATCTTCTCAAAGCTGGTTATCTCTCTCTTGGAATCGACGTTTCCTCTCTCTCTGTTCTTTCTATTTTCTTATTCAAAACCCTTTTTCTTTTACCCTAATAATCATATAATTAATATAAAAGATGGCAATAATAACCCACTAATAAACTTAAGGTACCTCTTTTACACCCCCAAAGTAATTAGACTTTATTAACATTAACCCACTACTTTATAATTAAAGCATGGAAATAGTCCAAAACGCCCCTTAAAACATTTAACAGAAAATCCGACCCCGCCTGAGATTCCAGTCTGGCGACGGGCCGTCGTGCCTGGCGACGGTCCGTCCTGCTGCTCGTCACAGAGTCAGTGGCTGAATGTAATGAGTGGCTTGTGACGGTAGTCGTGCCCACGCGGTACGCCTGCCATCCGTGTGTGACGTTCAGGAGAGTCGATCTCAGTACCCTAAATTGTCTAATTTCAGAGAGTCGATTCTTCCATTGCACCTTAATGGATGCAATCTCCCTCGATCTCAAACTTGCGGACGTCTCTATCTAAAATGGCCACAGGCTCTCCTCATAAGACAAGTTTTCATCAAAGCAAGAACTGATCCAACGAATGATGTAAGTTTCAATTCCCATGGTACCTTTTCAACATAGACACATGAAATACCGGGTGCACCTCATTAGAGGATGGAGGCAAGGCTAATAAGTCCTAAGCCACCTCCCTACTCACCACTCTATGAACTCCAAGTCCCTACCTTTTCGATCTGCATACTCCTGTGCCTACTTTGAGCCGCTAAAAGCTTTTCTGAATGACTTCACATTCCTACTGAATCCCTCAAAAGTCAGTTACCCCAAGGTCTAACCTCGAATGCATTTCAAACCCACCATGGATACCTACATCTCCTCCCATTACAGGCTTCGAAAGGAGTCATATCAATACTTAGTGTAGCTATTCTTGTATGAACTCCGGCTAGGTAAGAAGTTATCCCAATGACCACTGAATTCTATCACACATGCTCGAGGACATATCTTCCAATACTGGAAGCGTTTGCTTAGACTGTCCATCGTTCTATGGGGATGAAATGCAGTTACTAAGGCCAACCAGTACCTAATTCTTGCGTGCAATGTCTCCAAAACTTAGAAGTAAAGCTGCGTACTCATCTGATATGATGAAAGGGGAATTCATGCAATACGCCGAACAATTTCTGAGAGTAGAGTCTAGCTAACTTCTCTGCATTGTAAGTCACCTTAACCGAATGAATTTGAAGAATTAGTTAATCGTCCACAATACCCAAATAGAATCAACACTTGCCCAGTCTTGGGAAGACCAACACGAAGTCCATGCAATTCTCTTCCCACTTCCATTCAGTGAAGAGCATTCACTTCAGGTTCCTCGGTCCTCTGGTGTCACTTTACTTGCTGCAATTTGGACATTTGTCAACAACTCAAACAATGTCGCGCTTCCTTCTACTCCACCAAAAATGTGGCCTTAGGTCACGGTACTTCTTGGTTCACCAGGATGTATAGAATTCCGGGAACTATGAGCCTCTGTAAGAATAGTGTGGAATCAAAGTATCAACACGGGGCACACATACCCGACCGTAATTCTCAAAACACCTTCGCTCATCCATGATTGTTTCTTTAGCTCTCCTCGCCAACACCTTATCTCGGATTTCGGCTTAGTTTCTCATCCATCAAATGTTTCCCCTTGATCTTGTCAAGAAAAGAGATCTCGCCCCCACACTGGCCAAAATTCCTCCCGTCTCATTTACTTCCAACCTCATAGGTCTTAGCCGAGCTGAACTCTCTAGCCAATGGGCGTCTAGAGGCTTGCAAGTGAGCTAACTTACCCATGCTTCCTCTGCTTTTCTACTTAAGGCGTTCTTCACAACATAGCCTTTCTCGGGTGATACAAGATGGTACATCATAATCCTCAGGAGTTCCATTTCAACTCCTTGTCTCAAATTCAAATCTCTCTGAGTAAAGGACATACTGTCGGCTTACGATGGATCCGTATAGGACTCACACTTACCCCCCGATAGGATAGGTCTCCATTGCTTTCCTGCAAAACACCACCGCCGCCAACTCTAAATCGTTGGGTGGATTATGGGTCGGAATAATATGTTCATGCCACCTTTAATTACCTCGAAGCATAAGCAATTACATTTTTCTCTTGATTAGCACGGACACCCAAACCAGAATAGGATGCATCACAATCAACAATGAAGTTCTTACCCTCTACTGGCAAGGTATAAGGATAGGGCGGTAGTCAAACAAGGTTTGCGTTCTGAAAGCTTTCCTCACATTCACTGACCATACAAATGGAAACATTATGCTTATTCAGAGTTCGTCAATTGGGAAGCAATAGAAGAGAATCACTTGACCAAAACGACGGTAGTAACTGGCTAAAACCAACAAAGAACTTCTTATTTTCTGACACCATTGTAGGTCTACCCAATTCTTCACTACTTCGATCCTTAGAAGGATCACCATCACTCCATCCTTAGAAAACACGTGCCACATAAAAGACCACTGAACTAGCCAAAACTCACACTTGGAGGGGAATTTGGGAATAAAGCTTTTCGCCCTCAATATCTCCAACACAATTCTCAAATGCTCCTCATGTTCTTCTACTATTGGAGTATATCAGTATATCGTCAATAATAAATACGATCAAAAGAGATTCCAGATATGGATTAAAAATCCCGTTCATCAGATCATGAGAGCAGCAAGGGCATTAGTTAGTCCAAAAGACATTACCAAGAATTCATAAGCCCATACCTGGTTTGAAAGGCAGTCTTTGGCACATCTGCTGCCGATTTCAATTGATGAGAACCAGGACCTCAAGTCAATCGTAGAGAAGACCAAGCACCGTTGTAAATGTCGAACAAATCATCATGCGAGGAAATTGATAACTGTTCTTCACAGGTTACTTTATTTAGTTGCCGGTAATCTATGCACATCCGAAAAGACTCCATCTTCTTTTCACAAACAAAACAGAGGAGCACCCCAAGGGGATGAACTCGGTCTAATGGGAAGCCTTTTGCCTCAACAACTCTGAAGTTGAGCCTTTAAAACTCCCTTAATCTGTGGAGCCATTCTAGAAGGGGGTAGGGAAATGGGGCGGGTTCACGGTGTCAGTTCAGATCGATGCAGAAGTCAATATCTCTATCGGTGCATACAGGAAGGTCTGCAGAAACACATCTAAAAACTCGCGGGACTATCGAAACCGACTTCAATTGAGGGTACTTGGGTAGTATCATCCCGAGGCTGTTTGTGCCAAGAAAGCTAAAACAACCCTTACTAACCATTCTCTTAGCACGAAGAAAAGGAGACGATACGAACGGATTGGAAGTTTATGACCCTCCCACACTAACGGATCTGTCCCCAGGATTGGTAACGTCACAGTTTTAGCATTAAAATCTAAGATTGCAAAAGTTTGAGAAAGACAAGTCATACCAGAATTACATCGAAATCATCAACCATTTCTAAGATAACCAAGTCAATGAGTATTGCGCCCCACAAAAGTCACCAGAAAGACCTATATACCTTTTCAACTATCACAGGACCACCCACCGGAGTAGAAAAAGTCGAAACACGAATAGGCATGTCAAGCAATAACAATGTAAATTAAAACTAGTAGCAATTGAGGGGAAATGATACAATGAAATGTGGCCAGGATCAAATTAATACAGAAGCCATGCAATCACAAACAAAAGATTACCATGTGATAACAGCATCTGATGCCTCCGCTTCAGACCGCCCAGGGAAAGCGTAACAATGGGCCCCTATCACTGTCTGGCCCCATTGCCCCTACCATGTTGTGCTGTAGTGACTCCAGGTTGCCGTTAACCGGCCGTTTTGGTGACACCCTTACCTCGGCCACGCGTTTCTCAGAATAACGGCCTCTACCAATGACCACCTCAACTCTAGCTAATGGGGGTTCTATAACTCTCATTTGGACAATCCTCCGAATATGTCCAGTCTCCCACACCATAAACAATCCCTGTAAGTCAGGATAGGTCTCTCAGAGAAGTGTTGACCGGTCTGAGGTGGACCCCCAACTACAGTATTAGTGAAGACTGAACGGTCGGACTGGAGTCAACCTCCTCGAACCTATGCTTAGAGTAAGAACCATTAAAATCACCTCCCTTTTGAAAAAACCTTTTTTGATGTCGATGCCATGGTGAAAGTCATGTGGTTCACCCTTCACCTCTTTCACGAAGTCTACCACTTCTTGAAAGGATTTGCCGTAGCCGCTACCGTAGGGCTGACATCCGCAATCTTTCTGCACCTCAACCCCTTCAAACATCGGAGAAATTCGCTTGTGGACTGAAACAAATTTGGTGGCATACCTGGATAATGCACAATTACATGCTAGGCAGTAAAACGACATCCTACCTTGCTCTAGGCTCAAGAACTCATTATCTTTTCCTACCTCTCAAAGGTCGGGGAATATACTTCTCCATTAAACAGCTAAGAGAACGACGCCCAAGTCATAGGTGGTTTGCCTCGTTGGTTGACACGCAAAATGTGACCGCCACAACATTTTGGCGTTCCCTTGTGAAGTGATAAGTCACAAAATAAACACCAAACCGTTCCTACTATACACCATCTGTGTAGTAGATCATGACAGTCCACAGAAAATCATAGGGCATCCTCATATTCAGCACCCTGGGCGACTGGAGGTTTCAATTTAAGAACTTACGGAAAAGTTTCATGCTGGCTCATTTGTCATTATAGGCCCTTAGTCAAACGAGGAAGGGAAACGTGGCCTATTTCCATGAGGCATCCATGCTGGGAGCATGAGTTAGCCGCAGGTTGTAACTCCGGAACCTGAGGTGCTGGTGCGGAAAAAACACTGGAGGTGTCGGCCCGGATCAGATTATAACCCGCTAAGATAAGCACGGAACCTGATTGATCATATCTGGGGTTGGTAGGTTGGGGGTGTGCCAATCCCTCATTCTGTACTATTGTCATTCTCCCCATCCTCACTTCTCTGAACACTTCCTCAGTGGTGGAGGGTCACCGCCCTAGACCAGAGGGCTAGGTGCTCGTCCTCGTCCTCTAGAGGAGTCCTCACACGACCTCTTCCACGGTCCCTTTGTCACTACTTCTTCCGAAGCTCCAGCCCCAGGGGCGCTCAGACGCTTCTTGTCTATGCCGATGTGGTGTTGGCGTAGTCGTTGTTGCTTAGTTCTAACCATCTGCGAAATAGACGTTGAAGATGGTCAGAACCAATTTGTATCACCTAGATACCAATGGCACCCAAGTAATAGCACGATAAGAAAGAAGAATGGAATTTTACTAAAGTCCTATAGCTTTCAAGAAAAGTAAAGCGGTCACCCTACCGTTCCTTAAGACTCTACTAGACGATTCTGGTGTGAATGAGGACCAACGAAACCTAATGCTCTGATACCAAGTTGTCAGACCCAAAAACGGGCCGCGACTGGCAGCCACACTGACCTCCTATTTGAGCGAACCAAACCATCTAAACCTGGAATTTCAAATAATATCAACAGAAAGTAATGCGGGAAGACTTAAAATCATTAATAAAAACCAATTTCAAAACGTCTAAAATTCAAACATTTATTTTATTTCCCCAAAATCGGAAGTCATCACCACAAGAAACATCTATGATCAAATTTATAAACTAAGAGTATTCTAAGAAGCTAAAATAACAAAGCTGTCTAGCCGGAAGGAACTTCATGTGCATTCAAGACATGAGGATAGAAGATCTAGTCCAAGCTAGGAATGAAAAAAGCATTTACTTCTCCCACAACAGCCCGATGACATCACGACCCGGATAGGGTTCACACACGCCGCCGCCCAGGCGTAATACGGGCAAGACGACTGGCATAACCCCGGATGAGTGAGTAGTTAAGAGCGCTGAAAGGGCGGAAGACTGACGTTCCACGAGGAAGGAAACACCTGGTGGTGGCTGACGCATGCCTGGAGATGCGCCTTCCACTAGAATGGTTCCGCACCGCACACTACCGGCTGCAGACTGTCAGGGGAACGCACATGCCACACGGCAGCGATTCCAGTGTGGCGTACGCTGACTAGTAGTACCAGGACGAAAAGGAGGAGGAGAGGGACAAGGCGTCCGACGCACAGAGTGCAAGGGGCTGACTGTGCGATTGCAGTCCGCCGCAGCCCCCACGTCAGGACATGAAGATGCAAAATCGCATGGGGGGTGATAAATGCGCATGGTAGGTGTAACAATACATCGAAGACAAGAGCAGAGATGAAGGACACTGTGCCACACTGCCTAGAGACGCAAACGAAAAACAAGTTCTATAAATCATGAGACAAGCACCGGCCAAGTTCACCCAGTGAGGCAGTCGTTCAAGCTCTCAATGCAGAGATACCCATTGGAAATTAGGTTCATTAGAGATGAGTTATACATTAGCGTCTTCAGATTCAGATCTTTATCCTCTGGGTCGGTACGTGACACTCCGATACCTTAGACAGGTGTCGGTTACGTGACACTACGATCCCCTAATTATACGTGGGTCCGGTTTTTTTGTGACACCCGATCCCCTAATTCTAATGTCGTTCGTGACACCGATCCCATAATTACTACGTGTCGGTATGCGTGAACCCGATACGTCAGGAAGCCCAGAGGAGAGCAGTAAGTCAGAGCAGCACTACGTGGCCTAACACACACCGCAAAAAACCGACCACCACATCAAATTCTTCCCCAACCGATAACATACCACAACAGCCACTCGCCTCACCCCCTCAATATACGTGTCGGTTCGTGACACCCGAGCCACAATACTACGTGTCGGTCGACCACCCGAGTCCACTAATGCTAGTGTCGGTTCGTGACACCCGTTCCAATAACTCTCATCACTTAGTCATCAAGCCTTCTTTTATACCAAGGCATCATCAAACCTTAAACAAATAGATTAGTCTTTTCAGAGTTTAAGGTTCAATAGCTTCATCATGCTATTTTATCACAATTAGTAATATATTCATACAAGCATACAATAAAGCATATAAATATCATCGCGATTAAGAGGTTACTACGGATAGCATACAAACCATTAACCTACCTCCACCGAAGAATTGACGATCAACAAGATCTCTTCTCAAAGCGCGTTTCCTCTATCCTTATCGATCGTTTCTCTCTCTCTCTGTTCTTTCATTTTTTCTTATCAAAACTCTTTTTCTTTGTACCCTTAATAATCATATAATTAAGGTTGAAGATGGCAATAATACCCATAATTAACTTAAGGGTTACCTCTTTAACACCCCAAGTAATTAGACTTATTAACATTAACCCATACTTATAATTAAAGCAGAGGGAAAATAGTCCAAAAAGCACCTTAAAAACATTTAACAGGAAATCCGGACCCCGCCTGGGATGGGATACGACCAGCGTGACGGGCCGTCGTTCCTGCAACGGTCCGTCCTGCTGCTCCGTCAAGAGGTTCAGAGGCTTGAATTTTACTGAGAGTGGGGCAGTGACGGTCCGTTCGTGCCCACGACGTTCCGTCCGCCATTCCGTCGTTGACATTCAGAGAGTCGATATCAGTACTCCAATTTCTGTAATTTCTAAGTGTTTTGGAACGAGACACCAAGATGGTACGCGTGCCCATGATGGTTCATCGTGGGGTCCGTCGACTCGGCAGTTTTCTAGAAAAAATTGCTGCTCAAAACGAATAAAAACAGGTCGTTACATGGCTAATCTTCAACTTGAACTTCAAGTTTGAAAACCTGTCAAATCATCAAATAACTTACACAATAATCAAAACTTTATTTAGTAAATATGAGACACAGATGCATTATTTTAATAAGCTATTATCATTAGAAGAGAACAGACATAGCGTAAACAAATGTGTGAATGTAAGATAATGTAAATGTTAAGGAATATACAGTTAAGCAAAAGAAGTGGTGAGCAGATAGCAAATGAGATAATAAATTGATCCAAACTTTACTCGAACAAAATCAAAGTAGCCAAAGTAGTGAAAGACGAAAACTTAAAATGTTACCGGAATCTAATGTATTTAAGAGTAGCAAGAGAGCAATGGGAGAATGACGAGTGAT
Organism: Solanum habrochaites; assembly: GCA_027704765.1. NCBI lineage: Eukaryota > Viridiplantae > Streptophyta > Magnoliopsida > Solanales > Solanaceae > Solanum > Solanum habrochaites. The sequence continues at coordinate 16,350,340 of JAKWJA010002497.1, forward strand.
AAGAGGAGAACTTGTGATTGAGATTAATGAGTTGATCAATAATGAATAGAGTGGGGTCTATTTTTATAGCAAACAGGGGTTTTGGTTGCAATTAATAAGGGAAAATAAATAAAATTAAGGGGAATCAATATTAACCATTTCCTTTATTTAGAGGGGAGCTAAACTCATTACAATTATAAGGAATTTTCATCTCCAAAAAATAAAAAAAGTACAAATAATCTGTACCTTGACTAGGAAGCAGACAAAAAAATCAGATTTTATATAAAAAAACTGTTACCAAATATAAACATATAAAGAGTAAAGTATTTCCTAAATAAAGAAGAGTCAAATATAATTTTACCAAAGAAAAAAGTAAGAAATCAGTACGTTTAACATAAGGAAAACCTAGATTAATTGAAACTTTTTTTTTTAAAGAGAGCCAAAATCAAATATATTTTAAAATTATATTAAAAAACAAGTTTAAGAAAATGACAGAAATAGGGAGAAATATTTTATTTTTATTTTGAAAATAAGAAGGGTTAAAATCAACCAAAATAAACTTTTGGCAATTATTAATTATTATTTTACCAAATATGTGAGCAGCTAAATTTGGACATGAAATATTTAAAGGTCAAACATTACCAAAAATAAATTACCATGAATTAAAATATGTAGAATCAATTCTAGGCCAAACATTAAACAGAAAAGGGTCAATTTAATATTTTGATTAATTATAAGTAATCTACACTATACTTAAGCAAGCTAGATTCAAAATGAGCGCAAAGATAAAAAATCATGGACCAATTCTAAATCAATACGATAAGCTAATTGCTAAACAATAACTGATGCAACATCACTCGATCATCCATACCAAAATAAATTTAAGAATCATTGAGATATAAAACTAACTAGCATATAATACACATGCTTCGAAAATGTTTGAAAAAATCAACAAAAACAGTCCATAAGATCAATCAACTCACAATTTATTTTCACTAATTGATAATACATGCATAACATTGGGAAAAATTAACATTTATAATGGAAAATTAAAAGAGAAACTAACCTAGACGGATCTGTTGAGATCCATCTTAAAACAACCGACGCCATTTTTTGCTGGGAATGCTGACCGAAAAATAAGGAAAAGAAAGGGGGCACGGCTCTCCGGAGTCCCTGCCTTTTGCTGTTTCTCGCCGAAAGTGCGTTGGTCGCTCATTGGAGCTCTCGGCAGCTTGCTGTCTCTGTACAACAGTTGTTGCCTTCTCGTCGAATTGGAGAGGGGGGGAGAGGAGGCGAAGAGGAAGACGAGAGGAAGAGAAGGTCGCTGCCAGCGGCTGCTGGCTGGTGTCTTCTCCACCGGTGGGGGCTGCTGCCAGCAATGGAGGTTCCCGTCGAGTTACAGATTTCGTCGGAACTGCTGGCTGGTGGGAAGCGCTGAACGTTGCTGCCTATACCTGCAAAAAAAAGAAGAAGAGAAAGGAGAAGAGGAAAGGGAAAAGAAGAGACGGGAGGGGAGAGAGGAGAAGAGGAGAGAAAGAGGGAGAAGAGGGACGATTGGAGAGGGGAGGAAGAGCTCACCGAAGATGGTGGCTTTTGCCGGAAAGAATGGGGGGAAAGAGAGATGGAGGGAGGCGGCGGAAAGAGAAGGGAGGCTCGTCGGAAAGGATGGGGGGAGAGAGAGAAGCGGCTGGAGAGAGGGAGGGGAGGAAGAGAGAGTGAGTTTTTTTTTTATTTGGTCTTTTAGGGTATTAGAATTTAGGAAGAATAGGAGATTAAATCTTGACCGTAGGATTTAATAAGAGATAAAGGGTTATGATTTGATTTTGGATTTATTTTTAAGATTGATGGATGAGATAAAGTCTTAATATTAGATGGGACAAGATATGGAATGGATAAAATAAAATTGGCTAGAGTTGGAATGAAAGAGTGGCTATGATTGGAACAAAAATTTAATTGTAGCTAGAATTGAAAGAAATTATAATAGAATAGGCTAGAATTTAAATAGTTTTTAAGAAAAGTGTAGGAATTATTATTTAATTAAAATTCTATTATATTAACTATTTTATACAATTGAAAATCATTTAATTTTAAACATTTGAATTCATTAAGAATAATAAATATTGAAGACAATTTTATAAAGTAAAATGATTACTTAGAATATATATTTTTGCGGAAAAAACGAATAAAGCTGGTTAAACTTTTAAAACGAATTTAATCGAATAATATTCCTAAAAATGGTTAAAGGTCGGTCAAAATTGGGTGTCAACAACACTGTTGTTGGGCTGTTGTATCCTGGAGGAGACAAGTCTAGAGTATTACTGCTGGATCGGTGTAGATTATGCCGCAGTGGACTTGAATCTACTTAAAGAGAGCGAAATATCCGTGCCTCAGCCTAAAGATTTATTTCTTCATTTTATTTTAAATTGAAACCTTGCAATTTTTTTATATTGTATGTTTTTTCACTAACATTAAACCCATAGAAGAAGGACTATCTTCCATTCATTGTAACACTCTTTTGCTGATGTAATGAACAGGTAGGGGTCTGCTTAACCCCCTACCAGTGAGGTGGATTTTGTTGGAAAAATATAATTAGTAAGCAAAATAACAATTAAAAAGAATTAATTAGTATTATAGAAAAATCCTCCTTGCTCTTTTTTTTCTTGCAAAATTATTAATATCTATGAATGAAAAAAAGAGAAAATTATATATTCCACAGAAACGTTACCGTGAGTTATGCTTCAGCTGTAAAACATGCTTCTGAGCAACGAATTATAAAATATTACTGACAATAGCGTTTTCTGTATGTTTACTATGTCAAATTTTTGTCTTTTTGTTGTTGATTTTTTTGGAATAAAATATAAGCTAAAACGTAACTGTAAACTACTTTTATACTAGATTTGTAAGATTTCAAAAAAAAATATTAGTTTAGTGAATTAATTTTTATAATAACTTACTTTGATTAAAAATTCTATTGACCGAAACAATCGAAGAAATGTATCATATTGGTTTTTCTTAATTCAATGATTTTGATGAATGTAGTGAGCTTGTGAATGTAATTCAAGCCAAAAACATGGCCTTTGAAAATAATATAGAACTAATGCTTTGTCATATTTATCATTATATACATATTATCAATAAATAGCGTATAGATTATAAACTAATATGCAACACTATACATTTAAAACAATTAACCCACTAAGTTGTATACATACGTGACAAATTAATTTTCTGATTTACCTTGTCAGTTGACGAATTATCGGGAAAATGAAATTCCAAGTGACTAATCATATATATTATGAAATGAATATGGAGGTAATTAAAGAACTAAGTAAAATATGATAAAATATTTTAATATAATCTCATTTGTGATTTAACTTGGGAGATCATATCTCTTGATCTATAGTGAGTCAGAAATACTTATAAAACCTATTACATATATTAAACATAATTGAGTTTAGATTTCAAAACGTAAATCGCTTGACAAATTGACATCAGATAAAAGAGTAAATATCATTTGATATATATATAAAATTGAGTTTATATAATGTTGAACTTCAAGTATGAGAATATTATCCACAAGACCTCTCACAAAATGTGTTATTGAAATAACACTCACAAATAATCCCAACAATATTCCTCCAACTAGGTAGAGACCATTGTATCTTGGTTCAAAGTTGTCAAAAGGACTTGTAATCGATCGTGTATTATGTTACTGTTACTTAGTGTAGAATTAGTTAGACAAAGTTAGTTAGAAAAAGGAATCAAAGCAGGTAGAACAAACGACTGACGTTTATGCGTTACTGCATTGTATATATAGGATATTTTAAAGATTTAATCACGAATGAATATTCTTTCTTCTCTTCTTCTTGAACTCTCTCTCTCAATCTCTCTTATACTCCCATTAATGAAGTTTCTTTACATGGTATCAGAGCACTGGGAAAATCTCGAGTTCCGGTGTTCCTGTTATTAATTGATCTAAATATCTAAATTTCTCCAATTCTTGAGTAGAGATTGAGTGGCTTCTTCGATTAAAGATCGAGTAGTGTTCTCGAATTCTATAGCAATTGAAGAGTGTTCTTGATCAATCATGCCTTTAACCATAGAAGAAACTCAAGTTGAAGTTCAACAACATTTTCCAGGGGTAACTCCAGCGCCAACTGATCATAACCATCCCCTGTTCATTCATCCATTAGATACACAAGGGTTTGTTCTAATTTCAATTCAATTACTAGGTTCTGAAAACTATTCTTTGTGGAGTAAATCCTTGAAACTTGTGTTGCTTAGAAAAACGAGTCGGCATTTCTACTAGGAACTTGTAAAAGGGAGATGCATTCTGAATCTTTAGATGATGTATGGGATAGGTGTAATGTGATTGTTCTAGGGTGGATCATGGAGACTGTGTCTAAAAATTTGATTAGTATTTTGATCTAAAGGATCTGATGCACATACACAATGGGAAAATCTACGTGAAAGATTTGATAAGGTGAATGCATCTGGGGACTTTTATCTTCACAAAGAAATAGTCAACTTGTCACAAGGAACTTCTTCTTTGTCGGTCTATTTTTCAAGGTTAAGAGGGTTGTAGGATGAAGTTGAAACACTAATTCCTCACCCTTCTTGTGCTTAACCTGAGTCTAAGCAATACTCAGAGCACTTTCAGTTCCCCAAATTATGGCAGTTTCTGATGGATCTTATTGAGTCATATGCACATGCTAGAAGTCAATTTTTGATGCAGATTCCTCTTCCAAATGTAAATCAAGGCTATTGTCACGGACATAGAGTATTTGCTAAAGCTCCGCGCAGCCGTCGCCAACTTACTTACTATTATTTCAAGATCTTGTAAGCTCAAGGAAGACTTTAGATTTGGAATGGCTAAGAGAATGCTTGGAAATGACTTATAAAGAACAAAAGAGGAAACTCTGAAGAAGGCTTGTATATTGCTTTAGAGAATGTTTTACAAGTTGAGTGATGCCTTGCAAATTAATGGAACCTCTATTTATACTACCACCTAAGGAATAAAGTGCAATTAATATTTGTAAGTCCCTAAGATATTTACATAGTGGTCCCCTTTCTAGAGAATTCTACACACTCTAGGACATTCTAAGGCATTTTTGAAATGTCTAAGGTGTTCTAGAATTATCTGCAAGCCTCCCCTTAAGTCTTCGTATTTCCCCCATGTGGATTCCTCCAGAGTTTGTCCCTTCCAACGCACAAGGAACATGACGCTCGCTTTTTGACCTTGCTTCCATTGAGACTGATAGTCTATGATAGCTTCAATTTCTTGGTCATGCGAGGTGGTGACTGTTATGGGTGCCCGTTACGATCGACTCCGACTTGGATCCTCCTAGTCCTCATGGTACGACTTAAGGACGCTTGCATGAAACACCGGATGAATCTTGAAATGTGGAGGCAACTCCAACTTGTACAAGATCTTACCCACCTTGGTAATGATCTTGAACGACCCCTCATATTTATGCACTATGTTTTAATGGACACCTCATAGTGCTTTGAATTGTCTTGGGTTGAATTTCACCAAGACCGTATCTCCTTCTTTATAATCCGTGGGATGATGCTTGCGGTCAGCGAACTTCTTCATCTTCTTGGCTGCCTTGTCCAAGTACAGTGTCAAGATGTTCCTCCCATCCCTTTACAAGATAGTAGGCTCCCAAACACTTTCCTTTGAAAGTAGCCGGTAAAGAATGCGGAGTTTGGGGTTGTTAGCCTGTCGCCAACTCAAATGGTATGCTCCCAGTGGACTCACTCTTCTGTAAGTTCTAGGAGAACTATGACATGTCTAAGAGTTTGTCCCAATTTGATGCACACTAACATAGTGCCTTAGGTAGCACTCTAGCAGAACGTTGACGCATTCTGTATGGCTTTCTATCTGCGGGCGGAAACTTGTGGAGAAGTGAAGTTTCGTTCCAAGTATATCAAACAAATCTCTCAAAAAGTTTCCAGTAAAGTGGGGGTCTCGATCGCTGATGATATGCCTTGGAAACCCCCAATATTTTACTACATTCTTAAATAATAATCGAGCATCCTCCTTTGCGGTGCAATCGGCTGTGGCGAGTATGAAGGTAGAATATTTTTAGAATCTGTCCACCACAACCATGATAGTACCAAATCTGTCGAATTTAGGCAGTAAATGATGAAGTCCATGGTCACGCTCTCCCATGGGCGTTCCGCTACGGGTATTGGCTCCAATAATCCTCTCAGTTGCCTCTGCTCCACTTTGTCTTGCTGGCACACAAGACAAGTTTGCATATAGCACTTGATGTCGTCCCACATGCGTGGCCAAAAATATATAGTCTCGATCAGCGCCCTTGTACGTCGCTGCCCTGGATGCCTAGCCCACTATGTGTCGTGGCTTTCTTTGATAATTTTCCGCCTTATCGATCCTAACTTGGTAACATAGACCCTCCGACCGGTGGTGAGGAAGAGGCCTTCTTCCACTAAAAAGCACCTAGTTTTGCCTTGATCAGCAAGCTCCATTAACTTCCTGGCCTATGGATTGTGTTGCATGCCATCCGTAATTGTATCTTACATGTCACAATGAGCTGTAGTAATGGCAGAAAACTCGAACTTTTTGCTTAGTGCGTTGGCCACAGCATTGCCCCGCCTCGACTTATACTCCAAGACGTATTCAAATTCTTCTAAAAAGCCTTGCCACCTAGCTTGCTTCGGGGTGGTATTCTTTTGTGACTGAAAGTAGGTAGTGACCACGTTGTCGATATTCACCACAAACTTGGATCCTAGTGAGTAGTATCTCCATGTGCGTAGGCAATACATAATGGCCGTCATTTTCTTTTCTTCCACTGTGTACCGCCATTAGGTCTCATTTATCTTGCATCTCTCGAATTCTATTGGTTGTCGATCTTGCGTTAAGACTTCCCCAATGGAAAAGTCTAAAGCATCCATATGTACTTCGAAGGTCTTTGAGAAGTCAGCCAGTGCCATGTCCAAATCTTCTGTCACTGTATCCTTGAGACCTTTGAACGCCTTTTTGAACTTCTCTCTCCAAACCCACGACTTATTCTTTTTTAACAACTCAATCAGCGGAGCGGATTTATCGGAGTATCCACTGATGAACCTACGATAATAATTTGCAAGTCCAAGTAAGGATCGCAGCTCGATCACCTTTGCGTGCACCTCTCACTCCTAGATCACTCGGATCTTTGCCTCGTCCATCTGTAGTTTGCCTGATATGTCCTAAGAAGTGTACCTCGTGCTGGGCAAACTCGCACTTCTCTCGCTTGACTTAGAGTTGGTTCTTTTGTAATACTTGAAAGACTCTCTTCAGGGTTTTCCACGTGCTCCTCAAGGTGTTGCTATAGATGTCTATGCGTCATCCAAGTACACCACCACAAACTGGTCCAAATAGAGATGAAATATCTTGTTCATCAGCGTGCACAAGGTACCAGGTGCATTGTTCAAGCCGAAGGGCATTACCAACCACTATTAAGCTCTGTATCTCGTCATGCACGTCGTCTTTGGCTCATCCCCCTCTGCAATGCTTACTTGGTAGTAGCCTTTCTGGAGATCCATCTTGGTACAGTACTTGGTTTCCCAAGTCTATCAAACAAATGTATGATGAGAGGTATAAGATATTTGTTCTTAATTGTTACCTTATTAAGCGCCCGTTAGTGGCTGAATAAGCGCAATAGCCCACCTTTCTTTTTTTGAAACAGAACTGGCGCACCATAAGGTGTCTTGGATGGGCGAATCTTACCGTACTTGAGGAACTCCTTCAACTGCTTCCTCAGCTCCTCTAACTCGGGTGGAGCTATGCGGTAAAGGTGTATGTGCGGGTGTCTTGTCTCCAACCTCTAGTTCTATCTTGTGATCTACCTTACTCCTCTAAGGTAGAGTCTTCGTCATCTCGTACGAAATCACATTCTTGTTCTCTTCAAGGACCTTTTCTATGATTGGTGGAAAACACTCCTTAGCACCATTATCTTATCCCAAGCTTGCAATGGTGGCTATGAACGTTGGTTCTCCTTTCTTTAAGCCATTCACAATTTGCGCGGTCGATAAGTGGGCGTGTCCTTCTTTTTTTAGTATCTTGACTAGATGTACCATGCATGACCCTTCCCCCTCCATGACCATAAGGTATTAGAGTTAAGGGTCGATCATCGTGTGGCAGTGCTGGAAGAACTCTTGCCCGAGAATGACATCAAATACATCTAGAGGAGCGACGGTAAAGTTTTTGTTGCCTTGCCATTTCCCCAACGTGATGCTTACTGTTTGGGTGACCCTGCAAATGGAAGTCGGTGGGGAATTAACTGTCTTAAGGCAGGTTCGCTTGGCACGTAGTTCAACCCTAACATCTCTGGCACCGACTTGGTCATGATGTTTGCTTCGGCGCCGGAGTCTACCATGGCCCGAGCTGGTTGTCCATTAAGGAGATGTCTACATATTGCTTTCTGAAGTCTCCTGAATTCTCAGTCTACTTGGCAATCGCACAACATAGTCCTACCATGCGCAACTGTGTCGTGCCTGTATCCTGCCCTTGCTCTTGTGCATCCTTATCCTTTTGTTCGTGTAGGATGGCACCAAGGTTCTTTATCTTGGGACACCTTGCATAGTCATGCGCTCCACCACATATGTAGCAATCATCTTCTTTGTTGGTCTTTGCCTATTTTTTGTGTAGTTTTGGTGCACGAACCGCTTGTTATAAGGCTTGTGGGGGTCGTGCTGCTTGGGGTGAGCATGCTGCTCTTTGCTTCGGACACGATCTACCCCACCTTTGGCATGAATACTCTTTGTATCCCTGCCTTTTTCTTTGTCATGATGTTCATGCTTAAAGTCCGTCAAGGACTCAAGTTGTGTGATAGATTCGTCTATGGTCTTGACCTATCACCGCTCCAAACTCCGTCTTGGCCTAATTCCACAGCCCGTCCATGAAGTGGAACAAGATGTCCTCATCTATGAGGTTGGGAATCTGAAGTGTTAGAGTTGTGAGCTCCTTTATGTACGCCTGAATGCTTTCCATTTGCTTCAATTCCTGGAATTTGCGGTATCCTCGTAATGACGTTGTTAGGGAAGAAGGCTTTCTTGAGTTCCTCGCAAAATTGCTCCTACGTGTTGATGGTGCATGTCCCCTTCCCAATCTCGTTTTCTTTGCGCAGAATGGCCATCTCTGCCAGATACAACACGGCAGTGTTGATCTTATTTTCTTCACTCTTTACCTGACTACACTTTAATTAATTCTCCAAGTGCCACAAAAAAATTTCCACCTCTTGAGCGTCACAGACGCCTTTGAATATGGGTGGTTTGGGAGCCTCAACCCTGTCCTCGCTATCATGGTCGGGTGACGTAAACCCTCCCATCTCTGCACCTTCCTTGTTTTCTTTTACTTCGGCCTTTAGATTTTTGATCATTCTTAGTGCCTCCATGAGCCGAAACTCCAAGGAAGTGATGACTTCCTTCATTTTGAACTCGGCCCGCTAGCGACCCTCTAACTCTTTACGGATGTTCCTGGTCTCCTCAAGGGTGAATTCCTCAAGGGACTTGAACTTGTCGTCAGCTACATTCATGTGCCAGCCTAATATCTCCATGGTTTGCCTCATAGTTCTACCCTTGCGACCCATTCTTATCAAATGGTGAAGTCGACGACGTCTTCACCAAGTTCATCGTCACTTACATCGGTGGTCGAGGGAGGATAGATGTTAGCGCCTCACTTGGTGTCGGATCAGACAACACTTCCTCATTACCCTTTTGATGTTTATTTCCCTTATGGTTCTTCTTTCCACCATCCAAATGGACATTGGTAGTGCTAGATCCATTTACGTCTCCATCGGTAGCCATTCCCTTAGAACAAACCTGACTTTGATACCATGTTGTCACGAACTTAGAGTATTTTTTAAAGCTCCATGTGGCCCTCAACAACTTAATCACTACTTTTTCATGATCCTATAAGCTCAAGCAACCCTTTAAGAGTTTGGAATCGCTAAGAGAATGTGTAGAAAAGACTTAGACTAAACAAAAGAGGAAACTTTGAATAAGGCTTGTATTTTGCTCTGGAGAATGCTTTATTGAGTGATGCCTTACAAATGAATGGCACCTCTATTTATACTATCACCTAAGGAATAAAGTGAAATTAATATTTACTTTGTAAGGACCTAAGATATTTACACATTGGTCCTCTTTTGAGAAAATTCTACGTACTTTAGGACATTCTAAGGCATTTTTGAAATGTCTAAGGTGTCCTAGAATTCTCAGTAAGTCTCCCCTTAATTCTGGAGTCTTCTATGCCTTTTCATATGCAAAATTTGATTAGAATAGTGGTGGAACATGACATAATGCGATGATTATTAATGTTGAGAGTCAAAGTATGCATGCTGCGAGCAATAGTTCTTCTTCTACAGAAGTTTTGCTAGAAACAGCACTCATGAGTAACATACTGTCTCTTGGATCTCAGTTTGCAAATAGTGGATACTACAATAATAGTGGTACCTCCTCAGGGTCAGGAGGAGGTTTATTTAATGGTGGATATACGACTAGAAACTATGGAGATGGAAGGGCCATTTACTCTACAAGAAGATCTCATCTCTCCTGTGAATTTTGTCATTTTTAAAGAACACACTAAAGAAACCTTTTACAAACTTCATGTCTACCCTAAAGAAAGAGACTTCTTTCTCATGTAAACAATGTTTCTGCAAGCAATGACTCTGGAGTGTTTGATTCATCTATAGGTCCAAACTCAAGAGCATGTGATTCTTCTACTAATCCTACGTCAATAGGCACACAGGGTATGTCAATGTTCACTCATGAACAATACAATAAGATTTTACAGATTCTTAGAAAAGGGAAGGGTAAAGAGATGAACACAATGGCTAATGTGGCTACTGCAGGCACATTAGGAACATCAGGTAATTTTACAACTCTCATGACTGATATGTCTTATAATAATTGGATCGTAGATACTGGTGTCTCCAATAATATGATTCACAATATTGGTTTAGTGAGTCAGTCCACATCTTGATGTTCAGGGTAATATGAAAGTAAACTTGCCTACTGGTGATTTGGTTTCTATTAGTCGTATTGGTAAGTCATTGGGTTTTAAAGACAAAATAGTAAAAGATGTATTGTTTATTCTTGAGTTCAAGTATAATCTCGTATCTGTATCACAATAAACCAAACAGTTGAAATGTGTTGTGATATTCAATGAGAGGATCCTGGGGATTGGTAAAGAGAATCAAAGCCTATATATCCTCAATAATGATTTCACAACAAAGTTGTCCTATGGTCAAGAGTCTTCTTAAAGAAGTACAAATGAAGTTGCATGTACACGGACTAGGTCCATTAGTTTTACCATTGTTGTCAGTTTTGTAACGAGCCTATGACACAAGAGACTGGATCATGCTCCTTTAAAATTACTCAGTAGAATGAAAAACTTGAACATTGTACCTTTTCATGATCATAATTTCCTTGTGTGTCCAATTTCCAAACAATCAAGATTACCTTTTCCTGCTAGTATGTCTTGTTCTGCTCTAGCCTTTGATATTGTACATGGTGATGTATGGGGTCCTTTCAGAGTTCCCAATTAAGATGGCAAGAGATATTTTTTAACACTAGTGGATGAAATGTCTAGGTATACTTGGGTTTTTTTAACTGCATACCAAGTCATACACTAAAGTGGTAATAAAAGAGTTTGTGTGCATGGTGAAGAATCAGTTTGTTCTAAAGATAAAGTGTATAAGAACTGACAATGGGACAAAAAAATTGTTCAATACATATGTAATTATACATCAGATTTCTTGTATTTATACTCCTTAACAGAATGAAGTGGCTGAGAGAAATCATAGGTTTATTCTTGACATGGAAGCATAGGTTTATTCTTGACATGGCTAAAACACTACGGTTTAAAGTTGGGGAGACTCTAAGGCTTTGGGGATGTTGTGTTACTACTTCTGTGTATATACTTCATAGATTACCTATTGTAGTTTTACAAGGTCAGAGTTCATTTGAAAAAATATTTGGGCAAGCACCTAGTATTCATCATCTCCGAATGTTTAGGAGTCTGTGCTATGCTACAGATCCTAAGGTCCTAGACAAGTTTGTACCTAGAGTTGTTCCATTTGTTCACATGGGGTATTCTTTAACTCAGAAAGGTTATGTTCTGTATAACTTAGCTTGTAAATCATTTTTTGTAAGTAGGGATACTATGTTTAAGAGGAGGTATTCCCTTTCAAATATCTTCGGTCTTCTGTAGATCATTTGTTTCTAATTCTTGATCTTTCTGATAACTCACTCACTTAGTGAGAGTTCACCTACTGATACATTTGTGTCAGAATCCTATGTGTCTATCCCTGATCGTATAGCTTCTACACAGTCTGAGTCTTCCTCTGATGTTGATTCACATGTAACTATTTGTGCAAAAAATTCATGCCTATTCTATATCTCCATTTTTTTTGTTTTTTTTGTTTTTTTTTTTTTTTTTTTTTTTTTAAATGTTTCCTATTCCAATTTAAATCCTACTTACAGAGCCTCTCTTACTGCATATTCTACAATCTCTAAGCCTTATGCATATGTGGAAGCCTATCAAGATCCTCATTGGGTGAATGTTATGAAGGCTGACATTACTGCATTAGAAGATAATAATACATCGTTTGTTGTTCCTCTTCATTCCACAATGGTTCCTATTGGGTGTAAGTGGGTATTTAAAGTCAAATACAAAGCTTCTGGGGAGGTTGAGAGGTATAAGGCTAGGTTAGTGGATAACGGCTACAATCAGCAAGAAGGTCTAGATTATACTGAAACTTTGTCACCAGTAGAAAAAATGGTTACAACGAGGTCAATAGTGTCTTTAGAAGCTCCTTTTGGTTGGTTTATATGTCAAATGGATGTACACGATACATTTCTTCAGGGAGATCTACCTGAAAAATTCTATTTGCAAATTCCTGAGGGGATTTGAAAACCAGGGGGAGAAACACATGGTTTGCAAGCTTCATAAGTACTTATATGGATTAAAGCAGGCACCAAGGTAATGGAACTTCAAGCTTACAGAGACATTAATTTATATGGGATTCCTACAGTCACATAATGATTATTCACTCTTTACAAAGAATGTAGGAAAAGAAGTACTAGTTATTCTAGTATATGTTGATGATCTCCTTATTACTGAAAGTAGTCCGCACGGTATACAAAAAATAATAAAAGAGGAGTTACAACATAAGTTCAAAATGAAAGACCTTGGTGAGCTCAAATCCTTCATTTGAATTGAATTCTCCATGTCTACAGAAGGTATCTTGATGAATCGGAGGAAGTATGCACTAGGACTAGTGTCTGAGTTGGGGTTGGCAGGATGTAAACCCTCTTCCACTCCCTTGGAGTTCAATCTCAAGTTAACTTCTACTGTGTTTGATGAACACAAGAAAGAATGCTAAAAAAGAAGACATACCTCTTGATGATCATGGGAAATATCAAAGGTTAATAGAAAGGTTATTATACTTTACTATGATTAGACCTGATATAGCCTTTGTGGTGCAAGTTCTTAGTGAATACACACACTCACTAAAACTATCTCACATGGAAGAAACACTTAAAGTGGTGAGATACATTAAAGGAAGTGCATGTCTTGGATTATTTATGCCAAGCAACAAAGAGAATGAACTGGTAGCTCATTGTGATTTAGACTGGGGGATGTGTGTAGAAACAAGAAGGTCAGTAACTGGCTATATGATAAAGCTAGGAGGTGCATTGGTGTCTTGGAAATCAAAGAAGCAAAGGATACTGGCTACTATAATGGTTGAAATAGTCTGGTTAAGAGGTCTGTTTAAAGAGTTATATTGGCTGAAATAGTTTGGTTAAGAGGTATGTTTAAAGAGTTAGGAATGAGTGCTAAGTTGCCTGTGAAGTTAATCTATGACAACAAAGCTGTCATTCAAATAGCATCCCATCTAATCTTCCATGAGAGAACAAAGCATTTTGACATAGACTGTCATTTTGTGAGAGAAAAGATACTTAAAAGGCTAATTCAGACACAACACATAGGTACAAGAGAGCAACAAGCAGATTTACTTACTAAAGGGCTGTGCAAACCACAACATGAAGTATTGATTGACAAGTTAGAAATGAAAAATATCTTTTCCAATTCTTAGCTTGAGGGGGAAAGTTAAAAGGATAGAATTAGTTAGTGAAATTAGTTAGAAAAATGAATCAAAGCAGTTAGAACAAACAACTGGCATTTATGCCTTACTGCATTGTATGTATCGGATAGTTTATAGATTAAAAGCATTAATGAATATTCATTTTCTTCTTCTTAAACTCTCTCTCTCTCAATCTATCTTAAATTCCCATTAATGGAGTTTCTTCATAAAACTTATTCAATCCTGTGTAGTTGGTGATTTGTTTTGATTTAGAGATATTAAGTTTTCTTTGAAACATCTTCAACAACTTCATTATAAATTTTGGAGATGTTTAGAAATGATTTAGGAAGGTTTTAATTAATTTATTTTTTTATTTAAAATTGAACATTGAAGAAGAATATATCTTTCTTATATATCAATGAATTTTCTCTTGTATGTATGCTGTATATTCTTCATGTATACCCATATATCTCTTATAATATACCTTTGATTGGCTTCAATAAGTTTTTGTTATGATTGATTTAGGCATACTACTTAGATATACACACTAACTTGGCCTCAACTATTTTTGGATATGATTAATTTAGTCATACTACTTACATATAAATTTTAACTTGGCCTCACTGATAACTAAATATTTCAACTATAAAAATGCATATCTAGTCACATCAGCTCGTCCTTGCTAATTATATCTTGTGGACACTCGATGCTAATATGGCACATAAATTATTTGGAGGTGTTTATATGATCATTTTGTATGTTGAAGTACTCAATTAACACCATGGAAATAAGTTAGAGCGTGTAGATGTGTATCCCAAATTTAGAGTATTTGATTGTCAATTAAGACCAAATTAAGATTTCCATCTATATTCCAAGTCATTGACTTATATGTCAATATCCCTTTTAGTGTTCTATGCAAAATAAACTTTTGTTTTTTAATATAGTAAAAAGATATAAAATTAAACACTCTTTTTTATTTCACTACTTGGAACGTTTTACATATTGAAATTTGGAGGGGAGCGTTACTTACCACCTTTACCTCCAAAAAAGTTGCAAAACATTAAAGTTTGCTATAAATAGAAAAAGGGACTAAACATTGCAACCCTTAATAACTTGAAATCAAATATTTGGTACTCACTTTTTTCTTTTCATAAACCTTAGTTTGTTTTCCTGCAATTTTTACGGATTTGTCCATTGGTGCCGGTAAGAGGGCTAAGATTTCCCATTTTCACCTTAGCATTTGCGAAATCAGTGGAGAAAGACACGGGATTGGAGCTATAAGTGTTAACTATTGAGTCTGTAGATTCTCCATTAAATAACACTTCATCAAAATGAAGAAGACCTTTTTGAATTTGCAAGTTCTTGTAGTAAGCATTGTCAAATGAAGTTGGGCTTGTGATGTCTACTGGGCTCAGATTGTTGTCACCACCACTTTGTGGACAATTTGCTTTTACTGTTGTTGCAAATGAGACATTTATATTGGCTTCACTATATAAACGCGTTCTGAAAGAAGTACATCGTGCTTCGCCTATTGTGTGACTTCCTGAAATATTTCAAGAAGTTAAATATGTGACAAAGTAGAACCATACACTCTCAGTTTCAGAATATTTATCGTATTTTTTATTTACATTGAGTATTTGATAATTATAATCTTATTTATGTCTTAAATGACAATAATACTTTAAAATGAATGGAGTACCAAATAATTAGTAAAGTTGAGGACAGGTATGAAGATCAATAATCAATTTGCTAGGAATATTTAATGGACATATATATTGACAATAAGTAACAAACAAATGACTATATATAATTAATGCTCTTTTAAGTAATTATTATTATTACTTTACTTTTACTTACTATTATAGAAGAGTGAGTTGATTTCGTTGTATCAATATGTGTGCTGGTATTATTTATTTTTTTCGTGATATTTTATCATTTTATAATTGGTAATTAGTATTTTTATGCTTGGTATTATTTTTTATTTTTAGGTGATATTTTTTCATTTCCTGATTAGTATTTAAGTATTCTCTTTTGTTTATTCCACATGCATTATATTAGGATATCTACAAAATTATTTATGCACAATACATTATATATGGTTCTATTCTTTCATATTATTTGTTATAATTTTTTTTACATTTTTTGAAAGTACATACATAAAAATAAAACTTTTACTAATTTACTTTTATTTTTTTTAATACTTTCTACCTTTATTTTACTTGTCATACATGAATTTAACATATTTATTTAGAAAATAATAATTGATATGACTATTTAATTACTACACTATTTCTAATAATTGGTGTTTATTATTAAGTCTTGAAAATTTGTGGAATAAGTAATTAATATTAAACATGAAACATGAAAAAGACTATCTTTTTTTCATATTAATTATTAAAATCTGAACCCTCCAGAAAAAAACGAGCACTCATCAAGTCGTTGGCTTGAACTCAAAATTATAAAACTATAACAAATCCTATTGTTATCAATTGAATTGTAATTTAATGAATATTATTTAAATTAATAAAATTATAACTCAACAAATTTTATTTAAATTAATCTAATTATAATTATTTTTATTACTAAATCATTTTCCATAAGGCCCGTGCTTGTGCGGGCTTGCCATCCTCTAGTATAAATATTAATGAACAATGAAAAGGACGTTTACTCTAATAATGTAATATTATTTACTAGTGCAAGTTATTTACTCTATTAAAATTTAAGGTTTAATTAATTACCTTATAAAAGCTACAACAAGCAAGTGAGGCATAATATCATTTTTAATAGCTTGTTTAGTTACCAAGTAACCAATTACTCTATTAAAGAGATTTACTCGTAAATATAAGTGACTTGAATGTATAAATATTTTTTATTCGACAAGTGTATAAAACAAACATGAAAGAGCGACCATTTCCTTAGTCGTTAACCCTTTGTTAGAGAAGGAAGAAATGAGTGCAGTGAGGTTCGAAGTTGGTCCAGGAAGATTGTTGTTGGCTGCACTCAGATTTGCAGTAGTTGAGTCTCTTCTGCCTAGTAAAACAGTCCAACTAGGGCCACCAAGCTAACAAAATCCCCAATTTATTCATTTTTCATTTTGAAAATAATTTTTTTTTCAAATTTCAAAATATGGTCAAATCCACGTACTTTGACAACTGAATCTCGTGCTCCAACAGCTAAAATATCTGCACAAGATACAATGTCCGCACAGGAAGACTCCACTTGAGTTTTGATAGTATCTATCACATCAAATCCTCTAATCGATCCACTATTTGGTCCAGCAGTTTTCTCTCCCGTAAAGTTTGATGTATCATCTAGTAGCCCGGATGCATCACAACCCTAACGAATTAGGTAAAAATGTCACATGACATGTTTAATTTATTTCACGTCATATAAAAGTTGTTATGAATATAAATTAATCGGTCTCATATTAATTTAATTAGTGTATGTCACATTAGTCGTTGCTTGTCATCTTAAGGTTTCTTAATCTCATTATCATCAATAGTAGCTTCAATAGTTAACATGGAGAAGAAGACAAGAATTATTAATTAATTAAGATGTTATTTTCAAGATTGAAGAACTTATTTGAAAGTCAATGGCGTGTAAGTCAAAACACACACACACTTAATTAGTGGTCAATATCAATGTCTTATACCATACCTACCTAGTGATAATATAATCTTAAAAACTCTACTATTTAGGTTTCATATATACCACTCAATTAACTATGCTTTAATCTCAAATTAGACGGACGTGTCCAATACATAACCTATAGGTTCAAGCGGAGCCCATTGATTTTGACATAGGCTATGTACATATGTGCTCAAAAATCCAGTAAATATGTACAGAAAGGTCATATTATTAACTAGAGTGTTTTAGTCATCTATCTATATGACAAAAATGAAAAAAAGAATTGTTTGCACGAATATATGCATGCATGGACACTAATTATGAAGCAAGAATGTTATATATTAGCTAGAGAAGGAAATAAGGTTAAAAATTAACTTGCATTAACAAAACAATCATGGAAATGAAGATGAAGCAATGAAGCCCCCATTCGAGCCTCACTAGAAACAGCAGAATTCACCGCAGTTTTAATAATCGATAGGACATTTGGGCATGATGAAGAGTAGAAATTGGCGGACAAAGATTGAGCAGAACTCAATCTAAGAAGAAAAGGAAATATTATTAGTAAAACGAATGATATGTTAGCCATACTAAAAAGAAAGAGTAGTAACTACTAAGTAGAAAGAAAATATGCTTTTGCTTCTTAGTAGTGTGTGTAAGTTGCAATATGCTCCTTCACATATTTATAGTAGTTTGAGTCCACCTAATTGTCCAATTTATAATGTGTAACTTTTGGTTTTTTAATACTTTGTTTGTCATTTTGTAATTTTTTTGAAATAATAAAGTGCATATCAATTATTGCAAACTTCCTTGATTGGAAATTTTGTATACCAAGATTTTTTTTTTAAAGCTTTCAAGTGTGTTTGGCACAAAGTAAAACACTTCTAAATTTTTCATGCTTGATAGGTAACATTTTTAAAAAATATTTTTCTCTAGAAAACAAATTCCTTAAAAAGTTTTAATAAGTAAATTTTTCAATAAAAGTACAAAAAAGTTTCATAAATAACGTTCCACAATTATTATACGCGCATAATCCCATTCTAATTTCTATCCTCTGGATTCCCACTGCAATAATATTTTGTTCTTACTCATCGATGATCGAACATCAAAAAATATATAAGGAATTTCATTTTATGATTACAATTTCGTGACTAATTAATTTTTTTAGTGTGTGTAATTCATGTTTTTTTATAAAATGTAGCTGAAATAGTCTCAAGCCAACTCGTTTATTCATATTTTCATATATAGATTTGTTGTTTTGCTCTCATATTTTCAACACTTATATGTCACGACCCAAAATCACGAGTCGTGATGGCACCTATGTTCCCAACCAATAGGTAAGCCAACCAACATATTTTAACAAAATTACTAAATTAATAAGTGAAAAGACAACAAATTTCAATCGCAACAATGAGTTATGTTATAAGTACGAATGCGGAAACTGAAAAAAATACTACCCAAGATTGGGGTCATAAGTACAAGCGCTTTCAAAATAGATGCAATGTCTGAACTAAAAAAAGACAAATCTAACATAAGGGACTCCATGTCTGAATACTGAACAACGAATAAGTAAAATATAGAGGGAGGTGTGGGCCACGGAACAGACAAGCAGCTCTCAACCACAACATCCACGAACACTCCATAACAGGATCAATTTGTCAACGAGATGTGCTCCTACTCGGAATCGAATCTGCACCACAAAGGAGTGACAACAAGCGATAGTATGAGTACGAAAAACCACGTGTACACAGTATGTCTTTCAGTGACCGACAACGGAAGAGTAGTGACGGGAGTTTATACAAAAAATAAATTCGTAATTTGATAAGTAATATATTATTACACTCACTAGTTAAGTTCATCAATAAAGGTGATTAAAACATCAAGTAGTATTTTTCCAAACACACCAAAACAAAACACATAATCATCAAAAATAAATGATGTGATGAAAATGCAATGCAATATGATACCATTGAAGGATCGTTCAGAATACCCGTACTCACTTAACCGTTTATACATGATAATCTGGAAAATACATCGAGAGCTCATGACTCATGGGGAAAGCCGAGGTCCAATACGACACGGACGATTCTCCACGTGTATGTGCGGAAGATCTCTCAACGAACTATCAGAATATCAAACAATTTTCGCACGGACGGTCTCCACGTGACAAATTACAATGTTAAATCTCACCATCCCCAGCACGGACGATCTTCCACGTGCCCAACTTATACTCAGTCTCATGTTACGCATGTGCACAATATATTTCAATAGAGGGATGATTTAATGCATCTCAATCAATTCAATATGAACATAATAAATAACCACTCAATTATCACAATATTACGGGTGAAATAACATTTTAAAAGGGACACAATCCACAAGGAATTAAAGACCAATAAATATCAGCTAATGCCCATATGCTTTTGGCATCTCAATTTTCAATCCACATTCTATAATAGTAATGTTCCTTTCATAACACCGGTACTGTACCACTGACGGCCACACCATTGATACGAGACCACCATTTTCCCCCTAACCCTTGGTTATTTTCATTTTTAATCTTTATATTGGGAAAACGTCCTTTCCAACAAGTCTAAAGTCTTAACATACCTCAGATGCCGAACTTGTGCACGAATCTTTTTAAGATTTTTCCTTTCTTTTCGAAATGTTCGGAAACGTTCCCATCGACCCAATTTGAAATATTCGTAAGTAAGCAATTTTTGTAGACATTCCAATTATATATGGCTTATCATAAACGCTAAAACTCACTCATATTTCAACCAAACTCCAAATCTTGATATATATTGGTATGCCAAATTTTTCATACTTGACATTAATTTCAAGCCAAGAACTTAAACTCTAACCTCTTCAAATGGACTAAAAAAGTTAATGTCAGGATCATAAAAAGAAAACCTAATAATTAATTACATCTCCAATATTATCAAACTTAATCTTTATTGATAAATAAATAAAAAACCTCTTAAAAATGTCAACCAGTGAAGTGCACTGTTAAACCAGACCTTTGTTTCCCTTTTTTTTCAATCTATATGCCCACTATATCTAATTTAATAGAATCATACCAATGCCAATCATTGGCATTATTGCCAATGATTGCTTATAAGTTTTGTCCTCCCCCCCATTTTTATAAATATTACCTCAGAAGAAATAATTTTAAACCTCGACAGATGTACTTGAACCTCATATTAAGAATATTAAACAATGAGAACAAATCAATATACCCTATTCAATTTGCAAATTCTATTCGACAGAAAATTGTTAAAAAAAATTATCTTGATAGAGTTCTTTTTCAGTACCTGAACGACGGGTTCTTCTCAGACGCCTAGTATTGACTATATGGAGGGAGCAGGTATCAATATGTTGCTTCCCTTAAATTATGAAATATATAATTGTAACTCCCTCGAACTTATTTTAATACATGGGGGCTAATATTAAAGGTAGAGTAACATAAGTTATGGACTTAGCCCACTAACTATTACTTATTATTGATTTAATAAAAGTTCATCAATTGGATTAATCATAGTTATCGAATAGTTTTAAAAAATTACCCCTTAAAATTTCCCAAAAGGAGTCGAACTCAGTCTAGTTCTCAAAAACGACCTAGCGGGTCGTTACATCACATAACATTAAAACAAACGTGCGTCTCGACCGGGAAGAAAAGAGCGACCTGAACGCTTAAAAAAAGATGAGGGATATTCATTCTCAATGTCTGACTCTGTCTCCCATGTAGCTCCTCCACTGGACGATGCTTACACTGAACCCTTTACTGAAGTCCAATCCTTGGCCCTTAGACTTCCGAACTTGCCTATCCAAAAATGGAGATCGGCTCTTCCTCAAAAAGTCAATTCTGATCAAGTAACCCTGAATCCATGAAATCACATGATCACCACCCTGATGATACTTCTTAGCCTGGAGATATGAAATACAGGGGGGATGAACACCTGACAACCCAAGGGTGCAAAGCACTGATACGCCAACCTCACCAATACGCTCAACAATCTCACGAAAGGACCAAATATACCTTGGGCTCAAATTTCCTTCTTTCCAAAACCTCTCACCACCCTTCATGGGTGAAACCTTTCAATAAAACCCTCTCTCCAAACCATAAACTTCTAAATCACGAATCTTTCGATCTGCATAATTTTGCCTACTCTGAGCATGAGGAAGTCTATCGTGGATCAACGGACCTTGTCAAGGACTCCCTCAACAAAATCTGTAAACCCATGGTCTAACCTCAATGCGTCAAACCAACCAATGTGATTCGACATCTCCTACCATACAAAGCCTCAAATGGGGCCATCTCATGCTCGAATGATAACTATTATGCTAAGAAAGAAAACTCCAGACTAATGGCAAGAACTGATACCAGTGACCACCCAAAAGTCAATCAACACGCCGCAACCTGTGCCTCAAGAAACATGAATAGTCCTCTCAGACTACCATCAGGCTGAAGGGGGAAAGGCCTATAATAAAGATCCCCAGAGGGCCCAAACTATTCTGCATTGACGCCAGAAATGAGAGTAAATGAGTGCCACGATATGAAATAATAGAAAATAGGAACCCCAGCAAACGAACTATTCCGAATAGAGATTTTGGCTTAACTCTCTGCATTATAGGTCATATGGAAATGGTACAAAGTGTAAGACTTAGTCAGTCGATCCACAAGACCCATATAGCATCAAACTACCAAAGGTACACATGGAAATCCCTACACAAAGTCCATAGCAATACGCTCCCAATTCCAATCAGGTTATAGGCATCTCTGTGTCACACCTCCAGGGCTTTTGGAGTTTGTTAATACTTTCATTGTGACAATTAAGCAATGGGTGGGAGACAAAATCTACTTATGCCCTCTTCATACGACACCACCAAATAATGTTGATTCAAGTCACCCGATACATTTTAGTAGCCCTCGGATGAAGAGAGTTACCGAACTATGAGCATCTCCATGATCAATCTAGTCAAATCACCGTACGCGAACCATATCGACTTTTATCCTCAAAAATCCCTCCTATCAAGATGCGCCTGGCTTCCCTTTAAGACTTGTCCCTCAAACTTACATAACACCGTCATCAAATGTTGAGCTCGAATTGCTCCAACAAAGGATGACCTAGCCTCCATATAAGGCCAACACCTTACCAGATTCTGAAATATCAAAGCTCTCACAAAGCATTGGCCGGGATTGGACATTCCTAGCTATAAGGACGCTCGCCAACTTGTAACATGGCTAGGCTACCCATAAACTCACAAAGAAGACCCCTTCCGAACTCAAGGGCATCTGCTACAAACATTGGTTTGCCTGGGGGATAAAGAATAGTCATTATCGTTATAGTCTTGAGCAACTCCTAACCATCTTCCCCATGCCTCCAAGTTTAGATCCCTCTGATTGAATATATACTGGAGGACACGTGATCCGTGAACAGCCTCACCCAATACACACAAAAGATAATGCCTCCAAATCTTTAATGCAAAACACACAGCCGACCACTCTAAAATGAATAGGAGGTAGTTGTCGTTCGCTCATGAACCCTTTAACTTCCTTGAAGCATTAATCTAATCACCCTTCCCTTCTGCATCAACCACAAACAAGACCCACCCGAGAAGCATCACAATATACGATCACAAAACCCTATCCTCACGGGTAGGGTCAAAATTGGAAGCAGTAGTAAATAAAGTCTGAGCTTTTGGAAACTAATCACATTCGTGCAAGACCCAATGAAAAGTCACCCCTGCTGTGTCCAATCTAGTTACATGGAGTGCCAATAGATGATAAACCTCAACAAACCGTCGGATAATACTGCAAGGCACCAAGAAACTCCGAATCTCAAGTAAACTGAAGGAGGTCTGACCACCCAATCTCTCTAACCGGCCTTCAATCGTATTAGGATCCACCATGTGATACACCTCCTGGACACTACATGTCCAAGAAGGCTACCGACTAGCCAAAAACTCACAAACTTTGAAAACTTTGCATAAAGCTCATTCTCCTTAGCATCCCAAGAACAATCCTCACTGTGCTCATGCTCCGTCCTTAGGCAGTGAGTATATCAAATATCATCTATGAAGGACAAACAAAGGATCTAAATACGGTCTGAACATCCATCATCAAGTCCATAACAAAGTTGTTGGGGCATTAGTCAGTACGAAAGAATCACCAAAAACTCGTAATGACCCATAACGTGTTCGGAAAAGCCATCTTAGGGATTCCTCCGCCCAACCTTCAGATGATGATAGCAGATCTCAAGTCAATTGGAGAAAATGAAGCCACCTGCAACTGATCAAATAATCATCAATACGAGGTATCGGATACCTATTCTGAGGGTGACCTTTGTTCAACGCCGATAGGTCAATACACATACGCATAGATCAATCTTTCGTCTTCACAAATAACACTGAGCACCCCAAGGGAATTACACTGGTCCAATAAAACCTTTGCTCAACAAAATACTGCAGGCTGCTCCTTCAACTCTTCAATCAGTGTGACGTACGATAAGGAGGAATGGAAATAGGACGAGTGCCTGCTCCACATCCAATACAAAAATCAATATCCTCGATCGGTGGAAGACCTGGCACATCTGGTTCGGAAATTACTTCTGAAAATTTCACTCACTACTGGAATAGACCTCAAGCATAGGAGTCTCAAATACTAGTATTCGAATGTGGGCCAAGACGCCAAACATCCTCTAGTGTACAACTGACGAGCCTTAAGAATGATACCACCACCCTTAGAGGATCTGACTTAAGAGTACCTCTCCATTCTATATAGGAATTCAGGAATAGCTAAAAGTGATGTCTTGGAATGGACAATTTAAAATTTGCGTGGTAAGAAGATAAACCAATCCATACCAGAATAACATCAAAATCTATAATTTCTAAAGACCTTTAGATATGCATGAGTGTCATACCCATCAAAAGTAAAACAGTACATAAACGATACACTTGTCTACAACTACAGAATCCCCGACAGGAGGAGAAGAAACAAAAGTATCGGCAAATCAAGGAGACTCAACAATATACCAGACTAGGAGCAAACTTATGTGGACACATAAGAAAAGTGAGCTGGATCAAGAAGACAGTAGCTGGGCGAATGAACAAACGGAATAATACCTGTGATAACAGCATCTGAGGCTTCAGCCTCTGGCCTACCTGGAAAGGATAATAGTGAGAACGGACTCCATCAGATTGTGAACCTCCACGACCACCACCTCGACCAGAAGGAGCAACCACCCTCTACCTGAATGAGAACCACCTCTACATTTTGTGCACACCACCCCTAGTGGAGGTTGTGCGCCCTGGGAAGTCGAAGCCTGAGAATCCTCGATTAAATCCACCAAGTCTTGGTCCTAGGGCAGTCTCTCACAAAGTGTCCCATATCACCACACTGAAGCAACCCCTACGAGACGCAGGCTGATGAGAGGAACCTGAATGACCAAATGCCCTCCACGAACTACAGGTCTAGAAGTAGACCTTGCGAAGTATGTATCGAGCTCGAAGAGTTATGCCCAGCGTAACCAGCCGCAGACGCGGGGATAGGCAGCATGAATGGTCTGCTGACTGAGGGTGATAACCTCTGCCGAAGGAGTAAGTAACCCGATCCTAGGCGGAGCACCACCATAATCACCTGAATAACGAGTCCTCTTGCCCTCTCGCTGATCAAATCCCTCACGGAATCATCTCCAACTCCTTAGGAGCATCTTACCACTTTCTGGAATGGTAAGAAACGGAAGCAACAACCTGAAGAACTCCTAGGAGCATTGGAAATAATCATCACCTCTTAACAAACCTCCTCACTCTCTCAGCCTCTGTGGAAGTATCATCGAAGCATGACTAGCAAGGCATGGAAATTTACCCTCATTACCTTGCACCACGACATCCATTTGCTCTGCAAACCCTCAAAACTCGGCCCTCTTGCGCTCCCTCTCAATGCGTGTGGAACAAATTGGATTAGAAATACCTGAGTAAACTCAGTCCAAGATATGGATGAGATCCAGCTGGACCTACGAGACTAATATAATCCCTCCACCACTGTTAGCAGAGCCAAGTCATTGAAACGCTGTGTAGTCACTCCATGAGACTCCACTAATCCAAAATATGCAACCCTCTCATGACAACTAACTATTAAAATCATATGCATCCTCAAGCTAACCCCCGTCACCAGGATACGTAGGAGGATTCATAGTCTGAAACCTCCCAACATCTTTTGCTCATCCAATGTCATAGGGCCTGTTCACCAAATGTGATGGCATATCTGAAACTCCTACTCCAAGAGGACGCTACCAACAGGCAGCTGCTGAGTCCTAGGGAGTCTGGAAATCTGGCAGAACTATCGATCTGGAGTGTGACCTCCAACACGAGTCTGTGAGCCATCAAAGGACAGGCACAAGCTCCTGCCTGGGACCATCCCCTCTAGGATTCCTAACATAGAGCCAAGGTATCTTGAAGCACTGGGGGAGACCAATAGTACTGGTTGGAGCCTGAGTTGGCCATTCTCCCCCCCCCATCGACACGAATCTGCACATCCCCATGATAAACCTCTGCCTAATTGGAGGTACGGTCCTATAACGACCCTGGGTAGCTACTGAGTACTGAACATCCGCAGTGCTGCCCAACACCCTACCCCGACCCGAGACTCATCTCCTGACTCTACCGCGGAACAGTGTTCCCAGAAGCAGGGCAGGAATAGGATCCTAACCACCACTTGCGACGTACGATTCCTCGCCATCTGAGAGGAATGAGATATAAAGATTAGAATTTCTACAAGGTCAAGGGTGGCACGATATAAATAAAAGAACAGAATATTTCCTAAATGTCCTATAGACTCTCGAGATAGGTATGGAGGGGTCCTTCTACGATCGCAAGACTCTATCTAGACATTGCCTCTTGTACTTCTTGAGACCGATTGAACCTAGCGCTATGAGACCAAATTTGTCACGAACCCCAAAATCACGAGTAGTGTTGATGGCACATATTTTCCCAACCAATAGGTAAGCCAACCAACATATTTAACAAACTTAAACTAACTAATAAGTGGAAAAGACAACAAAATTTCCCAAATCTCCAACACTTGAGTTTTATAAGTACGAATGCGGAAAACTGAAAAAAATACTACCCAAGAATTGGTGTCATAAGTACAAGAGCTTCTAACAATACGATGCAACGTCTGAACTAAAAAAGACAATCTAACATAAGGGATATCCTGTCTGGAACCCAACTGAACAACAGAAAAGTAAAGATAGAGGGGGAGGTGTGGCCACGGAACAGCCAAGCAGGCTCACCAAACATACAAGACACTCCCAAACCGGAACTCAATTTGTCCACGAGATGTGCTCCTACTAGGAATCGAATCTGCACCACAAAAGATGCCACACAAGCGTAGTCTGAGTACGGAAACACGTGTACCCAGGTAGTATGTCTCATGACCGACAACGAAGAAGTAGTGACGGGAGGTTATAAAAAAAATAATTCGTTGTAAAATTTTATAAGTATATATTATATTACACTCACTATTTAAGTCATCAATAAATGTGATTCAAACATCAAGTATTTTCAAACACAAAACAAAAACCATTAATCATCAAAAATAAATCGATGGTGATGAAATGCAATGCAATATGAACAATGAAATGAATCGTTTCAGAATACCAGTACTCACTCAACCGGATATACATGATACTCCTCAGAAAAATACATCGAGGTCATGGGACCCATGGGGACTCGCGAGGTCCAATATACCGACACGACGATTCACGTGCTGTGCCGGACGATCTCAACGCCCTATATAATATCAAACAATTTTCGCACGGACGGTCTCCACGTGCCCAAATTACAATGTAAACATCTCACCAATCCCCAGCACGGAATTCCACGGGCCCACTTATACTAAGTATCATGTCTACGCATGTGACACAAGATTATTCAATAGAGGGGATGATGATGCATACTCAATCAATCAATATGAAATAATACATAAATCACTCAATTATCACAACTATACGGGTGAATGAAAATAAATAAGACCACAATCACACAAGGAATTCAAGACAATTAATATATCAGCTATGCCATATGCTTGGCATTCTCATTTCAATCCAATTCTATAATAGTAATTTTCCTTGTCATAACACGGTACTCGTACCAATGGCCCGTCACACCATTGATACGAGCCCACCATCTTCCCCCTTACCATTGTCTATTTTTCATTTTAATCTTTAATTAGGAAAATTCCTTCAACAGCTAAAGTCTTAACATACAATCAGGAGTTGCCGAACTGTGCACGAATCTTTTAAGATTTTTCCTTTCCTTTTCGCAAGGTTTCGGAACGTTCCCAAATCTACCAATTTGCATATGCGTAAGTAAGCAATTTTTGTAGGACATTCCATTATTATATGTCTATCATAGACGCTTAAAACTCACTCACTATTTTCAACCAAACCCAAATCTTGATCTTTATATTGGTATGCCAAATTTTTCATACTTGCTAAATTCAAGCCAAGAACTCTTAACTCTAACCTCTTCAAAATGGACTAAAATTTAATGTCAGATCATATAAAATAACACCTAAAATTAATTACCTAATATCAATTATCAAACTTAAAATCTTTATTGATAAATAAAAAAAAAAGCATCTTAAAAATGTCAACAGTGAAGTAAAGTGCAATGTTAAACACGACCTTTGTTTCCTTTTTTTTTTCAATTGTTTGCACTATATCTAATTTAATGCAATCATACAAAATGCCCATAATTGCATTATTGCCTAATGATGGGTATAAGTTTGTCCCATTGTTCATAAATATTACCTCCATAGAAATATTTTTTAAAACCTCGACAGTGTACTTGAAACCTCATATTATAATATAACAATTATAACAAATCAATAATACCCGGATTCAATTTTTGCAATTCTATTCGGACAGAAATTGTTTAAAAAAAAATATCTTGATAGACGTTCCTTTTTCCTTACCTGAATGACGGTTCTTCTCAGATGCCTAGGTATTGACATATGGAAGGAGAAGTTCTCACTATTTCTGCTTCCTCAAATTATACTATATTACTTTTAACTCTTCTAACTTATTTTAATACATGGGCTGATATAAGGTAGTGCATAAGTATGGGACTCTTGAGCCACTAACTATAACTTTATTATTATTTAATAACGTTTCATCAATGTAACTCATAGTTATCGAATAGTTTTATAATACCCTTTTAAATTTTCCAAAAGGAGTCGAACTAGTCCTAGTTCTCAAAACGACCTAGCGGGTCGTTACATTATATTTGTCACGACTCAAACCTTAATTTCAAACATTACTTGGAGTGGAAGATAGGAGTACTAAATAAGCAAACTTCACTTTTCAATTTACTTGAGTTATTTTGTATTCCATCTATTAGTTTTTCTTCAATTTATTCACATTAGTAAATTAAAAAAATTATATATCCTTTTACTAATTTTTATTCTTATTAGTAAGTAACTATTTCTTAAAATTAATTAGAGAATATATAGTCACGTGATCTATTAAACTATATCTATGAACTGCTAGTGTTGATTATAAGAAATCATTAGTCTCAGTTTTGTGTGTAATTATTAAAATAATAATAATATTTAATGATCATCAAAAAGTTGATAAAATTGTAATTATTTTCAAGGCTTGAGGTTGGTTGATGAGTCTATTGTGGGTAAGGGACAAATGAATTTCAAGTTATATCTCACCAAAAGAATAGACGATGGATTTACGTCCAATCGCACCAAGAGACGTTAAGACATCAGAAAGAAGGTTGTGCTTTGTGATGAGGATATTGATTCATGTCCCTCATTAATTTATGGCATAAGAAGTTGGGTTGAGTCTGAAGCACCACATGATGATATATGATGACTAAGGAAATAATGAGTTTTGATAAATTAGTCCTGAATTAGATCTCGGTGAAGCATATCCATTATCCACAAGGAATTATGTAGTAGTGCATAAATGTCATAAAAGAAGACAATTGATTAAATATGCACATAAATGTTAATGAGGTCTAAAAGGTATCAAAATTTGATGTACTTAAGATGATTTGTTCCATTCATGAAGAATGAGGAGACTTGATAATGCTTTAAAGTACAGATCCAATTTTTAGAGGGAATGAGGTGCTAAGACAGCATGATGGACGTGAATTTTCTTGTATGCCTGGTTAACAAACGGTACAGTTAATTGTGAGACCATCATAAACGAAAGTGAGATTAGAATTTCTGCGTTTCTAGGAACGATAAAGATATTTGTGAACCTAGAATTCCACTTAGTGGATTGTTTTTAGATATTAATGTCCTAATTACAATGTTTCTTCTGGATATGGTCTCAAGTGTGACTATATTATCTCGCAGCTTGATGTTGTTAAAATTTTTGGCCACCAAAATAATATTTACATGAACAATTTTCTTCAAAATTAGTTCATTCAAATGATGGGGATTCACGACTCACCTAAAGGTTAATGTAATTAGAAGAAATAAATCTAAATTCCTATTGGATCAATAAAATTAAAATTTTTTCATAAATAATAATAAATTAGAAATTTTTTAAAGCCAGAAGGCACATGGACGTATAAACTGGATTGACGAGTACTAATAATTATGAATTGGCATGAATAATTGGCACCCCCCAAAGATACTGAATACTGAGTAATGGACATACATTGAAAACCTAGAAGATTCTGCAAGAATACTTTTATTGTTTGTTCTCATGGACAAGTGATTAGATCAAAATAAGTTGAGATTATATCTCTAAATTTCAAAAAGTATAAAAGGTGAAATGTCGCCTTTCACCCTATCATTGTGACATGATAAAAAAATGCATCTATAAGATAATCACATGTTGTTTGTGTGTAACCAATAGTTTGAAATTCACAAAGATTAGTTGTGCCAAAAAAGATTGAGTGACGAGCACATTTAGAATATTTAATAAAAGACAATTTATTCTTGATAATTTGATAAATACTCAAGAGGTAGGGACATTTAATGTAAGAGATAGTGAATGAAATATTGTTTTGTGAAAATAAAGCTCCATGAGTTAATTTGAAATATTATACCGCATACAAAAGTAATTGTATGCATCAAACCAATAAATTATGATCAGATTTTCTTTCAATTGATTTATGGTCAAGGACCAAATATTTTTCATCTGATTATTTTGGTATGTAGCATATAATCAATGAATATACAATGATGCACAAAGATAGATTCTCCAAATGATTGAGATATATGTTAGTTTGTCTAACATAAGGGGAAGACTAGAAGCAACAAAAGAGTTGTAAATACTCTTATTGAATGTCCCTTAAAGATAGAGTCTACGACATGCATGAGCATGATAGACTAATCAATTCTGAATAAAATAATCCTTGAAATAGGAGTAGGATCAAAGACTCAAAATGATTATAATAAAAAGATAATGTGCACTTGGAGAACCTAGGACATAACACTTTATGAAACCTCATGAGAGGGGTAGCTACCTAAAAATAATGAAGTTATGAGATATCAATAAGTTATATCGTATTGTGAATCAATGCAAAATGATATATCGTTGACGGTATATTAGATACAATAGCACGCAATATTGTAAAAGATTATTATGATATACATTGTACGACTATTAAAGCATGTTGGTGTAGAAATAATTATCAGTTGAAAATGGAATGGTTCATCTTGGTA
Organism: Solanum habrochaites; assembly: GCA_027704765.1. Classification (NCBI taxonomy): domain Eukaryota; kingdom Viridiplantae; phylum Streptophyta; class Magnoliopsida; order Solanales; family Solanaceae; genus Solanum; species Solanum habrochaites. Next base: position 16,381,726 of record JAKWJA010002497.1, read on the forward strand.
AACATAAAACTTATTTGACTTGCAATCTAGGCACTAGAAGATGTCATACATCTAATATTGAATGTTGTCACTTGACAAACCTAATATGAAAATATCCAATGGGTTCGAAATCTCGCATATACAAGGTTTTGAAAAACTTATTTATCATCCTCGTAAGGATTAAATAGATTCAAAATGCATAGAGAATATACAAGTATTGTTATGCAAGTTGATAACTATAATTGAAAGTCTTGAAGAGTTTTCAAAACGCAACAAATTATTTGCTTGAAGAAGTTAAAGTAATGAACTTGGAGAAATCTTTGACCCTGAAAGGAAGATTCATAAAAGGAGATAAAAGAAAACATATTTCGTCAAGGTTTTTCTACATCATGGCTCCCAAGAATGGTGATATCAACATGCAAAAGGTCTATTCAAGTAATATTATTGTTTATTTATTTACCAAGTCTCTACCAACTACAACTTTCAAGAAGACGGTGCACAAGCTTGGAAAATGAAGATTCTAGTCTTTGAATTGATGTTGTCATTAGGGAGAGTTAATACGCGATGTACTCTTTTTTCCTCACAAGGTTTTATCCCACTGGATTTTCCTTGTAAGGTTTTTAATGAGGCATCCATAATGCGTATTATTAGATATGTGTACTCTTTTTCCTTCACTAGATTTTTCCCCACTTGGTTTTATCTAGTAAGGTTTTAACGAGGCACATAATCTACCGACATTCAACGGGGGAGTGTTATAAATAATTAGTATTATAGTGAATGTCTAATTATGTGGAGTCCTTGTAGGATATGGTTAGGAATCTTACTTGGGGACCAAGTAAAGTTTTTCCTATAAATAAAGGGTTTTCTTTCATTGTAAAGAAGATTTGTGAAAAAACAATGAATCCTGAATATACTTCAAGATGAATAAGAAATCTTTCTTATCTCCCTACTTTATTCGTCTTCTAATTTCATATAGTTTCATAACAATTTTATTTTTTTTAGTTAAAATTGTTGTAAAGTTTATTTCACCACTTCCAAGAGATCTTAACCGACTTTTATCCCCTTCAAGTAATAGTTAACATTGAAGGTTACAAGTGTTTATGATAATTGTTGGTCTTTTTTAGTGGGTTCGTAAAAAGGATGAGTTGAAATATTTTAATGGATTGAAATGATTTTCAATAGCATTTAATCAAGTATTTGATTTTAAATAGTCGGTATAATAATTATTATTATTTTGCATAATTTAAAATTAAGAATAACGTAAAATAATCTAAATAGTTCAAACAATCAAATTAAAATATAAAATTTAAATTCATTTAATTTAAAAAACCTTATTTTGCTAAGAACTACTGCAATAATTAAAAACAAGCTGCAACAATCCTCCTTTGTTTTAGTTAATGCAATTGAAAAAATGTTCATTCTAAATTTCTTGTTTGATTGAATGTTGGATTTATTCATTATTTTTTGAACTTGCAAATTTTATTTTTTTATTATAATTTTGTGCTTAGAAAACAATGTCTTGTAAAGTTTATTTTTTAAAAAAAAAAAATATTATTTGGATAATTATAGGTATTGCAAATTGTTGTTATAAGTGTTTTCTTTTTCCATCACAACAGCACATACGTCATAGATTATAAAATATGATTTCATTTTCAAGAAAAATGTTGGAAGAGAGAGGAAGTGGGGCGGGGCGGGGAGAAGTGAGTGTAGAGAGTAAACGATCAACTTTTTCTGTTTATATTTAATTTACTATGGAATTCAAAATATATTAATCATATGGGTTAATATATTAAGTAATTTTCAATTATTCTGACATAGAACGGTCTAAAATGTGATTAGCACATGACATTTGGTATAATATCCCTTCATTCATTTTATGAGTGTGGATTGTCAAAAATAAAGATATAGTTTAGCCAAAAAATTGACATCAAGGATATTCGAGAATTGGAAAATGAATAGAAAATAGTTTTATATCAATTGAAATAATTAAAGTGATTTTAAATCATTTTCCACTTTTAATATTAAGAAAAGAAATCATATGACCAATCAAATTAAATTGAATTCAATAATCATTGTAGTAAATTTTAAAAAATTATTTCCCCTGAAGGTAGTATAGGCGGCCTTGTTGGAATTTTAGATCCTAATCCAATATTTGACTTAATAGGCATCATGCAAAAGACATATGTTGTGTAAAAGCAGTAAAGTTGAAAAATCCTTTGATCAGTTAGGAAAAAAATTGTACAATTATATTGAGGAAAATTCTTTCTTTAGAGACACAGTTGGAATATAATTAAGGAAAATTTTATATGACTTTTGCATGTTGTTTTTCAATTTCAACTTTTTTTAGTATGACTTTTGCACTATCATTTGTGAGTTGTTCTTTTAACTTATAATCTAAAATAGTCTTAATAGTTGGTCATTGGACTTGGACAAATGTTTTTAGGCATTATAGGGCAAGTTCCATTAATCTGCTGCTAAAAATTTCAATGAATTTCAAGTCGGTTAAATATTGCTGGACTTAAATTGACTTGATATATTGAAAGTTTCATTGGAAGTATATTTTACAATTCTACATTATTAATGATGTTTTATGACTCTAAATTTGACTATTACTATATTATATAGTAGTTATTTCATTGTAAAGATATTTAAAAAATTATATCAAAGCATCACTCAACTATGAACACTTATTTTTAAAAATAACTAAAATATGGATAATTTTTTTAGATAATCACTTAATATGGATAATTTTCATTAGCTAGAAAATGAATACTATTTTAATTCCAATCGAACCTCCTTAAACTACAATCTGCCAAAAATCAGCCCAACCTAGCTGTTCTATAACATACAACTCAGAATACTCAATAATCATACTCTAATAGTGAGAATTCAACAACTAATACATACTGATCAAGCAAGTCAATCTCAATGTCAAGTAGATCAATAACACGTATGAAGTGCATCAATCACAGTAAAAAGTAAGTCAAATGTAAGCATCAAAATGTATCAAATCACAATAATCAATTTCTTGCTAAAATCATTTTCCTTCGGCACAATATCACTTGACGAAACTATTTTTCATTAGTTGTATATCAAATCACTAGACATAACTATTTCCCATCGACTTTATACAATTTCATGACTAGATGAAGCAATTTTTCATCAAATTTATATAATTTAGAGTTGGAACCATTTTTCATCGGGTTTATATCATTTCACTAATCAGATCCATTTTTTCATCGGCTTTATATCACTATTCAAAATGACTTTTCATTTGCTTTACATCACATGTCTCATCGCTCTGTACTACAATAAATGCACACAAGCAAGTTCAAACCATAAGAAGCGGACAACAATTTAAGTCCACAATCAAGCTACCCAAGAATTTCATCAATCAATCAATAAGGATCACAACAAGACAATTATGATAGTCTTTTCATTACAACCACTTTTTATTCATTAAAATTTATCAAGTGGAACAATTAACTCTCCATCGCATTTTCATTATTACAACACATACAATGAAGTGAGTACACAAATTATACTAGAATAAAAAGTTTGGGAGATCATTTGTCTTAATTCAACCAATTACTTACTCCAAGACTCGAGTCTTTCCCTTTCAATCAGTACTGACCAAAGTAACACAGTCTACATCAATCAAGTATTTACAATAAACTTTTGAAAACCTCATGTACTTGAAAAATGGGTCAATCAACAAAAAATAATATCGAAAATGAGGTTTAAATTAGAAATCAGTACTTAAAATGTTGCTCCAGGCCGCAAGACTTTGTTGGTGAAAATCATTTTGAAAAAAGACTTAAATCAGTTCAATAAGTCAATTTCAGTTAAAAACTTGAGTTTTTGAAAAATCTTGTCAATTTTGCAAATTGAAACCCCAAATTTCGATGTTAAATTCATAAATAATAAAGGAAAATTAAGTTTTAGGGTCACAAAAGTTCACCCAAATGATTTAGCGCAAGAAATCTCTTCAAAATCGCCTCCAAGAATTTACCAAGCACAAAAAAAAAATAGGGTTTAAACTCAAAAATTGCAGGAAAAAACCCTCTTTTATGTTCCTTTTACGACCATGTGTTGACTTTAGCAAACCACACAAAAAGTGGGGGTGTCTCTTTTGTGAATTAGCCTCCACTTAAGAAACTGTCGCTAAAAGAACCCTGTTCACTTAAGCGATGCCCTCCCAAAAGGTTTGTCACGATCGAGGAGCACCCCCTAGGCGTAACTTTTGTCGTCGTCCTTGGAGACGACTAAGACTAGCCTCTTATCATTCATCATTATATTTCATAGGTTAAAAATGAGAAAAATTTAAAACTTTTTATACATATCTGTATAGGTTTACGTAGACCTCTCGCATAATACATAGGGAGTTTACCGGACTCCTCGTATATAAAAAATACATAGGTTTCTCATTTAAACAACTATGATACTTAGAATTAGTCTAATAATTCGTCTCTCCTCCTACTGGAACCTCTAAATGGAGTATAAAACAAATGTCTTTTTGGAACATAGCCAATAAAAAGTCAATTATGGCCATTAGCTTACAATGCAATATTCCAAATGAAATGATAAATTGAATGAACAATGTTCTTTTTTTTTTTTTTTTGTTTTAAAAAAATAACAGACCAATACAACTTCAAAGATAAAATGTAGAAAAGGTAATATTCTTCCTCGCACATGAGGACCTACTACCTTGAGAAAAGAGTCCAATGTCGTTCTTCAATCATCGGCCTCCCTAAGAACTCAATGGCCGGAACCTATATATTTGTAACAATATAGAAATAGGGGTTAAGTACAACCACTTGTACTCCTATGGATTAAGGCACCTACAACCATGAATACAATCATGAAATGAACCAATTTCCCCAATTTAAAAACATAAAATTCATGTTGAAGAAACCTTATTCACATACAAGAGAGCCTGATACAAGACAAGGTCACAACACAAACAACATAAGACATGTTCAATCAATAAGACAATATCATCATAATGTCACTTAATATTTCATGTTTCAATAAGTCCATACATGAATATACAAGAACCCTACAACAATCTCATCCCAAGACTACAGTGCAATACTCATGTGAGTCCTAACCCACACTCGAGTATACGAGATAGGCCTCATACATATATTCATAGGTAGTCATCACCACATAAGCCTATTTAGACCAATACCATGTCATCAATGTAACCACATCATATCCGAATAACATCATATAAAGTCAACATTATACATTCATGATATCATGATACATACATAACATAAGAACAACCTTCCTAGGCTTCCCCACAGACAACTTGTGCAATGTATCGATATAGTCTCATACCCCACCTACACAAAGTCAAAACCCCTTCCTCAACACTAGTTAGTGTTCACTTTATTACTTCATTTTACTTTTAGGAAAAATTACCGTAAACGACATAGACCACATGAGCTAAATGTGGAATCCGGTGTCATGAAACCCTACACCGAAAGAAGGTGGTCTAGTTGCCAAGGTAGAACCAAAATATGAACATAGCATTATAGGTGGATCCACTAGCTAGTGTTCCTATGGGAGCAACACAGTTCAAGAACTAGGATACATGCTTGAGGCCCTCTTTATGCACCATTGCATTGTAATCTCTATCTTATGAGAATCATTGTGAACCTACCTTCCCACATTGGGAAGGGACACCTCTCATATCTAGTTCATTCGGCCCTAAGCTAAAGTTCCTTTTTGAAATGTCTTTAAGCCTTTATTAATCAATTATATCTTAATGTAGGTCATAGGAGACTAACCCCCTTTGTATATCATATCATTTAGCTCATTAGTTATTGAATGAGAAAGTCCTTTCATTGCAAACCTTCATTTGTAAGATTAACACACCTTCATCATCACATCGTAGTAAGGCACATAAGTGATTCACAATCAACCTTATATCATCATACCTTAATCATAATATCACAGCCCATATAATCAATACATTTCAATTACATTCATTATACTATCACTTATATAATGTAATCACATGCAATACTTCAATTAAATATCATCAAGTATAAGCCATCGTAATTGAAGTAAAAGATTCCAGATCATAAGGTCTTACCAATTAACCTTCATGAGCCTCCTTCAATGGTCTTATCATCAACCAACCATATTCACCCATCAATAGGTTTAATAACATCATACAGTAGTAATTTATAATAAAACAAAGTCAATTGTATCATCACTAACCAATGCAACATCAATCCATGACCTAGGGTTAGGGGAATAGGGTCCATCAAAAATTCTTCAAAAATTAGATTCAACCCCTAAAATATATGACCCTATGCAGTCCGTAGATGAATTAGAATAGTTAAAACAAGTTTAAAAATCAATACATTTATCAATTCCCATCAATTCATAAGCAAGATCCTAGATTTGGGAAAATTGGGGAAAAGGACATGATTTGCACGAATTACCATTAATCAAAATCAATTACTCAAAAATCTACACTTAACTAGCCATGGGTAATCACAACTAGTCATAATCAATCATCAATTTCAAGTTTAGAAGAAAATCCATTTGTAGAAGAAAACTCTTTGAATTGAGTGATTTAGAAATCAACTTTGAAGGGGCCTCTTAGGGAAAGGAAAACCAAGAATGAAGAATCCTCACCTTATAGAGAAATAATACACGAAATTCTAGTGAAATGCTAAAGAATTTGGTCTTCTTCTTCAAGCTTCTTTCTTCCTTCAATGAAGGATGAATAGAGAGAAAAAGTGGAGAGAAATGAGAACTTTTGGGTTGATTTGGTGATTTGATTTGAATGAGTGAATTTGAGGTAAAACTGATTGAAAAGACCCTTTAATGAAGTCAAACTTGAATTTCAAATTTCAAAATTTTATGTCGGGGAACAAGTTCGCGACGCGGAGCTGTTCCTACTAGATTTTCTATATTAATTTTTGTACCAGAAGAGTCCTCTATGTGCCCACGACGCAGATTAAGATTTTTGGTCCATGTGGGACCTAGTCCGCGACGCAGAGGCACTTCACTATAGTGCATTTTTGCACTGCCTTAGGCATCTTGTTTGGCCAATTTTGGAGTCCCTTTGTGGACCACTAGGGCGATCCTCGGGGGGTTGGACCTGGATGTTTTCACTCTAAATACATTATTTTACATATTTAAAGTTATTTTACAAATTTTAGACTTCATACAACACCTCCAAACCTTCACGAAACCTAAGAATGTTTTACTAAATCAATTTTACTAGCTTCCGAACGTCTTGGACGTTTCATTACGTTTTGACTCTAACACTTCCTAACTAGCTTTAGTACATTAAATTAGGCTTAGAAACAATGCTTTAAGGCTTAGTTAATCATATGAGCTCTATACCAAGTCATGAACTTTCGGAGTGTTACAAGGTTAGTCTCACTTTTGCAAACTGACTTTTTGTAAAAACAAGGCCCTCATTAAATGCGAGGACTACAACACCAGAACATCAGCCAAATTGCACAAAATCATCAAAGGATCCTCAAATATTTCCCGAACCTCTCACATAAAAATTACATAAGCAAATTGATTATACTCGATGTTTTAGACTCAATGGGACCATTGAGATATGAATCTGAGGTCTACTTGGCCCGACATCTGTGAAAGCCACAAAAAACTGAACAACATACCTAAATTGCTAAAACAAAAACAAGCTTGGACCGTCCGCTACCCCCCCCGGGTTCCCTACTCCTATCTCAAAAAATAGCCACGACTCACACTATGCCTAAACTAAACAGTTCTGATCTAATGGAACTCTTGGAGTTTCGATACGAGCATTCGAACCCTGAATATTGATCTAAGTAAACCCAGAGACTAAATTTCCATAATATTTCAACTTAAGATCTCAAATCCTCACAAAGAGTCTGAATCTAAACCCCACAACTCTCATACATTAGATTCCATATTTTTGGGCTGATGAAATTGACATAATTCCATTCTGACACTCGAACTCCAATAGACACCAAGAATCACTTTCTTAACAATATTAGCCTTTCAAACTCAAAGTGTACAAGATTTCTTAACTTTAAATTTAATGTTCTGAATAAACCTTTCAAAACTTATAAAGAAACAACTTGGGGTCAGTATCGAGGGGGACAAAATGTACGCTCATAAAACATTTCAAAAATGACCAACCGAGTCATTACAATAGTTTTCTTAGAAAGTCTTTCAACTTTATTTTATAACCGAAAAATCAATGACATATTGTTATTTCACCTAGAAAATTACTCTATCAAGTTAAGCCAAATCTTTTAGAAATAAAAAAGTACAAGTTATTTCTATAAAATTGATTCTCTCCTCTCTCTCTCTCTCTCTCTTATATATATATATATATATATATAATATATATATATATCATATATAATATATATAGGGGGAGTAGGGGTAGAGGTATGGATAGATAGATAGATAGAAGATAGATATATAGATAGATAGATAGATAATAAATATGTATCTATCTATCTTCTATCTATCTATCTATCTAGCTATCTCTCTCTCTCTCTCTCTCTCTCTCTATATATATATATATATATAATATATATCATATATATATATATATATATATATATTATTACACACATTCAAGTGCTCACCAGTAGATCTAAATTTTTTCTATTTGATTTTTTTGAAAAATAGAAACTTGTCATATTTATCTAAAAATACATATTTCATGTATCTTGTTGATTTTTTATCCTCTTCATTTTCCCATCATTTTCATCATTTTATTGTTGCTTCTAATATAGTTATTGCTCCTATAAATGGGTATCTTTTAAGGGTAAATACATTGAAAATAACAATAAAATGGAATTGACTTCTAGTTATTGTTACGATCCTTTTAATCGTTTTATGAATTTTACCTTTTTCCTAATTTAAATCATTTTTATAGTTTATATATAATTTCTGACTTGTGAGAATAAGTATAGTTTTAAAATTTAATAAATGATTATCTAATAATAATTAAATAAATAAAAATAAAAGAAGGGCAAAGTCCTATACGGTTGAAATTCAGAAACTGACGAAGGAACAAAAGAAAAATATGCAGAAGGAAAAAAAAAGAAACAGAGGCAGAAAATTTACATGTAGAAGAGAGGAGCCGAAGATATTTCTTTGAATTGGAAGTTTAACGAAAAGGGAAGACTCAAGTTCCAGAGTAAATTTTTATTTGATTTAGGCAAGTGGATTTATAACCCCTTGTTAAGTGTATGAAATTTGTGTATTTCCTTGTGGTATGTGTGTGGGAGTAATGAGACTTGGTGAAAGGTAAACTTGTCCTTGTTGATTAATTCTAATGACGAAAAGGGATAAAAAGAAAAAGTCAATATGACTAATTGTTTGTGTGTGATGGGTGGAGAATGGTATGAGTACCAGTGTCATAAAGGCAATGTTTATTATTATAGAATGTGTCACGCCCCGAGCCTACACCCTGGGCGGGAATGACACTCGGTGACCATTGTTGGCCTCGAGCAAACCCTTGACATGGATTACTTAACTCAGCGGAAGATAAAAATCACACTTATAATGATAAAAGAAGTTAATTAAACTGATTAGTAATACTATTTGAAATGTTTTAAAAGTTTAAATATTCAACTTGGACAAAATGACAAAACAAGTCTTTAACATAAGATGAAAATGTAAAGACTACTGAATTACTAACTGTATATAAAGCCTCTAAAATGATTAAGATGAATGTTGGAACAAGCCCCACAACATTTAATTGAACTAACTAGAATGCAATAAAATATCTCCTCTGGAATGAAAAAAGGCTCACCAAATGACTCTAGATGCTCAATTGGATCAAAAAATATGCTAGATATCGATCCTCATTACATGTGTGTGCATCATAATACAATGCAGGTCAACTGACATCACTATATAGAATGTATGAGTATGAGATTATGAATACTAAACGACACTTAAGCTTGAAAAAGAGTAAGAAAGAACACTTACCTTGACTTTGTTCATCTCATGAATTACTAACTTTTATTTAATATATGCAATTTAAAGGTAAAGGCAATATAAAGAAAAACCAACTAAAACGTGTTGTAAACTCTGAGATGTATGTAAAAAATACAAATCACTGATGTGTATGAAAATACAATACTTCTGTGGGAGCTTCTCTAAGCGACAATCATCAGTTAAGAGTTATAGTGATGATACAACGTTATTCGGCCCACGCTGCCCAGCTATTTTAATCTTGACAGAGTATAGGACCTGAACTGCCTAATGGATCCACTACTATACTGTGAAAAGGGTTCATCTAAAAAGTATGAACCTTTTCTACTCATGATGGATACATGGTTTTCATGGATACTTGAGTTAATATGAACTCGCATCTGCACATCGGTGCTCAATACTACTCCCAAAAGTATATTGACTCTTATTTTTATAAAACATACCGCTCTTGTGCCTTGAGATTAGTGCTCAAAACTTATCATTAAAAACTCTCATGGAAATCATATTTTCCTTTCTTGCTTCATTTCATAAAGTTATTACTTCCTTGTGAAAATTATTCTGGAGGCTCTTTACTTGTTTAAATGTGAAAATATTCTTACTTCTCTTTGGGGATACTTAGTCCCCTTATACTCTTGAAGAAAGGAATTTCAACTTAACTATTTACTCTTTGCTCAACTTATAACTTGATCCTTAAAACAAAGTTAAAATATTGTTTAAGACTCTAAAAATCTTTAAAAACCTACTTTGACTTGCTTTTTAACTTTTAGACTTGACTCTTAACTTCTTTGAGTTTGATCTTAACTTTCCTTGAATTGAATTATGGATTCAAAGATCATGATCTCATTTTTATAGATGATTCATGATGTTTAGATGTACTTAGAGTATTGGAATCAACTCAAAGTGATAAGTACATCACTTAGGAACTAGTACGAAAATATAAGGGAGAAATGAGAACTCCAGCTGACCCTGGCGCTTTGAGAGGCGTGAGGCGCCAGTCTGACAGACAAACACTGTCTTCAGGCGCTCAGGTAGGCGCGGTGTGCCAGAGCATGACCGACAGAGTCTTTTTTGAGGGGCTCTAGTAGGTGTGGCACCCCAAGGTGTGTCAGACGGGTTTTACAAATTTTTTTCTCCGATTTTGAACTCTTAACCTCTCAAACTTCTATGGATATTCCCCAAACACTTAGGACCACTAATATCTTCAATAAAAAATAGCTTAGACTCGTAAAACAGCCCGAAAACACGAATCACAACCCATTAAAGGTACACTAAATTCTACTAACAAGATTTCAACAATTGTTTATCAAGAACTTCAACATTCTTCATTAAATCAATACAAAACATGTTGAATTAAACATATTGGTGTGTGGATGAACGAACCCACACAGAAAGATCTCACATACCTCGATAGTGATCACCCCCTACGAATTCCATTAGAATCTCTTGGCGTTCTTGGTGAAATCTTGCTTTTTTCTCCTTCTTCTCTTCTATCTTCTCCCAAAAATTAAGCGTAAAAATTATTTTTTCTTATCTGAAATAAAACTTGGCTTTACCTCAATTAAACCTTTAAAACAAATTAGGAAATAATAGGGTAAAAAGACTACTTTAGCCTTACTAAAATCCGGATTGGACTTTCCTCAGTCCAACATCTCAACTTATGAAAAACATTATCTCCCTCATACGATATCGAAAATAAGAAAACTTGGTGTTGTTGGAAAGATATTACCAAGGGATTTATGTACATAAAAATAATTTATCTTAAATTCTTTTGATCTAGAAGTTATGACCATGTGAAAATAGCCAAAACTCACTTTCTAAACTTAGAAATTTTTTCAGACTTTTTCCTATACTTTCGAAAAATAACTATTGTTACTTTCTTTGTTTAATCCTAGATATTTAGGGTTACGAGATGTTACAAAATCTCTCCCTTGGGAACATTTGTCCTTGAATAAGAACTCTTTTACTAAGCTAAGGATAATAACATCATTTTAGCACTCAACTAACAAAAGCGAGTAATAACATGCTACACATAGTTTCATAAAATGCTAAAAAAAAGAGAATTTAGTACCTTAATCTGTATTCTCTCCATATCTTCCTCAGCTTCCCAAGTTCAACAAATTGTTTCCTCCAATGGACTTTTACTGATGCAACTTCCTTAGTTCTCAACTTGCGATATTGACGATCTAAAATTTGGATCAAAACTTTTTCATAGGATAAGTTATCCTTAATCCCAACATTCTTTAGTAGGTACAATCAATGAAGGATCACAAAGAACTTCTTCAACATATGAATATAGAATACTTGGTGAACCTCCACTAATTCTTGGGGTAGCTCCAACTCATAAGCTACATTTCCCACTCTCTTGGAGATTTTGTATAGACCAATATACCGGGGACTAAATTTCCCCTTCTTACCAAACCTCATAATACCCTTCATGGGTGAAACTTTCAAATACGCCCAATCATCCACCTCAAACTCGAACGGCCTTCTTCTAACATCTATGTAGGACTTTTGGTGACTCTATGCCATTTTCATTTTCTCTTGAATCATTTTCACTTGCTCCATAGCTTGGTGAACTTTATATAGTCCTATCATCCCTGCTTCACCAACTTTGAACCATCCAATAGGAGATCTACATCTTCTCTCATAAAGAGCTTCATATGGAGACATTTGGATCTCGATGGTAACCTGTTTTGTAAAAGGACTCAATGAGAGGTATGATGGTCCTCCAACTCCCCCTATAAATGCTACAAACAAGATCTCAACGCATCCTCTTTCAACACGCAAACGACCCTTGAATTTTGGATCGTACGTTTGGCTTGTCCATCAATCTGATGATGAAAAGTAGTCCTTAAATTCACTTTTGAACCTAAGACTTTCTGGAAAGATTTTCAGAATTGTGCAGTAAATTGTACACCTCTATCTGAAATAAGGAATACCGGAACTCCATAAGGTCTCACCACCTCTTGAAGGTACAACTTAGCATAATCCTCGGCCGAATAGGTAGTCTTTACCAGCAAGATATGGATCGACTTTATAATTCAATCGATAATCAACCAAGTAGAAACATATTGTCTGCTGCAAGATCTTGGAAACCTTGTGATAAAGTCCATATTAATCATATCCCACTTTCATTACGAAAGTTCTACAGTTTGAGCCAAACCTCCAGGCTTTTAGTACTCTAGTTTCACTTGTTGGCAACTTAGGCACTTGGGAACCAACTCAACAATATATTTCTTCATGACTTCTCACCAATATACCTCCCTCAAATTGCGGTACATCTTGGTGGAACGCGGATGAATGGAATATCTAGAGTTATAAGCCTCCTCTAGGATCCTCTCTTAGAGTACATTCACTTTAGGTACACATAATCTACCTTGGAACTTCAGCACACCATCTCCCCCTTGTTCAAAAGCCAATACTCTTTTGTTATGGACAGTCGCCTTCAAATCAAGCAAAATGGATTCTTGGTCTTGCTTCTATTTCACTTCTGACACTAGTGATGATTCAACCACATTAGTCACCAATATCCCTCCTTCTATGAAATCCATAAATTTAACTCCTAGACATTCAAGTTTGTGCATATCTTTATCTAATTCCCTCTTTTCTTCTTCAACATGGGTGATACTCCCTATGTATAACCTGCTTAAGGCATCAGCAACCACATTAGCCTTACCTAGGTGGTAAAAAATACTCATGTCCTAATCCTTGAGTAATTCTAACCACCTCCTCTGTATGAGATTTGTCTCCTTTTGAGTGAACACATATTGGAGGAACTTGTGATTAGTGAATATGTCAACATGAACACTATACAAGTAGTAACTCCATATCTTCAAAGCAAACACTACTGCAGCCGATTTCAAGTCATGAGTTGGATAATTCTTCTCATGAACCTTCAATTGTTTGGAGCCACAAGCTATAATCTTGTCATTCTACATTAACACACTACCCAAACCATCTCTCGATGAATCACATTACACCATGAAATCTTAAGTACCCTCTGGTAAGGTCAAAACCAGAGCGGTAGTCAATCTCTTTTTCAATTCCTGAAAAACTTTTCTCACAAGCTTCAGAACATTGAAACTTGATTGTATTCTAAGTTATTTTTGTCAAAGGAGACGAGATAGAAAAAAAACCTTCAACAGATCTCCTATCATAACCAATCATACCCAAGAAACTCCTTAGATGAGTTGGAGATATGGGTCTAGGACATCTCTCAACTACTATTATCTTCTGGATGTCCATTCTAATCCCATAACCAGAAACAATGTGGCCCAAGAATGCTATATATTGAAGCTAAAACTCACACTTGGAGAACTGGCATGTAACTCCTGAGCTCTCAAAGTCTGAAGAACAATCCTGAGGTGACTAGAATGATCTTCTTGATTCCTTGAATCAACAAGTGTGTCATCAATGAAAACTATAATAAACAGATCTAAATAAGGTTTGAATTCTGTGTTCACAAGATCCATAAATGTTGCAGGTTTATTTGTCAAATAAAAGAACATAACCAGAAACTCATAGTGCCCATATCTGGTTCTAAATGTTGTTTTTGGAATATCACATTCCCTAGATTTCAACTGATGATAGCCTGATTTAAGATTGATTTTCGAGAATTTCAACTGATGATAGCCTGATTTAAGATTGATTTTCGAGAATCAAGAAGCACCCTGAAGGTGATCGAAAATATCATCTATCCTTGGGAGAGGATACTTATTCTTGATGGCCACTTTATTCAATTGGCGGTACTCTATGCACATCCTGAGGGAACCATCTTTTTTCCTTACAAATAAGATTGGAGCGCCCCAAGGTGAGACACTTGGTCGAATAAAGCCTTTATCTAACAAAACTTTCAATTGTTTTTTAGCTCTTTCAACTCTGCTGGTGCCATTCTGTATGGAGGAATAAAGATAGGGCGAGTATTTTGAATGATGTCTATGTCGAAAGTTATTTCTCTCTCAAGAGGGACTCCGAGTATATCATCAGGAAAGACTTCTGGAAACTCACTCATTATGGAAACTGACTCGGTCTAAGTGATACATACACCCCTTGGAAACTAATTTTATTGCCTTTAGCGGATGAATGAACGACCCTTATGTGCTGTCTGACTAACACTTCCACTCTAGATGGTCATTTGGGAATATGAACTTTAATAACTCGAGTTCTGTAATCTATTGATGCATAACAAGCATGGAGTCGGTCCATACCTGAAATGAGATCAAAATTTGCCATGTCTAACTCTATTTAATCAGACATGGTATTCATGTGACTGACGAAAACACGACAATCATGATAGACTCTTTTAGTTAGAATAGATTCACCAACAAGTGTGGAAACAGTAAATGGTTCGCTAAGTTGTTCAGGGATAATTTCAAAGTTCATTGAAACATAGGGAGTTATAAAAGATAAACTTTCTCTTGTGTTTAACAATGCATAAATAGTATAGTAAAATACTCGAATCATACCAGTGACAACATCTAGCGAATCTTCATGTTCTTGGTAATTGTTGAGAGCATACAAGCGATTTGTTCCTCTTCTAGCACCAGAAGTAGATCCCCTAGATGCAGCCCTGTTTGGTAGAGCAGTTGATGAAGACTGAGCTCTATTACCCCCATTACCACCACTTTTCTTACTCTTGGGACATTTTTTCATGAAATGTTCAATCTGACCTCACTTGAAACAACCCACAGATCCTTCACAACATATGCCGGAGCTATTTATACCACACTTGGCACAGGCAGGAGTCTTACTACCTCCTTGCACCACACTACCCTATGAATATGTAGTCCTAGATTGGGAGTTCTGATCATGATGTTCAACTCTATCTCTAGGCGCAGATGCACTAACCGATGATGGTGCATGCCCGTTCTGTTTCAGGAATTGTAGCCGATTCGAACCACTTTTCTATTGCCCAGACTCTTTTAGGTATTGGCCTTCTTGTTTATATACTTTTCTATGTACATCGACTTTTCCTTTTCAACTTGTTGTACATAGACTATTGGCCAGGATATGTCCATGTCGCCAATCAACATTGCATCCCTACATTCTTTACCACTGAATTGCAAACCCAAACTAACCAAAAAATAATAACTAAAAACAAACAACTTATTTTTGTTTTTGTTTCCCCTCACATCCTTAAAACCATATCCGTAGCATAAGCCGAGACAATTGGGTGAACTTTATACCCATACCCATTTTAACACTTATAGGGATTCCTATTTCGTGTTACGAAGGGAACTCCCCCCGTACCTCTTTGCCTTTCTTTCTTTAGAGTTCTCGGAGAAATAACGACCCAAGAAGTGCTTTTTAAAAGCAAGCCCACTTGGAAATGTGGTTCCATCTCACAATCGTCATCTTCATCCCACTCTACCATCCTCATTGCTCAAACAGGTTCTAGAGCCGGCTCTTTCGCTGATATGCAGGTAACTCATCTCTGTCAGTGCCAACCACATGCATCACATTGAACACCTTCTTCAAATCTTCCGCATAGTTTTCTAGATCCTCAGTAATGCTTGAACCAGTGAAGCTTGGAAGATTCATCCTCAAGAATTCCTGAATCCTCAAAGTGTCAGCCCCTTTTTGTTGAGATCTTTTTTGTTGCCCCACTTGTTTAGGCAAGCTTGACTCAACATCCGGATAGCTTCACTGAACTAAGCATTAATAACCTCCCCTTAAGGTTGCACTTCAATAGCGTTAGGTAACTCCTATTCCCGAGATCTTATATTTCTCCTAGTTGGACGGCCTCTTGCTGCTTTTCGGGGAGACCTTGTTATCTGAGACACATGCAATCTCAAATTAGAGAGATACTTTTACATATAAACTCCTAAACAAACAAATCAATATAAAGAAGTTAAGATATTCCTAAATGTTTGTACCCGCCTCCTATCATAGATTTGGATGGGTGCGCCTTTTCATCAACACATTAGGACTAATACTCTACACGACAGCGAACGGATTATCGACCATCCCTAGGACTCTTGAACCTTGTTTTCTCTGAATAAACAAGTTTTTCATGTTCCCAAGCCTACACAAAAAACCTGGTGCGAGACTCTGACACTCACTCTGACCCTCCTCGGTGACCATTGCTGGCCTCGAGCGAACCCTTGGCGTGACTTATTTAACTTAGCGAAAGACAATAATCACACTTATAAGTATAAAATAACTTAATTGAATTGATTAGTAATACTATCAAGAATATTTCAAAAGTCTAAACATTCAACTTGTCCAAAATGGCAACACAAGTCTTTAACATTAGAATGAAAATGTAAAGACAACTCAACTACTAATTGTCTATTAAGCCTCTTAACTAAATGAGATGAATGTTGATACAAACTCCACAACATTCTACTAAACTAAGTAGAAATCAATAAAATATGTCCTACGAAATTAAAGGAGGCACACCAACTGACTCTAGGATGCTCAACTGGATCAATAGTGTATTGGATGTCGATCCTCGTTACCTGTGTCTGCATCATAATATGATACACACCAACTAGCATCAGTACATTGAAAGTAGAAGTATGAGAGTTGGAATACTAAATGACACTTAGGCTTGAAAAGTAGTAAGAAAAAGAATTACCTTGGCTCTGTTCAACTTATGCTTTACTAACTCGTATTCAATATATCTAGTTTAAAGGTAAATGCAATATAAAGAAAAACTGACTAAAACATGTTGTAAGATCTAAACGTAACAAGTATACAAATAATATCTGAGATGCATGTAAAAATACAAATAACAGATGTATATGGAAATACAATACTTCTGTAAAAGCTTCTCTAATCGACAACCATCAATGAAGAGCTATAGTGATGATACATTGTTACTCGAGCAACGCTGCCCGCCCATCCTAACCTTGCCAGGGTATAAGACCTGAATTGCCTAATGGATCTACTAATATATTGTGAAAAGGATTCATCTAAAAATTATGAACCTTTTCTATCCATGATGGCTACATGGTTTTCATGGAGACTTAAGTTAATATAAAATCACATCTCCACATCGGTGCTCAATACTACTCCAAAATATATATTGACTCTTATGTTTATAAATATACTGCTCTTGTGGATTGAGATTATTGCTCAAAACTTAGCTTTCAAAACTCTTTTGGAAATCAAAGTTTCCCTGCTTTCTTCATGTTATTAAGCTAATATTTCTGTCTGAAAACTAGTTCGAAGGCTCTTTACTTTTTTAAATGTGAAAACATTCTTACTTCTCTATGGGGATATTAGTCCCCGTATACTCTTGAAGAAAGGAATATCAACTTAACTCTTTACTCTTTGCTCAACTTATAGTTTGAGCCTTAAAACAAAGTTAAAATGTTGTTTAAGACTGCAAATCTTTAAAAACATACTTTGACTTGCTTCTTAACTTTTAGACTTGACTCTTAACTTCATTGACTTTTATCATAACTTTTCTTGAATTGAATTATGGATTCAAGAATCATGATCTAATTTTTATGGATGAATTCATGATGCTTAGATGTACTTAAAATGTTGGAATCAACTCGGAATGATAGGCACATCACTTAGGAACTAGTACGAAAAGATGGGGGAGAAATGGTAACTCCAAGTTACCTTGGCGCTATAAGAGGCTCGGCTAGCCAGATCCCGTCCTCAAGCGCTCTGGTAGGCGCAACACCCCAGGGCCTGTCAGACGGTTTTTTTTACTTTTCATTTCCGATTTTCAACTCTAAACCTCTCAAACTTCCATGGATCTTCCCCTAAACACTTAGGATCACCAATATCCTCAATTATCAATAGTTTAGACCCGTAAAATAGCTCAAAAACATGAATCACAACCTACGAAGGGTACACTACAATTCTACAAACAGGATTTCAATTATTGTTCATCAAGAACTTTAAAATTCATCATTCAATAAATACAAACTTGCTGAATTAAAATATTTGTGTGTGGATGAATGAACCCACAAAGAATGATCGCACATACCTCAATAGGGATCACCCCCGACGAGTTCTACTAGAATCTCTAGGCGTTTTTGGTGAAATCTTGCCCTTTTCTCCGTTGTCCTTCTTCTCTTTTCTTTTCTCCCAAACCCTAAGTGTAAAAAGTTTTTTTTTCCTAATGTAAACTAAAACTTGGTTTTACCCCAATTAAACCCTTTAATCAAATTAGGAAATAATAGGGTAAAAAGACTACATTACCCTTGCTAAAATCTGGATTGGACTTTCTTTAGTCCAACAACCCAACTTTTGAAAGGCATATCCCCCTCATACGACATCAAAAATTAGAAAACTCGGCGCCGCTGGAAAGATCTTATGAAGAGATTTATATCCATATAAATGATTGATCCTAAATTTTTATGAGCCAGAAATTATGGTCATTAGAAAATGGCTAAAACTCACTTTCTAAAATTAGAAATTGTTTTAGATATTTTCTGTTCTTTCAAAAAATAACTACTCTCACTTTTTTTGTTTAATCATAGCTATTAGGATTATGAGTTGTTACAGAATGTGGGTTGTATTTCGAAAATACTAAAGTTTATGGGCATTAGTTGATATATTATTGATTTGATTTATTATGTGTGATTCTGTTCTTTACCAAACCTGTATAATTGTGATAATTGGGGTGATTATATGTCGTAGCGATATTTTATTTATTGAGATGTTCCATGATCCCCTTTATTTGATATCGTATTATGCATATGCATTGACATGCGATTGGATATGAGTAAAGGTCTAACACATGGAGATTGTCCGTGTTGTGATTGAGTTATGATTATTTGGGCACGTGGAGATCGTTCGTGCGATGGAAAAGTTGTGATTATAATTTAGACACGTGGAGACTGTTCATGCGGAAATTTTTTTGATGTATGATTGTGCATTGAGATCGTCCGCAAAGACATATGGAGATCGTCTGCGTCGGTATATGGACCTCGCAAGTTCCCCTTGGGTCATGAACTCTCAATGTATTTTCGTGGAGTTTCATGTATATACGATTGAGAGAGTACTTGATATTTTGAGGAATATCATTTGATGGTGTCATACTGCGTTGCAGCCCGTGACATCTTTAATTCTTGATGAATGTATATTATTGGTGTTTGAAAAGTACTTTATATTTGATTACCTTTATTTGATGAACATGATCTTATGTCTTCCTGATATTGTAAGTGCCTTTTGTGGAGGTTGTAATCAATGAAGATTGAGCTTGTTTTCTAGAATATGTGATTGTTAGAATGTTGTTGTTGAAATATGTAGATGGTGAATTCTTAGGTTTAACTTGTTTTATGCAGGTTGTAGTTGTGGAGGTTCGGATGGGGTGTAAGGAGTACCCGTAATTTATCCTCTTAACTTGTGTTTAGAGGTTTACTTGCTGAGTATCGTATTGTTAGGTACTCACTCATTTCTTCTACAAATTTTTATAGGTTATTAGCCTTGATCTTTATGATACTTTCTCTTCTCCTTGTCTGAGACTTCTTATGGAGATTTTTGAGGTAGTTTCTTTTCATTTCAGCATACCTTACTCCTATTTATGATGTTGTTCTACTCTAGAAACAATGTCATATGAGACTGATATTTTCTTTGATTCAATTGTAATACTTTAGAGGCTTGTACACGTGACAACAAAGTTTTGGGGGTTTAATTATGCTCACCTTGTTTTCCGCGGTATTTAATAGTCTTAGATATTTATTCACGTTTTGCTTCCGCATTCACTACATTAGCTGGGTTTTAGGCTGACTTGTCTTGATGGTATAAGACGAGGGTCATCACGTCCATTTTTGGGTCGTGACAAAATGGTATTAAAGTTCTAGGTTCAAAATCCTCACGTGTATACAAGTTGAGTCTAAGTAGAGTCTCGAGGATTGGTATGGAGACGTCTGTACTTATCTTGTTTTTTAGAATAAATCTTCACTTCTTAGATCTCTATCGTTCATACTTTGTCCGACTTAGATTCTTATCGCTGCACTCTATTCACTTTCACTTATAGTGATCACTCGTGCATGATTTGTCATGTAAGTAGTTGATGTAGTGTATGGTTTGAATGTTAGATCTCATGTCAAGGTGAAAGTAATTAACTTTTTGAAAAGATGTCTGATTAAATTTAGAATGTTCAAAAATTTGAAGAGGTTGTGTAAAGTTAGTTAGCATAGTAAAATATTATTACTTATGTGGTATATACAATAATTAGAGTTGTTTCAGAATTGGAAGTACAATGATTAAAGGGATGGTTATATAATGGACATGTAATTTTGGAAACTACAATTATTAAAGTTATCATAACATGAATGGGCTGCTCAAAAAATGATGAGAACAATGTTGCTTCAATGGAGGCTAGAATTTCTACTCTGGCTTTATCGATTGTGTGTATATCAAAGAAGGTCATGATACAAATTATACAATACTATTGATGCTTACTTGGTTAAAGTTATTGAGTGTGTTACTTTTTTTATCGGCCTAATCAACAAAAAAAGGCATATCGCTTTGGGTTAGAGACCAAACAAATTTGATAATATTTTGCAACTACTTAATGGATTAAAATGGGTGGGCTATCTGGGTACGATCTTTTGAGTCGGTATGAGGTGTTCTAGTGGTGTATCTAATGTGTTTTCACGGTATGTTACTAGTTGTATATGAAAATAGATATGTCAATTGTCAAGTGAAAATATTAACTACTTAAGAGTTACCAGTTGTATCACATGACACATTCACATTTGAGAAACCAATTAGGTTGTTAGCACTGATGTTTGGGATTAAGCAACGCGTATAAGAAAGATCTTAGTAGTGAATTGTTAATACGATATTACTGTATTAAGTTAAGAAGTGTATTCTAGGGTTCTAAATAAGGACCGGTGATTTCATATTAAGGTCCAAGGGAATGAATGAATATCATAGTGACAAATTTATGGGTAAAGTAAGTCCCAAAGAGTATACTTGTGTGCAGATAATTGAAATTTTAGTAAAAAAAACATTTAAAAGGGGGAAAGGCTCAAATATGCCATCGAACTTTCAGAAAAGGCTCATATATGTCATCCGTTAAAAGTTTGGTTCATCTATGCCATTATCGTTCAAGAAAAGGCTCATTGATGCCATTATTTTTTAACAGTGATTTTGCAAAACCATTTTTGACACGTGGAAAATTGTAATTCGACCACGTCATTAATTTTTTAAATAAAAAAATCATAATTCTTAAAATTATCCTTAGTAGATTGCTTGTTGGGTACTGTGTTGGTACTCACACCTTGCTTGTATACTTGAGTAGAATGCGAACCCGGTATCATGTAATTGCTCTTTCTCTCCCATCTCTGAGGTTTGTCAAAAAACTGTTGAGAGATAGTTACTTGTCATCTCGGCAGACCCTCTAGTTCTTCTTTTATATTTTGTTCTATTAAAGAAACAAAGATTTGAGACTTGTACTTATTTATTGACTTTGCTCTTATGTATAATTAGTGGCTTTTACATGACAATCAGATTTTGAAGTGTTAATAAAATGAATAAGTTTTTTCGCTTTTATCATATTCTTGTTTTATCTTCAGTATGCGTTTCGTTTCGTTAGATTCAGACTAACTTGTTTTGATAGAAATAAAAAAGTGTCATCACTTCTATTTTTAATTCGTAACAAATATATAAAGTAGCGTAACTTTCTAAGAGAATTATTTATAGTTGAGTGACCATAGGAGATATTATCTCAAAGATATAATGAAAAACCAATAATAAAACTCTTTATTTTTTCAAAGAGACAACAAAATTAAAATATTTATTTATAATATAAATTTATTGGGAAAAAATAAGTTATACACGTGGTTACATGTAGAGTGGACTTGTGTCACTAGAAAGAAGTCATATGATAACGTGGTGATGAGGATCGAGCAGAAGTCTTCATAAAGGTTTCATTGGTCGAAGTGTCCAAAACGATATGCTCCGATCTCATTTGTTTCTATAAAGATTAATATGTGTGAAATTTTGAATATAAATAGATATTTAAATATTAAAATGTGTATTAATATTTAAATATATAAATTTAAATACATATTTAATTATTAAGATATTATTCATAAATCTAAAAATTGAATAACTATGACTGTTTTCTTTTAGTATATAAATATGCATAAAAAATTAAATGTTATACTAATAAAATACTATAAACACCTCATTCTAGAAAATTATTTTTAAGATAAAATAATATTTTTAATATTTTCATTAATATATCTATTCTTTACACTCAAAAACTTTAAGAATCTAATAAAATATAATTTAAAATAGTTTATATAGTGTAGTAAAATATGTTATAAAGTATTCGTATTATAATGAATGTCTATCATGTGGAGTTTCTTTTTAGGATATGGTTAAAGAGTCCTACTTGGGGGACGACGTTAGATTTCTCCATTAAATATGAGTGTCTCTTCATTGTAAATTCAATTAATCAAGAGAAATAAAGTCTTCTCTTCTTTTTTCTCTAATTTCCTTCTTCTTATTCATAGTTTATACAGTTATCAGCACGAGAACTCTAATTCTCAAAAGTGCCAAGGTAGATTTGAGAATTAATAAAGCTATTATTATTATTTTATTTTTTAATTAAATGGCCCAATCTACGCACCCCAAACCCTACGAGTCCCCCTCCCCCCCCCGCCCCCTCCCCCCCCACCCCCCTAAATTTCGGGCAGGAACTACCTCGCAGGTGTGTTGGATACTGAAATTCCATCTTGATGCACATGGGTCTTGGAAACACCATAAAAGAAGTTTAAAATAAGGCATATTCCAAATCAAAATGTACACGGAGCAATGATATTCTTGGTCGTCATCTTGAAAGATTCTGGAAAATCGAATTATCTGAAGTCTGACAGTTAAGGATCCACGTGTTATTGTGAAAAAAAACAAAAAGAAAGATTTTTTGACCCTGAAGATGGTCAGCCGTCAAGAGCACGATATGATGGATGCCATCTAAGCTACAGACTTTAAGTAATAAAGGGAGTACAATCTTCCATGTCAGAATCACTTCTTAATTGAAATTATGTGGAGAAACGATTAGTGAGATTGATATGCAAAAAAATCACGTTCTCCACTTCCATGCCTCGAAGTCGCTATTGCGAGCAAACAATATCGAGAGAAAGGTTATCAACAAAAGTATCTGAACTAATTCTCATCTTTTGTGGCAGAGCAAAATAATGATATACTAGAAAAATTATGAGAATCGGACCTACTAGATCTGACAACTTCCTGGAAGTGAATGAGGCGTACACCCCACCTGCTAGGCGTAGAAAGGTCGCGGTTCCTAATCGTGGACTGGTCGGTGATTATGGTCAATAACGTAATTCTATTACTGGAATTAATTATCATCAAATAAAAAGAAAAAAAGAAATGAGAAGAAACGTGAAAGCAACTAGGAAGTGTTTTCGGAGTGGGTGGAAGAGTCGTTATCACGTAATTGCCGTACTATACAAGCTTGGTTGAGATTTCATCAAGAATCA
Organism: Solanum habrochaites; assembly: GCA_027704765.1. Taxonomy (NCBI): domain Eukaryota; kingdom Viridiplantae; phylum Streptophyta; class Magnoliopsida; order Solanales; family Solanaceae; genus Solanum; species Solanum habrochaites. Next base: position 16,406,109 of record JAKWJA010002497.1, read on the forward strand.
CTAAAGAAGAAGAGAAAATCATGAGGCAAATTTATCTCTGAAAATCATAGTAGTTGACCACATTACGCACTTGCGATTGTAGCAGGATTTCTTCGCACAGCCTGAAGGAAAAAATAAATCACTTAAATTGGTGATGGTTCTGTGAACATGAAGAGTGATATTTTGTTTGATAGGCATTTATTCTAAAATCATGTAATGATTAGTTGTTTGCCCATGAGTCTTAGTATTTTAAATTAGGTTTAGCGTTCATAGCTTGTTCCTTAATTCTTAATTAAGATTAATATATATTTTTTCATTGATTATTTATATTGATTCTTAATATGATTAGAGTTAGTCAAATACTAAATTTTATCACGTGTTTGTTTAATAGGTCTTTAAACTTGGTCTAATATCTAAAAACATAAATATGATATTAACTAGGACGTAATCATGTCTTGTATTAATTAAGGTCTTTACTTGATCTAATGTTAAAACATGCAGTCTGTTATTAACTAGGATAAATAATATTTTATTTTATTTTCCTAACAACTCTATTTTGACTTAGAGGAAACAATAAATTAAGGCTCAATTTCTAATTAATTTAAATTATTAATTTATTTCTTTGATATTATTTGATACCCTTTGACAACACTAATATTTAATAGATAGTCTTTGTGTATGTCATTTCATGTGAAGATATGGATAATTCTAAGAAAACAATATTATCGAAATATGAAAGTATTGTTGATTGATTCTAGTACAACAATACGATATATCAAAAATAAGAAATATTTCCGTATTTAAGTCATGGGTAAAATAAATGTTACTACATTTTTGATAGGTACTAAATGATTGAAGGTTTTGGAAGAGACATTGTATTTTGCCAAAGGAAAACTAAATCATCATTAATAATGTTATGTTTTCTCAAAATTTAAGGAAACTTGGGAGTTTTAAAGATATCCGTGAAATGGTTATCATTTCCAAAACAATGGATTGAATAAATCTGAATATCTTGGTATCACCAAGAATGTCTCTGACAGACATGTGTATAGAAAAGTTCACTTCTTTAGCTTCTGGTTGTATTGAACAAAACTAGTGCAATTGAGGCACATTTTATAGTAAATAAGAAGTTAGATTTCAATACTTTCGACTTTGGCATGATTGTCTAGTGGACATCCTGAGTCAATAATGATGCAAGACGAAATTAAGAAACTTGAATGGACATTCACTAAAAGACCTAAAAAGTTTTTTAACATGTGGTGAATTTTCTTGTAATGCTTGTTATCAAGGAAAATTAATTGTGAGACTCAGCACCAATGAAAAGTTAGATTGAGTCCCCGGTTCTTGCGAACGTCTAAATATACATGGTGATACGAGAGTGGGACCTATTCACCCCACCTCGTGAGTCATTTAGATATTTTAGGTTCTAATAGATGCTTCTACTAGATGGTCTCAGTGTGCCTATTGTCGTCTCGTAACTTGGCATTTGTAAATTGGGCCACAAATAATAAGATTCAGGGAACCCTTTCCTGATAATAAGATTAAGTCCTTCGGCTGATAATGACTGGTTGTAGAGTTTCTCCTAATATTTAATGATTATTTGTTTAGCGATTGGATAAGAGTTGAACACTCCGTGCTCATGGTTCATACTCAGGAATGGTCTCGGCTGAGTCATTAATAATGTTGGCAAGAATAGCAAGACCATGGCTTATGAAAACTAAGTGCCCACTTCGGTGTAGGGGGACATGCAAAATTTTGCATGCTGCAACACTTTTCGTCTCGACCGGACAAGTTATCATACGGTTTTTCCATTTGCAATTGGTTAGCAGGTCAAGAACATTAATAATATCCCATCTAAAAATATTCGGAAAGTGTTGTATCTAACCCTTGTTGTAGCACCACAAAACGCACTAATATGGGCTCTCAAAGAATGTTAGGAAATATATGTTGGGTTGAGTCGGCCCTCAATATCCGCTCTACTGGGAACCATTGACTAGAGACATGTTTACTGCTTATGATTTTTGCATGTATTTTGGTTGTCTGTGTTTTTGGGATGAGACCTAGTTTTTTTCCTTTTAGTATTGTGGGGAGAGAATAGTGAAATTAAAACGAGAAATGTGGAAAAATTTCACGTTCATAGGATCCCATATTCTTCTACTTGCGAACAAGAAGTACAAGATTAGTCATCTGCAGAAATTGCAATCAAATGCCAATGCATTTACAGATTTGAAAAGGATTAATAAATAACATATTCCCTTGCCGAGAATGTCCCAATTCAAATTGATGTCTAAAGAACTCATTACTAGTGTCATAGCTAATGAGTAAAAACAAACCTAAAGCGTGTATAGACCCATTGGGGTCTAAGGAGATTAGGGGATCGGGTGTCACGTTCCGAAAGAGTGAGTATTTAGGGGATCAGGTGTCACGTTCCGACACGTAGTATTAGGGGATCAGCGTGTCCGTTCCGAACACTGCGTAGGAATAAATTGGATCGGAGTTGTACACGTTTCGGACACGATAAGACTAAAGAGAAAGTAATCTTTGAATCATGTTAATATACTCAATTTCGAAGAAACCTATGTCCCAAATGATATGGGATGGGAGGCTTGAGTCCTCATAGGTGTGCGTGGTGTTTGTTGTCAATGGTTTCTTGTACTGTTGATTTCTACCCCGCTAAGTATTTATGGTTATATTTATATAATTGTTCAGGTAAGTGCTTTCTATTTTGAGTGGTCGATGATTGATACCTATTAGTAGTTTCCTCGTACTGACACTCTACTTTATTCCTTAGTGTTGTTTTTTGTGGAGTGCAGCAAGTGCACCATTGACTTCTACTCGTCATCAACTCTAGCCAGTCCTTCAGCAGTCAGATTTCAGGGTGAGCTATTTATTCCGTATGCCAGGGAGGATTATCTTCTTCACGTCTTGATGTCTTTGAAAGTTTTTTAGGACATTGACCATCTTTTACTTAATGTAGCTTCTAATACTCTTAGATTTAGTAATTGAGGATAGATGTTTCTTGATGTGATGAACTTCAAGATTTTTGGGAACGAGAACAGTAGTTGAGTTTTAGATAGAAGGTATTTATTGATTTTTCGTAATGAGTTTGAGTCTTCCGCTATTATATTTTGTTCACTAGTGGTGAATATGGTAAAGGGTGGGGTGTGGATGGGTTGAGTTCGCTTCACCGAGGATGAGTAAGTGTGAGTGCCACTCGCGGCTCGTTTTGTGTGACACATTAATAAGGTGAATCTGAATGAATGATTAAGCTTCAGAGCCTCATTACAGACTAAAAATGAGGCCTCATTCTGTCCTATTTTATGTAGGTTTGTTTGACTCGAAAAGGACTTTAAAAAAGAAATGAAGACTTTTAAAACTTGTGATGAAAATGAATAATAAAAATTTGTATAACTATAAACCATTTTATTAGAGTTAATATAGACATTTAAAATTTAATTGTTATGTAATATTGAATGAGTCGTATAAATTAGAAGTTAAAACAGAAAACTATAATTTTTGAATTCCAAATTCAAATCTCACATACTATATTTTTTTTCCAAATATTTTCAAATGAATTTAATCAAACTCCTAAATCCTCCTCTATTGGCTAAGAAACATGAATGAACTTATACCAACTTCGTGTTTTATCAAATATTCTTTTGGCCATAGGACGAAGCCAATTGGTAAATCATAATTAAGATAAGTGACATTAAAGTCAAACAAAAGTTTATTAAATTGCGTATTTGGTACTTTATCTGCCGCTGCGTGACAATTTTTCAAATTTTGAGATTCAAATTAATATTAATATTTTTATATGTTTTTTTAAACATTTTAGATTTTCAATTCTTTTAATTTATATTATTTTTCATGTGATTTATAAATATATAAATTTTAAATTAAAAAATTAAAAATTTAATATGTAAATTTTAATCGAACTTATATTATTTAATTCTTAAAAAATGAAAGTGTAATATAAATTTTGACTGATGAAATATGATTATAACGTAGAAAAAGAACTCGTTATGAGAAAGTAGGTCAGATTGATGATTTGATTTCTCATCTAATTGTGGTTGAAAAGTACACTCCTATCCACTTTTACTCTAATTTTACTTGTAAATCATACTAAAATTATTAAAGTATTGTCCATTTTTATTTTTTTCAAATTTCATAATCAAGACAAAAACTTAATTATCATAATCATTTTTCTTATTTTTCATAAAATATTTGATATTTATAGTAGAGTATGATTAAATTTAAACTCGTGTCGGGAAGTTTCACAATAATGGTAAAACACTCGATAGCAAATGTGATTTCGTACTAGGAAGACTCAAACCTACTATTTAGTTGGTTAAAATTAAAATAGTACTTACTACTCCACCACAATTCTCATTGACTACTATAATATTTTTCAATGCGTGTTTAAAGCATTGAGTTTATTAGAAGAGAATAATTTTACATAATGTACAATGTAGTCGGCCAATTATAAATCAAAAATTAAAAGTTATAAGTAGAGGATATCCTACTTCTGACTTAGGTCACATTTGTTTTCATTAAGATTAATAAATCTAACATCTGACTACATCTGAATATTAGATTTGCAAAATTAAGATAATGAGTATTTGGATCTTGAATACATGTCACGACCCAAAACGGTCCGCGAGGGCACCCCACCCACAACTTATCCTCTATGTGAGCGAAGCAACCAATCTAATCCCCACAGTCTAACCATAATAAACAGGAAAATAATAGCGGAGAGACTTAAAACTCATTAACGGCAGGACATCAATTAATCACTCAAAATTTAATACTTCTCATCCCCAAAAATCTGGAAGTCATCGCCACAAGAACTCTATATTCAAAATACTAAATCTAAGAATATCTAGGAAACCCCCCTTTGTTAAAACAAAAAAAAAAAAAAAAAATTTTAAATAAACAGCTAGTCCATGCCGGAACTTCACTTCAAGGCATCAAGACTGAAGAAGAAGATTCCAGTGCTAAGCTAGAATCTTAGCTCACCCTGAGATCCTACGTGATGAAGACTGGCTAGAGTTTGCGGTTGAGTTGAAAGAACGATGGAACGTTTGCTGCGCTCCACAAATAACAAGAAAAACACTTACAAGTAGGGTCAGTACAAACACGAGTATGAGTAGATATCATCGGCCAACTCAGAATAGAAAACAGTATATACTAGTTAATATCATAAAATCAACTACAATACTCAACTGTAGCAACATAAGTATGTAATCATGAGGACTCAAGAGAGCCGCAATATACCATACTCATTTGGAAAATAGGTTCATTAATTGAGAATATTTATCAACTTCAAGATTCATTCTCTTTCTATTCTGTGTCGGAACGTGACACCCGATCCTCATCATACTATCCTGGTGTCGGAACGTGACACTCTGATCCATAGTCCGATCCTGGTTCTGGATACGTGACACTCTGATCCTCACTCATAACTATCCGGGTGTCGGAACGTGACCCTCCGATCCATATTCTATCCTAGTGGCCGAACGTGACACCCCGATCCATATATAACTATCCTGTGTCGGACTTGACACTCCGATCCATATTCTACCTATGTCGGAACGTGACACCCCGATCCTCTATTACTGTACTAACCACCCTGGTACATAACTTGACACCCGATCCTCTATAACCTCATTACTTTATTTCATCAAGCCTCTTTTACATACCAAGGCATCTCATTAACAAAGTAAATTTAGGTATTTACAGATTCAACGGCCTCATCATGCTAGTTTCATTTCATCATCACAAATTATATATACACACATCAATGCATACCACAATTAAAAGCATATAGAAGGGTTTTACAATACTACCCAATACAATATCATTCGCTATTAAATTTAACTATTAAATAGCATAAACCATAACCTACCTCCACCGAAGAGTTGTGATCAAGCAGTCTTTAACTTCCCAAAGCTTGCGGTTCCTCTTCGTTTTTTCCTCTCTGTCTGGGGATCGTTGTTTCTCCCTCTCATGGTTCTTTCTATTTTTTCTCTATGTCAACCCTTTTTCCTTTTAAACCCTAATTAGCATATAAGTAAGTATAAAAGATGATAAATACCCCATTACTTGTTCATTCCAGTTTCTCCTCCCCTTTAAAACCCCCAATTAAATTAAATTCATTAACACTTCAACCACGTCACTTTATAATGATAAGCAGGAATAGTCCAAAACACCCCTTAAAATTTTAACAGAAATCCTACCCCAGTTCAGGGTCACTCAGCCTGTGACAGTCGTCTGCCGCGACGGTCCCCGTCTGCTGCTTCCGTCTAAAGTTCAGATAACTCCATTCATGAAAGAGTCTGTGACGGCCCCGTCATGTCTGGGACGGTCCGTCCTGCCATTTCGTTGCAAAATTCCAGAGAGTCGATCTCAGTACCCCCAAATTTTTAGATTCTAAGTGTTTTGGAACGAGGACCCCCGGGACGGTCCCGTCGTGCCTATGACGGTCCGGTCGTGTGCTCCGTCGACTCATCCAGCCCAGTTTTTCCAGAAATTAAAATCTGCTTCTCAAAACGACTAAACAGGTCGTTAACAATAAGATACCAATTTCTTACCCATCGTTCGTCCTCGAACGATCACAAGAAGAAAAACAAGGGCGAAAATGAGTACCTTAATCTGTAAACAGGTGTGGGTATCTTTCTTGCAATATCACAGCCCTCCTTCTTCCCAAGTGGACTCTTCACTGGTCGATTCTTCCAATTTGAACTTGATGGATGCAATCTCCCTTGATCTCAACTTTTGCGAATTCCTCTATCTAGAATGGCAACAGGCTTCCTCCTCATAAAGAAACCTCATCGAGAAGACCTGAATCCATCCAACGAATAAGTTAGTTTTTTCCATACCCATGGGTAATGCTTTTCAACATGACAACATGACATAACCGTGTGCACTCCTGACAGCCCTGGAGGCAAGGCTAATTCATAAGACCACCTCCCCTACTCACTCGCTTAAGTACTTCAAATGGTCGCCAATATAACCTTGGCTTAGCTTATACCTCTTTTAAAATAAATTGTAAAAAATACCCTCAAATTTATCCTCTTTTTACCACCGCATCAACTCCTTTCTTGGGCCGGAAACCTTCAAAGCAGACTTGCTCACCCTCCATGAACTCCCATTCCCCTAAAAACCTTTCGTCTGAATGCTCTTTTTGCTTGCCTACTTGAGCCGCTAAAAGCTTTTCTTGAATATATTTCACCTCTCAATGAATCCCTCAAAAGTCCCCAGTAACCCCAAGGTCCTAACCCCCACCTCGAAACATCAAACCAAAAACCAACCAATGGGAGACCTACATCTCCACCCATACCCTGCTTTCGAAAGGAGCCATATCAATACTTTGATTGATAGCTTTATTGAATGAAAAAACCCGCTAAGGGTAAGAAGTTATCCCCAATGCCCACCGAATTCTATCACACACGACTCACGAAGCATATCTCTTCCAATACCTGAATCACATCGCTCAAGACTGGTCCACCGGTCTGAGGGGTGACATGCAGTACTAAGGTCCACCTAGTACCTAATTTCGCATGCAATTTTCTCCAAAACCTAAGTAAAATGCGTACCTCTACTGATATGATGGAACATGAACTCCATGCAATCGAACAATCTCTGAGATATAAAAAGTTTGGCCTAACTTCCTTTCTCTGCGATGTAAGTCAACCCTTGACCGGAATGAAGTGAGCAGACTTAGTTAATCTGTCCCACAAGTAAACCACCCAATATAATCAAACTTGCCCGATAGCCTTTGGGAAGAACCAACCACGAAGCCATTGCAATTCTCCTCTCCCACTTCCATTCAGGAATGGCATTCTCTGAAGCGTTCCCTCCGGGCCTCTGGTGTTCATAAACTTTACTTTGCTGACAGTTGGACATTTGGCAACAAATCAAAATGCACGCTTCATTCTCTACTTTCCACCAAAAGTGTTGCTTTAGGTCACGGTACATCTTTGTTGCACTGGATTTATAGAATATCTGGAAAATCTGAGCCTCTGTAGAATAGTGTGAATCAAATCATCGCACGGTGGTACACATAACCCTGCCCTTACTTCTCAAAACACCTCTTTCATCATCCATTATCGCTTCCTTAGCCTCTCCTCTCCTTCTCCTCCGCAACCCCTAATCCCTAATGCGCGCCTTAGTTTCTTCTCATCATCAAACTATTTTCCACCTTTGATCTTGTCACGAAAAAAAAAAAGATCTCCGCCTCCACACTGGCCAAAAATCCTCCCTTCTCAGTTACTTCTACACCTCATAAGGTCATTAGTCCAGAGTCGAACCTCTCTAGCCATGGGCCTCCTAGAAACTTGTAAGTGGGCTAAACTACCCATGCTCCCTACTTTTTCTACTTAAGGTGCGTCTGCCACAACATTATCCGTCCTGGGTGGATACGATGGGTAACATCATAATCCTTAGTAGTTTCCATCCATCGCCTCTGTCTCAATTCAATGTTTTCTGAGTAAAAGACATACTGTAACTACGAGGATCCGTATCGACTTCACACTTAACCCCATATAGAGAGGTGTCTCTCCCATTGCTTTAATAATGCAAACACCACCCGCAGCCAACTCCAAATCAATGGTCGGATAATTACTGCATGCACCTTTAATTTAATTGTCTCGAAGCATAAGAATTAAACATTCTCTCTTTGCCTTAGCAACTACACTACAACTACAAACCCAAACCAGAATAGGATGCATCACAATAAAAATGAAGTTCTTAACCCTCTACTCTGGCAATGTAATGATAGGTCAGTAGTCATCAAGGTCTTGAGTTTCTGAAAAGCTTCTTCGCCCTCGTTCCGAACATACAAATGAACATTCCTGCTTAGTCAGTTCGTCAATTGGGGGGGGGGGGGGGGGGGGGGGGGGGAAGCAATAGAAGAGAACCCATAAAAATTGAACTGGTAGTAGCTGGTTAAACCAATAAAGCTCCCTTACTTCTGACACTTAGTAGGTTCTTAAACCCAATTTTCTCCACTGTTTCAATCTTAGAAGGATCCACCCTCACTCATCCTCGGAAACCACGTGCCCCAGAGGACACTTGAATCTATCCAAAACTCCACACTTGAATTTGCCAATAAAAGCTTTTTCTCCCTCAACATTTCCAATTACAATTCCGCAAGTGCTCCTCAATGTTTCTTTCTTGCTCTTTGAGTATACCAGTATATCATCAATAAATACAATGACAAAGAGATCCAGATATTATGGCTTAAAAATCCCATTCATCAGCTCATGAAGCAGCCAGGGCATTTCGTAGCCCAAAAGACATTACTAGAACGCATAATGCCCATACCTGGTCCCGAAAAGCATTCTGGGCACATACATCCGTTTGCCCGTATTTTCAGTGGATGGACTAGATCTCCAAATCATTTTCGAGAAGGTACAAGCACCTTTAACTGATCGAACACATCAAATCATGCGGGGAAAGGGTAACTTGTTCTTAACAGTTACTACTTTGTTCATTTCCGGTACTATGCACCTCCGAAAAACCCCATCCTTTCTTCTTCACAAATAACACGAAGCACCCCAAGGGGTGCACTTGGTCTATGAACCTTTACTTAACAACTCTTGAAGTTGGGCTTTAAACTCAAAACTTCCCTAACTCTGCTGGATATCATTCTTATCAAGGGAGGAATGGGGGGGGGGGGACATGGGGAAGAAATACCCCGGCCTCCAGATCCATGCACAAGTCATAATCTCTAGCCGGTGGCAAATACCAGGAAAGTCTGCAGGAAAACACATCCAGAAAACTCTTCGGACTAATACGGAACCGACTCAATTGAAGGTACTAACTTGGGTAGTATCATCCCTTAGGTGTTCCAAGAAGCAAAACACAAACACCTTTACTCTAATAACCATTCTCCCTTAGCACGAAGAAAGAAGAATGATACAAATGGAGTGGAAGTGTAGTCCCCCCCCACACTCTAACGGATTTTGTACCAGGCTGGCTACCGTTACAATTTTTAGCAATTACAAATCTAAGATTGCAAATTTGAGATCCAAGTCTAACCAGAATTACCTCGAAAATCACCATTTCTAAGATAACCAAGTCTACAATGAGTGTTTGCTCCCCATAAAAGTCACCAGGCAAGACCTATACAACACCTTTTCAACTATCACAGACTCACCCACCAGAGTAGAAAACCACGAATATCATGTCAAAGCAATTCCAAGGTAAATTAAGACTATTAGCAAATGGGAAGATACATATGAAAATGTGGAGCCCAAGGATCAAATAATACAGCAAAGTCAAATGCCATCACAAAACCAAAAGAATTACCTGTTGGATAACACATCTGATTCTCCGCTTCAGACCTCCCAGGGAAAGCGATCAATGGGCCCTATCACTGTCTGCCCATTGTCCCTACCAATTTGTTGGTTGTCGTAGCTTCGCTTCCCATTTGCCCCCGTCCACCCCCACCCCGGCCGTTTCGTGACCGACCATTACCTCGGCCACCACGCCCTCCATAATGACGGCCTCTTCCATACCCACCCCCCCCCCCCCAAAAAAAAAAACCCCCCCACCTCTAAACCTCTTACTATTTGAGGTCTGTAACTCTGTTTTGGACAATACCCTCTTGATGTGTCCAGTCTCCCCCACATCCATAACACTCTCTCTCCTCATCTCCTGGAGTCAAGCATAGAGGGTATCTGTGAGAAGAGGAAGTCTTGGATAAACCCCTCCAAACTCAGAGAGTGTTGACCTGTCTGCATTGGACCCCCAACTACGTCTGTAGAGGTGAAGACTGAATAGGGGTCGGGCTGGATCACCCTCCTGAACCCTGCCATCTGGAGTACTAACCTTAAACTAAAAAAACTCACCCTCCCTTACGAAACCTTTTAGGATGTCGATCGCCCAGGTGAAGTCATCTGGCTTCAACTCCCTCCACCTCTATCACAAGTCTAACCACTCACTTCCTGAAAGGATTTCGCTGTAGCAAGCCGCTCCTGCAAGGGCTGAAATCCGCAAATCCTACCTCAACCCCTTCACAAACGTCGAATCCCGCTCTTGTGGATGAAACAAAGCGGGGTGGGCATACTGGATAATTTTTTTGGGGGCCCACAAAAACACGGGAACTTAGCCTCATACGCAGTCAAACCGATATCTTGCCTTGCTCTAGGCTCAAGAACTCATCTCTCCTCCGATCCCTCAAGGTCCGGGGATATACTTTCTACTCTCCATGAAATAACTAGAGAATTGTGTGGGGGGGGGGGGGGAAAACCAACACAAAAAAAAAAAAAAACGTCCAAGTCAATAGGTGGTGCCTGTGTGTGGGTTGAACACTCAACATGTGACCGCCACCGATATTTTTGGAGGGGGGGGCATTCCTGAAACTGATAGGTTACAACTCAACACCAAATTGGTCCCACTATGTATGCCCATTTATGTAGTCAATCAGACTCAACCAGAAAATCGTAGGCATCCCAGATTCAGCCAGCACCCTTGAAGACTGGAGGTTTTCAATCTCAAAACTTACTGAAAAGTTCATGATGACACTTGTCATTATAGGCCTGTAAGTCAAACGAGGAAACTTGCCTATTTCTAATGAGGCATCCCATTGCGGGGAGCCTCAGCAAGCGGCCTGTGTACTTCCGGAACCTGAGATGCTGGTGCCGAAAACACTGGAGGTGGTCTGGCCTTGATCAGATTAAACCCCGCTAAATAAGCAGAATCTGATTAATCATTTCTGGGGTAGGTGTGGGGTGGTAATTCCTCATTCTGCACTCGCTCATTTTCCCCTTTCCTCCACCCCTCTCTTACTACGTCTCATCGGTGGAGGAGTCACCGCCCTAGTAACTAGATGGGACAGGTGCTTGTTCCTCTTCCTTCTAGACGACGTCCTCCCACGACCTCTCACCCACGCCCCTTGCCACTACTAACTCCTCTTCGAGCTATACAAGCCCCAGTGGCTGGCTCAGACGCACCTGTCCTCCGGTGTTGGTGTTGGCCGTAGTTGTTGCTCTAGTTTCTAACCTATCTGCGAAATAGAGTGAAGATGGTCAAACATACCAAATTGTATCACCTAGATACCAATTGGATCCAAAATAGCACGAAAGAAAAGAAAGAAATGGAATTTTCCTAAAGTCCTATAGCCCTCTCAAAGAAAAGTAAAGGCGTCCCCCCTACCGTTCCTTAAGAACTCTACTAGACTCGTTGTTGTGTGAATTGAGACCAACGTAAACCTAATGCTCTGTACCAAGTTTGGTCCACGACCCAAAACGGTCCGGTTAAGTGGGGCACCCACACTTATCTACTATGTTTTAGGCGAACCAAACCAATCTAAACCCAACATTCTAACCATAAAAATAAACAGAAAAATATGCGTAAGACTTCAAAAAAAAAAAAAAAAACTCATTAACGACATCATTAATAACTTGCTTAACTTCTTCTAAATTTAAATACTTATCACCCCAAAATCTGGAAGTCATCACACCACCAAGACCATCTCTCTCTTCAAATACTAAATCTAAAGAATATCTAGGAAATAAATAATAAACAGCTTAGTCCATGCCGGAAACTTAAGGCATCAAGACATGAAAAGAAGATCCATCCAAGCTAGAAGCGTTAGCTCGCCTTTAGATCCGACGTGAATAAATACTGCTAGAGTTGCCGGTTGAGTTGACGACGATGGGAACGTTTGCTGTGCACGCCAACAAATAACAAGAAAAACAATTACAAGTAGGGGTCAGTACATAAACACGAGTACTGAGTAGGTATCTCGGCCAACTCAGAATAGAAAAACAAGTATATACTAGTTAATATCATAAAATCACTACAATACTCAACATGTAAAGCAACAATAATTACTGTAATCATGAAATAAAGTAACGTCAAGACACCCATGAGGACTCAAGCCTCAATAACATACTCATTTGGGAAAATAGGTTTAAAAAAAAAAAAATTAAATTTTGAGAATATTATATCATATTTCATTTCAATCCAAATTCTCTTTCTAATGATCCTGGTGTCGGAACCGTGACACTTCCGATCCTCATCATACTATCCCCTGTGTCGGAACGTGACACTCCGATCCAATATTCTTCCTGTGCCGGAACGTGAACACTCCGATCCTTATCATCCTATCCTGGTGTCGAACGTGGACACTACACCCGATCCTCATCATACTATCCTGGTGTCGAACGTGACCCCCGAATCCATATTCTAATCCTGGGGCCGAAACGGTGACACCCCGATAAATATAACGATCCCTGGTGGTCGGAACGTGACACTCCGATCCAATATTCCTATCCCTGGTGTCGGACGTGACACCCGATCCTCTATTACTACCCTGGTGCCGGAAGTATACCCGACCTCTAACCTCATTAACTACTTAGTTCATCAGCCTTCTTTTATACCAAGGCATCATCATTACAAAGTACATTTAGGATTTAGATTCAACATCAACAGCCTCATCATGCGAGTTTTCACAATCACAATTATATATAAACACATCATGCATACCACACATTAAGCCATAATAGAAAGGGTTTTACAATACTACTCAATACATATCATTCCGCTATTCAGAGTTAACTATGAAATCGCATACATAAAAACCCATACCTATCACACGAACTACCTCCACCGAGAGTTGTGATCAAGCAATTACTTTCCAAAGGCTTGCGTTCTTCTTCGTTTTCCTCGCCTCGCTTGATCGTTCGTTCTTCCTCCCCTCTCATTGTTCTTTTCTATTTTTCTTATTCAAAACCCTTTTCTTTACCCTAATTGCATATAATTAAGTTAAAGATGATAACTACCCCTACTTATTTCAAGGTTCTCCCGTTTAACCCCCCATTAATACATTATTAACATTAAATAAACCACTAATTTAATCATTATAAGAAGAATAGTCCCAAAACACAACCCCTTAAAAAAAATATTAACAGAAATCCGACCACAGTCAGGGTCACGCAGCCTGTGACGGTTCCCGCGTTGCCCTTGCGACGGTCCGTCCTGTGCTTCACGTCACAAAGTTCGAGACTCCATTCTTAAAGAGTCTGTGACGTCCGTCATGTCTGCGGACGGGTCCATCCTGCCATTCTGCTTCTTCTTCGCGAAGTCCCAGATGTCGATCATCAGTACCTAAATTTTCTCAGATTCTAAGTTTTTTGGAACGAGACCCCCCGTCGACGTCCGTCGTGCCTATACGGTGCCGTCGTGGGATCCGTCGACTCACCAGTTTTTCCAGAAATAAAATCTGCTGCTCAAATATTTTTAAATTACATTTATCATAAGTTAGAATACTTTTTTATGTAACTTTTTTTTTATAAAAAAAAAAAACAACTATATATTCAAATTTACCATGAAAATTTGAATTTTTACCCTCAAAATTTAATCTATGCTGCACGAAACCAGTAAAAATAATTATTACCCGTAGACTTTACAAAGCCTAAAATGACAAGACATAGAGTATATCGTTACGTGTTTTGCATGGTCACGATTTTGGTTCCAATTTTGTAATGATTGACAATCATTTTGTGCATGAAATAGCTACCTTTTGGATTGTTAATTAAGCTTAGTTTATGTTAAAATTGTTTAAAAGAAAGTAAGGTAAAAAATAGGGGCGGCTCAATGTAATTGGAGATTTAAAGTAAAATTTAATTTGCGGTCTAAAATATAAATATACTTCATATATGTATTTGTTAAAAAAAATTACAATATTAAGATGAAAATTATTAGTACTTATTTATTTTTCAGTTACTAGTTTTAGGTAAGATTTTATCAACTTAATATTGAAAAACATCTTTAAATGAGATAATTATTATATGTATTGATAATATAATGATACAAGTAATAAGTTATAAATATTAAATAAGATAAGAGTTAGAACTATAGAATTTGACTCAAAAAGTTGGTGACTTGGTATAACCTCATTTTAATATGCTTAGAGTAATGCTTGAAACTAAAATTTAAAAAGAAATAAAAAAGAATTTATAATTCATTTTGTAACACTTTTCATTGTTAATTTTCATTTTTAACAAAGTACTCCACAAAAGATATCAAAATGGATAAAATAATTTATTTTTAAAAAATTATACCTTTTATTATAAATAATAATTTTTTTTCTATAAAATTTTAACATAATTTATTCTTAATTAAAATATGGACCCCCGAAATATGGATACCTAAGGCGAATGTCTTGTTTGCTTATGCATAGAGCCACCCATGGTAAAAAATAAAATTGTTAAAAAAAGAAAAAAAGTCATTTTTATTTAAATGAATAAAAAAGAAAAGAGGTCAAATAAATAATTAAATAGTAAAAGTTAGCTAAGTTACATAATTTTTTCTAAATTAAAATGAAGGAAGTATGTTTCTATGTTCTTATTTGCTCATGTACTCTTCCCTAAATTAAACAATGAACATAATATATTCAAATGATTTTAAATTAATTTATATATACATTACTATCCGATTTCAACAACACATATTTACGAAGTTATTTTGAACTGTAATCAAATAAAATATGTACAATAAGTTTTTATCAATTTTGGATAAATAAAAGGAAAAAAATTAAGAGAGATAATTTATATAACTTAGAAAGTTGGAGAATGAAAGATATGTCATTAATTTTTTAAAAGAAAACAATATGAAGCACAATTCTTTTTCAAAAATAAAAGTGTCTTTAAAAGAGTTTGAATAAGAATAAGACTGTCACAAATTTGATTCAATCAAATCCATCAAGAGACTTTTCAATAAAATAATAAAGTGTAACTAACATAAATCTCATAGTGTAAGAAGTAAATTATATCATATTCCTACTATTTTTCTAATTACAATAATCCCTAAAGTTTTCACAATCTGGATGCATAACTCATTATCCATATACAACAATGCTCATACATTATGTATTAAGATGGTATGCTTAAAAAAATAGAAAATTCAATTAAAATTCCATAAATTTCGTCTACACGTTTTTGTTAGGATTGAAATAAGAAGGTGTCATGCGAAAGCTAGCAAAATAATTCTTGAAAGACCAAGAGTAAGAAGACAAACGAAATATACCAAAAGACACAAAAATTTAACGTGGTTCGGTCAATCAACCTACATCCACAAAGGAGATGAACAATCCACTGTAAATATAAGAGAACAAAATATATAGCGAAATAACCTCAACTAATTCATTCGGAATACATGGGAGAGACACAAGTGATAACGTATCAAGCTTGTGACACACATATTCTCCCCTAACAAAAACTCTCAAAGCCCTAAAGATTACATTGTGAATGTTGATTATTTAATAAAGAACAAGTCTTTTATCATAGAGTCCTAAACCTTTTACTACAAGAAAATGACTAGTCAATCCTAAACCTTTTCCGGAAAGAAAAACCTATTTATGGTAAGGAACTCATGACAAATAATGCCCAACAAATCTCCCCCTTGGTCTAAATTTTTGATAAAATAAATATATCCACATTCTTCACATAATCTTCAATAGTTTGTATCTCCTCTTCATAATCTCTTTTACAAAACCTTTGTCTCAACAAAGAGAACCTCTCTAAAATAATTTCTCCAACAAAATCTTCACTACAGTCAAATAGGTTGCGATTAGAAATACACCTACGAAGATGAACACTCAATTTTTAACTTGGCTCCATTAATGAACCATTGGATTTAGCTCTTATACCACTTGTTAGGATCGAAATAAGCATGTATCGTGCGGAAGCTAGCAAAACAATCCTTGAAAGACCATGAATAAGAAGACAGACGAAAAATATACCAAAAGACACAAAGATTTAACGTGGTTCGGTCAATCGACCTACATTTACAAAAGAGATGAGCAATACACTATAAATATAAGAGTACAATATACATACAGAAATAACCTCAAACAATTCACTTGTAATACATGAGAGGTTTACACAAGTGATAACGTATCAAACTTGTGACCGACATATCCCCCCCCCCTCCAAATCAAAACTCTAAAAGTTTTTAAGACTACATTGTGAATGCTGATTAAGTTAGAAAGAACAAGTCTCTTTTTATAGAGTCTTATACCTTTTTCTACCTGAAAAGGACTATCCAATCCTAAACCTTTTCCTAAAAGGAAAATTTCTTTATGGTAAGAAATTCAGGGCAAATAATATCAAACACTTTCTTGTTACTGTCAATTAGTCAGAGGCAAATTCTAAAAGAACCAACATATTAAAAAAACAAAAGTAATGAAGAAATTAACTGCCCAAAAAATGAAGAGAAAGTTGTGGAGTGAAATTGGGAAGTGATAAACTTTGATTTTTGAGTTGTGAGTTATGTATCCGACAGTTTAGATTTAAAATGAAATAAGGAATTTTTGAAATCTTTCGAACTGGGAGGAAATAATGAAAAATCGAAAAAAAAAATATGTACATGTAATTTTCCCTTTTTAAAAAGGAAAAACAAAATAAATACCCCATAAAAGTAAAATAATTACAAACTTATGCCCCTTTATATTCATACAAACTAAAAATTACACTATAAATTTCTCAATTAATTTCACTTAACTGATCATATATTATATTGGTACAAAGGCTGATAATATCGCTTGATCGATATTAGATCAATATTATATATTTTATTGGTATCATTACGACTAATAATTTCACTTAATTGATACTAAATTATCATATAAGTAAAATTATCCACCTTAATGATATCAATACAGTATATAATAATGATCTAGTATTAATTAAACAAAAAATATCAGTCTTAATGATATCACACTACACAAAAAAAAGACCTTTAGCGGCATTTAATTTTTCTTTTAGCATCAACAGTTATTATCACAAAATATTTTCAGGCATTTGATTAAAAGTCATTGAATTCGTGACGCTAAAGTCTCTAGTGAAATTTGTGTCGGATGCTAGTAAAGACCGTTATTATTGCAACTAAAAGTAATTAGTTTTAGCGACTTTTATTTAGCAACATTTACTATTGCCATTAAAGATACTTTAGAAACAAGCACATTTGTGGCATTTGTTGTTGTTGACAAAGATAATAATTGTTACTTAAGCAATTATTGTAATGACTTAATATTGATCATAAATTCACCTTGATTCACATATTTAACTTTCTTTTATAACATCAAAATAAAAATTCACAAGAGAAATAAGTTCAAAGGTATTAAAGAATTACCAAACAAAAAACAATATCATTCACTTAAAATGAAAACAAACAATCTTAATACATTGAACTTCTTATCTGATAGCAATAAAAGAAACTATGAATTATTAAAATAGAAAAAATGTGTTTAACAATGGAGAAAATAAAGCAATTAAACCGGTGTTTGTTCCCAAATAAAAAATGTGTCATCTTTTTGGATCAGTGTGTCATTCCTTGAACAAGCTCACCATTTAAAGAAAAGTTTATCTATTAGGTTAAGGATGGAACAAAAATTAGGGTTAAAAGTATAATTTTTCAGATGGG
Organism: Solanum habrochaites; assembly: GCA_027704765.1. NCBI lineage: Eukaryota > Viridiplantae > Streptophyta > Magnoliopsida > Solanales > Solanaceae > Solanum > Solanum habrochaites. Next base: position 16,424,520 of record JAKWJA010002497.1, read on the forward strand.
ATAAAGGAATTTTTTTTGAGCCACCTAACATCAAAAAACCCATCTCCACTAACTGCTGAAACAGAAACAAAACAATCCCTCAATGTTTTCCTCCTTCTCCGACAAAGCTCACTACTCTAACACTACAACACCCCCTTTTTATTCCGTTCCGGCACACAACGAGCCCAAAACCCCCCCACTCTTTCTCTATCACTACAAAAACACCACCAGATTCCTGTGTCACATTCCCGATTTTTTCTTTCCATTTGTGCCTTGTCGCCAGCTTCCATCTTAGTGCGAAATCCCAATTCAACTAGATAGCTTCGAACTTTGACCAACAAAACCAGAAAATGCCACGAATCGAAAAGCTCCGAATTCGTCCCGGCGCACGGAAACCAAAAAGACATATGATGGGAATACGCCCAACCGCTACTGTGTTAACTATTTACTTTAATTACCTTTTTTTTACTTAAACTTCCAACTACTACTACTTACCAAAACTACTACGTTTAAACTTGACTTACTGACTTTTAACTTCATAACACTACTCTAATACTTTACTTACTCTTTACGAAACACTACTCTAAACTACTTCCTACTACTTTACTTTTTACTCCTTTACTCACTTACTTTACTGTGTTATTTAGATACTACTTACTTTAACACTTTACTCTACTGTGAACCCTCTTCATCCCCCTTTAACATGACACTACTTACTTACGTTAGAAACTTAGTACTCCTTTACTATGGTCTCTTACTACTCTTTTTTACTGACTTTACTACTCTTTACTTTTCTAACCGCACACTACCTACTTTAACTACTTAACTACTCTTGCTACATGACTACCTTTCCTAACTTACTTTACCTCACTAGCTTTGGACTTTACCTAAAAATTAAAACTTACTTATTAACTAGCTACTAACTTACTTTTTACTACTATCACTTTACATAGACTAGCTCATGAACTCTATACTGGTTGTACTCTACTTGTAACTGTTGGAGCTCATTATTTTTTCTACTTTACCAACGCCTATAACTAACTACTCTACTTTTACTTTTACCCCTACTAAACTGCTCTCTTACTACTGACTCATAACTTACACCTAACTCATGAAAGGCTGTTAACTTACCACTTGTATACTAACTACTAAAACTTCAATTACGACTTGTACCTTTACTAAAACTAGTCTTACTACTGGACTGCACTTTCACTTACTACTGTAAACCACTTAACACACTACTTTTACTACTTCTACCTACTACACTCTTACCTTACGATAACTTTAACGAGTTTCTAAACTAACACACTAACATATGATACGAAAGCTACTTAACTATGAACGCTCTAACAAACCACACTGTACTACTAACTCATACAAGACTATAAATACTGTTTCTATACTTTTAACGACTAACTTTAGTCAACGACTCTTTTTTCTTATTTACTTACTATTGGTAACTTGACATCTACGACACCCATCCTACTCTAACTTATCTACCGTTTTACTTAACTCTAACTACTCTTACTCTGGTACTTTCTGTACCGTACTACGACACTACTTTACCCTTTCTACTCTAAACTAACTCTACTTAAATTCACTTTAGACTACTACACACTTTACTTTAAAACTACTCAAGCACCAACTGAGCACGACTTTACTACTACTACTGCTAACCTCCTGCGACTAGCCGGCTACTACTTCCTAAACTTTACTTTACATACTGTTTTCACTCTTCACCTTTTACTTTAAACTTTAACTTAACTCTACCAAAACATACCTGCTAATTCAATTATCTATAAGTGTTTATACTTCGTCTAGTTTTTAAATAGATTTTTGATCTTTTAGCCTTAATACCCCCCCCCCCCCCCCCCCCACAACAAGAACAAGAAGCCTTTCGCATATATTATTTTGTATTTTGGCAATTTCTTTTTTATTCACTCTGCTTCTTATCTAGTTGATAAAATATGTGTTTGGTTTATTTTTTTGTTCAATTATACATTGTAGGATTCTTTCTATTGGAGTGTTTTATTCATAACGATTATATTCTGATTTGTTTTGTTCTTGATAATTACGTTGATGTTTAGAATTATGAACTTGTTATTATGTTTGTCAACGCTTCTTTTTTTTCGTTCAGAGGGGAGAGAATAGACTCTATTTTATTGATTGTGTATTTAATTTTTGAAACAAGAGTGTTTTTTTTCACACTTGAGCCATGAACGATTTAAAAAAGAAATTACTTTTATTTTCACAGTCGCCACTTGAAAATTAGTCTTTGGTTGTTTTCAAGTCACCTTATTTAAATACCTAATCAAAAGGAAATTTGATTTTATTTTTTATTGATATAGCCGAACTAGAAATTCGGTTAAAAGAATTATTTTGATAGGATGGGGAAGGTGGTAGTCACCCTCGAGTCCGTCTGGATCTCTAGCACGGTCCGCTTTAAAATGTTGACTTAGTATGACTTGGAGCGCTTATTTTTCGAATATTATTTCGATTGTAACTTAGTAATAAACATCATTATTTCGCCTTGCGATTGAGTCTTTAAATATTTCGGACACTGCTGGAATGGGGGATTTGTGGCTTTTCATTTTATAATAACTCTTAGCTAAATGCCGCCAAACACAAATCGATAAAAATAGGGATTTACCAAAACAGAGACAGACTTGACCAAATATCCATAGGCATTATAGAAATCTTTTTTTTTTATTGTGTTCCGTTTTATTTTTTGTGAGACCTGTATATCAATACTCTATCTATATAATCAGTAGAAAAATAGGGGAGGGGTATATAAATCATACTATAATAATATCTATATATATATATATTATATATATAATATACTTTATATCTTATATTATTATAGGTAGCCATAAACTCAGTAGACATCATAGAGAGTAGAAATTCATAGAACAAAAAAGGGATTTTAGGCTTGAATACTTAAATTACATTAATTTTTAATATTAAGTTTAAACACTAACAAGTACGGGATCGACGCCCTATATTCTAGAATTTTTAAATCGGGATTTTTAAATAAATGTTAATGATGAATTTTGATAACTTTAAAAAATTATTTATTGAAGTAGTTCAAGAATAAACCAATGATTCAGAATGTCTAAGTGATCATTGAATTCACAGGTTGTTCTTGAAAAATGACCAAAATAGGAGACAATTTTGATCAAAAAAAGAGGAAAGAAATAAAATCAATGTGTACATGTACAATTTAAAAGACATCTATGCAGTATATTAGTAGATATTATATTTTTCTTATCTATGCATTATTTTTTAAATAAAACAAAAATAACATTGAGGATAGGGTGTAGATGTATATATATGTGTATGTAATGGGTTGTTTATTTTGACTAGTTTGGTTGAAAATAGTAGAAAAATATTAGTTATTTCCTTTAGTCGATTACCCTAAAGTCGGTCCAATATTTTTGTTACAGTCTTTCCTTCCACATGATTGCTAACAAATTAGCAAACAAAAATCTCCCTGATGGATCTCACTAAAGGTACCGTCCCTAGTCAGATTGTGCCCCTATGCCGAATCTCGCTAATTTAACACATGCCCATGATGCAAATAATTGGAATCTAGTAAGGATAATCATGTCTGAGTTTCCAGTTCTAAACCAGGTTTTACACATTTTGGAGAAAAAAATATCTAGGTGGCTTGTAAAAACGAGCGGACAACCTGAGTCAGGAGAGTAAGCAACGTACCGGTAGGCAGCGCTTTTCCGGCTTTGTGCATGGTGCTCCCCATCCTAGTGATTATTTAACTGAAAGTCCTTTACACATGGATCAAGATCCCTTGTTTATCTTGATAGAAGCGGGGGCGCAGGGGGGGGGGTGTCAGCATTCCCATATTATTATATAGACGACTCCGATGGTTCGGAGAGAGACATATAATTCAATTCACATAGTTATCAAAACATAAATAGAATAAAGGCATTAGCATATTAGTTAAATGCATAAAATATCCAAGCTTAAATATATATAAATCCATGCATACCTAATCAATATTTTAAGCTCGAAGTCCGAGTTAGTGCTCCCCAGCGAGTCGCCATTTGTCACGCCCTTTTTTTCTCTCTCTCAATATGTGGTTTTTTATTTATTATATGTGAAGAAAGAGTTTTGCGAATTAAAGTGACTTTTGAAAGAAATTATTTTATTATTTATAGTCGCACTAGGAATTGGAGTTTTGGTGTTCCAAGTCCACCGTTATTAAATTTCTAATCAGAATGAAATTGGACCTATTTTTATTGGTATGCGTAACTCGAATTCGGGTAAGGATTCCGTTGATCGGGGGAAGGTGTAGGCACCCCTCGATCCCTGGTTCTAGCACGTCACCTTTATTGACTTTAGTATGACTTGAACTTAATTTTTGAAAATATTATATTATTTAACTAATAATACATTATTATTACCTTAGATTTATTTTAAATTTATTTCTGATATGTTTATTTATTATTAATAGTCTTATTTTTTTTATTTTTATTGTGGGTCCATTAATTTTTCACTTGAAATATCCATATATTATTTTTTTGTCTTATATTATGGTATACTTTTTTGTTTATTTTTATATTTTAAGGTCCGTAATATATAGGAATTCGAGTTATCTAGGATAAGGAGTTTTAGTTTTTTTTGAGTAACTTTTCCCACCTTACATTTTTCTTTTACACATATCTTTGAAATAGGCGTTAATTTTAATCGGATTTTTGATTATTTTTTTAGACACAAACATTAATATTTTGTATGACTTTTTCCTTTTGTACGTCCCATTTGGTGTTTTTTTTAATGTAAATTATTTTTAGTCATTATTTTTTTCTGACGTAATCTGTTAAACTTTTTTTTTATTGATTATTTTTAAGTTTGTTTTGTCGTTCTAACGTATATTTTGTATACTCTTTTATTTATTTATTGTTCTTTTTACTATCTTTTTATTAGGTGTTGTTTGTATTATTTGTGTTTCTGTTGTATGCCCTTTTTGTTTTCTAATTGTTTTTTTATTATATTTTGTATGTTTCACACGTATTTTTCTTTTTTATTTATTCTTATTTATATTATTATTAATTATATTATATTATTATTATTTTCTATTCTTTTTTTAATCTTTAATGTTTTGTCTCTTTCTTTATTGATTATTTTTTTGGTATGTTTATATTTTTAGTTTTAACATTCTTTTTTTTATTACCATTACCTTTTTCTCTTTGTGTACCCTTTTTCTTCAATATTTTGTTTATATCATGATCTTTTTCCTTTCTTTTTCTTATTCTTTTTCTGCACACTGTTTCGGTTTTGCTGTTTTACTATTATATTTTCTTTTCATTTTTTTTACTTTACTCTTCTGATTGTTTTTTAATTTAGTATTACCTCGATAATATTTATCATATTTTCCACATTATTCTGTTTAATATTTAAATTAGAATAAATTAAATAATGTGTTAAAAAATTAAATCGATCGGTTACCACATAAGTTTTTTAAAATTACATAGACAATTTAAAAATTTTAGTTACATCCTAATCTAACAGTCATTTTTATTTTTTTAGTGAAAAACACTAGTGCTCCAAACATAATTATTCAATTGCAAATCAATTTTAATTATAAATTGCATCTAAAATTTAAGACATATAATAAGACTACAAAAGAGTATGATACAAATATTTTAATTTTCTTATTATTTTTTTCGCAGAGAAACATTTTTATCGTCGTTTTTTTTTCGAATATACATAATTCTAAAAAGATTTTTAAAAAAATCACAACAAATGCAAGTCAACATATGATACTATTTACAAACAAAAACGACTCCATATTATTATTAGTAAGCATCAATATCTTTTCATACAACCTTCCATTTCAATTAATTCAGAATTTAGAATTACCTCTATGTGGAATGGATACCGCAGAAAAAAACAACTGCTACAATCTCCTGATCTTCCAAATTAATAAGTTGTTCATTACTTTAAAGAGCGCAAGAACACCGAAACCGCGAACAATACCTCATATGAATACTCAATTTTAAAAGATAGAACCCCTTTTTCAACTCTTTCCTATTTGAATATCGTACTTTTTTTGGGTAATTACTCTATGTTTTTGTCATCTTTAGTCCAGTGTGTTCTCTTATATCTCTCTGTATATTTTCCATCTGAACGTGTCTTTTATCAATAGAAATTGTAGTGTCCCTGAGAGTTGCTGGTGCTAACTACAAAACGAACATTACAAAATAGTGGGATTAAAGCTTTATTTTAAAATATTGTTTGCAGCCTAGGGCTTACGGTTTGATAAATAATTAAATCCTTATCCTACTAATAACAATAATGGCAAAATTCGTTTTTGGAGTTTGAGGTAATTACTAAGGGACCAGTATTGCAATCTCTTTAGGTAGGCTCTTTTTTTTTTTCCTTTCTTTTTCCTTAATATACTCTAGCCATTATGGGTTTTAAACTAATTTAAAATTGAAGATTTAAAATCAAATACCATAAGTTCCACAAAATTTTTTTTTTATTACAACGTAATTTACAATTTATTTATTTTTTATTTATTCTTAAATTATAACTTTTTTTAAAACTTGGGTGTTAAGTTCTTGATATTTTTGGTCAAAAAATAGGTGTTACAGTATTGTCGAGTTGGTTTTTTTAAATTGTTTCGTGTTTATTGTTGTATCCTTTAACTCACTAATTTTTATTCTTAGTTTTGTTGTGAGTGGTATACTTACTATATTGAATTTGTTAATAAAACTATAGAATAGAGAAGAACTAGAGAGAAAGAAGAGAAGACTTGCTTATTTCTCTTATGAATAATTTACATAAAGGACACCTAACTTAAGGAGAAATCTAACTATGGTCCCAAGTAGGACTCTTTAACCAGATCCTAAAAAGGACTCCCACATGATAGACCTTCACTATAATACAAATCACTTTTATAACACGTTCCCCTGAATGTCTAATTCATAGATGATATGCCTCGTAAGGGAAAACAGAGTCAAGCGCATATTAACTCCCCCTACCCTAATGAGAACAGGTCGAAATCGCAGGAACAATTTGGAATTTTCGCATTCCAAGCTTGTGCACCATCTTCTCGAAAGTGCAGTTGGTAGTAGACTTGGTGAGAGTAGGGGTGTCGTGCCACATTTGTCACTTGAACAATCTATTGCACATGTATATCACTATTCTTTTGAAGTTCATGTGTATAGAAAAAGCTTCGGTTAAATTGCTTTGTTCTATCTCATTTTATGATCCTCCCTTTAAGTTGTGCTATGCATCTGCATTATCTTCATGATAAAGTGGTGGTACGTTATCACATCCAAACACATTTATCTCTCGAAAGAGATGTAAGCATAATCCTTACAGAACATCAGAAGAGTCGCAGAACCCAACGTCGCGCCAAAACAGTTCTTTACCTTGTACTTCATGAACGATATTTGTAGCATGATTAGATGAAGTGGCTACGATGGAACCTGCGTTTGTAGATCTCCGAGATATGGCAGTTCCCCCACATATAAACAACCTCAGCCTGTTTGGGATCGAGATCTAGTTGTGTGGATCAGATAATTGTTTAGCCTGCACAGCATACCAACAAGATTTGGGACTACGTTAATACTACATAGAATTAAAAGATGAAGTCATATCAGTTTTGTCCCTTTAAATTATCCCAAAATTGTTTGATCTCATTAATTTCCCTAGTAGGAGCAGAATTATACCTTGCTAACAATTAACAGCAAAGCTATTCAGGCCGTTGAGTATATCGTAAGACATTAAGTTGCCCCAATTGGCCTAAGCATGTGGTACTACTCAAAATCAAGAATTTCTTCATCCTATTTCTTGGTCGAACTGGATCCTTATTTCATCAAGTGAACGCACAACCTCGTAGTACTTAATGGATGCCGCTTCATTCCCATACAGAATCTTTTCACCACTTTTTCTGTGTAGGCCGATTGATGACAACAAACGTACCATTTGTCAAATAGCTTAATTTGCAAATCAGACATAAATCATTTGGTTAACCTTCCCAATCTTTCTCTCATTCATTCTTAAATAATCAATTGCCTTTGAAGCTTATTGGAGTTCCAATAGATTTATGTCATCAACATAAAAGCAAGTGCACACAAATTTTGGAAATATGTGTTCTTCTTTATACGACACACTTGACAGAATTAAGGCATCATTTGTATAACACCTATCCTATAATTAAGGAGGAACACTCGATGACACTAAGAACTAAGACGGATTAAAGAAACCAACCTGGATAGTCGCGCCGATGTCCATGATTCTTCATATCAACCATATTCTTGAGGCGAGGTCTTTAATGTGTCGGACAAGACTCGAATGAGCTAATTGGCCAAAAATGTTCAGTCGAAGTTATTGAATTGACAAACATGAATTTTAGCTAGAGGGGCAGGGGGAAATCCTCTCAAATCAGAAGAATTATTCAAATGTAAAGTCAAATCATCAATACCAAAGATGCATAACACCATAAAAAGGGATCATGACTTATAACCCCACCAAATCACGATCAACAACTAAAAAGCCTCCTTTCACAAGTCAATATGGGACCACATCAGGCGAACAATACGAATTCAAAACTAAAAAAAAAGAAGAAATCCAGAAAAAAAAAAAAAAACTGGAACAAAAGGTGATATACCAAATAACCCATAAACGGAGATGAAAGTGAGTAATCATGCAAAATTCAAAATGAAAAGATACGTAGTATGAGCCCTATTAGAAACTCACTCACACACATCCCCGATTGTGCTCATCACGAAAAAAAACTACGTGCGATAGATTTACCTTGGGATGTCATGTCTGACTCGGTCGTCCAACTGGGCTTTAGCTTTAACGCGGAGACAGAAAATACCATATTGTACAGACCAAATCAACAGGTGAGTGCTAAACGATACGCATTACCGACCCGGACAGGTTGTTGACTATAGGTCCAAAAACGCACAGCTTGCAGTCACTAAATTCAACTTTGATATGAGTGTGTTTCAGCTCGATCATTTGGGCCAATCTTGCGTTGTCGAATTCTAGCACAAAAATATCGATGAGCAATGATCCTCAATTTCTTGCATGATAGTGTACATGTCAACAAAAGTTATATCTCAAAGGTACAAGAATCAACACTTTTGACCAAACTGATCTCATAGTAGTTTTCAACCAAGTGCTCGTGAGCGAGAGGTTTGAAAGGGGAGTGTTTTCATTATTTTCGCTTGAGTTTTTAAGGAACGATTCAACCCTATCATGGATTCATCTTTATGAAATTCAGCACAAGACTTATTCCAATTTTGAACGTCCAATATGAGATTTCTTTCAAGTGTCATCTTGAATTTAACTTTCTTTTTCTAGGATTTTGATCCGTAGACCCCAATGGTCTATACCCACACCTGTAGGTGTGCTTTTAACTCATTAGCTATGACACTGTGGAAGGCCATTGGAACATCAATTCGAATGGGGACATTCTCGGCAGGAATATGTGATTTAGTATCCTTTTCAAATCTGTAAATGCGTCTAACATTTATTGCCATTTTCTGCAGATGATAATCTTTTATCTTCCATTGTTCTGCAAGTTGATAATATGGATCCAAAATGAGACCATGATAAATTTTCCCCCAAATTTCTCGTTGCTTATTTCACCACTGATTCAGCGTACCCATTTTGGAAAATTGTCCTCATCACACCGACAAGCTGCAAATCTAGGGCAGTAAACATTCCTCCAGTCCAATGGTTCAAGATGCGAATAATGGAGGGGATTGACCTCAGAGACCTACCTCAACCTATCATTCCTAACCTTATTTGAGGGCCCCACCTTAGTGCGGTCGTTGTTGGTCTCCCCACATGAAGATTTACCAACACATCCAATAAATCTATAGATGAGTATATATTATTAGGACGTAAATCTTAGCCCCATTATCAGGCCAACCTATGCATGGAGAAGCTTTTATGGTAACCTCTTTTGTCGGTACTTAATACATACATAAGTTTTCAAGCATGCAAATTGCCAATGTCCCCACACGAATGGGACTGAGACATCGTTTTCATAAGCAATGGTCTTTAGCTATTATATTGCAACGTTTAATTATGACGTCAGTGAGACTATTCTGAATATGACATGAGAAACAATGTTTCACTCTTATCCCAATTGCTAAACAATATTCATTAAATGATGGGATAAAATTCTGTATCATTATCAAGCAGGTGGACTTAATCCTATTATCATGAACAAGTATGTGCCCTTAACCTTAATTTTTGTAGCCAATAATTTTACAAATGCAAGTTAGAGATGACCAATAGGGCCACACATGACCGCATCTAGAAGAAGCAATAATTAGAAAACATGAATATCTAACAATGTCCCCAGTAGGTGGGATGAATAGTTCCACAAATATCGCCATGTATACGTTCCAAGAACGCAAGAGGACTCAATCTTACTTTCGTTGGTAATGGCCTCACAATTACTGCCTTGGATAACAAAGCAGTAACAAGAAATTCACCATTTAAAAGAACTTTTCATGTCTTTAATATGGATGTCCATTGAATTTTTCTATAATTCGTCTCATCTTATGACCCAGGATGTCCCCAAACGATCATGCCAAAGTACCAATGTCTTGGAAAATCAGTAAACTTCTTATTTCTTATAAAATTGTCCTCAATTGCACTAATTTTTGTCCAATACAAATCATGCGAAGAAAGAAGGGAACATTTTCTATAACCATGTCCTGTCAGAGACAATTCATTGGTGATACCAACATATTCAAGATTTAATTTCAATCCATGTTTGGATATTATAACCATTTCACGGATATCTTTAAAACTCAACAAGTTTCTGTTCTCGTAAGATTTTTGTATAACAACAAGCATTATTAATGATAGTTTAGTTCCCTTGGGCAAAATTCACAGTGACCTCTTCCAAACCCTCACCCAATTTAGTACTAATCAAAAATGGTAAGTAACATTTATTTTATCCATACTTAAATAATGAAAAAAATTCGTATTTTTTGAATATCGTATTTGTTGTACTAAGAATCAATCAAACCAATATCTTCCATATGTTCGCTAATATTGTTCCTTAGAATTATCCCTATCTTCACATGAAATGCTCCAACACAAAATAAATCTATATTAATATTAACTAGTGTCAAAAGGTACCAATATAGTCAAATGCTAAATTAAATATTAAATATTATAACTGTGAGCCTTAATTTATTATTTTCTCTGAAGTTCAAACATAAGTTTGTTAGGGAAATAAACACTAAAATCATTATTACTCCTAGTTTTTAGTAATCAAACTGCATGTTTTTTTACATTACATCAAATCAAGATCCTACTATACTACAAACACGTGATAAGTTTAGTATTTGACTAACTCTAATCATATTGGAAATCATATAAATATCAATGGAATATTATTATTTAATTAAGAACTAATGAACAGAAGCGAATGAACTATAAAAACTATGACTGGAACTAATTTAACAATACTAATCTCATGCAAACAACTATCCATTGACATGAAATTATTTTAATAACTCTATAAAAAATCACTCTTCCATGTTCACCAGAACCATTACCCAATATATAGTGATCTATCTTTCCTTTAGGATGTGCGAAGAAATCCTGCTACATCCCCGTGCGTGATGTCCCTTGATCTTTGTCAAAAGATAAATTTTGCTCTTGATTTTTTCTCTTCTTCTTTATGATTCTTGATAAAGTCAACCAAGTGGTTTCAGGAGGTACGACAATACGTACATAACTGACCCCTCTTCCATCCCCCACATCGAAAACAACCTTCCTTAGTTGCTTCACGTTTCTCATCCTTTCTTTTTTCCTTTTTATTTGATGAATGATCAAAACCAGAAATAAAATTACGTTCTTGACCATAATCACGACCACGATCACGTCCACGTCCACGACCACGAATAGGACCGCGGCCTTTTTCATGCCTAGCATGGTGGGCGTACGCCTCATTCACTTCAGGAAGTGGTTCAGATCCAGTAGGTCGATTCTCAAGATTTTTCAATGATAAATTATTATTTTGTTCGGCCACAAGAAGATGAGAAATTAGTTCATAATACTTTTTGAATCCTTTCTCTCGATATTGTTGCTGCAAGAGCACATTCAAGGCATGGAAAGTGGAGAACGTCTTTTCCATGATATCAATCTCACTAACCTAACGGTTTCTTCTCACAATAATTTCCGTTGAGAATTGATTTTTAACATGACAGAATTGTCTCATGTATAGACTTAAGGGTCTTTGTAGCCGTTTAGATACATCCATCATATCTTGCCTTTTTGGATGTATGATCCATCTCAAGTGGTCAAATCTTTCTTTTAGTTTTTCCACAAACAATTGCTCCTATGTCTGATATTGATTTTCAGGAAATCTCTTCAAGATGCTGACGCAAAAATATCATTACTCGTGGCGTTCAGGTTGATTGATGCCTTTTTCTTCTTTATGGTGTCTCAAGACCCATTGCATGCAAGTTGGATTTCAGCATCCAACACCCATGAGGAGATAGTTCCCTCCTGCTTCCTTGCCCCGAAACTTTGAGGGTAGTGAATTTTACTTTTGTAGATTGGTCCTTAAAAATTAAAAAACAAAGAATAAATAATACCTTTATTAATTCTTCAAATTTGATCCTTTCAGCTTTTTGAGAACATTGTAGAGTGCTCGTGCTGATGCGTTTATAAACTATATAATAAGAAGAGAACAGAAGAGAAGACTTTTATTTCATTTATGAATGAACTTACAATGAAGGGGGGGGGGGAGAGGAGCAATCTATTTATAGAGAAATCTAACTTGGTCCCCAATAGGATTCTTTAAAAAACCATATCCAAAAAGACTCCACATGATAGACATTCCTATATCAAATACTTTATAACACATTTGTTTTTTATTATTATTATATTATTATTATTATTATGTTATTATATTATTATTATTATTATTATTATTATTATTATTGTGTTCATTTTAGTTTGTTATTTTTATTAATGGCTATAGTGAAAGACTAGTTTTGTTACTACTACTTCGATTTCCATTATTTCTATATTTGTTTTGTTAAGTTACTTCATATTTTTGCATTAACAGTTGATGTTACCATGGAGTTTTTCCGAAAGAGTTTGTTTCTTCTTCTTTTTTTTTTTTTTTCATTTTCTAGTTTTTATTATGGTTAGTATTAATAAAAAAAAAATGGCCAACGATAAATTCTCTCCATCAGTTTTGGAGGCCTATCCATTTTAAAAGATGCAAATCTAATTTATATTATATTTTTATAGGTTAAAATTGGTCAATGAGAAAATCTCTCCGTCGGTTTTCAAGGTTTTTCGAGACGGAAATTTAGTTACATTTATATGAGCCGACAACTTTTAGTTTATCATTGTTTTGTTTTCATTTTCATAATATCTGTTAGTATTATTGGACCTTTCTTGCTTTATTTATTTTTGTTATTTATCTTCTTGTTCATTTACTGATTATACATTATTTAGTAATTACATTTAGAATGATTGTATTTTGTTTTAAATATATATTATTGTTTAAGTGTCATTTTGATTTGAGTTACTTAGTCATTATTATTATTATTATTATTATTATTATTATTATTATTATTATTATTGTCGTTGTTGTTGTTGTTTCTTTCAAAAGTTTAGCATTTCCCAGTGATTCTTAAATTAATTGGGTGGTTACATTAGTTTTGTCTTATTATTATCGTCTACACTTGGTGCGTTATCTCTCCCGGTTTTCTATTGTAGTGGGTGGATTATCATTCCTTTCTCCCTTCTTCTGCCCACCTCCCTAACAATTGTTCAGCTCTCCCCCTCCTCCTCATTATGATCCTTCCCTCATTCCCTCCCGCCCTCCTTGTGTTGGTTTGTTTAATTAATTATACTCTGTTTGTTTGTAGATCTTATTTTGTTTCGCGTGTGGGGGGGGTGGTGATTATGGTTAGTGTTAGTTGTCTCGGTTAATCTTTATTTTCTGGTGCTGTGTATATTCATGGGGAATCATTGATCCGGTATTTTAGAAAATTATGTTGAAAATTTATATACATATTTAGGTGGAATCATCATCTCTTATATTAATGGTTATGTTAGGTTCTATATTTAATTAATTTTTGTTGCTATTATGTTTCCCTGTTAAAGTTAGATTGATTATTCATTTAGATTTATTACTTTGTTAATATTGTTTACCACGATTTTGTTATAGTTGTCCACAACTCATTATTTTTTGGTTTTTTATTATATTATTATTGTTGTTACTAGTACTATTAAGATAAACTCTGTTCACTACCTTATTTGATCCATATGTTACATTTATGTTTCCTTTTTTTCTTTCTATTTTCATGAATATTTGCATCACATCCTTTTGTTGATTGTTTTGATTATTACATATATTTTAATTGTCTTCATTGTTGTCCTGTAGTAATATTTTGGTGAATTACAGTTGAGTTTTAGCTTTATTCAGATTGTCATTCTCAATTATGCTGGTTACATTTATTGTTCGTATTAAATGGCTAACGAATAAATCTTTTCGTCGGTTTTTGAAAGTATTTCTATTTTTTTAAAGATGGAATTTACTTATTAAAATTGACCGATGAAGAAAATTATCGTCGATTTCTAAGGGTAGCGATCGAGGTGGAGGGGGGGGAGGTGTTAATGTGAGGTAGGGTGTAGTGGAAGGCAAGCCAGAGGGGCAGGGTAGGGGAGTAACACAGGGTGGTTCCTTCCATATTAATAAGACGGATTTTTAATTTTTTTTTATTATTTAATTCATTTATTTTTATCATATATATTTGGTACTAACACTTTTACCAAGTGTCTTTACAGTTACCTGGAGGTGCTTCTCCTTGAAATTATTCGAATGTAGTTCGAATCATATATTTTATTCAATATTTTGTATATATTGACGTTAGGCAAACATAAGAACGTTTCTTATATTTTATTGTTTTATTATTTGTGCATATTTTTTGTTTATTATACTTGTACATTATTTTATTCTTCTCCTCGATTTGAGAAAAAAAATGAATTCAGTCGGGACCCATATTTTGTGGATTTCAAAGAGTGTCTAACCTCTTCCCTTCGAAATAATCTGAACCCTTTACCTAAAATCAAATTGATCTCGTAGATTACTTAAATGGTTTCGTAATTTTTTCCAAAAGTTAGGTGACGACTCCTTTTTAAAATTTGTTTATTCCTTAAATTCTTTAAAATCAAATCAATTGACTATTTTTCGAGTCACCTTGATGTTTCGCCCTATTTGAATAGAATAGGATTGTAAACAGCACATATAACGGTAGATGGTTAGGCGACAAAAACTTGACTTGCATATCAGATATCTTACTCATTATATAATATCCTACTGATCTATATACATATTCATGAGATTCTTCATTGGTGTTGTAGCTATTTATGTAGCAGTTAGAGGAATAATATGATTAAAGTCAATGAGTTAATCACTAATCATGATATAAGGATACAGAGAAAGGAATGCAGTAGCAGACTACTTTGCAAATTATGACTTTGAAAATCACCAAATAGTTTAAACAGCAGTAGCACACTACTTATGCCAAAAGATTTGTTAACATACATAAATCATAACTACCAGCCATCAGAATTACAACATGCAGGGAAAGGGAAGATCAACAATGAAATATCACAATCCAAGAGTCCCAATTACTTACAATTGACATCGTAATTGTAGATTTTTCAATATCAGGTGTGGAAACTTTTTCACAAAATCAACATGAGTAGGCCTTAGAAAATTAAACAAAACTCAGTCTATGTTCAAGGCCTCATTACATGATGGAATCTCTGCAAGAAGAAAGATAAATTATGGATTGTATGGGTTCATACCTTTTACCTTAAGGGAAGGGATCCATGGGAAGTTGAAATCAAGCAAGCATCATGGATGGTGAAGCAAAATACTGAAAGCAGGTTAATGCTTAACAGAAAAAGGGCCTGCAGGTAAGTGTGATCATGGAGAAACCAAATTTCAGCATTAAAGAAATGTACCAGGTGCTAAAAGGGGAGTACAATAAGGTGTCATGGAAAAGATTGACATGTAACTGTTAACTTTCCCATTTTCAGTTAATTCAGTTAGTTAGTTAGCATGTGCATGTGGTTAGTTAGGAACAGATTCTGTTAATTAGTGTGTGAGTGTGGAAAGTGTGAGTGAGGTTAGAGAGTTTTTCTGCACCTTTTGTATCTGATATGACATCAAATGTGTGAGCATGCTTGAAAAGTGGTGGAAAAATAAGATAAAGTCAATCTCTTCTCTTTCAAGATTCTGCTTTGTTCCTCACATCCATGTCAATTGATGGTTTGTTTCAAGCTCTTGTTAAGGTTTTTTACATGGTATCGGAGAGCTAGAGGAGTCATAATCGTGTAGCTGTGAAGAAGACAATAATGGCTTGAGGAAGATTTATCCAACGGTCCGCTTTACATAGGTCATCAAATGCTTCAAGTACAGTTTTGATCCTATCACACTCACAGGGCCTGAGAACTATTGAGGTATGGAGTGATCAATGAGAATTGGCTTTGACAGGAAAGAGGAATTGGTTTGTTACAGGAGCTTGCAGCAGCTTGCGCAGGTCGTGTATCAGATGAGTTGTACATGAGCAATGGGAGGAAATGAATGCAATTGTATGTCATGGTTGATGAATTCAGTTAGTGAAGATTATTAAATGGAATAGTGTGTCTGTACTAGTGCTTATACAGTGTGGAAAAGACTTGAAGAGAGGTTTGGACAAAAGGTAATCGAATGAGATTTATCAATTGCACAGGGAGATCAACACCCACTCTCACAAGGTTTACTGATTCTGTTTAATCATACTACCCATATTGAAGGAAAACTTGTGGGGGGCAATATGATGACTTGTACCCTTCTCCTAGTGTGCTGGTCCAAATCCAAAGGGTATGCGATGCATCTATATCAGCTCAGATTACATCAAGTTTCTTAGTGGTTTGACAGAGTCGTTATGAACAGGCTAAGAGACAAATTCTGCCTGAAAGGTTGATGAAAGGTTGTTACTCCTACCAAATCAAGCATATGCTATGATATAGAGGATTGAAACTACCAACAACAAACTGCTTGTGTTATACATTGCATATAGGTATCTGAGTAGTAGTCTTAATGTTCAACAGAGGGAAACCAATTATAATCAAGGAAATCAGAACAATAAGGGACGAAGATGGAACAACATTGTCAGTAACTGGACATACTAAGACAATGTTACAGGTTAATTGGTTAGCCGATGATGGAAAAACCACAGCAAAGAAATCTGGATTCAATAAACTCAAGGTCAGGCCAACTGCATTATTCGATAGAGGAAATAGTCATAAACTAGCTGGAGAGGATAACAATTGTAAGCAAAGAGAACCCCAAAGAAGCTTTTCTAGTCATCATGAAGAACAATGCGTTTATGGCTAGAGGACATTGCATCAGTGATGGAAGCATATCACGCAAATAGGGATTAGTTGAGGAAAGATAAAAGGAAGTGAAACAGGTCAACATGACAATACGGCAATTGTTTTTCAACAATATTGCCTCTGATTGTTGGATAGTAGGAATCTGTGCTTTCATTTCATATTACAAAACAACATGAACATTTACTAAAAAATGGTAAAATGTACAGTGGTTCTCATCAAGGAACAAGGGAAACTTACCCTACAGGTGATAAGGGCCTCTATAAAACCCACACATATGAGACACACATTTGTGTGACAATGAAGTGATCAAAGAGTGTGGGTGTACTTGAATTCAACGTTCATATATTGTATGTATACAGTTTAATAAGGGAATTGTCTTGTTTGTTACCCTTTTACCCAGTTCTGTGATTTCAGGATCTTTACAGTGGCAGGGTGAAGGGGATGGTAGGGAAAGAAGGGAAGCCCTGTACCATATTCATAAATGATTCTGGAATGAAGGGCCAAATGTGAAGCAAAAAATCCTCAGAAAATGTTGCCAAAAGGTATAATTACAAGACTGTGAGTTGTGGCATAGAAGACTGGCATCCATCCAAACAAAGTACTACCATGGTTTAGATCTATTACATCGATAAAAACACTGATTTTACTTACTAGTGCCTCAGTTTGTACATTAGACTAAGCAACCAGATTTTCATTCCTCCAGTGCTTCAAAAACCTCTAAATGTTTTGAAACTTGTAACACATGATCTTTGGGGACCATATAAGGTTTCTACATTGATAAGAAATACTATTTTCTTACAGTGTTGATGATCACAAACAGATATTACTTTGGATTATTTATTACAGCTCAAATCTGGGAAACTATTATATAGCTACAAAGAAATTTCTTTACTTGGATAAAGAACCAGTTTGGATAATCATCAAAGATAGAAGGTCTCAGACAATGGAATAGAGTTTTTCAACTCTCAGTGCAAAGAATGGTTACAATCCTGCGGGCATTATTCATCAAAGTAGCTGTCATCACACACCCACAACAAAATGGTGTAGTGGAAGAGGAAGCATAGACACTATTGAATGTAGCAAGCGCCATCAGATTTCAGTCTTGTATGCAACTTAGATTATGGGGAATTTGTGTTCAAAAGCAGCTGTTGTATATTTGATTAACAAATACCATTCATTCAATTTCTCCATAACAAAGATCCTTATGAATATGTTTTCTAAGCCTCCTAATATCCAGTCATTGGAGAGGTTAATAGGCTGTCTTGGTATGCTTCTGGCTTATTCCTAGAAATTGATAAGTTTTCAGAAAGAGCAAAACATGTGATCATTTTTGGGGGGGGGGGAATGGGATATTCAGAAACTCAGAAAGGTTATTTGTTAATGGGAGTAAGACTTAAAAGGTTCCTAGTCAATAGAGATGTAGTATTCAAGAAACACCATTTTTTCCTTTTTGCAATTCAAAAATTCTCAAAACAAGCACCTGTCAAGACTTTATACCTGATAGCTTTGAAAGAATCGAATGATTCAGAAGATACAAACACCTGATGATTGTATACAAGAAAATGATGTCGTAATGAAGTATTGCAATTAAGAATGAAGAGATGTTAGTTCCAGCTCAACTAGTTGAGTCGCTTCATTTTCTAGAAAAGTCATCAGACATACCAACCTCTATGTGGATGAAAGATTATATGACTACTGCTGTTGGACAGAATATTAAGTATTCCTGGAAAAACCATCTTAGTTATGATCATATGTCATCAAAGTATCATAGCTATCTAGCCAACTTCTCAGATTCAGTAGAAGCCTCATACATTGGTCAAGCTAGTACAAGAGTCCAAGATGGATTGAGGCCATGTGAAGCAGTTAGAAATTAAAGCCCTTGAAGATTAACAGACCATGGTTAGTGGTTGATTTACCTTTAGGTAAAAACATATGTTGGTTCTAAATGGATTTACAAATCAAATACAAGGCTGATGGAAACCTAGAAAGATTTAAAGCTTAGACTTGTACTAAGGTGATAGTCAACAAAGAAGGATTGGATATTCATGATTACATTTTCACAGTAGCAAAAATGGTTAAACTGTTAGAAGTGTCAGTGAGTGTCTGTTTCAAAAGGATGGTCTTTTATAAAATGGATGGTGTACCAATGCTTTTTACAAGGAGATTTGTGATGAGGAGGTCCTATATGGAAGGAAAATGCTGTGCAGGTTTAAGATCTCAAGGATCACACAGTTTGTAAATTTCTCAAATCCATGTCTGGACTTAAAGCAAGCATTCTAGACAGGGAATATTCAATTGACCAACACCTTGCTATCTGCAGGCTTCATCCAAAGTTCTTATGATTACTCAGTTTACTTTGAAGAAGCCAGCAGGGGTGGTTTATTGTTCTGATCTAATGTTGATGATTTGCCGAATTACTGGTGATAATGAGTTATTAACAGAGAAGCAAAAGAAGCATTGCATCAGAAGTTTAAAAAACTCAAGATTAGGAGAACTCAAATAGTTCTTAGGGATTGAGGTGTAGGTCCAGAAAAGGTTTCATCTTGAATCAAAGGAAATACATATGGAGCTGATTTCTGACACAGGATTGAGTGGTGCAAAACCTGGAAACACACCTGTGGGAAACTAAAATGGAGGTTGACATCAGTAGAGTTGGATTTCAAACTGCTGGGACTACAAGGAGATGATGTGCTAATAGATGAATTCAGCTTATTCAAATTATTAGTGGGCAAATTTATGCATGCTACCTTACAAGACCTGGCATTAGGTATGCAGTGCAAACCACTAAGTAAAGTTTATACAACAGCCAAAAAAAGATCTTCATTGGGAAGCAGCTATCAAGGGTGGTGAGATACCTGAAGATGAACGTTGGTCAGGGAATATGGCGGAAGGCTAAACCAGCAGCCACAAATAAACATGTTGGTGTTAATCAGGACTGGGCTGCATGTTCCTAATACTAAGAAGGTCAGTGGTTCAGTAACAGGCTACATAGTAAAAGGTTTGGAGATTCTTTAGTATCCTGGGACGTCCAAGAAACAGAAGAATGTGTCTAGAAGTTTAGATGAAGTGAGGTACGAAGCATGGTTCAGCAGGGCCCAGAAGTAACATGGTTGATAGGCTTATTCAATGAGGCTCAATGTATCAATACAAATGCCAATAACAGTGTGGAGTGATAGCAAATCTGCTATTCAATTAGCTGCAAATCCTGTGTTTCATGAGAGAACCAAGCACATCGAAATAGATTGCCATTTTATTAGAGATAAAGTTAAGACTGGATTGATTCAAACAGAGTTGGGGGGGGGGGGGGGCGCCTAAGGTTCCAACTTAGGAATCAATCAACTTTAATCCACAGACATTATTGTCTTTCTACAATAATGGTATGGATTTGGTTGATAACCGGAGATTACAAAAGTATATCGACCGTCTATGATAATCAATGTTACCATTAATTACCATAGATGTCCAACCACTCTTGGTGCTCCATTTAGACATCAAGGTATAAAAGAAAAATAAAAGCCGACCTTTTCTTTTCCACGCTTTTTTACATTTCAGTTCAGATACGTTGCTCGACTTGCGCCTTTGCACGCTCGAATATGCACACACACATCAACAAGTTGTTGATCTATTAACCAAAGGATTGAGTCAAGCTCAACATCTTCATCTGTTAGGCAAGCTAGGTGTGCTTAACATATTGCACCCTTCAGCTTGAGAGGGAGTGTTAACTTTCCCATTTTCAATTAATTCAGTTAGTTAGTTAGCATGTGCATGTGGTTAGTTAGGAACAGATTCTGTTAGTTAGTGTGTGTGTGTGTGGAAAGTGTGAGTGGAAGGTTTAGAGTTTGTTACTGCACATTTTGTATATATAGATCAAATGTAGCATCTGAAAAGTGTGGAAAAATAAGATCTCAATCTCTTCTTCTTCAAATTCTGCTTGTTCCTAGCACCATTAATGGAGCTATTTCAAGCTCCTTGTTAGAGTTTTTACAGTAACAATCTCGGAAGTCCTAAATGGGTGTTTGCATTATATTTAGCTATACATACAAGGAAGGTTGTACACTAAGAACAGATTAACTGGGAAATTATAGATGATGATGATGTGCATTATGCAAAAATGAAGTTGAGACTCATCATCACTTGTTTTTCTCCTGTAGTTTTTCACAAATAATATGGAAAAAAATGCTTAACTGGCTATTCATTGCTAAGGGGAGTGAAGGCTGGAATGAAGAACTAGAATGGACCATAAGATATGCTACAAGGAAGTCTATCAAAACAGACGCTTACACAATGACACTGGCAGCAACACTATACTACACATGGCAGGAGAGGAATCTCAGAGTTTTCCAACAAAAAGAAAGGACTACATGCATGATCAGTAGAATAATAACACAAGAGATACATCACAGAGCTAGCATGATTCCTAAACTATCAGGATATATGAAGAATCTCAATTTTTATTCCTAGGCTAGATTATAAGTAGTTTATTTTGAGTTTCATTTAGACGTTGAGAATGGAACTGACCATATCAAGAATCCTAATCTTGTACAAATTGATATATCTAATAATAAAGTTACAGTTAAAAAAAAACGATACAATACAATACAATAGATAACAATGATCCCAATCCATTAATGTGAATCAGGTTATTATTGTTGAGGGAATTCACTAAAAATCTCTTACAACTCAAAATTTAAAGATAAAAATATTCAGATAAATAAAACTGCAATGCCACGAACGTCGGTAAAATTATCTTATCAATTTTTAAAATAATTAACTGAATACATGCACGTGTAATTTTTTTTTGCAAAATATAACTTTTGTAAAAATTTATATTTTTATTGAAATTATTTACTCTTAATAAAAAAATCTCTCGGATTAATTGTATTTTAATAATTATATGATTTTTTATGGGTAATTAATAGTGGCATAGATTGCATTAGTATGTTTTAAAAAACAAATTATTAAATATCAAAAACTTGAAATTCAAAATTAAAAAACAACATATCGTATCTTTTAAAATATTTTTTAAAGAAACAATTTTATTTTCCTTTCCTTTGAAAAGATATGATTTGAAACTAATCTTACTAATTATAATTTATTAACTTTATCTAATTAAATATTTAAAATAATATATTAATTATTTATATAAAATTAGATTAAAGTTTTTATAATATGTTAAGATAAACCTATTTATTAAAGAATAAGAATAAAAATAAATTTAAAAACCCCATAAAATAAAAGAAGATATTTATAGTAAATTAAAGGAATAGAAGTTGATTCTTTTTAATCTTTCAGCTTTTTCTTTGCACTAAAAATAATTTATATTAATTTGATACATATTTCTTAAGTGGTTATATTAATAAATTTACTCATAATAATTTTTTAAAATTGATCACCAAAATTCATTATTTTGTATATTCTTATTTTATGCAATTATTTTATTAAATGAATTTGAAGGATTGAACGAGAGTAGATTGTGCTAAAAAATCGCAACGTACTTACTAAATTATATATAAATTTTAGCTAAAAGTAGAATCAATATACTTAATAGTTAGTTTTAGATTAATCTATAAATTCAAATTTTAATTATTAGCACAATTATTAGCTCAAGAAACACCATATATTCTTTTGGTTTTCATTACATCATAGGAAGAAGTTGTTAGGATAATGTTTAGTGTTTTTGAAGAATGTATCATCTTTACACACATATTAGGGGAAATTTTTTGTTAGCAATATTATGATCATATATAATATTGTATTACAATATAATATATGATTGTACATATACTTTTAAATTATCACGCAACGATGATACATAAACTAGTTTATATATAATAAGAGTTGTGAAAAGCGCCACATGTCAACACCACAAAAAGATATTTTTAAAATACTTAGAATTAATTAAATATAAAATGATTAATAATAAATTACTATTATATTTTTAAAAAGTAAATTTAAATATGGTGATATAACATATGTGTGATTCCTTTTTTTTGGGAAGTTAACTCATTTTAAAATTCCATCTTTTAAAATGGAAAAAGCCTCTAAACTCGACGGATAGATTTTTTCATTGGCCATTTTAACGTAACATTTTTCTTTCAAATACAAAGTAACACAAAGCTAATAGTGATATACAATAATGTGGTCAGTGACCAAATGATAACCACCTAACATAATTCACTCACATTCTCGAGAGAGAGCGAACTAAAGGGCAACAAGGCAAACAGGAAAGGGAAAGGGAAGGGGGGGGGAAGAATGTAAAGAAAAATGAGATTTAGTGTCATTTATTTAATTATATATAATGTGTAATATTGTTTAAAATCAGCCAACAATAAACATGAAATAAAATCAGCCAACAATAAACAAACAAACACGTAGTTAAAATAATTAAAAAATCCCTTGGAGGAGACAAATCCAAATAGAAAAAAGTCCTAACTTTGTGGACAAAATCAAATCAATCAAATAAGTATATAACAAATTTAGGGACTAAAATATCAAAAGACAATAACATGACACCAGGTTAATGGAAATTTATAGAAAGTGAATCCAATCAATTTTAATGAATTAAAGAGCAATCATATATGACCAAAATTAGAGTAGTAATAGAAAAATAAAATAAGATGAACTAAGACCATAGTAACTGTCACGACCCAAAACCGAGCCGCGACTGGCACCCACATTTACCCTCCTATGTGAGCGAACCAACCAATCTGAACCTTATCATTTCAATTGAATATCCAACATAAAGCAATGCGAAAAGACTTAAACTCATAAATAAAAAGGACAAATTCAATAATTCTAAAATTAACATCTATTAATCCCCAAAAATCTGGAAGTCATCACCACAAGAACATCTATGATCAATTTTACTAAAAACTAAGGTATTCAGAAGCTAAAACAAAATACAAGTCGTCTATGCCGAAACTTTCAAGGCATCAAGACATGAGGAAGGAGATCAAGTCCAAGCTAGAAGCATTAGCTCACCCTGAAGATCCGTGTGACGAGACTGGCTTTTGAACTATGTTGAGTCGAAGATGACGGCACGTTTGCTGCATACCAAGATATACAAAAGAAACATAAAGTAGGGGTCAGTACAACCACCAATACTGAGTACGGGTATCATCGGCCAACTCAAAATAGAAAAACATGTAATAGAGTAAAAGCATAAAAAGCAACTAATTTCTTAACATGTGATAGCAACAATATAATGAAAAAACACATGTATAATATTATTGATCATATCTATGAGGACTCAACGCCTCCACACCATACTCTTTTGGGAAAACATGTTCTTAGATGAGTAGATTAGTAAAAATCTTTCAGATCATTATATTATTTACTCTCGGTATGTCGGTACGTGGACACTCCGCTCCTCAATACTATCCTGGTACCGGAACGTGGCACCCGATCCATTACTATCCTGGTGTCGGAACGTGACACTCCGATCCTCATATTCCTATCTGGTTGTCGGAAGGACACTCCGATCCTCATTATTCTATTCATGGTACCGGAACGTGGCACCCGAATCCGATATTCTATCCTGGTACGGAACGTGGCACCCCGAATCCACTTAATCTCCACGACTTTCGTTCATTCCGCCTTCTTGTATACCAAGGGCGTCATCATTAACCAACGTTGTAGATAGGTGTTTCTTCAGATTTAAGATTCAATAGCCTCATCATGATTATTTTATCACCCATCATATATATATAAAATCAAATTATGCCTACACCAATGAAGATATAGAAGACTAATATACTACCCAACACATATCATTCGCTATACGAGTTTTCCTACGAATAGTTGTTAAAAACCATAACCTACCTTACACCGAAGGAATTGCAATCAACAAGCTATCTCCTCAAAGTCCTTGCTATTCTCTTTGTTTTCTCTCTCTCTAACTCGTTCTCTTCTTCTTTTTCTGTCTCGCTTTGTTCTTTCTATTTTTATATTTCAAAACCTCTTTTCTTTTACCTATTAACATAGACTTAAGTGTAAAGATAGGCAATAATAACCCACTAATGAATCTTAAGGTTACCTTCTTTTCTTTAACCCCCAAGTAATTTCGACTATTTAACATTATAACCCTCTAACTTTATAATTAAAGCAAGAATAGTAAAACGTCCCTTAAACGTATAAAGAAAATCCGACCCAGCTGGGATTGCGCAACCTGGCACTGGCCCGTCGTGCCTTGAGAAGGTCCGTCAAGGTCGTCGCAACGTCAGAGACTCAATTTCCACCATAGAGTCTGTGACGGTCCGTCAAGCCTTGATGTGACGGTCCGTCCTGCCATTCGTTCGTGACGGTCAGAGAGTCGATTTTCAGTACCCCAATTTCAGATTTTCAAGTGTTTTGAAACGAGACCCTTGCGACGGTCAGTAGCGCCCATGACGGTCCATCGTGGGTCCTCGCCTCAGCCTATTTTTCCGAAATAGTAAAATCTGCCTGCCTCAAAACATGGACTAAACAGGTCGTTACAATAGATGACCAATTTACCCATCGTTCGTCCCCGAACGATCACAAGAAGGGGAAAAACCAAGGGTGAAAAAAGGAAATACCGGAAATATGTAAACAGATGTGGGTATCTTTTCGCATATATGTGCCTCCTTCTCCCAAGTGGCTTCTCAACGGGTCGATTCTTCCATTGAAATTTGAGCGATGCAATCTCCTTTGATCTCCACACTTAGCGAATTCCATCTAGAATGGCAAACAGGTTCCTCCTCATACGACAAATTCTAATAAAGCCAAACTGAATCCAAACGGATAATGTAGTTGCCATTCCCCAGGTTACCTTTTCAACATGGACACAGAAAATACCGGATGCATCCGGAACAGCCCTGGAGGCAAGGCTAACTCATAAGCCACCTCCCCCACTCGCTTTAAGTACTTCAAAGGGGACCATGTACCTTGGGCTTCACTGCCTCTTTACCAAACCGCATCACCCCTTTCATTGAGTGTGAAAATTTTAACAAGACTGTTCACCCTCCATTGAACATAAGTCTCTAAACATTTCGATATGCATATCTTTTGTCTAGTATTTGCGCCGCTGAAGCTTCTCTTGAATAGTTTTCACTTTCTCTATCGAATCCTTCAAAAGATTCAGTACCCCAAGTCTACCTCGAATGCATCAAACCAAACCAATGGGGGACCTACAATCCATACCATACAAATGCTTCAATGGGGCCATGTCAATACTTGAGGATAGCTATTATTGTATGAAAAACTCGCTACGGGTAAGAAGCTATCCAATGGCCACCAAATTCTATCACCCATGGCACGGAGCCATAACTCCAACAACTTGAATCGTTCGCTCAGACTGACCGTCGGTCTGGAGGAATGGAACGCAGTATAGTAATAAGATCCAAAACCTAGTACCCAATTCCGCAAGCAAGGTTTTCCAAAAAAATTTAGAAGTAAACTGCGTACCTTATCATATGATGGATAGTGGAACTCCATTGCAATCGAACAATTCCTTCTGAGATTAAAGTTGGCTAACTTCTCTAGAATTGTAAGCAACCTTAACCGGAATTGAAATGAGCAGATTAGTAATATTCCACAATCACCCAAATGGAGTCGAACTGCCCAATGTCTTTGGGAAGACCAACCACGAACGAAAGTCCCATTGCAATTCTATCTCCATTCCTTCAGGAAGGGCATTCTCTGAAGTGTTCCTCCGGGCCTTTGGTGGGGTCATACTTTAAGTGTTACAATTGGGACATTTGGCAATAAAATCCACAATTCACGCTTCATTCTTCTCCACCAAAAAGTGTGACTTTAGGTCACGGTACATCTTGGTTGCACCCGGATGTATCGAAAAATACCTTGAACTATGAGCTATGTCAGAATAGTGTTGATCAAATCATCGACGCGGCGGTACACATTACAATTTCCCTTAATCCTCAAAACACCTTCCTCATCGATTTTCGCTTCTTTAGCCTGTCTCCTTGCAACACTTTATCTCGGATCTGGAATCAATTTTTCATCATTAAACTGCTTTCCCTTAAATATTGTCAAGGAAGGAAGGAAGGATCTTGCCTCCACACAAGCTAAAAATCCTCCCTTTCATTTACTTCTTAATTCATAAGGTCGTTAGCCCAGAATATATGAACCTCCCTAGCCAAGGGCGTTTTAGAACTTGCAAGTGAGCTAGAACTTCCCATGTTCCCGCCTTTCTACTTTAAGCATCCGCTACACATTCGCCCTTCCCCGGATGATACAAAATAGTTGAATTGTCGTATAGTCCTTTCATGTAGTTACATCCATCTCCTCTGTATCAAATTCAAATCTGTATGAGTGAAGACCGACTGTAGACTACGCTGATCCGTATAGGACCTCACACTAACCCAATATAAATAGTGTCTCCATTGCTGTAGTGCAAACACTACCGCGGCAATTTCCAAATATGAGTTGGATAGTACGTTCCTGCGTTTTAATTGTCTTGAAGCATAAGCAATCACTCTTCTATTTGCATAGCACTGCACCCAAAACCCGAATAGGATGCATCACAATACACAATGGAAGTTCTTGCCTTCCACTGGCAGGTGTGAGAATTGGCTGCAGTAGTCAACAGAGTCTTGAGCTTCTGAAAGCTTTCCACACACTCAGCCGGACCTACAAAATGGAACATTTTGCTTAGTCAAGTTCGTCAGTTGGGAAGCAATAGAAGAGAATACCTTGACAAATCGGCAGGTAGTAGCTAGATAACCCAACAAAGCTCCTTATTTCTGACACATAAGAAGGTCTTACCCAATTCTTCAATACTTCGATCTTAGAAGGATCCACCATCACCTCATCCTTAGAAAACCGCGTGCCCCAAGAAGACAACTGCTGCATTCTAGCCAAAACTACCCGTAGAACAATGGGCATAAAGCTTTTTCTCCCTCAACATGTCCAATACCATTCTCAAAATTGCTACTCATGTTCCTTCTTATCTTGGGAGTATATCAGTATATCACTCAATTAAATACGATAACAAAGCGATCCAAATATGGCTTAAACATCCAACGATCATCAAAACTCATGAACGCGAGCAGGGGCATCGTTAAGACCAAAAGACATCACTACAAATTCGTAATGCCATACCTATGGTTCTAAAAGACAGTCTTTCGGCAGCACGTTTGCCCGTATTTTCAATTGATGATACACGGGATCTCAAGTCAATCTTAGAGAGATCAACAAAGCACCTTGTACTGATCGAAACAGTCATTCATGCGAGGAAGAGGAGACTTTTCTTTATAGTCACCTTGTTCAACTGCCGGTAGTCTAGGGCACATCGAAAACTTCCAATACTCTTCTTCAACAAACAAAACCGGAGGCACCCCAGGAGATCGCACTGTGGTCTAATGAAAAGCCTTCTTTGCTCAACAACTTCTTGAGTTGGGCTTTTAATATCTTAAATCGCGGGGGGCCAGGGGGGCCATCTATAAGGGGGTTATAGAAATGGGCGAGTACCCGGGTCAAGATCAATACAGAAGTCAATATCCCTATCTGGTGGATCCCGAAGATCTGCAGGGAACACATCAAGAAACTAGGACCTACGAAACCGACACCCATCGAAGGTACTTGGGTAGTGTAATCCTTGAGATGTTTGCCAAGAAAGCCAAAAACACCCTTTACGAACCATTTTCTTAGCACGAAAGAAAGAAAGGCAGAAAGGAGATTATACGCAACGGATTGGAAAGTGTAGTCACCCTCCCACACTAACGGATCTTGTCCCAGGCTTGGCTAAACGCACCGTTTTTTTAGCATGACAATCCAAGACGCAAAAAATTGCGGAGAAGCCCAAGTCACCTACCCAGGAATTTACATCAAAAATCAACATTGCTAAGATAACCAAATCTACATAAGTGTTGCTCACACATAAGTCACCAAACAAGACCTATATACCTTTTCAACCTACAAACCGACTCACCCACCGGAGTAGAGTAAGAAGAAAAACGGAATAGGCGTATCAAGTAATTCCAATGTAAATTTTAGACATTAGCAAAGAGGGAAGATACATAGAAAATGTGGGATCCAGGGGGATAAAACAATACAGAAGACATGGCAATCAACAAACCAGAAGCTTTACCTGTGATGACAACACAGAGGTCTCGCCCTCCGATCTCCAGGGAAAGCATAACAATGGGCCCTTTCCCGGTTTTTGTTTGTCCGTTGTCCCTACCTGTTGTGATGTATCGAGGCATCCCGTTTGCCCATCACCCCGGCGTTTTGGTGACCACCAGTACCTCGGCCACCACGCCTCCAGAATAACGCCTCTGCCATGACCACCTAACTCTAGCTGTTGGGGGTCTATAACTCTGTTTTGGAGACAATACCTCTTGATATGCCCAGTCTCACCAACACCCATAACACTCTCTAGATTCACGCATAGGTCCTCAGAGAAGTGTTGACCGGTTCTGAGGTGGACCTCCAACTACAGTCTGTATGTGAAAAAAAGACTGAAGCGGTCGAATGAAGTTAACCTCCGGAACCAGTCCTCTAGAGTAAGGTAAAAACCATTAAACTCCACCCCCATTTTGAAACCTCTTTGATGTCGATCAATGGTGAATTCCATCTGGGCTTCACTCCTTCAACCCTACTACGAAGGTCTAACTACCTCTTGAAAAAGATTTCGCTGTGGCCGCTACCTGTAAAAGCTGAAATTCGCAAACTCTGATCTCACCCTTCACAAAACGGCGAATCCGCTCTTGTGGACTGAAAAAAGTTGGTGGCATATCTGGATAGTGCCTGAAACATAGCCTCATATGCATTGAACGGAACATCCTACCTTGCTCTAGGCTTAAGAACTCGTCCCTTTTCCTATCCCTCAAAAGTCCGGGGGGGGATACACTTCTCCATAAACAAACTAGAGATGAGGGCCCACACGTCATAGGTGGTGCCTCTGTTGGTTGCCATTAAAACAGTGACCGCCCACCACATTTTGGCGTTTCCCTTGAAATGATAACTCACGAAACTCAACACCCAAACCGTTCTACTATACCGATCTTGTGTAGTAGCTCATGAACGTTCAACCAGAAAATCGTAAGCATCCTCAGATTCTGCACCCTTGAAGACTTGGGAGGTTTTTTTCCCCCAATTTTCAAAACTTACTAAAAAGTTCATGCTGATCATAGTCATATAGCGCCAGTAGTCAGGCGTGCGAAACGTTGCCTAGTCCGTGAGGCTCCATACGAGAGCCATAGTGCTGCATTGTTGTACCTCTGGAAACGGAGGTGTTGGTGCAGAAAAACACTGGATGGTGCCCTCCTTGACCCTGATCAGACAGGCCCACTAAGATAAGCTTGTGACCTGATTGATCATTTCTGGGGTAGGTTGGGGTGGCATTTCCTCATTCTTAATCGGTTCATTCTCCCCCATTCCTCTCCCTTCTCCTTACTACTTCTCAGGTCGGGGGGGAGTTCACCGCCCAGCACAGGATGGGCATAAGGGCTCGTCCCTCCCTCTAGAGGACGTCCTCCACGACCTCTACCGCGGCCTCTTCCACTGTTGCACTTCGAGATACAGCCCAGTGGCTGGCTCAGAGGCATCTGTGTCTTGCTGATGTTGGATGTTGGCGTAGTCGTGCTCTAGTTCTACAATCTGCGAAATGAGTGAAGATGGTCAGATACCACTTTGTATCAACGAGATACCAATTGGATCCAAGTAATAGGCACGAAAGGGGGAAAGAAAGAAAGAATGCCAATTTTCCTAAAAGTCTATAGCCTCTCAAAGAAAAGTAAAGGCGTCCCCTACCGTCTTTAGACTACTAGACATGTTATTGTGTGAGGGACCAACGAAACCTAATGCTCTGATACCAAATTTGTCACGACCCAAACCGAGCCGCGACTGGGCCACCACATTTTCCCTCCTATGTGAGCGAACCAACAATCTGAACCCTTATCATTTCCAATGGAATATCAACATAAAGAAATGCGGAAGCAGACTTAAAAACTCATAAATATAAAAGACATTCAAATAACTTCTAAAATTAAAAATTAGTAATTCCCAAAATTGGAAAGTCATTCCACCACAAGAAACATCTATGATTACAATTTACTAAACTAAGAGTATTCTAAGAAGCTAAAAAACAAATACAAGCTAGTCTATGCCAAAAACTTCAAGGCATCAAGACATGAGGAAAGGAGATCCAGTCAAAGCTAGAAGCATTAGCTCACCCTGAAGATCCGGTGTGACGAACGAATGGCTTGAACTACTGTTGGGCGAAGATGACGGCATTGTTTGCTGCAACCCACGATATACAAAAAGAAAACATTAAAAGTAGGGGGTCAGTACAACCACAAAGTTACTCTGGGAGTAGGTATCATCGGACCCCAACTCCACAAATAGCAAAAACAGTATAATAATCAAGTAACATCATAAAATCAACTAATATTCTTAAACATGTGATAGAACAAGTATAAACATCATGTTATAATATACTGATCAATCTATGAGGCTCAAGCCTCCACACCATACTCTTTTGGTAAACAGGTCTTTAGAATGAGTATTTAGTATCTTTCAAGATTCAATTATATTATTTACTCTTCGTCGTCGGTACGTGACACTCAGCTCCTCAGTTATACATTCCTGGTACCGGAACGTGCACCCGATCCATATACTATCCTGGTGTCGGAAGTGACACTCCGATCCTCATATTCTATCATGGTGTTGAACGTGACACTCCGGATACTCATATTCTATCCTGGTACCGAACGTGCACCCGATCTCATATATCTAAATCCTTGGTACCGGAACGTGCACCCGATCCCTAAGTCCTACTTTCGTTCATTTTAAGCCTTTCTTTTATACAAGGACGTATTCATAACAAAGTAAGATTAGGGTTTCTCAAGGTTTAAGATTCTCAATAGCCTCATCATGCTTATTTATCACAATATATATATATAAATCACATTATGGCATACCACACAATTAAGAATATAGAAGATTAATAATAATAACCCAACACATATCATTCGCTATTACGAGTTTAATACGAATTAGTGTAAAAAACCATCAACTACCCACCGAAGAATTGCAATCAACAAGCTATTCTTTCTCAATTCCTTGCTATCCTATTTGTCTCTCTATCTATACTGTTCTCTTCTGCTTTTTCTGTTTCCCTTTGTTCCTTTCTATTTTTCTTATTCAAACCCTTTTTCTTTTACCCTAATTAACATATAATTAGTTGTAAAAGATGGCAATAATGAACCCAAACTAATACTTAAGGTTACTCTTTTACCCCCAAGTAATTAGACTTATAACATTAACCCTCTAACTTTATAAATTAAAGCAGAATAGTCAAAAAATGTCCCTTAAAACGTTATAAAGAAATCCAACCAGACTGGGATGCGCAACCTGCGATGTGGCCCGTCGTGCCTGAGACGGTCCGTCATGCAGGTCCGTCGCAACGTCAGGAGACCTTCAATTCCAACCATAGAGTTGTGACGGTCCGTCACGCCTGTGACGGGTCGTCCTGCCATTTCGTAGTAGTGACGGTCAGGAGAGTCGATTTCAGTACCCCAATTTCAGATTTTTCCAAGTTGTTTTGAAACGAGGGACCCTGCGGGGGGACGGTCCGTCGCGCCATGACGGTCCGTCGTGGTCCGTCGCCTCAGCCTATTTTTCAAGAAATAAAAACTTGTTGTCAAAACGACTTCTAAACAGTCGCTTACAGTAACTGTCAAACAATCAGACATATATATATAAAAATAAAGTCATACTAAAGAGAAGTTAACACAAAAATAATAAGCCAGCAAATAAATAAATAAAAGACATTGCAACCTTGAAACCAAGACAAAGAAGAACCAGTAATGTTAAACTAAAATAATTAGTGTAAAAAAAAATTAGTAAAGCCAAGATAACATTTAAAATAATAACAATAAGAACTTAAACTTTGACACCAACATGTATAAAATGGAAAGTTAAAATGGATCACCAGAGCTTGGTGATCTGGTCACGCTGAAGGTTGGAGTTTCACTGCATCGCCGGAGCTGCTGTTGTTGTTCGCAGGAGTCTGCTGCCTGGTGGTTGCTGATCACCGTCGCTTTCCCTGCAAAAGAAGAAGAAGAGAACAGAGGAAGGAGAAGGGGGGAGAAACGGGGGGAAGAGAGGAGAGGAAGGGGTGGCGCCAGAGCTGCTGCCTCGCTGGACGCCGTCCAGCTCTTGCTGACTGTTGTTTGATGGCTGCTTTCGGCTGTTGGAAATGGGATTATTTGGGACGAAAGTGAGAGCTGTTTCAGGTGAGTTTAGAGGTTAGAATCTATTGGTGTGTTGTTTCGCCGGAGATGGCATCACTGCAGCTGTTTGTTGCAACTCGTCGACGGCTGCTTGTTATTGGTGTCGGAGAATATGGGAGAGGCGGCTGGAGGAGAATTGGAAGGGTGAGAGAAGGGAGAAATGGAGGAGAGAGGGCGGTCTGAGGGAAAATTAAAAAATAGAATTCCTAATTTTTTTTTGATTGACTCAAAATGTATTAGTTTTAAAATTATCAGCCTCAAAAAGTTGGTTGTGTCAACAATATATTATATATATATATATATATATATATATATATATTATATATATATATAATATATATATATCATATTAGTTTCTAGTTTTTATTCCCTTTTTTTTAATGTATTTATGGACTTTGTACTTCATGAATCTATTATTACTGTTCATCTCATTCTCTTAGCTTTTGTTCTTAAAAGTAATCGTATTTAACCACACCCGGATGGTTGTTCATTAGTTCTTCTCTAAAAACATTTTAACCTAACACTGTCCTAGGAATTGACAGGTTTTATCCATCGATACTTTTCAGAGGCTACGAGACAAAATATACAAGTCATATAAGTTCATGTTGATATTCATTAAATTGATCAAACAATTAACATAATTCATAAAAATTTACAAAACCCACATAATTTACATATATGGGACAGTGTACTAGAAACTCACATATGAAAAATTACATGATTAGAAACAGAGGAAGTTTCCCTTCGAGAAGAAACACGAAAAGCTTCTAAATAACTGTAACACAAAACTGTTTAAAACAACGAACTAAAATCTTTATCTATTATTAACTCAAAACTTAAAAAACTGATTTTGAAAAGAGGGAGGTTTTTACGATTTTGGGATATTTCTGGTTATGATTTTCTTTGCCTTCTAATCTTCTTCTTCTGATAATGTCTTATTATATTACACATTTCTGGACTTCACTCCCGGACTTAAAATGGGAAAAGAATCTTATCTTCTCCGTCGGCGGCGTGCGCTTTGGGCCCAAGCACGTGAAAATGATTCTTTCTTTTGCCATTATTATCAGTCCTTTGTATGATGTATGTCTGTCAATACTTATCTCTTACTATTTTTTTAATTTAAAAGTACAGACGCGTTCCAACAGTTTTTCAACAGTGTGATAGTGAGTGGTAAGCGGGACTTGTATTTTTTGACAAAAGAGGCATTCCTCTTTAAACTATTAATAATAATAAAAAATTTATTTTTGGTGGGCTAAATTAGTTAATGCAATTTGAATCAAAACTATACAGATTCATCATGTTTGGGCTTGAGCAAATTACATTGAGTCTTGAAATATTATCTAAAAATTATTTGGATGAAAAAGAATTTGTCTTGGGCTCTGTATTGGCTTGAGTTATATGTTGATCTTTTTCTTGTTGTTAATTAAGTAGTTTTTTTCTACGATTTGGTTATAAAGTGATTCTAGATCGTTATTTTTTTGGACTTTTTGAAGGGTTTTGTCTACAAGAGTTTGGTTAATGAAAGATGTAACCTTCTTCTGGAAGATGAACCTTCATCTTTTCACTTTTGGCAAAGTAACAGCCATCAATGGGTTTGAGAAGTCTTTACCGGCTACCTTTGAACCGGACTAGCTGTATCTTCATCAGATACAGTGGATTTCTTAACATTCAGTGGGTTTAATGCCACACCCATCTCATCCATTTGTATTTGGGATGGAAAACCCTGGATAGCTGTCTTAGAGTTTGTACATCTTGTTAGTATACCTTTGCTTCCATCCTTTGGGAGTCTTTCCATGAGATTGGCATTGTTTTGCATTAGAGCTTCATTTCTTAGGTTTAGCCTTCTGATTGCTTCCGTCATGGGATGAGCAATGATCGCAGGAATATTACTTTGTCTGTATCTTTTTGGATGTTGTATTGTGGAGTTTTTTTCTGGAGTTTGTCTAGGGCTAGAGAAATATAGTAATTTGGCCCTTAATATTCCTCTAGCTTAGTCGAAACTTCTGTAAAATCATTAAAAACCTTTAAAAAGGGGTTTTTGAAAATCTTTAATGAGAGTCTAAAACTTTCTATCCATGTCTGGAAAAATAACATTTGTTTTACATGGAATTACCACATAATATTAAATCTATTTCTTTTTTTTTGCTAGAAAATAATATCCTAAACCATTTAAACAACAATACATATTAGTGTCTTTTTTATTATGTTCTATCCCTATATTATCATGAGGCATGTTTGTTGTTTGTCTAGTTGACAGTTAGATAGTGTCTGAATGTCCAGTGAGACGGCTCGTATGACTATTTAAGTTTTGTTGTCCAAACTGCCGTCTTTCTATTCTAAAAATCATTCAATTGTATCTAGAGGTTGAAAAGAAAATTGATAACATGTCTGTTTGTACAGAAAGTCTGCAAAATTATGAGTTGAAGGTTGAGCCCTTTTACTTTGTCTGGTAGTAGTGGTCTCATTTTGTAAAATTTAAACTTTATCAGTATCACTTAGTTGATCTGCAGATATATTATTCATTTCCCTTGATATGCTCAAAAATTATTAGAATGATAAATTGATAGTATCTAAAAAATTTAGCCATCGTCTTCTACTACTAGTTTTTTAACGAGGGAATTCAGTAAAGACTAATGGAAAGAAATATTAGTAGAAGATTTTATAAAAAATTTAAGAACAAAAGCTAAGAGAAAGAGATGAACAGTAACAATAGATTCATGAATGGACAGAGCCCATAAATAAATAAATAAATAAATAAAGGGAAGAAAAAGTATAAATTAATATGATAATTACATAATAGGACAAGAGAGTGAAGGAGTACTCAGTAGGATTTTTACAATTTAAATTTTTTAACGAATTTATTGAACCGCAACCGTTATTGAAATAACCCCTATATTTTGGTACCAGAGCTAGAGATCTAAAAGACCTTATATGAAAAAAGATTATTATTCTAGAAAAACATTTGCTTCCCATAGAACTTTATTTACAATAGACAACATTTAAAAATAGTTAAACTATATAAAAAATCCTTAGAAAACCATCTATTTACACTAAAATTAAGATTATCTTTAAGCTATACATATAAATATTCTATAAAGACGCTTAAGGAAACTATTAAACTATCTCAAAAACAAATAAGTTAAGATTTAAATCAAGTAGACTTTGAAATAAAAGAAAGTAACAGAAAAGCATTAAAATTATTAAAAACAATCTTATTATTATAATTCGATTGGATAAATATATGAGAAGACCTGATACAAAATTACTAGAGAAATAAAAGGTTAAAAGAGAATTACTAGATTTATTATGTAAAAACCAGATTCATTAGTAAAAAAAACTAAAAACAAGGCATCTAATAAAGAAATAAGTAATAAATTAGATTATATATTTTTCTTAGCGAGAATCTAGAAACAAAAATTTATACGACCATCTAATCTAGAAATATCCAATCAAAAATACTTTATGAGAAATCTTTCATTTGATTTAAGAATAAGATTAGAGTCATAGATATTATAGAGAGATATAGAAGCAAAAAAAAAGACTACAAAGAGCAGAAAAAGCAATAGAAGCATATATATATATATATACTATATAGGGAAAACGGTTTTTTATACCACAAACTTTTTTTATTTTTGAAAAAACCAATGAATATATAAACGCTTTAAAATGGGAATTACAAGGAATTAGTGTACTATAGAAGCTTATAATAAAAGAATAGAAAAATTTTATAAATATAAGTACCCTTACTACTTAGGATAAGATAACAATAGTAACATAGCTTCATTTAAAAAGCATAGAATACTTAGACTTACAAATCAATATAGAAAAAGATTTCAAAATTAAAATCAGACAATATAATTAAGTGTAACGTGATACGGAAATAATTGGCTACATACATAAGAAGCTCAGTAAATACTTTAATAGATTTAATAATCAATCTCAGTGAAAAAATGAAAGAATCAAACAACAAAAACTATAAAATTAAGTGAACAAGAAGAAACGCAAAATAACAAAAAAAAAACTCTTAGTAAGATGGAAAATAATTTAGCTTACCTCCAAAAAAAAACAAGGAGTAGATTTAATAAAAAATTAACCGAGTTAAAAAATAAATCTAAAGAAGAAGTTAGTAATACATTGCTAATAAAAATACAAGAAAATAAAGACAGAATTAGCATCAATAAAGAAAATAGTTCTTTCATGTAGATTAGGTAGAGTCAGGACATATAGAGAAGCGATAAATAGTAATAGAAAAAAAAAGGAATAGGTCTTCCATGCAGATTATAAGATTTTTAGTCCTAAAAATTAATCCATCTTACAAAATCAGATAATTATTTGTAAACAGAAAAAGATAATAATATCAGTTTATTACAACTACATAATAAGATAGATAAAAACTTTAAAGAAAAGTAGAAGGTAAAATATAACACACAGGATATGAGAATAATAGAAAAGTTAAATAAAATAGGAAATTAACTCCTCAAAAAGAAAAAAATAACTAAATAACAAGAAAAATGGATATTTTTTCAACTAGACCCAAGAGATAAAGGACAAGAAATACCAAGACCAAGTTACTCCAGAATATGATAAGCAATAATTTTTTGTCAAGAATATTAAATAAAAAGACAAGGAAAGAAAACAAGCAACAATTAGAAGAAATAAGATAAAGATAAAGACATACAATTCTTCCAAAAAAATCAATAAAGTTATTGAATCCAAAAGTCTTATATAATTACAAATTCAAACTCTCACCTTATAGACATATAGAGAAAAGAACAATTATCAGTATTAGGAAAAAAAATATGTATCTTTACCCCTCTAAACTCTGAATCCGTAAAAGAAAAGAAAGAACAACAATAAAATTATACAGGAAACTGATGCTGGAGACGATGTATAAATACTTTCGAAACATTCCTAGGAGAATCCACCAAAGCTCTATGAAAGCTTATTAAAGTAGAATTCCCATCAGATTTCGTATTTAGTTCATTAGGACCAAACCCATATAATTTTATAAATAATAATACATACATAATAACAGGAGAAGACCCCAATAACTGGATAGTAGTCTTACAACGAAATGCAGTTAATTAAAACTAGAACAATTAAGTTAAGTAATTGGTATTATTAAGAAATTTGTTAAATGATTATTTCTATTATTGTACAATAGTGGAAATGCATTGACCAAGATTTAGGTATAAAATTATGTAACCAAACTACCAGGAGCTTTAGGAAGAGAAAATAGAAGAAAGATGGATTAAAAGAGAAGGAGTAGCACAAAATCTCAAGCAAAAATGGTCAATGGACATAGAATACAACATAAATGGATATATTACAAGAAAAAATGTACTAATGGAAAATACAAAAAGTAGTAAAGCAAAATGAATTGATTTCTGTAAAGACTATAATATATACAACCCAAAAATTATGATAAAAAATCACATAAAAAAAGTATAAAAAATATAACCACAGAACATTAAGAGATATAATAAAAAAAGCATATTTTCTAGAGAATCTTCCGCAAGGAGGAAACCATATTTAAATAGGGACAGACATGTTAGAAAATATAGAACAGATAGGGAATTATAAAAATAAGTTTGGAATATTTTACATGTGGAAGTATAGAAATGTAGAAATAACTTGTCTAAAAGTATAATGCGAAGACTAGCAAATGCTCAATTAGTAAAAGAATTTAAGGAAGCATTATTAAATGTAGATGAAACATGTAAGATAATGAAAGCATCTACTCTATTAGTAGTATGATATAGATGAGAAGACAAGAAGAGATTCTTCCAATTCAGAAGTGAATAATTAAATTAATGAAATAGGAATAGAAAAATTTAATATAGATGCTTAAAAATTTAATTTTATGAAATATAATAGAATTGTGAACATTATTTTGAAAGAGACAGGATTAGACAACAATCCATGTAATGTAATGGTTGTATAAATGGTTATCCAAGTAAATATAAAAGCGCAAATGTGTAACAAATGCTTTATAGAAAGATGTATAAGTTGTTAGAAAACACATTCGGAAATAATAACTCAGAAAAGACAAAAGGTTTATACAGATGAACCTCTAATAAATTTCAAAGTATAGTATTAGAAGCAAAAGTTAAAGAATAGAAGAAAAGAAGAAAGGAATAGTAAGATTAGAAAAAAAGAAAAAAATATTGAACAGACACTACACTAGATAATCAAGCATTAATGATGAAGAATCTAATACTATAATATGTAATGAAGATAAAAATATAAATACTGTTAAATATTAGCAAACTTCAAATTGGAAATTGAAATAGAGACTTTAGCATTAATAACATCAGGAGGATGACACCAAAGTATTTAAATAAAAAAATTGTACCTCAGAATTAATAAAAGTTTTAGAAAAAAACCACTTGCAGCTATTTGCAAATGGATGGAACACATAAATATATATAGATACTACATAGATAAAGCACAAATAAGTTTTTAAATAACTTGTTCCCCCCACAATTCTAATAAACCTACCTATAAGATGGTAAGATATGGGTGTAACGACCTTTTCGTTCGTTTTGAGCACTAGACTTTTTTGTAGGAAAAGCTTTACGATAGAATTAAGTGGGTGATTATGCTAAGGGACTATTCATTAATTATAATTATGAAATTAGTGGGGTAGTTTTACTAATTTATTTAGTTAGCAGTTAAGAAAATAATATTAAAATAAATAGTGGGTCACTTTTACTACTTTTTATAATTGGTTATATAAGAATTAGGGTAATAAATAAATTGGAGAAAGAAGGAAAATTGAGGAGAAAACAATATTTGCGGCTATACCTGGAAAGAACAGCATCGAGGTAATTTTTTTTGCTCTCATATATTAATATTAGTAGGGTGAGACTACTATTGCACATGTTGGGTTTGATATCGGTAGTGAGAGAATCAATTTTTGTTATTATTATTATATATACATTAGTTCTTATTGGTTGGTTGAAAAGAGATTGCGGTTGAAAATGTTCTTTGGCAAAGTATTATATACATTTTGGCTATATGTTAATCTAATAACTTTCTGCCTGCAATCATTGGTAATGATTACCAAATGATTGAGGCACTCATGTTAGTATTGATATTAACAATTGTGATATAAAGTGTGCATATGGTTGAGCGTTCGTTGCCACTGATTTTGTAACCAGTGGCTTTCATTTTTTAAAAAATATTATAGTTTTGCTATTCTATTATAATTAAGTTTGATATATTGTGATAGGTAAATATAAGGTGTATTCAATTACTTAAATTTCAATAAAATTATTGTAATTGGAAGAACTAAGACTTATCCTTAGGTTTAAACTTTAAGAGATTGATTATAGAATTAGGTGAATTGATTGGTATAGGCTAGACACTATTAATCGGAGTGTTTCTGGCCTTGTGAACTTACACCTTATATACATATATATATTTGATAGATTGGAAGGGTTTGGAGGCAATAAGGAAAGGAAAGGCATTGGAGAAGTAGTTTCTTAAGTACGATTCTTCGGTGGAGGTAGGTTATGGTTTATTTTTATTGATAGATAAACTCTAAATAGCGATTGATATGTATTGGGTGATATTGTAAAGGGTCCTGTATACTTGATTGTGTGGTTGTATGTTTTGATTGTGTGGTTTGTGGTTGGCCTAAAATTCTGGAGTGTTGAATTTCTAATCTTGAACCCTCTCTATTAAAATGATGCCTTGAATAAAGAAGACTTGATGAAATAAAATAATGAGATAATTGGATCGGAGTGTCACGTTTTGACACAGTATTATGGGATCGGAGTGTCACATTTCGACATGATATATGGGATCGGAGTGTCACGTTCCAACACAATAACATTAAAGGAAAGGAATCTCGAAGTAACTTAATATACTTAATCTCAAAGAACCAATTATCCAAATGAGTATGGTGTGGAGGCATGAGTCCTCATAGGGGTGCTTAATATTATGATTGATGGTGTTTTTGTCAATGGTTCATGTGTTTGTTGCTTTCCACCTGTTAAGTATTGTAGTTGATTTTATATTATTATTCAATATATATTGATGTTCCTATTTTGATTTGGCCGATGATACCATACTCAATACGTGTTCATTGTACTGACCCCCTACTTGTATGTTCTTCTCTGTTCTTTTGTTGGAGTGCCAGCAAGTTACATCCTACTTCGACTCGCCCCTTAGCTCTAGCCAGTCTTCATCACATCAGAGTTCAGGGTGACTATTAATTCTAAGGCTCGTGCTGAGCTCTCATTCACGTCTTGATGTCTTTGGATTCGGAAATGGACCATCTTTTTGCTTATT
Organism: Solanum habrochaites; assembly: GCA_027704765.1. Lineage (NCBI taxonomy): Eukaryota > Viridiplantae > Streptophyta > Magnoliopsida > Solanales > Solanaceae > Solanum > Solanum habrochaites. The sequence continues at coordinate 16,466,429 of JAKWJA010002497.1, forward strand.
TTGTTTCTTAAACACTCTTAGACTTGGTAATTTGAAAATAGGTGTCCTTGACGGATGACTTATCAGGAAATTTTTGGGATATAAATATTAACTTTAGAAATTTATTTAATTGGTTGCTTAGTATTTTTTGAGCTTCCGCATTATTATATATTATTTATCGTTGAAACTATTGATATAATTTGGGTTTAGATTTGTTGTTCGCTCTACTGGAGGTTTAATGTGGATGCCACTCACGACTCGTTTTTGGATCGTACAAACTTGGTATCAGAGCGTTCGGTTTCGTTGGGTCTCATCACACAAGGACAAAGTCTTAGAGTCTTGAGGACGATTGGGGGACGCCTTACTTTTCTTCGAGAGGCTATAGGACTTTAGACAACTCCATTCTTTCATTCTTTAGTGGCTATTAGTTTAATCCCATTGGTACTGGTGATACAAATGGTATCTGATTCCTCAATCTCTTTCACCAGATGGTTAGAACTAGAGCAACACAACGGTGGCCACACCAACACCGGCAAGATGGGTTCGTCGTAGCCACCATTGGGGGTGCGTAAACTCGAGGAGGAGAATGGGAAAAGCCGTCGTAGAAGTCCGCAGGAGGACGCCCACTAGAGGCAGAGGACAAACCCTTGTCGCAACTATGAATAGAGTAGTGACTCCTCCACCGAACTGATTAGGTAGTGAGAGAGGGTAGGAAGGGAAAATGAGCGGTTCAAGATAAGGAAGTACCCCACCCCAGCCTACCCAGAGATGATAAATCAGTTTTCCTTACTTATCTTAGCGGGTTTATATGATCAGGGCCAGAACACCCCAGTAGTTTCTGCACCCGCACCTCAGGTTTCGGGGGTACAACAATGCAGGTGCTATGCTCCCCGCATGGTGCCTAATTGAAGTAAGGAACGTTTCGCGATATGACTACAGGTCTATAATGACAGGTGACACATGAACTTTTTCATCAAGTTCTTAAAGTTTAAACCTCCAGTCTTCAAGGTGTGAATCTGGATGCCTAGGAGTTTTCTAGTTGATTTTTCATGATCTGCTACATAATATGGACATCTAGAACGATTCAGTGTTGAGTTTGTGACCTATCAGTTTCAAGGGGATGCCAAAATGTGGTGGCGGTCGATGTGGAGTGTCCAACCAGCACACAGGCCCCACCTATGACTGGGCGATCCTTTTTCTAGTTTATTTTGAGCAGTATATACCCCGGAACTTTGAGAGATATGCGGAGAGATGAGTTTTCCTGACCTAGAGCAAGGAAGGATGTCAGTTGCTACTTATGAGGCCAAATTTCATCACTATCCTGGTATGGCCACTCAGCTTTGGGCTTCAGTCTATAAGAGCGGATTCGCCACTTCGTGAAGGATTGAGGTCAGAATTTACATATTCCATTCCGCCTACAGGTAGCTGCTTTTATGCAAATCAAAATCCTTTCAGGAAGTGGTTGATTTTGTAATAGATGTAAGGGGGTGAAGCCAGACGACTTCACCCTGCATCGAACATTTAAGAAGTTTCGTAAGAGAGGTGATTTTTAGTGGTTCTTACTTCAGAGGGCATAGTTCACAGGAGGTTATCAGCACGTCCTATTCATCTTCATCTGGGGGCCGCGCAGACCATAAAATCAACCGTTTTTCTCTGAGTTTGGAGGTTCTCTTCAACTTCGTCATTTTCACACAGAGCCCTATACTTGACTCC